>CALYLW010000104.1:737500-1355832 GCA_944989445.1 Ampullaceana balthica
AGGGCCCGGTCCGTAAACATATTTTTGGTTTTGGCTGAAAATGTAGGCTGATGAGAGAAGTGCGGGCAAATGCTGGTTTTGTAGACCATCATATTCATGTACAGCCACGTGATGTAACGATTCTGTTTAAATTTGGACAAAATACTCCACGAAATTGAGCTAATTTTACAGTAGAGATGTCAGCGATATTCTCCAGGCGTAAATTAATGTTTCTTGTCGATTTTAAATTAGATTAATTTAATCCCTTATTTCAGAAAGATTCAGCAAACGAGGCTTGAGGTTATTATATAGCCTTGCTTGTCTATTAGTCGTGTCATAATTTGAAATTATATATTTTTTTAAATACTTTAATTATATTATCTTATTTGTTAGGGAGGCTCCTTGTATACAGAAGAATATTCAGAGGCGTAACAACGACTTAGCATCGGGGCAGTTGCCAAGGGCGCCGAGTGCTAATCCTTCAATAATCAATTTATTCTGTATAATTTAGTATTTTTCCTTAATTCTCAAAAGCGCCAAAAATGAATTAGCCAAGGGCGCGGGAAACCTAGTTACGCTTCTGAGAATATTGCGTCCATAGTTTTTTGTCTAGCCTTGCATTTTTATTAGAGTTTTAAGTATTGCTATTGCGCTGGTTTTTCTTGTTTGATCGGGCAACCCATTTTCCACGCCCGAATTCCAGACGGGAAGAATTAGAATTTGTATGTGTTTGTTATTACATACGGAATACTAAATTTTTTTTTATCCCTATGTCTATCTGAGGATTGTATAAGATTATCTTTGTGTTGCATTTCCAAGTTAGAATTAATTGCCTTATGTCTTATTACTACTTTGTTCTTTGTTCTCCTGTCCTTTTGTGTTTCTATGTTTAACGATTTAACGAATGGTGTTAACCTTTTCAATTTTAAATAACCTCCAGTAATATATTCGTTTAATTGGTATCCTAGAGAAAATGTAGCACTAACTGGGGCCAATCATCAAATATGAGGGATTTTCAAGTTCCCGTGCTGCAGTAAGACACAAAATGGCTGGTAACACACAAGTGAGGAGAAATAAGACTTTACGCTATTAACACACACGTGAGGAGAACCAAGACTTAACTTAACGTTCTGCTGTGTCCCCCTGGACAGGGGCGTCAGACGGGGCTTCTCGCGCCGTCATCTCCCTTTAGGCCCAATTAGGCATGACACGGCACCCGGGGAAGTGAGTGACCGCTGGTCATCGAGAGACACTGCCACACAAAGGAGACTGACGGAAGTGTGTCACTGGTTGACTGGATTGGAAAGAGAAATGTTTCGGGGAACATAGTATTATTGTTTTGTATTTTTTATTTCGGAAAGAGGATCTCAAACAATGAGAGCGCTAGACGCGCGTTGTGGAATTGTTGACAACTTTGGTCACTGGTCTCCCTATAATTTGATCATGTTGTTTTACTTGTTTTTCATGAAATCTTGTCGCTCGCTGTTTCCAACAGGTCTTAAGGCGAACAGGAAAAAATCAATTATGACGTAACCAAACAGGACAAAATCAATTATGACGTAAACAAACAGGACAAAATCAATTAGGAAGAAACCAAACAGGACAAAATCAATTAGGACGAAACCAAACAGGAAAAAATCAATTATGACGTAACCAAACAGGAAAAAAATCAATTATGACGTAACCAAACAGGACAAAATCAATTATGACGTAACCAAACAGGACAAAATCAATTAGGACGTAACCAAACAGGACAAAATCAATTAGGACGAAACCAAACAGGACAAAAAACAAACGGGACAATACCAAACAGGGCAGAACCAAACGGGACAATACCAAACAGGGCAAAACCAAATGGGACAATACCAAACAGGGCAAAACCAAACGGGACAATACCAAACAGGGCAAAACAAAACGGGACAATACCAAACAGGACAAAACCAAACGGGACAATACCAAACAGGACAAAAACAAACGGGACAATACCAAACAGGGCAAAACCAAACGAAACAAAACGAATAGGTTAATGAAACGTGGTGGGGAAGAAGCTGGAATCGGACACACATCTTAACACTAACTAGAACTAACGTGCCGGGAAGACAAGTTCAGTACAGTAATGCGAAAGAGCATTGTAACGGCGTCTTCCTGTACCAGTAACAACTAGGGTCTTGAAGTTCAACGAAACGGTTGATGCTCAGACGTATTGATTAAAACTAACAACTTCATGTTCAGTGCAAAGATTCGAGTCGTCAAGTAGTTAGAAATTTTCAACACCTTCTGTTAAAAAAATGTTGCTGCTATAAACATCTTTGGGGGAAAAAAAAGGTTTTAGTTTTACAGACAACGTTCATCATTTGATTTCCTATTGAAACCGTTTGCATCCAGACGGAACCGCGAAAATTCAATCACTCACGAAATAACGTTGACAATTTATGACCAACGAACGCCAAGGTTACGATCCTACAGGCATGTCTCTTGTAATGGCTCCGTTTGAACCCTAACCCCCAGGGGTGCTGTAGCCATGGCGCCGAGGGGGGTGGGGGGAAGCTGGTTTTAAAATGATGACTGGATTGAGAAATTGAAATTGCTAACGGGGAGACAATCGTGGACTCGACACAAATGTAATCAATTCATTTCAACAGTGAGCTCTCTTTGATGGGCGTTTTAGCATTGATGTGGTGTTCAAAAGTTAACATGATTATGGTAGAAATATTGCACACGTAGTAAATGTTATTGGTTGTAAGGAATGGGAGAAAATATGGTCTGAATGGAGGGTGAGGAGGTGAGGAGGTATTAGAATGTAGGAGGGAATCTGTCTCTCTTTCTCTCGCTCCCCCTCCCCCTCTCTCCATTCAATGTCTATCTCTCTCCATCTTTGTCTTCCTCTGTCAATTTGTTCCTGTACCACCCCCCCTTCTCTCTCTCTCTCTCTCTCTCTCTCTACACACACACACACAAACACACGCACAAACACACACACACATACACACACACACACAATCGGTTGTTACAATCCGACAATGCATGCATGAGTTAACCGTTTAATTTGAGAGCTTAAGGAATGTTAAGATTTAAACTACAGAACAGCTCAGAATTTCTTGAAATAAAAATGATTCTTGTTGGCTGAACACACACACACATACACACACACTCACACACACGTCTTTTCAGAACTCCTCCCCTTCCATGCCATACCCCACTGACCGCTTTCCCCTCACAATCCCGTTGTCTCCCACACACATGAGGGAATATTTGTCAGCATCAAACGTGTGCGACCAAGCGGGGGCTGTCAACTGGGGCTTTCACCAAGAACCGTTTACAGATGTCATAAGGGCCGGCTGGAGAGTGTAATTGGGATGGGGGAGGATGGAGGAGGGAGTTTGATAGTTTTATTGAGTGTTCAAAGGAATTTAAAGGAGAGTGAAGCATGCGCGAGAATCGTTTGCTGGTATGTGATGAGTGAAGGGATGTGACGTGCAAGAGTCGAGAGTATGTGATGGGTGAAGGGATGTGACTCGCAAGAGTCGAGAGTATGTGATGGGTGAAGGGATGTGACGTGCAAGAGTCGAGAGTATGTGATGAGTGATAGGAAATGACGTTTAGAATGCGAGAGTATAACAAATAATGATTGAAACAACCCAAAAATTTTAGATAACAGGAAAAGGAGAAATAAAGTAAATAAACCAATATATAAAAATTTATAATTCATTATATTTCAGAGGTTCAGAAAGTTTAGAAACGATTAAACAAGGATGAGTTATTTTTAGAAATATGTGCCCGTTTTCAAAATTATTTTAAGATGTTTAATGTTTCCGATTGAGACAGAAAGTTTAACACACCTTGCAATCCCTTTTTAAGAATTTTTAGCGTTTGAGTGAAACACTTTATAGGGAATGATATAGAGTAAACAAATTAATTAAATAAGGAAAACAAAAAAGAATTTTGTTCAGAGGAAAACGATCGTATAATGTTTCTCATTTTTCAGACCGGACAAGTAAAAAAAATTTTCAAACATGGCTTCCAGAAAAAAATATGTTTCCAGGATAACATTATATTAAAGAAACAAAATTTTTGAGAAAGTTTTCGTCTGAATCAAGTTAACTAAGATGATTCAAATTAAAGTAGAAGCTACAAAGAGAATACAATAATATATTCCGAATGAATAAACACATTTTCCATTACAAGACTTCCGACATGGAATGACAAGGCATATTAAGTTGGAAAAAAAATTACGTATAAAAAACTCTTTAAAGAAAAAAACAACAGTATATTTAAAGATGATTTTTTTAACGCCGGGTAAACCATTGAGAATTAAACCTTATCGGAGTTGAGTTCTACACGATTGAAATACTATTGTAAAGATTTGTACTCACCGGCTCGGCTCTCGCTATCCGCTGGCTTCACTTGGATGGGTCTGTTCATCTGTGGGATGGACAGAAAGTCAAGACGCGGTCAATACATTACACGTGTTTGTAGAGAGGAAGTAAACATATATATATATATATATATATTATAAAAACACAAATAACTTTTAAAAAAACAACAACAACAAAACCCAGCAGTTCAGCTTATGAAAACATATTTTTTTTAAAATGTGTTCCCTATAGAAATAAGGACAAGTACATACAACGATTATAAATATTTTAAAGTGGATTCACTTTAATATAAGTTAATGTTGTAAATAATCTCTCATGAGTCCCATTTGAGTGATGAATACGGTTTAAATATAGAATTAATTACTGAATGAAATTTACAATTGAAAAAGTTAAATGAAAAACTGAAATGGATGATCGATTTCGTGAAAAACACACAACGAAACAAAACATCTAAAATATTATGTTTGTCGCATTTTTTATTCGCCTTCCAATGACACCAATTGTACTGATGCTGGGAAATTAAGACTATGCTAATTGCAGATTTCAGGGTTTAGATTTACAAAAATTCTGTTTGTTAGACGATTGACAGATCGTATTTCTTATTATGGTATTATAAACTGTCAACGTTCCTAGGCGCTGATTGCCCACTCAGAATCCGATCCTATTGATAGAATTGATTGGTCGTGTGAGTAACCTCTGGTCATCTCAAGGCTTTAGGGCTGAAGAAAGGGTCAAGGTCACGTCAAGCTGATTAAAATGCATTGGATTACCGCTCACACAGCGAGCAGGAGGGTAGGAGATCACGGGGGGGGGGTGGCAAGCTATGGAGCTGGCCCCAGGAGTGGGGCATCGTGGGGTCGCAAGCTACGGAGTGGGCCCCAGGACTGGGGTTGGGGGGGGTAGGAGCCCAAACGTCAATATCTTTGTCAGCAGTTGTATCTTGAGAAATGGAAGTTTCGTGTAAGCCGAAAGATGCACGAGGTGCCGCCATCCTTCCTCGGCGCCACCAGAGGCGCGTTAGAGGATGTGGCGTGGACGGTCGCTAAAAGCCACCGCAGGCCTTGCTGGTGGCAGCGGGGTGGTTCAACTGTGTATCCAGGGTTCAGAGTTCTTATTTATAGCTGGGCCCTTTAATGCTGTCTTGTGACAGATACACTGTCTTGTGACAGATACACTGTCTTGTGACAGATACACTGTCTTGTGACAGATACACTGTACTTTGACAGATACTGTCCTGTAAAGATTAACTGTCCTGTGAAATAGGGTGTGCGATAACTGTTTTATCCTGTGACGGATAAGCTGTTCTTTGACATGTATACGATCATGTGACAGATATACTATCTTGTGACAGATATACTATCTTGTGACAGATATACTATCTTGTGACAGATATACAGTCTTGTGACATATATATTATCTTGTGACAGATATACTATATTGTGACAATATATTATATTGGGACATATATACGATATTGGGATAGATAAACGGCCTTGTGACAAATGTACTGTCTTGTGAAAGATACACTGTCTTGTGACAGATATACTGTCTTGTTAATAATAATAATATAATAATAATAATTGATAATTTATATAGCTCTGTATCCCAGTAAGGAACCGGGCTCACAGCGCTTTACATGGAGATCATAACATACATATAATAATTAAATAACCATTCATACCATAATAACAACATAAAGGACATCACATTATACATAAGCTACGCTAATCATTAAAACAAATGTTGTTTCAATAATTTTGTAAATACATTTTGAAGAGATGCGTCTTAAGTGCAGTCTTGAAGGATTTGGTAGTTGGAATACTACGGATGTGTAATGGTAGAGAATTCCATTGTTTGGCTGCATAAAAAGATAATGACCTTTCGCCAAAAGTACTGTCTTGTGACAGATATACTGTCTTGTGATATATATATATATATATATATATATATATATATATATATATATATATATATATATATATATATATATATATATATATATATATATATATATATTAGGGCTGCGGAAATTATCGATTAATTTCTCGATTAATCGTTAACATTTGTATCGATTAATTATCGATTAAAATAATTTTAATCGATAAAAATTCATTCGATTAAAATTTAAGAAAATATTAATAATATTTTTTAAAAATTTTAGTAATAAATAATAAATTATTAATAATTAATAATAATTTATATAATTTGTTTACGTACAAACATGTCCCGCGTAATATTAAAATTAATTTTATTAATGCATGTTGCCCGGCAGACGTCAAATAAAAAATGGCTGACAGCCAGAGCCGTCTTTACACCATTTTGGGCCCGCGGGCAAAGAAATAGTGTTGGGCCCTTCCCCCGCAGGAATAAAAAATGAATATACATAATATATATAAATAAACATATTCCCAGAGTGCCATATACTCGTGGGCCACCGGGCAAATTCCCAACGGGCCTGTGCGTTAAGACGGCCCTGCTGACAGCATCAGCGCAGTTAAATTTAAACATATAACTAGAAAGTTGAGCAAATATGTTGTTTTTAAGCTAACTGCGGATTGCAAAGTCGAAGATGGTGAAAACGTTTACTGTGTCCACTGCCTTAAACAATTCTCTTTTAAAGGATCAAATACATCGCTGACGTACCACCTTCAGCACAAATCAAGTATCAACACATTGTCATGAAATTTAGTTCAAAATATTCTTAATTTTCAATGTCCGTGAGAAATGTACAGTTTAATGACGTCCTAAATTTCTATTGTTTGGTTTTAATCGAAATTATCGATTAATTAATCGATAGTTTTTCGAAAGTTAACGATTAAATTTAAATTAATCGATAACAGCCCTAATATATATATATATACTGTCTTGTGATAGATATATTGTCTTGTGATAGATATACTGTCTTGTGACATACACTATCTTGTGACAGATATACTATCTTGTGACAGATATACTATCTTGTGACAGATATACTATCTTGTGACAGATATACTATCTTGTGACAGATATACTATCTTGTGACATACACTATCTTGTGACAGATATACTATCTTGTGACAGACCAACTGTCTTTTGTCAGATCTTAGTTTGTTAAACATAATGTTACAGAGGCAGTCATTTATTGTTGAAAACGTAAACATGGAGTTTTGATACTCAGTTAAACTGATATCTCTCATTTAACTACTTAGTAGTTTATTAAAATGCATAGTTAGAGACGCAGTGACGAACTGTCTTGTCTCGTCTTGTCTGTACAGACGCCCCTTCTATCCACAAGAACATGTTAATTAAGACAAAATACAAAATACACAAACAAATTGTGCAATGAAAACAATAAATTTGAGCTTTATTTTTAGACTGATACGACAGTAAACGTTTCGGCTAATGCCTTCATCAGTACAACATAAAATACATTCTTACAATACTTACATAAGTAATAATAATATTCTTAAAACATATTGTATTTTAAAATATTAAATAAAAAGAAAGGAAAAACAAAAACAAACATGGACACAGGATATAGCAAAAAGGGGGAAGTATCCAAAGTTACAGTAAAAACCACAACGGGAACAAGATTATGCAGTTAAGTAAAATTATGAATTTGGTTAATTCCATATGGAGCCAACGTACCAAATCTTTTTATGAGTCTATTTTCCATGTGGACTCTATCATGGGTATTACTTGCATATAAAATACCAGTTACTGCAATATCTGATATGCCGTTATGGTCAACACTGTTAAAATGTTTAGAAACAGGACATTGAGCCTGTTTATTTATATTATACAGGTGCTCTCTAAACCGATCTCCAAGACGACGACCAGTCTCACCCACGTAAATTTTATTACACCTCTTGCAAAGAATTGCATAAATCACGTTGCGACTTGTGCAAGTGAATCCATCTTTTATTAAGAATTTTTCAAGAGGGAAAGAAATGTTGTTAATTTCCATCACATATGGACAAGTATTGCAACGGTTACGGTTGCAACCTTTTGTTCCAATATGTGCTTTCATTGTGGGAAGGTGACTTCTTACAAGAATATCTCTGAGGCTTCTATCTCTCCGGAAAGCAAAAAGAGGAGGTTTTTTGAAGACCTGCTGAGTTAGAGGGTCAGCCATAAGGATTGGTCGGTTTTTGAGAATCACCTGGCGGGCTTTAAAATTATGAGGATGAAAAGTTAAAATAAATTTTGATCGATCACATTGATCAGAAACAGATGATTTAAATGTATCCTGTCTGGTCATGCCTTTAATTCGATTGACAGCGGATATTAAGACTGTTTCCGGGTATGACCTTCTTCGAAAAAAATCCAGCATTTCATTACTTTTCTCCAAAAAGTCTGCCTCATCACTGCAGAGTCTTTTAAGTCTCAATAGTTGCGAAAATGGGATAGAGCTCTTACAAGATTCAGGATGGGACGATGAGTACATAAGGAAACTATGGCTGTCAGTAGACTTGTAAAAAATTGATGTGGATATTTTATTTTCTTTCAATTTAATTTGTATATCCAAAAAATTAACAGCACTTCTATGGATTGTTGAAGTAAATTTGATCGAAGAATGGAAGTTACCGACGAAGTCAATAAAACTTTGCAATTGTTGCATGTTCATTTTTGTAATTCCAATGCAATCGTCAATGTATCTCCTGTAGTACTCTGGAGAGATACATTTGTAATTTTCACTCCATAGGTGTTCCAAATGGCCCATAAATATGCATGCATAACTTGGTCCCATTTTCGTTCCCATAGCAACTCCACTAATTTGATCAAAAAACTGTCCGTTGAACTCAAACGAGTTTAAATTTAGGACCAGCTCCGTACTTGTCCATATGTGATGGAAATTAACAACATTTCTTTCCCTCTTGAAAAATTCTTAATAAAAGATGGATTCACTTGCACAAGTCGCAACGTGATTTATGCAATTCTTTGCAAGAGGTGTAATAAAATTTACGTGGGTGAGACTGGTCATCGTCTTGGAGATCGGTTTAGAGAGCACCTGTATAATATAAATAAACAGGCTCAATGTCCTGTTTCTAAACATTTTAACAGTGTTGACCATAACGGCATATCAGATATTGCAGTAACTGGTATTTTATATGCAAGTAATACCCATGATAGAGTCCACATGGAAAATAGACTCATAAAAAGATTTGGTACGTTGGCTCCATATGGAATTAACCAAATTCATAATTTTACTTAACTGCATAATCTTGTTCCCGTTGTGGTTTTTACTGTAACTTTGGATACTTCCCCCTTTTTGCTATATCCTGTGTCCATGTTTGTTTTTGTTTCTCCTTTCTTTTTATTTAATATTTTAAAATACAATATGTTTTAAGAATATTATTATTACTTATGTAAGTATTGTAAGAATGTATTTTATGTTGTACTGATGAAGGCATTAGCCGAAACGTTTACTGTCGTATCAGTCTAAAAATAAAGCTCAAATTTATTGTTTTCATTGCACAATTTGTTTGTGTATTTTGTATTTTATTTAAAAGCTTTATTGCAGTCCCATTCTATATGATAATTAAGACAACAGCAACAACAACAAACAATATTTAAATCGTAACATTGACATAATTAAATGGCTTTAACAAAATCAGGATTACTTTATACAATTATTAATGTGTCTTATTTTGCGGGAGTTTCTAGGTCTTTTAAGCAAATTAAAATTAAAAATAAACCAACATCAAGATATAATAAGATAGCAACATTTAACTCATAAGATAATAGGAACATCCGGTAAAGGTAATAGTTATGTGTCATTTAATATTTCAGCTAAAACACGTAACACCAATTAAGGTAATGGGCATGTTCCAGGTAACACACAAGGGTAATAGGTATGTTCCAGGTAACACACAAGGGTAATAGGTATGTTCCAGGTAACACACAAGGGTAATAGGTATGTTCCAGGTAACACACAAGGGCAATAGGTATGTTCCAGGTAACACACAAGCGTAATAGGTATGTTCCAGGTAACACACAAGGGTAATAGGTATGTTCCAGGTAACACACAAGGGTAATAGGTATGTTCCAGGTAACACACAATGGTAATAGGTATGTTCCAGGTAACACACAAGGGTAATAGGTATGTTCCAGGTAACACACAAGGGTAATAGGTATATTCCAGGTAACACACAAGGTTAATAGGTATGTTTTAGGTAACACACAAGGGTAATAGGTATGTTCCAGGTAACACACAAGGGTAATAGGTATGTTCCAGGTAACACACAAGGGTAATAGGTATGTTCCAGGTAACACACAATGGTACTAGGTATGTTCCAGGTAACACACAAGGGTAATAGGTATGTTCCAGGTAACACACAAGGGTAATAGGTATGTTCCAGGTAACACACAAGGGTAATAGGTATGTTCCAGGTAACACACAAGGGTAATAGGTATGTTCCAGGTAACACACAAGGGTAATAGGTATGTTCCAGGTAACACACAAGGGTAATATGTATGTGCCAGGTAACACACAAGGGTAATAGGTATGTTCCAGGTAACACACAGGGTAATAGGTATGTTCCAGGTACTTGTGTAGGTATGTTCCAGGTAACACACAAGGGTAATAGGCATGTTCCAGGTAACACACAAGGGTAATAGGCATGTTCCAGGTAACACACAAGGGTAATAGGTATGTTCCAGGTAACACACAAGGGTAATAGGCATGTTCCAGGTAACACACAAGGGTAATAGGTATGTTCCAGGTAACACACAAGGGTAATATGTATGTGCCAGGTAACACACAAGGGTAATAGGTATGTTCCAGGTAACACACAGGGTAATAGGTATGTTCCAGGTACCACACAAGGGTAATAGGTATGTTCCAGGTAACACACAAGGGTAATAGGTATGTTCCAGGTAACACACAAGGGTAATAGGTATGGACCATTCAACAACAAAGAAAATACAATTTTTCAAAGTGATTGACATTTTTTTTTAAATGTAAGAAACAAGAAGTACCTGTAATAAAATCATTATTAATACAACTTTCAACAAATAAAAACCTTCAGAGTTTTAATGCCATCGGCAGTAACCATGGCAATTATTATTTCTAATGGTAAACCTATGTTACAATCACAAGAAAATGTACACATCAGGTTACATGGCAACTTCCTAGGACGAAATTACGTTTTTCATCCTTAAAATACCGTTGTATTTAGTTTAAGAATACATTTTTAATTTCGCGAGAGACACTAAACTCCTTTCATGTCCACAATCATCTCTATTTCATTAATTTTTCTAAGCCTAGATTTAAAGTTTGAAAAAAAAATTAAAATGACAATTGAAGATCCTCTTTATATGAAACATCGAATTTCCTCCCCTGGTTTTATATTTTAAAGTTGTCTGTGCCTGGCAGTCTGAAAGAAGCGGATTAAGTTTCTTGTCTATTGATTTTGAGATCTTCTCTTTCATGAATGTACGGGGCTTAGGACAGAACCTAGAACACCTGAACACAATGGGGCGAAATTTTTTTTTGTCTTAGAAATAAAATGTCATAGTTATTATTTTATTTGTCATAGTTATTGACACATCTCTTGATTTAACCCTTTATTTTCTGATTTTAACTCTCTAAACAGACAGACGGCTGGCTAGGGCTAAGTGCTGACATTTAAAAAACAAGACAAATATCTAAAGGGTTAAAAGAAATGATGTGTTGATCATTACGACTCTACAAGTATTTGTCCCTCCCCACCTCCTTACATCCGACACCAATCATTTAATTTTTGTTTAAAACACACCAATCCGAAAAAAAAATGTTTTTAAAATTTGAAATAAATTATATGCACCGAAGTAATGACATAAATTGCGCACCTATTTATATTTTTAAAATTCGAGAAAAAAAATCTAACTATTGCATTTCAAGATAGTCCCTGTTGAACATGATTAATTAATGAAATAAATACAACGCAAGGGAAGGTAATCATTTAGAAAAATTGTTGGTGGAATTCCTTGAGTACCTTCCCTTTCACCACCCATCTGAAAGACGGAATAAAAGGAGTAATAATATTTTCCCAGTTTTGTCTGTTAAAATTTACTGCCCGCTGTAATTTCATTGTTCGGTAACATTTAGCTTTTGATAAAATGTTACTATTTCAAATTTTTTTATCGTCGATAACAATTTTCTGAGCCACCCGAAGTAAAATCGTAAATTAAGAGAAGAGCGGTAACATATAACATGGTTGAAAAACTAAAAATAACCCAACGTAAATCGGAAGCCTTATAAAGCACGCATTTAAGTGACGTAATCAATCTGTTTATAGACTCCAATAAGTGCTACCCTCTCCCCCCACCCCCTGTACATAATAATCAAAATTATTTCACGGTGATAAACGATATACTTATTCAACCCCATTCCTTTATATTTTAAATTAACAGATCCATATTTAAATATATTTAAATCAATAGAATATGCCACACGCCATTTGATTTTTAATATTAAAATGATAGTAGAAATATATAAAAAAAGACTTACAAAATTAATATTATATTTACTAACCCATCCACAATAATGCTTCTACAATCCTGTTTTTTAATTAAAAAACAAAGGAGAACTCTCCTCTTAGAGAGACTATTTTATCATTGCGATGTTTAATGATGGCTTCGTGTGAGGACCGGAATATTCTCCGGGAAAGTTTCTAGAAGTCTCGAGTCCTAATTATTTATTCCCAAGGTCAGTTCTGCCACCATAGCCCTATTAGTTTGAGCTGTTGGGCTTATTTTTTAAAAAATATTTTTTTCTAATGCTGTGAGTCCAAATAACTTACCAGCCAATATTTCTTGGTCGATGTCTCCGTAACTCACCCGACCTACTGTCTCTGTTACCCCATGAGATAAAATTTCCCGAATCTTCGTAACTCACCTAACATAATGTCTACGTTGCCAATTTAGATAAATTTTCCCGCGTCTTCGTAGTTCACCTGACCTACTGTTTCGATTATCCAATGAGATAAAATTTCCAGCGTCTACGTAACTCACCTGACCGACTGTCTGTTACCCCATGAGATACAAATTCCCGGTTCTCCGCATATTTAACAGCCTAGTTATTTCCTATCAATTTCAAACGTAACAAAACTAATTTAGCTTGACAGCATTTCTAAAAGGGAAACTTACGAATTTATTTGTTAGTTTTACATACCTGTACTGACAGGTGAGTCGGCTGAGTGCATTTCTACATGTTCTACGTCTTCGTTAGCACCTGTCTGTTACAATGTTCAATATTTCTGTTTTTCGTATCCTTTATTACTTTTCCCATTACCCTTTCCGTTTACGTCCTGTTCAACCCATGATATTTTTATACACCATGTATTATTTAATTAACATGTTTATTTTGCTGTTTCTTAATATCTACACTCTGAACATACATCGCTATCTCCATTAACTGTAGAGCTACAATTTGTGATCTAACCAATCCTTTTCAGCAATCTGGTCTCTACTGCTCCCTTCTGTCCAATCCTTTATAACCGAACCTCTATATGTGATCTAACCAATTCTTTCAACCCAAACTGCTCTCTACTGCTCCCTTCTGTTCAAACCTTTATAACCGAACATCTATCTGTGATCTAACCAATCCTTTCAAACCTAACTGCTCTCTACTGCTCCCTTCTCTTCCACCTTTTATGTCCGAAATCCTATCTGTGATCTCAACACACGTTACCACTTACATCACTCTATCTCTTTGTTGTACTTAATGTTTCATGAGATGTTCAGGCCCCGAATACGTAACCACTCGCGTTAAACATAATGCAGGATGAAATTTCACACTGGGTTTATAAATTTGTCAATACTGTGATTAAAGTTACAGCTTAAAAGACATGACGAAACACTGCTGACCCACATGACAAACAATTCGGTTAATCGTATTTCATTTGAGTAGCTATTGAAAAAAAAGGGAAATGTATTAATTTAATTATTTATAGCCTTGTAAATGTCAACCAGAGTCACAAATGTGACAACTAGGCATGTGCCTTGTGACAACTAGGACTGTGAGTTGTGACAACTAGGACTGTGAGATGTGACAACTAGGACTGTGAGCTGTGACAACTAGGACTGTGAGCTGTTACAACTAGGGCTGTGAGCTGTGACAACTAGGACTGTGAGCTGTGACAACTAGGGCTGTGAGCTGTGACAACTAGGACTGTGAGCTGTGACAACTAGGGCTGTGAGCTGTGACAACTAGGACTGTGAGCTGTGACAACTAGGGCTGTGAGCTGTGACAACTAGGACTGTGAGCTGTGACAACTAGGACTGTGAACTGTGACAACTAGGACTGTGAGCTGTGACAACTAGGAATGTGAGGTGTGACAACTGGGACTGTGAGCTGTGACAACTAGGAATGTGAGGTGTGACAACTGGGACTGTGAGCTGTGACAACTAGGAATGTGAGCTGTGACAACTAGGACTGTGAGATGCGACAACTGGGACTGTGAGCTGTGACAACTAGGACTGTGAGGTGTGACAACTGGGACTGTGAGCTGTGACAACTGGGACTGTGAGGTGTGACAACTGGGACTGTGAGCTGTGACAACTGGGACTGTGAGCTGTGACAACTAGGACTGTGAGATGCGACAACTGGGACTGTGAGCTGTGACAACTGGGACTGTGAGATGCGACAACTGGGACTGTGAGCTGTGACAACTAGGACTGTGAGATGCGACAACTGGGACTGTGAGCTGTGACAACTAGGACTGTGAGGTGTGACAACTAGGACTGTGAGCTGTACTTAGGTTATAGACAATGTATATGTGGACCAGAAAATTATTCCTCTCGTATGTGAATGCTGGAATGTTTTAAGTTTCCGAAGGCAGTGTTAAAAATTGGAAACAAACACACAGACTACTTTCCTCATGTACACAAGTTCACTTGTACTTATTTGTTTTTAATTGTCTTTATTAGCCAGGGAATATTAAGTCTTCTTTTACATAAGTTATTCTGATATTTCCCTGAATAACTTATTTATTGCTAAATGTTCCATCATTGATAGGGATTTTTTGTCCCTTTCTTACACAATATCAGTTTGTGACTAACGCCTGCTACATAAAGTATTTATAGAGGGTAAATCAGTGTGAGAAAAGTGGAAGAAAACACAATTTAAATAAGGTGCCGTTAACTTGCACGGTATGATACCGTGTAAGTTAGTAAAAAAATAACTTGCACGGTATGATACCGTGTAAGTTAGTAAAAAAATAACTTGCACGGTACGGTAATGTTTTAATGTAAAAAATAGACAACTAACCCTAACCTTGACCCTAAAACTAAAAGATCGAATTTAATAGTAATTATAATAAGAATTTTTAATTGATTTCCTTATTTTTGTTTTTCTATTTTAGTGTAAAAAAATAGACAACTAACTCTAACCCTGACCTTAAAAGTAAAAGATCTAATTTAATCGTAACTATAAGAATTTAAGAATTGTTAAAAAAATATATAAAAAAATATTAGTCTCAACCGAAAATCGAACACATGCCAGTTCTTCTACATTACGTTCTCTAGTCCAACTCTTAATCATGAGACCACGGAAGTTCGGTACTTTTTGTAAATTTTAAAAAATTATAAATAAGTGACTACAAAACCGTCTCTGCGCATGCGCAAATACCGTGTAACTTAGGAAAAAAATAACTTACACGGTATGATACCGTGCAAGTTAGAAAAAAAATAACTTACACGGTATGATACCGTGCAAGTTAACACTACGTTTAAATAAGCCAAGGCACAAGGGAAGTAATTCATTTATATATATTTTTAAATACAATGTGATGTAGAGTTTACTTCCCTTTTATTACAAGCGAACTTTCATTACAATTTGTGTCGCTTAGATAGGAGGGGCAACGGAATATTTGACGAACCTTCATTGAGATTTTAATATAAAGGTAACATCAGCTATAATCGATGTTTCATTAAAGATTTGAAAATATGTCTGTGCCAGCCATTTAAACAAACGTTATCTGTAAATCAAGTGCGAGTTTTCCCTGCTTCACGAAAGTGTGTATCTCTGAAAATGTATTGAATATTGGAGGATAGATTGTAATTTTTGATATATGACTTTATGTAGAGTGAGGCATCTGCGGTGCTTGGAGCGTGCAACTCCTAGTGTCATCACTGTGATTAAGTGTCCACACCAGTGATGTCCCCTGAATGTTTTAGAGGTGAGTGTTAAAAGATCTTCTCATCGCTTATTGCAACTGCAGCTCAAAGAAATAAGAGCTTTTGCAGGTCAGATGAGATAATATTTATCAATGTGTGATATGGAAACCAGATTAAAAGTTAGCGTCAGCAGTATTTCGACAGGTCTATACACTACTGTACCCCGGTTGTCAGCAGTAGTTCGACAGGTCTATACACTACTGTACCTCGGTTGTCAGCAGTAGTTCGACAGGTCTATACACTACTGTAACCCGGTTGTCAGCAGTAGTTCGACAGGTCTATACACTACTGTACCCCGGTTGTCAGCAGTAGTTCGACAGGTCTATACACTACTGTACCTCGGTTGTCAGCAGTAGTTCGACAGGTCTATACACTACTGTAACCCGGTTGTCAGCAGTAGTTCGACAGGTCTATACACTACTGTACCCCGGTTGTCAGCAGTAGTTCGACAGGTCTATACACTACTGTACCTCGGTTGTCAGCAGTAGTTCGACAGGTCTATACACTACTGTAACCCGGTTGTCAGCAGTAGTTCGACAGGTCTATACACTACTGTACCCCGGTTGTCGGCAGTAGTTCGACAGGTCTATACACTACTGTAACACGGTAGCCAGCATTAGTTCGACAGGTCTATACACTACTGTAACACGGTAGCCAGCATTAGTTCGACAGGTCTATACACTACTGTACCCCGGTTGTCAGCAGTAGTTCGACAGGTCTATACACTACTGTACCCCAGTTGTCAGCAGTAGTTCGACAGGTCTATACACTACTTTACCCCGGTTGTCAGCAGTAGTTCGACAGGTCTATACACTCACGGACCCCGGTTGCCAAGCAACGCATTATAATCCACCGCGAACCGCCATCTTGTTCTGGCCATAGTTTTCGGTCTGAGGTCTTTGAGCGATTACCGGTGTAAGATGAGGAGTGGGGGATTTAAAGTTGTGTTGGGATGAGAAACTGACGGACATGAGGCTTTTGTCGTCCTTGACCCAAGGGGGTCGGACAATGGACAGCAGACTAGGAAATATGAGAGTATGTGGGTGTAGGGTAGGGCAGAGTGTGGGTACAGTTGCCAGTAAGTAAAAGAGAATTAGAAAACAGTATGGTGGGGGGATAAAGTGACAGAGAGAGAGAGAGAGAGAGAGAGAGAGAGAGAGAGAGAGAGAGAGAGAGAGAGAGAGAGAGAGAGAGAGAGAGAGAGAGAGATTAAGGAAGATCTCGACGAAAAGTAAAAAATGAGATTAAAAGAGATAAGTGGACCAAGAAAACCGGAATTGAGGGAAAAAAAAGAGATTGATAGAGATAGAGAGAAAAGGGTCGAAAGAAGAAGAAGAAGAGAGAGAGAGAAAGAGAGAGAGAGAACGAGAGAGAGATAGAGAGAGAGAGAGAGAGAGAGAGAGAGAGAGAGAGAGAGAGAGAGAGAGAGAGAAAGAGAGAGAGAAAAAGAGAGAGAGAGAGAGATACAGTGAACAAGATAGAAAGAAAGAATCCAGATAGAAAGATTAAAAGATAGAAAATGACTCATCAGTTGACTATCTATTTTATATAGTTGATAAGAGAACGAGACGGGAGAAAAGGGTCAAATTGGTCCCATCATTGAGGTTCCCAATGATCTCCAACCGCCACGGACGGAAACATTTAAACCGCGGATGCCAGCTGCCAACGTTACGAGAGGCAAGTTTCCAAGACGTAAGTTTCGTGTTTTTTTAATGACCACTCAAGAGGACAAGAAGTAACGTGTTGCGGGCGAGGGCAGCGAGAGGGCTGCTCGCGCTCAAGTAAATGGCTTTCTTTGCTGCCGATTGATACTTAAACATGAACGAATGCCCTTGATAAAATATATACAAACTAACTCGACTTACATTTAAAGGAACAAATTAGATCTTTATAAATAATTTCTTTTTATAAGGGAGCGCGATTATTTTTAAATATTAAGAATGGCTTATTTTGTTTTCCTTTTACTATACATTGCCGGGCCTTATCAAATTAAAAATTGTGACTTACACTATTTAGAGATTTCTATTCCTTTTCATTGATTAAAAACGCTGTTCGAAACAACTCAACGGGTGTTAGCCAAATGATACCCAACCCATTCCACGCAAGCGTTGCATATCCAGACATACAATAACTATAAGGCCTTGTGTGTGCTTGCGCTAACTGAGACATTTCACGAGTGTATGATCATGTAATTTAAGTTGCAGGTCCAGCCACTCAGACCTACCACATCTCTTAGGTGAGAAGTTGGGGGGCAATACCGAAACACCGAATCATTAGAAACGTTACTATTTAGTATTTAGTTTTGTGAGGTTGACGTTTCTACCCAAACTTACTTAAACTACAACATTAAAATAAATATGTTATGTTTCGAAGGACTATCTGTTTGAGTGGGCAGGACCGGCGGGAGACGATCCCTATCCATCTCTATTTGCTTTGCCTGCAGCTGACGTGTAATTACCTCCCATTTTCTTGTAATTGATCTATTGTACAGGAGACAGCTCGCGGACTCAGGTGTCCACTGCAGACTAATATATACGTTGTGGCTAATGGGCGGTGAGACACTCTGTCTTTTGTTGTGAACAACACTGACAACAACACTTCCAACAACACTGCCAACAACACCAACAACACCAAAATCAACAACTCAACCACCTCCCACACACACACAAACGTATTTTTTTATATCGCTGGTTTTCAAACCAAATTTTACTTCAGTTCACTATTATTTATGTTATATTTCTATAGAAGCGAAGAGAAAGACAGAATCAGATGACTGAAGACATACTATATGTTAAATGAACAAATATATATATATAACTGAAGGGTTAAGAAAAAAGGGCGCTCCCGGCATCACAGTGCCCCCCTCCATCTAGACATGACAGTAAAACCGAGAGATATTCCCCATACCCCCCCCCCTCTCCTCCCACCTTAAAGTCCCGAAAGTACGCAATCTTCAACATAGCAGAATACGAAACGGTAAATAAAATATGGCGCTCCCGACATCATAGAAGTCCCTCATTTCCCATCTCACGGCAGTAACACAGGGGGGAAGGGGTCACCAAATAGAAACGATTTGAGCACAACAATGACGTGCGTTTCACGTGGAGCTTCTCCTGCTATACAACCAATCATTGAAAAATCCATGTGATCGTCTCCAGCAAGAGCAAGGCAAATGTTCTCCTTAAACCAAAAGTTCATTTGTGAGCTGACCATTTGTTTCAATTTGTAACTGCCAGCTTCAGTTTCAAAAGTTGGTCCGTGGACGTCAAAGGTGACCGATTGTAGACCACAGGAAGTCGTGTTTAAATGCCCTTTCGACGGCGCCATGGACAATATTTGTTAAAAAACAGCTATAAACCTGATGACAATTATTGACATTGCTTAAGGTAAATTTTGGAAGCACCATACAGGGATGCAGAATTGTGTGTGTTTCCCTTTAAAATATCCCAAAACAAATATGTACTTCATTAGAGTATACCAATGCCCAGTTAAGTAACCACAATACTTCGGGAACAAAAAATCCATCAATAGATAAATAAAAATCTTTAAAAAGAAGTTGTAATAAAGATTAAAAAATAAATGAATAAATAGAGAAATACTCTTTCTAAGATTTTATTTTTAATTAACAAAACACGACAAGGGCAATGCTTGAGGTTATTTGACAATGGCTTGAAAAGTATCTTGCACTCTGTGCACCAATGGTTTGAAAAGTAACTTGCATTCTGTAAATCAAAGACTTGAAAAGTATCTTGCACTCTGTACATCAAAGGCTTGAAAAGTATCTTGCACTCTGTACATCAAAGGCTTGAAAAGTATCTTGCACTCTGTACATCAAAGGCTTGAAAAGTATCTTGCACTCTGTACATCAAAGGCTTGAAAAGTATCTTGCACTCTGTACATCAAAGGCTTGAAAAGTATCTTGCACTCTGTACATCAAAGGCTTGAAAAGTATCTTGCACTTGTTTGAATGTATTTAATTAAATACATCATGATGGCTGATTCTTCATAGATCAAGGCATTAAAATAATATGAAGCTTTAAGTATCGGAAGGTACGACACGTGTCTCCCTCCTCCCTCACTCCACCCCATACAACTGACACGTACTTTATTACTATTCTTTGGGCCACGATTCCTTTTTTCCATGCCCTGCACATGTGTCTCCTTGCGTAACCGTACACCAGCCAAACAGCAACAATTTTTCAGCAACTATTTCCATATTTCTGCTTGTCAAATTATCCTCGCCCCCGAATATCTCAACCGATTTTTCACAATTTTAAACATCATCTTTCGACCGATCTTCTAATTTTTCTTTTAAACAAAGTAACAAAAAAGTAAATTAAAAAAATGTTGTTTTCTGAGATCAATTATCCTAGCCAGCTACTATGAGATTGACTTTTCCCCTCATCTTCCCCTCTCCCGTACAATGACAGAATTAATGGGAAATTTCCGTTGGGAGGATAATACTACAGGCCACGTTTCAGGAAAAATGGGATCACCTTTTAGCGAAACAAATGATCCATTCTTTATCGTCTGCTAATGATTATATGTCAGTAATTTGACTATCAGCAACGTCATTGGGCTAGAGTTGGCTCCCATCTCAGGTCATAATTTATTGCTGTTTATTTGTGGGTTACTTCGCTTTACTCACTCTATACCAATACTTACTGTTATTAGATAATAATTTGTCAAATATAATAAATTTAAAACTAAATCTTAAAAGAATTATTCAGACACACTTTTGAATACTAATTATAATTTAACCAAAAAAAATTAAAATTATTTTTGTTAAAGTAAAAATGTCTGATGAGATTAATTCAACGAACATTAAATTATTTTTTAGCCCTTATTTCTATTATTAGTGAAAGTCTTGTTAAAATAAAAGACTTGTTATATTTTCTATTGTTTTAAATAAATTTAAACATAGATATATTCATCTAAAAATTTAGTTTCATTTAAGGACGTGGGATATTTTTGTTGCGGTGTGTTGAGGTGAATCACTGGAAAAGTTTTCTTTTGTTGTTTAGTTTACACAACATCTGATTTCCAGCTGAATTGATAAAGTCTTGATAATACATTTAAAACATTACCGTATATACCTTCTAAAGCCGACCTTTTTTTGACAAAATATAGGGGAAAAAGTTGGGGGCGAACAGGCTATACTATAGAACGAGTATATACGGTAATCTATAGTCGATTTTTTTTCCTTCGGTTTAAAGTGAACTTGATTTCTTTAATTGCGAATGGCGCTGATTTACATTCTATACCACCATTGGCTTTGATTTTACGTTTAATCTATAAACATAGGTTTTAAGTGTCATAGAACGCAATAATCTTCTGTATAGAAAGAGAGTCTGTGAGAGGTAATCTAATATAAGATAATCAAATCAAATATTGTTTTTGAAAGTAAATCAACTGCATTCGTAATCACGTAGATCAACTTAACGTATCAGAAAATGGAAACAAAATCCCAAGTATATTCAAAACACGTTGCGTAGATAACATACAACTAAGGTAGATAGATGACACCTAAGGTATAATATACATCCGGGTTAGTGCAGACAGAGGATACCTACATAGAAAAATGACACCTACAAATTATGGGAGAGACCTAAGTGGATAGAAGACACCTATTTCGAAGGTCGCCACTTTAAGTGGACCTCAGCTCTGGTCGCCCAAAGAGAACCACTAGGTCAATCGTGCTGATCGCTTTCACTGTCTAAACACATAACAAAGATATCCATCTTCTGCCACCACTTAGGCGAAATGGTGCTGAAACCACAGGCAGACATTCCAGCAATAGCCAGACACTTCCTAGCCGTTCGTAAAGAAAGAGGAGAAAAACAAAAAGTAGCTGGGAGTGGTTCTAAACTTATCAAATTGGTTGGACGCACGGATATTGTTGTGCTATGCGATAGATAGAGAATTGGACGAGTCCAGTGAATAGGTGATGTAGCAAAGTGTTCAAATTGGTTGGACACACGGACATTGTTGTGCTATGCGATAGATAGAGGATTGGACGAGTCCATCGAATAGGTGATGTGGCAAAGTGTTCAAATTGGTTGGACACGCGGACATTGTTGTGCTATGCGATAGAGAGAGGATTGGACGAGTCCATCGAATAGGTGATGTGGCAAAGTGTTCAAATTGGTTGGACACACGGACATTGTTGTGCTATGCGATAGATAGAGGATTGGACGAGTCCATCGAATAGGTGATGTGGCAAAGTGTTCAAATTGGTTGGACACGCGGACATTGTTGTGCTATGCGATAGAGAGAGGATTGGACGAGTCCAGTGAATAGGTGATGTGGCAAAGTGCTTGTGACTTAGTCAAGGTGTTGTGTCAAGTAATTTAGTCTGTCCATAAAGGGAATGTTCATGACACGATTTACAGCAACACTCCACGTGACTGTCTGTTTTAAAATTTTTACAAGAAGGCAGATGGCGTTTTTTGACAGAGGCCAGATAACTATCATACAACACAAAATGTCTGTGGTTTTTTTTTAATTTCAAACGATAAACATCCAGCTAATTTGTTTGTGTTGTTTCCTGTAATAAAAAGCTTATACAAATTTTACCTGATTTTTTAAAATATTTCCCCGGATACCAAAATTCATGCCCGGAAACGAACAATTCTCAGAACTGTAGGTGTCAAATATTCTGGAATGTCAAACTAGTTTTTTGTATAATGTCAACTAATAATCTCATAATTATTGTACCCTAAGCTTATACATGGCTTGTGCCCAGTCTTGCATTTTATTAGACTTTTGAATGTTTTTTTCCCGTTTTTCTGGCTTCTTCAGGCAACCCATGCCACGACTGAATCCAAAGGGAAGAAGGAGGGTTTGCGAGTGCTTGTTTTTGCGAATAGAACAAAATTTTAAAAATATCTAAATATTTCTATTTGATTTTAGTGTTAGATACGTTTTTTTTTGTTTTATATCCGAGTTAGATTTTAATGCCTTATATATTTCCCTAATTTACTCATTGCTGTTCTATTTTATAGGATTTCTAGATTAAATGATTTAAATAATGAAGTTACTCTTGACAGTTGCAATATTCACCATAAATAAATATTTCAGCTCTTTCATGAATTTGTTCTAATTAAAATGTATTCTTTCGTAGATGGGTTCCAAACATAAGATACGTAATATAGTATAGCCTGAAGTTGGAGATTAAATAAAAACAACAACTGGATTTAAATGGAGTATGTAGTGTGTTCGTTCATTGTTAACGTTTGATGGTTTTCTGAATAAATTTCAATCTTAAGGGGGAAATATTCTTAGAGATTGAGTGGCGATTTTGTTGTTTCACGCGCCATTCACAATCAATTATAGTTATCGTTTAAATCGTAGACAAAACACTAAACATGTATGGTAAACTATTTTAACACATGCGCACATATGTGGAGAAAATAATATTTTCTATTTTATTCTGTTGTAAAAAAAATCAATAAATATGGTGATTCTTCGGAGAAAATACCGGTATCTGAGACACGATAGATACTTTTAGAACCGCTTCGCCGAGGTTTGGTCCGGGGGAAGTGACTGACGATGATTTAGTGAGACAAATTGAGGGGAGGGGGGTCAGAACTAAAAACGTTAAGAGCTTGGGGAGGGAGGAGGGCTTTGTTTAGTGGATCGACAGATTGACCAATAGCCAATTGTATGAGGTATGTTGAAACTGAGTGGGTTGGAGGATTCAGAGTATAAAACATGTTCGAATTAAGTGAACGTGCGGACAGAGAGTATAACAGGTGATCGATAGAGTGGCTTGGAGGACAGATAGTATGAACGATGTTTTAAATTGAGTGGCCTTGAGGACAGATAGTATGAAATACGTTTAAACTGAGTGGACAGGAGGACGGATAGTATGAAATATGTTAAAACTGAGTGGACAGGAGTGCAAAGAGTATGAACATATTCAAATTGAGTGGCCTGATCTGAAATGTCTAAACATCACAACACAACTGCAGTCTACAAGTGTTTTTGACATTTCCGAAAACACCATATCACGGAATGGAATTTAAATGAGGAAGTATTTAGTTTCGCATGACTTAAGTGTCAAGCACTGAGTAATGCTACGTGACTGTTGCATCATCATATCTGTTGTCGTATTCCATTTAGAGCGTAAATATTTGTAGTCTTACATGCAATTCCAAAGTTTCATTGCAAAATAACGTTAAAATCTTTAAGATATAATTCTTTGTTTTTTTTATAAATTTTTTTATTGTTTGAAAATTAAAATTGAAAGATATAATGCAGAGCCTCTGAATATCCCATTTAAATTATTTCAGCGAAATGTCAAATAACATAAATAATATTTAAATCAGCCTCGTTTTAAAGTACATGGTTGTGGATTTTTTTTAAACTTCCGGATCTTTCGCTAATCGCTATGGATTATTTTCGACTGGGGCGACTCCTGGCTATTGTGATCAATAAAAAAAATGGGGTAGGTCAGACCGGAAGTAGCGGTCGCGGGCTCCACCCTTAACCCCGAAAGTTGACTTCCGGAAGAGGAGACTAGAGTTGTCTCAAAGCTTACGGAGAAGGAAAAAGCAGGATCGTCGTCAAAGTGGGGTAGCACAGTCCCACAACAGTTGAAGCTAATGTTAAAGGGGAAATGGACCGCAATCCCACTTTACGGTAAAATATTGTCTCCTTTGTTTAGATCGCAAGGGAGACTTATGACATGATAATGCTGGAATTTTGGAAAGTGAGGGGGGGGGGCGCAGTTTATGTTATTTTAAAATAATTAATGAAAAGAACCCAGATTGTTTTGTCAAAAATTTTGAAAAATAAATTGTTCATTCTATTTTTAAAAAAAATAAATAAAAAAAAACAATTTTTTAAAAAAGCAAAAACATTCCAGGTAGCACGAAAAGACTTCCCCGGTAGATCTCATGGTCTCGATAGAAAAATGAACAACAAACAACAAACCACGTGCGTAGTCTGTGGAGGAATAGCCGAAAAAGAGACCAAAGTTTAGAGACATCCAGTTATGAAATACACAAAATAGCAAACTCGCCAAGCAAAAGAAAACATATTTGATAAGCCAGTTTGTAATAAACTTTGAAGCAAACAAACATTCAAATCATGATATTTTCCCTGACATACACTCAAATCTTGAAAAATCATGATATTTTTCTTGACATACACTCATGATGTTTATCCTGGCATACACTCACAACTTTAATTTAATCGTGACATACACTCATGTCATTAATGTCTCTCAATGTACACTGGTATATACCCATTTTCTTACTTTTATATAACTTTTTACATACATGTTGACATATACTCATATCTTGATATTTTACCGTGACAAAGACACATATCCCAAATCCCAACACGTATTCATGCAAATACTGATATCCTAACTATGTCGTGAGATTTCCCCATATCCGAAGTCACTATTTTATTAAATCCCTTATATTAACTTCGCGGCCGTCTCATCATCTCTGTCTTGGGCTGGGCGGGCGGAAAAATAAAAGTAAAAAATGACCCACTTCCAGTTATCCGATCGAGCTGAAATTTGGCACACGGACCCGACTTACCTAACAATGCATCGTATCAAAATTTCAGATCTATCGATCGTACCGTAATTAAATTAATGCATTTTTAGTTTATCCTTATATGAGGTATATAATTCAAATTCACGGTTTGTTATTGTTTTTTTCTTCCACTTCCACGTGAGTTTGAGTTGACGCCGACCGTCGTGCCGACACCCCCTCACATCCCACCCCCATTTATTAAAGACAAGGGACATCACTCGGCGTCAGTCTGTAAATGTTTGAAAATAATCAATACTGTTAGTTATGTCTCATATATAAGGGATTTATAGTCAAAAACTTTGTTTTTACGGGTTTGTTTTATATCCTATCATATTCTCATACCCTGGGATTTATTCTTAAGTATACTGAAACCCATGTTTTAAGCCTGGCCTGACATATTCTCATCTTGAAAGCTGTCCAGAAATGATCTTATATTCTGACATATGCGCATATCATATCATATCATATCATATATCATATCATATTATATCATATCATATTATATCAATTACCCAGATATATAACGACTTTCTCCCTTTCACCATGACCTATCCGCCTATCCTTCGGTAAAGCATCCATGCTCTTGATATATCTTTAAAAATTTACTTTTACGTCAGTCCATGGCTCACCCCTCTCTCTCTCTCTCTCTCTCTCTCTCTCTCTCTCTCTCTCTCTCTCTCTCTCTCTCTCTCTCTCTCTCTCTCTCTCTCTCTCATCATCTCCCACACTTATTTGCCTTACGTCGTCTCCCAGGGTATCCCCGGAACAGTCCCCCCTCCCCGCCCCATCTTTCCCCAAATCCAAGGCTACCAAGATCGCTAAGACTCTAATGGCGTCTAAGTGCTCGTTGGCTCCCCTACGGCCCTGGTTATTAGTGCGGTCCGAGCGCTGCGTCGGATCACGTGACTGGTCATGTCAGAGCCGGGATCAGGTCAGCGCAGCGTCCCGGTGGCGGGGTCAAGCCGTGACTTGACAGACGGGCTCCGGATCAATTCCCGTGAGATAACGAGAACCAGATTGTTGATGGTAATAATATTCACCCTGAGAAGATAGTTTAAAGATATTTCAGAGTCCAACGACTGGGTGGAGATTTTTGTCTTTGCTTTGGCCCAGATATTTTACCTTACGTTTTCTGAAGTTTGCTGTCTATTACATGGAACATTTTTTTAAAAATGTGTCAAAAGAGAACCCCTATCCCCTTCACCCAAACTTACTTATGCGTAGTAAGCAAATTACTATATGAAACAAGGATAGGTAACAAGTTTTTATTAATTTGTGTTAAAAAAAATTGTTAGTAGCCTTGAATAGATTTATTCTGGCTCGTCTTATTAGCAGTAGATTAACTGTGCCTAGACAACGGTTTAAAGATTAATTAGGAGGAAAATGATTTAAAGAGGGAGAGATAGACGTGTGTGTGTGTGGGGGGGGGGATAGTGTGAGAGGTTGAAAAAGATCGACATATAGAGATATAACGAGAGAGACAGAGACTCAACAAAATAGAGAGCGAGAGATCGAGAAATGGATGGACAGAAAGAGAGAGAGAGAGAGTCAGATAAATAGAGAGAGCGAGAAAAGGAAGGACAGAGAGAGAAACTCAAAGAAATAGGGAGAGCGAGAAATGGAAGGACACACACAAACACACAGAGAGAGAAAATGAGAGAGAGAAAGAGAGAGAGAGAGAGAGAGAGAGAGAGAGAGCGATGAGTAAAAAACCACAAGAAGATTCTATGACAGGTGGGCTGAGCTCCAGAAACCATTGTAGAGGTACAGCGTTCAAGAAACAAAAGAACGTCTACGCCAGCTCAGCAATGAGTCTGTTGATTGGAGAGATTATATCGACTGGGTCCTTACTTGAACTTGTACTGTGTGGGGGACAGAGGGTGCAGGGACAATTGTTTTAGACGTGACATAGGTCACGCACGTGCAAGAACATCCGGAAAGAAACAATAGATGAAGGAAAAGAGAGAGAAAGAGGGGGGTAAGGACGCGGCAGGTGGGCCGCAATGGAGAGCATGGAGGGTAGGCGATAAGGGAGTGACACGAGATGGACAGACGGATAGCATGGAGATGTACAAACAACGTGGCGTGAGGCCGAGAGGATAAAAGCAACATAACGATACTACTGTCATCAAGAAATGCACACGTTGACAGAATTGGGTTTTAGGGTTCACAGACAAGCGGTGATTTCAAATAGAGCGTCACTCGAGGCTGAACTTACCAAGCGGATTCTAGTTGTCTTCGGGATATCGCATTAGTTATTCAGGGGTCATCTGGCGGGCCAGAGACCCTTATCGCGTCCTGCTGACCGCCCACCCGGCTTGATGTGACACATTGACATTGAGATTCGCCATTCTATTAGACATATGCAGGTCCATAATTTCCACTTAAATGCTAAAAATTATATATCGATTTAATTTGATTATATTAAGAACATTCCTCCCCTCCTATCAATATACATCATTCCCGTTGTATGTATGGATGTAATGCTGTTAGGTGGCGCTGCGATCGATTTTGTTTTATAGTGCTACTAATTTTAGAAATTTTACTGCACCATAAAAATATCACTTTTCGAACGTTCCGCATAAAATTGTTCAATATGATAATAAATGAATCAAATAAAAATAAATAAAATAAATAAAAGTTCTGTATTACGTTATTTTTTAATCTGAAGTGTATTTATTTTGAAAACTTCCGTCATTTTTGACGGGTCATACACTAGTATATAATTTTAAAAAATAATGCCAGTAAGATATGCACAGTCTGCAAAAGAATTCGTTTATATTTCTATTTTTTATTACTCTTATTTCAGAGTTAACCTGCCCCCTGTGTAGGAGGACCTATACATCTTTGATTAACGGATTTCTACACCCAAATATTTCAAATCACGTCATAAAACGCATGGGTAACTTATGAAACAATTTCAAACTCTCGACGCCAAACAAACAAAGCTCTAGCCTCGTTGTTTACGCGCCAGACATGCGCGTTATGACTTATTGTGCAAACACGTCCGTCACACACGAGTGTTGCTCCGGAAGTAACAGAACTCCGCCCGCCAGGTGTCGCCCTGCAATACATTTAAACCACACCGTCTTATCGCGCTGCCGCCATCCGCGCTCGATGTGCCATTAGGAATCTATCCTTAACTGCATGGCTGGTGCAGATCTCAGTGGTTATACTTGAGCTTGAAGTTCAATATAGAAATGCATGCGCGTTGAACTACTTGTCTGTCTTAAGTTTTCGATCATGTTAAATCAACTTACTTTTCCACTCAGCTTTTGTATGAAAAATTGTAATTAGTTAATACCGGGTAGATAACTAGAGTATATGATCATCGTTCCTGTGTCCACAGTAATATGTATAATTTACGTATTTGGCCTCTATAAATAGAGCAGGTAGGCATATGTTACTCCAAGGGTGACTAACGATGGTAAAGGGTAATGAGAAACGCATCAAGGTAAGATTTATATGGTATAGCGTGGGGTACTGAAGTAGGAATATTTGGTACAGCGTGGGGCACTGAGGTAGGAATATAAGGTACGGCGTGGGGCACTGAGGTAGGAATATAAGGTACGGCGTGGGGCACTGAGGTAGGAATATAAGGTACGGCGTGGGGCACTGAGGTAGGAATATAAGGTACACCGTGGGGCACTGAGGTAGGAATATAAGGTACGCCGTGGGGCACTGAGGTAGGAATATAAGGTACGCCGTGGGGCACTGAGGTAGGAATATAAGGTACGGCGTGGGGCACTGAGTTAGGAATATATGGTAGTTTTTTGAACACCAAAAAAATTCTATGTTACCACAAGAGGCGTGCTAAGTTGGACATGTGACACCGCGTGGAGCACCAAGTTAAAGAAAGCGAAACTCAAATAGGCGTAAGTTTCCGGGTGAGGGCGCAATTCTCAATTACGACCCTTTTTGCGAAAACACAAAATTAGCCATTTCGACTCTTCAGAAAAATGCCACGTTCCATTGAAAATATAGAAACTGAAATGGCTCGTTTCATCTCTGCCATATTGAAATATTTCCAATTTTACAACAAACCCATTCAGTACTCCGGCGTTCATTAATACACTGGCTAATATTATGCTACACGCCCACTCTGTTTCCTCAAGCAATATCTGACTACCCCCCCCTCCCTTCTCACGACCATCCCCCACGAATCCCAGCTCCCAGCCCACACCCATCAGTCATTGCTTTCAGGTAATTGTCCACGGGCCGGCCATATGTCTGTGTTTACATTTGTCCCGGCGGCCCCCGTGTATAATATTATCTTAGGAATGACTAACAATGGCGACTTTTGGAGTCTTGGAGTGGGAAATGATATCGTAGTAGAAAGACGTGCTCGTTGAAAGTAGAGTGGTGGGAATGATACTATTGGATTGGTGGGAAATGACAGGTGGGGGCGTGGTCAGGATTGGAATGATGCTATTGGATTGGTGGGAAATGACAGGTGGGGTCGTGGTCAGGATTGGAATGATACTATTGGATTGGTGGGAAATGACAGGTGGGGGCGTGGTCAGGATTGGAATGATACTATTGGATTGGTGGGAAATGACAGGTGGGGGCGTGGTCAGGATTGGAATGATACTATTGGATTGTTGGGAAATGACAGGTAGGGGCGTGGTCAGAGTTGGAATGATACTATTGGATTGCTGAGAGGGGTTACGTAGGTAACTGGTGACCGAAGTAAAGCCGATTCCGGGGCGAATTAAGTTGATATTTACGTAATTTTATGAAAATGTTAAATTAACAAACGGCCAAAAGAAAGTTGTGAAATAAATTTATTTTGAAAGAAATTCTCAGACGTTACAAACCTTAGATCTTCAGTTAAGAATCCGAGCTCAAAGTGGCGTCCATGTTACAGAAGTCAAGATTATTGCTTCAGAAAACGATGTCGTGGTCTCGACTCAGGTAGTAAACGCAGACACTATGTAATTAAAGCCAGTTTTCAGCCTGACGACGATGATGAGAATGAGTCTTCTGTTCACCGAGGAAGAGTTGTTTGCCCCTTGAGATGTAACACCAGCCTCAGATGTATCACCATCGGTGACTTGATGCAGACAAAAGTCACGATCTTTGCTTTCTGATGTGCAGATAATTCAGTGTTGTGTGTGAATACAATAGACGGAATGTACGAGGGCGGTTATCTTTCCTTTGAGGGCGTTTATTCCCCGTGTTCATAGCGAATCGTCATGTGGATGTGGTCCAATCGTCAAATATTTGGTTGCTCTTGAATAGGACTTCTTGGGTGTCACATCTGATTAACATAATTTTGTGACGTAAGGTCACATGTATGGTGGACGCGGGAAGAAAGGAGCATTTCTATTGGTTGAAAGTGTTGGGCGAACAGTTGTGTGTAGACTTCCGACGAGGGAAGATTGTATCGTGTATACTTAAGATTTCCACGTCATATTACCTCAAATGATTCTTATGTGTACAATATATATATATATTAAAGTTGTTTTGGATAAATGAATTCGTCAGTGAATTATTGTGCACAAGATTAATTACTGTGAGAACGCCTACATAAAAAGAGTTACAAAGTAACATCGTTACATTGGGCTTGGGCTGTAGAGTCCATAGTTCAGGGCCTACGACTAGAAATCATCATGCTGTTGTGCAAGTTTTTAAATCATTTGTTACAGATAGCATTCTCTTGGCTCTACACACTTCAAATAGTCTAATTTAAAAAAAAAGAAGAAATAACGTGACATTGAACTTCGTTTTTAAAGAAAACAATCCTAAGCCATTTAAAGTTAGTCATCATCATCATCATCAGTCCCGTGACCGTTGCGGACGCTGGAGGGAGCGCACGGACATATCAACAGATAACGATCTCCACATATGCCTATTTTGAGCAGCGGCCAATAATTCATGCAATTTCATCCCTGTCCATTCTTTTATGTTGTCCAGCCAGCTTTTCCGCTGGCGACCTCTTCGCCGGCCCCCTTCTACAGTGCCTTGAAGGATATTTTTGTCAGGGTATCATGTCGCAGTACATGACCGAACCATGCAATCTTACGTCTCTTAATTGTTGTTATAATTGTTTCTTGATGACCCCCAATAGAGTTTAAATTAGTAACCTTTTCCTAAACTCAACATTAAAATAATAGTGCTTTTTTGTTTTGCCTGTGATGCGTAACAATGATAAAATCTTTTAATTTCATGAACCGGATGATGACAATGGTGGTTTCTTCTATGACGCTTTTAACCTTACAAGTCTAACTTGTCCAAACGCGCTCTGATAGTCTAGACACCATTTAAAGACAAATTTTAATGTCTTCAGATGTTTCTTCAATCTGTCCTTGTCGTTGCTACTCTTTCTCAAGGACTTGGGAAGGTTATATTACTCTGTTATGGAGCATCCTCAGAGGGACGTCTTCTGTGTCCATTCACTATGCCAGACTATGTTTGAAATTACTCTCTTAAAGCCTTCATGGCTAACACCTGGGCAACCTGCTCCATTTGCTGAGAAGCGCAATACAGAATTGTATGAGCGGCTATGTCTAGCGCAAGGCTATAAGTCAACAGGGGTGCATCGCTCCTTTAGAGGTTAGGCTAAAGGGCTTGCAGTTTGAGTCTCTGCTGTGGCACCAGAAATGGCCCAACAAAAAACGTGGTAGAGGTTGGGAGGGGGGTAGGAAGGGATTGTGATGAGGAGTGCGGTGCCTTTAATGATACACGTTTTCAAATCAGTTCTTTCAAGATACTCCGAACGTAAATGTCTAAACCAAATTTCGCAATTGTTTGTTGGTGTAAAGATGATAGAAAGTCAGATGTAAGATGCTTCTTTTGCCTGCGTTTAAGTATATAAGAAGAATCACAAAAGATTACTCGCATCCTGATCTAAAACCACTCGAAACCAGCGCATTTCCAAGTAATCCTGACCTAACTTAACCCTAACTTATAGAACAAACCCGTTTCACCCCCATCCTAATCTGACCCATCTTCTGGCTCACCCCTACACAACGGATCAGAAAAATGGATACAATTTTTGTGTGGCCACCGTTAGAGCTGAGAGGAAGGAGGCTAAAAAAGGTGACACCGGAAGCCGTTCTCCTTGATTGACGTGTCTTGAACACGTCATGTCGAGGAATCGATTACCCCGCCCTGTCACCATAGATGCCCGCAACCTCTGACCTTTCTTTGGGGGGCCGCCCAGCAGTGACAGGCTCACGTGCCAGATGACAGACGTGTCGACTGTGGACATTGTTCAAGTTTGTTTTCATGCACGACAGACATGTCTGCAGGTTGCCAGGTTAACTGTGCCGGTGCTAGAGATGTGATGTTCTGTTAAGTTAAGGAGACTGTTCCGTATTATTGGCACATTATCCGCATTCACTTTTGATAGGAATGAAACATGATGTTTTTTATGAATTTTGATAAGAATGAAATATGATGGTTTTTTCTGACTTAAAAAGCCATTTCAACCCAGCTACAAAACGATCTACAAGAGACTTTCTTTGTCTTAATGAAAAATTCTCGTATTTAATAAGTAATACTGTCCAATAACTTCTAATTCTCTCAATAAACGCAATGTTCTCTACCCTATTCACAAATTAAAATTGACATTACGTCTAATGCTCTTCACGAATCCAGTACTGTGGCACACAATCATATGCACTTTAAGAATGCAGTATTGCGACACAACATCTAATGCACTTTAAGAATGCAGTGCTGTTACACAACATCTACTGCTCTTAATGAATGCAGCACTGTGACACAGCGTCTAAAGCTTTTAACGAATGCAGGACTGTGACAGAACGTCTAATTTTCTTCACGAATCCAGTACCGTGACACACCGTCTAAAGCTCTTAAGTATGCAGTTCTGTGACACACCGTCTAAAGCTCTTTAAGTATGCAGTTCTGTGACACAGCGTCTAAAGCTCTTTAAGTATGCAGTTCTGTGACACACCGTCTAAAGGTCTTTAAGTATGCAGTTCTGTGACACACCGTCTAAAGCTCTTTAGTAATCAGTTCTGTGACACACCGTCTAAAGGTCTTTAAGTATGCAGTTCTGTGACACACCGTCTAAAGCTCTTTAAGTATGCAGTTCTGTGACACACCGTCTTAAGCTCTTTAGTATGCAGTTCTGTGACACACCGTCTAAAGCTCTTTAGTATGCAGTTCTGTGACACACCGTCTAAAGCTCTTTAAGTATGCAGTTCTGTGACACACCGTCTAAAGCTCTTTAAATATGCAGTTCTGTGACACAGTGTCTAATGCTCTTTATGAATGCAGTACTGTGAAAATGTGTAATGATCTTTAAGTATGCTGTACTGTGACACAACGTCCAATGATCTTTAAGTATGCCGTACTCCCACCCAATGCCCTCCGGTAGCCACTGAAACTAATAACACAATGCTCTTCGGGAGTGATATTAAATTTCCTGTCAAACTTTGTCTCAACAATAATCTGAAATTGGCTTTTTACCTGCAGCTTAAAATAGCCACTTTATTGCTTGCTTTATTACTGTACACACCAGTGACTCGGTGTGAGTTACAGCAGTGAACTTTTTAAACCTGCTACATTTTAAGTGGCCCTCAAATTTTTGCTGTTTGTGGGACGGAAAATGATTTTTAAATATATTTTTAAATTTACTTATCCAATGATTTAGAAGAAATGAAGAGTAATTAAATTTTAAAAAAAAATTGAAAATAATTTTTTTAAAAAGAATGTAAAGATATAAGCTTAAATTCGTTTTATTACAATATGAAAGCAATCATTTAAATCAGAAGAACTACATCTGAAATTTCAATGAAAGTCATTTCATTGTCCGCCATGTTTGTGTAAGTTTATAGCCATTCATGCGACGAGTTAGTTAAGCCGAATACACGTTTGCCTTGGGAGTTCTCTAGAAAATTTAAAGTAAAAGGCAGAACGAAAATAATTGCGTGAAATTTTATTCTTAAAATTATTTAAAGCCTGGTCTCCGCCCCTGCAACCATTGATTGACCACGTACACTATTGTTCATGGCGTCATTACTCTGACAGAACCTCTCGTGGTTCAAACGAGAGTAAGCAAAGAACACATTGCTGCGTTGTCACCAATTCAGTACACTTACTTCCATCAAGGAAAAAAAAATACGATCAGATAGATGTCGAAGCGTATATTTAAGTAGGCAAGTCAACAAGTTAACATAAGGAGTTAAAAGGTTGTAGACCTTAGCCGCTCTCAAAAACAGGCATCTAGCGTGATGGCTGAAACCTGCGAAATTGATGGATAACATACAACATCATGTTATGAGGGCGACTTATGTTTGAGTCAAAAGTATATATGTATAGATACCATACTCTTCGCACCAGTTGAATCTTTTTTAAAAAAAAGTATGATACGTCAATGAGTGAAACATGAGAATAGTATGAGAACCACTCGCACCAAGCTCAGTTATTTTCTTCGTTGACAGCCTGAACTGCATTTTCTAGGAGGTTGCTCCCCCTATCTACCCCAAACGACGTGACCTCGACCAAACCCTCAAATATGCTCATTTTTCTTCAACTTTGAAAGGAGGACGAGAAGGAGGAAAAAGAAACAGGCATTTCATGTCGTGACGCTGTCATAGGAGTTATTTGCTCCTTGTTCCCTGTCATATTTTTGCCCAGGCACCGTCTAAACCCGTTTACCACAAAACCGGAAGTCTAAAAACCGGAAGTGGGGACTGGTCGATAAGAGTTGTGTTTTTTTTTCTTCCGTTGTTACAATCGATTTTTAAATATAGAAAAAATATTTTCATAGTTAGCTCCCATTGAACGACAAAGGTACAAGAAGCGATGTGCTTCTGTTTGTCCCCTGTTTTATGCTGTTGACATTTAGTCTTATAAGAAAGATTAATAGTGTATGCGGTCTGTTCTATTCTCTTGAGTGAGTGAGTGAGAGAGAGAGAGAGAGAGAGAGAGAGAGAGAGAGAGAGAGAGAGAGAGAGTGAGAGAGAGAGAGAGAGAGAGAGAGAGAGAGAGAGAGAGAGAGAGAGAGAGAGAGAAATAGAAAAGAGACAAAGAGAGAAGAGACACATAAGAAGCAAATATACTCTGTTTTTTGTCTTTTCTCCAAATGGAAATTTATTATATAAAAAAAAGAACACATGTTGATTCCAATCAGCTTGACACAGAGTAATAATGGATATAATATATAACATAAGATTAGCCCTAAATATTCATTTGACGTATTAATTACACAAATTTACTAGCGAGCACCTAGGCACTGAATAGATAAAGTTACAAGTAGCAAGGAATTTATTTAAATAAGCTGTGTGATTGGGGGAGGGAGCGGGTTGTTCTGTACTTCAGAAATACTTATGAAATTTGTTTATTTTGTTCTTGTTGTATTTCCTGTTATAACCTTAAAAGGTCTCTGCATGCGAGGAGAAAAAACGGGTTATTAAAAAAAAATTCACGTTTGTTAAAACAACAAGATATTTTCAATTTATTATTTTTTCGCCTTTAAAAATGGTATCTTATTTTTGTTACATCTTAATTTTTTTTAAATACTAACTATCATACATATATATATGCGTCCTAAAAAGTGTTAAAATATTTATTTAAAAAAAAAGAACAAAAAAAGACCCCCCCCCTTTTTTTCCCCCTTATAACTACAATTGATAACGTTGATGTGCACTGGTAAACCGTCCAAGGTCGATGTGTTGTTGACAAGCGTCAGTTTTGTTTTTTTGTATGGAGTGCTCTTCCTTGAGGAGTCCTCCCATCACATACTCACATTGTTTTTGGCCCCAGGTCATTGCACCTCGATGTCGTAAAACTGAAGTTCGATCAAATATAGCAGTCCTTGGCGACTAAAGCTTTTTACAGTGCTTCGTTGTGTTGGTCTTTCTCATGAACGGCGTCGGCATTTTAAAAAAAAGTATCTAATATAGTTTGGTGAAATTTACCACATTAAATCTTTCAAAAGGGGCTTACGAGAAGATTGTTTCTTGAGCAAACGAATTCTCAAATTTGACACGGACACTTCAACACTGTGCCACCCATTAAAAGTGATCGCGCTGAAATAACGTGTGAAACAGTTTTGTTTGAAATCTAATTACAATCGGCAATAACAATAATGATTTGATACCAGCAAACAGCTGGGTTCACAGCGTTTCACATAAAAATAGTTTAGTTAGTTAGTTAGTTATTCCTCTCGGGCAGAAGTCATAAATTTCCATTTACGACGATCCGTCGCCAAGTGTATTAGGTCTTGATTATTTCTTGGACCCATGGTTGAGCTTTCTCTTTTGATTGTTCGTATGTAGAGTTTCCTTTGGTCTTCCTTCTTTTTGCCTTTTGGTGTCCATATGAAGGCCTGACGAGGGAGCCTTCTCTCGTCAATTCGAAGAACATGACCGATATAATTCCAACGTATTCTCATTTATAAAAGTTGACACATATTCTTGGTCGGTTTCTTCTCTTATTGTTTCATTTGATTTAAAATCACTCCATTTTATATTCAAAATTTTTCAGATGAATTTGTTTTCGAAGGCAACTAATTTATTTTCTATAGTTTGAGTGGATTTCCAGATTTCGGATCCATAAGTTAGTGCAGGGATTGCGCAAGAGTTGAATAGCCTAAGTTTTATATGTTTGCTAAGTGTCTTTGATCTCCAAATATTTGTAAGTTTGTTAAAAGCACATAAAAAGTAGTGATATACATATAATTATCGATGCATCCAATGTAAAACATTAATAACCTAAATACATCCAACGACATTAAAGTGTGTATGTTTATCATTTTAAGAAATGTATGATATTTTAATATTTTTTTTACAGTATTAAAATGTTTGGGAAATTTACAATATCATCGATCGATACTCGCTTGGTAAGATATCTCACGAACGATACTGCTCGTCAGAATGACTTGTTCCTGCGGTCTATACAGGGCATTGTAACTCGATACCTTCTAAAAAAAAGTTCCTTTCTTATCGCCCGATACCGCCCACATTCATAGCGAGCGGCTTTATCAGCTGCCGATAGCCGAGCTCAATTGGAGGGCTTGCCCGGTTCAACATGTCAATAATAATTCGTCCGTAATGAAAGAGGAGACGGATGCCTGAAGGAGGGAGAGAGGACGAGCGACAGAAGAGTAAGAGAAATGAGGCAGGTTTAACTAAATAGAGAGTAAAAAGAACGATTTACGAGAAGATTCATGGGCATTAGGTAAAATATGCTTAACGTTATAGATAAGGTTAGAACAAAGTTTGATGTAATAGTTATTGAGTTCTTTTCTTGGGGAATTTCCATTCAATGATTATGAGAGAGAATGTTGTGGTTTTGAACAATTTCCATTCAATGATTATGAGAGAGAATGTTGTGGTTTTGAACAATTTCCATTGTCATGAGACTAAATTTATTCTCTTAATAATTTGATAAAATTACAAAACGATTGAGGAGGGCTTAATTTTTTTCTTCAAATGTTAAGAATCATTTGTTCTTGTTTAGAATCGTCTGGTGAAAAAGTGTTTTAGCCTAAAAATTCTTTTAATTATTCTTTTTTTTTCCTTCAAGACCATACTTGTCATGTACCGAAATTTGTTGCAAATTTAAAGTATCATTTAAAAGAAAATAAGAACAGAATGAGTTTCTAAGAGTTAAAACATTACGAGAAGTTGTAATGGTGGTTTCAAGTATTGTTAGTAGTGAGATATCGGAAGTTGGAGTAAATCAATTTTTGTTATCTTTATAACTAAATGAGACAAACAAAGTGCGAAAGTTTTGCATAATATTTTGGGTCAATGACTGTTAGGAGGTTAAAGGATAAGAGATAAGTTGCCCTTTTAAGTAAACATTTTGGAGACGCCAAGCATTAATTTCAAAAGAAATAATTTCGTAGCCGTGAAAATAGGTTGGATCAGATACAACAACGAAACAAGTTTTAATAATTGAACAGCACTGTCTAAAGTCTAAAGGTAAGTCGCATTTATTTTTAAAAAAATTTAAACTTTAAAAAAAAATAAAAATAAATAAGACTAATTTGTTCCTGCTCTCTGTAGGAACAGAGTTGCTAGCAAGTTTTTGCTACTTAGTAATAAAAAAAGTGTACGATGTGAAGAAATTTGTTAAATCTTAGAATAGCCAAGTTCAACCCGGGACACAAGCTGTATAATTAATAAAGGAAATAGTTTCCCTTCAAATGTTTGACATGAATTTCTGGGTCAATATCAAATCTGATCACACAATCAAACATAGCTGGTATTTTTTTTTCGGTGTGTCACATTGGCAAAAATAATAATAATAAAAAAAAATTAATATTTATTTATTGTTATTTGGAAATACGAAGGACTTGAAATACAAGAAAACTAGTTGTTTTGTAGTCAGGATATGTTCGACTATATAGATATAGAACAACTGACATCCATTAACCCCCATGCTACAAAACAACTTCTGAGATCCAGTAACCCACATGCTACATAACAACTTCTGAGATGCAGTAACCCACATGCTACAAAACAACTCGTGAGATCCAGTAACCCACATGCTACAAAATAATTTCTGAGATCCAGTAACCCACATGATACAAAACAACTTCTGAGATCCAGTAACCCACATGCTACAAAACAACTTCTGAGATCCAGTAACCCACATGCTACGAAACAACATCTGAGATCCAGTAACCCACATGCTATATAACAACTTCTGAGATCCAGTAACCCACATGCTACAAAACAACATCTGAGATCCAGTAACCCACATGCTACATAACAACTTCTGAGATGCAGTAACCCACATGCTACAAAACAACTCGTGAGATCCAGTAACCCACATGCTACAAAATAATTTCTGAGATCCAGTAACCCACATGATACAAAACAACTTCTGAGATCCAGTAACCCACATGCTACAAAACAACTTCTGAGATCCAGTAACCCACATGCTACAAAACAACTGCTGAGATCCAGTAACCCACATGCTACAAAACAACTTCTGAGATCCAGTAACCCACATGCTACAAAACAACTTCTGAGATCCAGTAACCCACATGCTACAAAACAACATCTGAGATCCAGTAACCCACATGCTACAAAACAACTCGTGAGATCCAGTAACCCACATGCTACAAAACAACTTCTGAGATCCAGTAACCCACATGCTACATAACAACTTCTGAGATCCAGTAACCCACATGCTACAAAACAACTCGTGAGATCCAGTAACCCACATGCTACAAAACAACTCGTGAGATCCAGTAACCCACATGCTACATAACAACTCGTGAGATCTAGTAAACCACATGCTACATAACAACTCGTGAGATCTAGTAAACCACATGCTACGAAACAACATCTGAGATCCAGTAACCCACATGCTACAAAACAACTCGTGAGATCCAGTAACCCACATGCTACAAAACAACTCGTGAGATCAAGTAACCCACATGCTACATAACAACTTCTGAGATGCAGTAACCCACATGCTACAAAACAACTCGTGAGATCCAGTAACCCACATGCTACAAAACAACTCGTGAGATCAAGTAACCCACATGCTACATAACAACTTCTGAGATGCAGTAACCCACATGCAAGAAATACAAGTAAACAATTCTCATATCCAATGAACAACAGGTTAAAAAGAACAATTCTGAAATCGACTAATTTGAAGGCTACATCACTTAAATTTTGAGATCCACTAACCAACATGGAAAAAAAACAAACAAACAAACTTTGAGAGCCACTAACCCCCATGCTACAAATAAACAATTTTGAGAGCCACCTACCTAGAGGATATAATATAAACAATTTTGAGATCCACCGAACAAGTGGCTATAATATACTAATAGTTCTGAGTTCCATTAACCCAAAACCACGTGTTTGACAATTAAGGAGAAGGGAGGAACAACTCTATTGAGACCAGTGAATTTATTACAATATATCGTTCGCTTGCGCCTTACAAAGAACAGACCACTTAATGATCTAGACCCGGCGGGCCGATCCCAAACCACGCACCCTCGACATATATATCCCTCCCTCACTAGGCTGAAAATCGACCCTTCCAAGTGAGTGCATTTGAATTTTTGGATTCTGTTATCAAGCTCTTTTCGATGTTGCTATCACAATATGTCCACACCGACAATGTCAATCGATGTGGCTCACATATGGTGTTGAATGTCTTCTCTTGACAGAACGAGAATTTTATTGTTGTTCGAAGACGTAGGCGATATAAAAGTTTTAAAAATCCTATTTACCACGTTTTCTTAAGCTTTTCAATTTCCCAATAGATTTAAAAAGTCCAAATCACAAGGATCTAATATAAATATATCAGAGTATTTTAAGTCTCACAATCCTTTGGTCTATTGAATATGTAGATGTGAAGCTTTATAGTCAAATTGTTTGGTCTTAAATTGTTTCTATTATCGCTTTCTGGACGTACAATTAATGGACTTTATGATACAATTCAAGTTAAAGTTATCAAGGTTCAAATGAATCATGACACGCACTTTGGTCAAAATCCATTTAACATGATCGTCATTGAATCAATGCATGCATAAAGAAACAATGAATCTCTCACCCAGTGATGAATTTGCATGCAGAACAAAAATCATTTATATTTTAAGCGATGTCTTAGCTTGACTGTTGAGCATTTTGTAGCTGGTACTGTTTGAAAAAAAGCTAGGTCACGGAATAATTGGTGATGTATCACTGAAGCATAGTTCTTCCATACCAGGTTTTTTAAATGACTGGTGATGCATGCCAGATTTTGAAATGATTTGAGCTGTATCACTGTGGCATAGCCTTCCAGGCAAGGTTATGGAATGATTGGTGATATATGCCAGATTTTGGAATGATTGGTTATGTACCACTAAAACTTTGTCTTTCAATGTGACCTAAAATTTCGTTCAACAGAAAATATTTTCATATCTTTCTACGAGACACAGAAAATCCTATGAAAGCCCGAATGTCGCCTCCAAACCACTTACTCCGCCCTTGTTGGCAAGTTAATTAAAAAAACCCGTAAAAAACGTTTTTGACAATAAATCCTTTATATATGAGACATAACTAAAAGTATTGATTATGTTCAATATAATACCCATTGAGCGAAGAACATTTCAAGGCTGAACGCGACTGAACTCGCTTGCTGTAAACACGAGGATGTTGTCATGGATGGCTTGAGTGAACTCCAGTGATACGTAAAATGTAAACAAAAACAGACAGCTAAATAGAGTTACATAGGGAAAAACTAAAAATGCATTAATTTATTTTCGGTACGTTCGATCGATCTGAAATTTTGATACCATGCATTGTTAGGTGACACGAGTATATGTGCAAAATTTCAGCTCGATAGCTTCATTTTTTACTTTTGTTTTTCCGCCCGCCCGCGAACGACAGACAGAGAGAGATGGCGACAAGATTTCTAAATTAATATAAGGGATTTAAAAATAATTATTTCCAACGAGGTTAATTACGGTAACGATAAATAACTCACGAACTAAATCCAATGGGGCCTGCATTTCAGTTCTGAGATCGTTTAATGTAAAGCTGCTTTCTGATTCATTGGGCTCAAGATTTCGAGAACACTGTATCGATAACTTTATTCACTTCTCTTCTTGTGCTACCACCGCGTTTATTTCCCCCATGACCGTGTCTGGACACATACAAAACGATGTTTCTTCAAATATTTTGGCGAACATTATGTTTAAAATATGTTATCTCTATACAGATACATTATAATTAGGTCCTAAAACTTAATTGGTTTTAAATTTACATATTGTAACCATGTGTCGAAATAGTAAATATGTTAATAAATAATCGATTACTCTATGTTCGATCTTGGGGTAATCGATAGTGTAAGTAAATTCCTGATCATCAATAAAAGGGAAACACCACGTGGGAACTTCAGAAACTTTGATTGGATGGGGTTTAAAGATGTCCGAGGGCGCTGAACATACCAGTAATTATGTTTGCTAACGTTGGGTTGGGAAACAGTTTCCATCCCGAATGAGGGTTGACGCCATTTTTACATTCAACACTCGCATGGCATCATCAAACTTGTTCTGTGGAAGATATAATTCTCGTCGACACAATTTTTCTTGTGCGATTGCTTCCCTTTCTATACCTAGCACACGTAATAAAACAAAACAGTACAATTCTGAAAATGGTTAGCTATTAAACATACGCACATGCATGTATAAAACCAGGGGATATTTCAAGATTTCTTTATCTCATCTACTGAAGAATAAACCATTCAATGGAGTCTGTCTACATTTTGTCTTGTCATAAACAACACACAGCTTACTAGGCCAAACTGACAACATGTCTGTGGATAGAATCCACTTATAACATCATTCCATCTTTTACTTTTCACGTTGTACACCCATAAAACATTCCATCTTTTTATATTATATTCCATTACATCATTCCATCTTTTTATATTATATTCGATTACATCATTCCATCTTTTTATATTATATTCGATTACATCATTCCATCTTTTTATATTATATTCCATTACATCATTCCATCTTTTTATATTATATTCGATTACATCATTCCATCTTTTTATATTATATTCGATTACATCATTCCATCTTTTTATATTATATTCGATTACATCATTCCATCTTTTTATATTATATTCCATTACATCATTCCATCTTTTTATATTATATTCCATTACATCATTCCATCTTTTTATATTATATTCCATTACATCATTCCATCTTTTTATATTATATTCCATTACATCATTCCATCTTTTTATATTATATTCCATTACATCATTCCATCTTTTTATATTATATTCCATTACATCATTCCATCTTTTTATATTATATTCGATTACATCATTCCATCTTTTTATATTATATTCGATTACATCATTCCATCTTTTTATATTATATTCGATTACATCATTCCATCTTTTTATATTATATTCGATTACATCACTCCATCTTTTTATATTATATTCGATTACATCATTCCATCTTTTTATATTATATTCCATTACATCATTCCATCTTTTTATATTATATTCCATTACATCATTCCATCTTTTTATATTATATTCGATTACATCACTCCATCTTTTTATATTATATTCGATTACATCATTCCATCTTTTTATATTATATTCCATTACATCATTCCATCTTTTTATATTATATTCGATTACATCATTCCATCTTTTTATATTATATTCGATTACATCACTCCATCTTTTTATATTATATTCGATTACATCATTCCATCTTTTTATATTATATTCCATTACATCATTCCATCTTTTTATATTATATTCCATTACATCATTCCATCTTTTTATATTATATTCGATTACATCATTCCATCTTTTTATATTATATTCGATTACATCACTCCATCTTTTTATATTATATTCGATTACATCATTCCATCTTTTTATATTATATTCGATTACATCATTCCATCTTTTTATATTATATTCGATTACATCACTCCATCTTTTTATATTATATTCGATTACATCATTCCATCTTTTTATATTATATTCCATTTCATCATTCCATCTTTTTATATTATATTCGATTACATCATTCCATCTTTTTATATTATATTCGATTACATCACTCCATCTTTTTATATTATATTCGATTACATCATTCCATCTTTTTATATTATATTCCATTACATCATTCCATCTTTTTATATTATATTCCATTACATCATTCCATCTTTTTATATTATATTCGATTACATCATTCCATCTTTTTATATTATATTCGATTACATCACTCCATCTTTTTATATTATATTCGATTACATCATTCCATCTTTTTATATTATATTCCATTACATCATTCCATCTTTTTATATTATATTCCATTACATCATTCCATCTTTTTATATTATATTCGATTACATCATTCCATCTTTTTATATTATATTCGATTACATCACTCCATCTTTTTATATTATATTCGATTACATCATTCCATCTTTTTATATTATATTCGATTACATCATTCCATCTTTTTATATTATATTCGATTACATCACTCCATCTTTTTATATTATATTCGATTACATCATTCCATCTTTTAATTTAATTCATCGGTATAGCATTTCATCAGTTTTCATGTAAGCATTAAAACATATCAGATGTCTTATAAATGTTACGATAAATAGATCCTTTAAAAAAGGATTTTCAGTTTTGTGTGTCACTGTATATTCTTCAACGAAATCTAACAACAATTGTCTGCTATCAAATGTATTATAGAATATTATCCATAGTATTATAGAATGAAAACACGATCGAAATTGTATCAGTAGACTGCGAATGAGAAGAAAAATAAAACCAGGGAAACAATTACAAAACACACAAGCCCGTCTTATGGACCAGGTTCAAAGGATAAGCCAATATAGATTTCTGGCGATCGGTGTCGGATACGTCGGGAACTACAAATGGGGGTCATTAGTCAAAGAGACGTAAGGAATCGGTGTCAGAAGATCTTCGGGCGGAGGTGGGGGGGATGGTGGGATACAGACTTAGACAAATCTTTTCCGATATAATACTGGTCATTTGTATACGCGGAGGAGGGGGAAGCGGGGATAGAGTTTGAGAGAGCAGAGAGTGCAGGGTGTCTCAACATGAAAACACGAGTCCAGCCCTTGCAATGGGTTTCTATTTCCTGGCGTGATTAGGGTTATAGGGTGGTCAGGAAAATTAGTCGCTGGGGAGGGGACGGCGTGGTGGACGGGCTGAGATAGGTAGATGCGGTATTAAGATTAGTCCTTGGTGGGTCGTTGGGACACACGAGAAGGAAATCCGGGTATTATTTTAATGGAAGGGGGGGGGGAGGGATTTTGCATTACATGGTATTGATGATTTCAAATCGAGGGTTTAACAAGGTCAAATGGAGGTTCGGGACGCTGAAGATAGATTTCAAGACAATAAAAGAATGGCCGTGTGTCTCGGATAAAGGATCGATTTAAATAGATATTTATTTTGTAAGTGAAGTGACCATCTTAGTTATTTACAAAAAAGGAATCAAGCAACAAAAAAAACTACAAAAAAAACAAAACAAAACAAAAAAACAAACAAACAAACAAAACAAACAAACAAACAAACAAGTAATGTAACAAAAAGCATTTCTTATCAAGAGATATTAATGAGTCTAAATATAAATATTCAATGTAAGGAGCCTCAATATAAACATTTAAAATTATAAGTCTAAATGTAATTAATCAAAGTAATGAGTCTAAATATAAAATTTAAAAGTACCGAGTCTAAAGAAACAACCACAACGGTGTAAATTTAAAAACGATGTAATAGACAACATTAGCATACAATAAGGTTTTTAAAAAATAAGATTTTGGTTTTAGTTTTATTTATGATTATTCCGGTCAAGGCTAAAGCACCTTTTTTGCATACGGCCCAAATAAACAAAGCGATCTCTGGAATAAATCCCACAATAAGTAAACAACTTCTGGCATAAAGACTAACAGTTTTAATGTATAGAAGCATCAAGACATTATATCGGTTTCAACGTACCCAAATATACAGCCATTAACAAACATTTACAAACATTGTACGCAATTATAAAAAAAACCTCCAAGAAAAGATATTACTATTTGAATGATGTAACCTTGAAATAAAAAGCATCAGTATTAGTTAGAAATGAAATAAAACAAAATACATAAAATAAATAAATAAAAAAGTATACGCGTGTTTAAAAAAAAGTTTTATCGAAATGTACTTGACTAAATTCTGTCTTTTCTTATCGGAACACAACATTCTATAGGCTCCACCCATCATATCTCCTGCACTCCCATCCCTCTTTCCCCGTCCTCCCAGCTTTTCTTTCAGCCAAATCCCTCCACAAACTTCGGCCCGCCAGAAGCTCCTCAGAAAATCCAGCAGACCCCAGATAACGGCGACCGGCCCTTGAATTATTGATGAGCGCCGAGCTGATTTTACTCGCAAATCAGGGTAATAGTTTCTGTCGGTCAGATTTTATTACAAGCGACAGATGACTGCTAAACTGCCAGCCAGCAAATAATAGATATTGTGGAGGCATTACACGTGTGCGGAGGGGATTCGCGTTCAGGACACGGTGCGGGCGAGATGTTTGGTGGATAACGATCGGGAATATCCGCATTGTGACAGGTTATTGAGAAATGATTTGCGCACCGAGAATATTTAAGGGGGAAAAAAGTTAAAAAACATCACAAAAACAACGTGAATGTGTAAGACGATCGAATCACGGGTAGAAAAACAAGGGACTGAAGAATTGAGAACACTACTGAGTAGAGTTATTGTACCTTGTGCGATTTTGTTTTTTGTGCTCATTATGGCGCTGTATTCGTTATTAAAGAGAAGAATTGAGCCACAGATTTAGTTTTCAACACTGTGCCAGCTGAACAAAATCCCCACGGCGAGCGATCGTACAATTCTTTACAGCTACAGCATTTTCACAAATGTATTAGGAATTTTGTGATGTTCTTTGTTAAAACGTCCAATAAACTCTTTTAAAAATATTGCTATTTAAAAGAAAAGGTAGAAAAAAATTACATATATTATGAAAATGATTTCTATACTCAATTTTCAGTTTCGATTATTAACTTAACAATAATAATAAAATATCTTGAAAATTTTATCACGCACTACTGAGTTATGCGAAATGCACATTTTGGCATTCTTCTTTAATTTTTACAATGCGTCTTGATTTCACAAATTTCGTTTCTAACAACGGCACTTCCTGATCTCCGAACAATGAGCGGCATTGAAATTAATGAGATTTAAAAAGAAATCAAATTATTTTTTGTTTGTTTGTTTGTTTATTGAATTGTCAGCTGAAGAAGACATCTCGCCGAAACTTGTCACGTCTTCCTTCGCCTCGCCAACAGTCAATTCCCCTTTTTCAGCTACTAAGTCTTGCTGACATGTTGACATTGTTTTTGTTAACCTTTTTCATATATTTCCTTCATACAACGTATCCCTGATGGTTGTGGACCAATTCACACACACACACACACACTTTGGAACTTTTTCTTTGAGTCACGAGGACAGGCGAACACGATTCCATAAATCTGGTTTATCGAAAGGTCGGTCTGCGTGTCACTGAGTGATAAAGATGTTGAAGATCACGGGTGTCCGAAACCGTTCGATGTTGTCCACAAGTTTGTTGTGCTTAGCGAGGCTCGGGCTTAGAGTACTGACGCCGTACTCCTTAGAAATCACGGGGCAGGCAGACGAACGCACCGGCAGCCGCTCGGCCGGGACATTCCTGTCAAATGACACCAAGGGAGCTTACCAGCCTTAAGGTGGAAGATCTTCCAGAGTCGGAACAGGGGCCCGGCGTCGAAGCGAGGGTTGTTTGTAAAGAGGGCGTGGCGGGAATGGTGGGTGAATCGTGGCTAAAATTTTAAGAGAGGACTATGATTGACGTAGCAAGTCCTCCTAAGCCCAGGGTAGGACTACTTTGATTAAACAAGATTAGACATCCGAGAAAGAGACTGAAAGTAACTTATTATTAATTAGCGAATGTCTCTTGTGGGTGTGTGTGTGTGCTATGGCTTTGACGGTAAGGGTGCATTTAGTTAGATTACATTTGTTTTCAAAGGTTTGAGACTAATGAATATGTATGTTGTTCAAACGAGAAAGCTTCTTTTCCCCAAATAAAATATATTCTAATGAAAGCCCTTTAAGTTCAAATAGTGAGTGCCAATCGTGAGTTTTAATAGTGAGTGCCATTCGTGAGTTTCAATAGTGAGTGCCAATCGTGAGTTTCAATATTGAGTTTCAATCATTAGTTTCAATCACAAGTTTCAATCATAAGTTTCAATCGTGAGTTTCAATCGTAAGTTTCAATCGTGAGTTTCATTCGTGAGTTCCAATCTTGAGTTTCAATCATTAGTTTCAATCATTAGTTTCAATCATTAGTTTCAATCGTAAGATTCAATCATGAGTTTTAATCGTGAGTTTCAATCATTAGTTTCAATCATTAGTTTCAATTGTGAGTTTCAATCATTAGTTTCAATAGTGAGTTTCAATCATTAGTTTCAATCGTAAGTTTCAATCATGAGTTTCAATCGTGAGTTTCAATCATTAGTTTCAATCATTAGTTTCAATTGTGAGTTTCAATCATTAGTTTCAATCGTGAGTTTCAATCGTGAGTTTCAATCATTAGTTTCAATCGTGAGTTTCAATCGTGAGTTTCAATCGTAAGTTTCAATCGTGAGTTTCAATCGTGAGTTTTAATCGTGAGTTCCAATAATGAGTTCGAATCGCTTCCACAAGATCGCTTGTGGCTATTTAAACATTTCCAAATGATTGTGAAATTCTCATCATTTTTTAAGCGGACTGAACAAAATAAATGAAAAGCATAACTAGGTTTACAGAGTTTTTAATTGTTCAAGTGAAACGGGATTGTTTTGTATTATCAGCTTTTTAAATATATGTAACTTAAAATGTTTTATTCACAAAGAAGAAAAAAAAGGAAGATTGTACACCTTCCTGTTATAAACGGCGTGATTTAATTACTAGCAATGTTATTTCAAAAAAAGTGAAATTTAAAAAATTATTTATTGAACTAAATATAAAAAAAAATGTTTATGAAATACGAATTTTATAACACGATGTCTTACTTTGCTTCTCATCTGACTACTAATTGGTTGCCTGCTGACGTCAAGTGTCAACTTATATTTACACACATTTGTAATCTTGTTTTAAAAGAAAAGAGTTATTTTCAACCTTGTTAAGGGACTTTATTTCCACAAACAGGAAAAATGTTCCCTTTTCTGTTTATTTCTTAAACTTTTGATTATAGCTCGATGGCTTAGTGTAGGGAATAGTTTCTTGTTATTAACTAAATCTCAAATCAAGCAGCTTTGAGCTGTCACATTAATCATTAACATTTCTCTCTGTGGTAAGATTTCAAAATTTGACCACACTGCCAGTGTATTCTCAGCTAGGACTCGCTCTGTTTATTTATTACGATTATGAAACCACAATTCTCAAAGACAGTAGTTCATCTATGGTGATCCTCCTTCACTTCTCACTGACGACGCCCCTGTCTGTGACCACATCAAATAGTATTAAACGGGAATTGCCGGAGGGCACCATAAATTTTCGTCACGTCTTTTCGGCCTAATAAGGGGGAATCCCCACGAGATAGCCGCGCTGACCAGCGCCCTGGTTGATGAGGTGTGGGCCGAGTAGGGCTGAGTAAGGGTGAGTTATGTTCAAGGAAGGATTTGTTGAGATGCGGGGAGGGTGGATTAGGGTCCACGTAGGGCGGTGGGGTCTGGAAAACATTGTATCCAAGTGTGTATGAACTGAAGCGATGCCCCTGATTTAATGCATTAATGCCTCGTAATATTAGGATGGATGCAGAGGCGTCAATAGGGTTGGTTTTAACCCAGTGCGGTAGCTCATGGTGTCACCCCCTCACGTCTTACCCCATAGACCTCCTCCAAGTCTGCCCGTGAAAAATAACGGGATCATACATGACTTTACACATTGGTGTCACCCCTTGTGATGGTGTCGCCCGCACTCCCCGCACCCCACCAGTGACGCCTCTGGCTGAATCAATAAATATTTTGAATATTAATTTCAAATACAAGCAAACATTCGCATCCCTATTTTGAAAAATAATTATATAAATGAATGAAGTAAAACAAAAATATATTAGAACTATTAATGTGTTGTTAAAGCTATGATATAGATCTATGCTAAAGCAGAATTAAATAACAAAACTAATTCACATATGCTATTTAAGTTGGAGGGTTATTTATTAATTAATTATTATTTCTGATAAGCTTTAACTTCCATCAGCATATACGAAACCTTTAATTTTGAATTAATCATTTCTAGAGCTAAGAGTCTTTTCTCCATCTCATCGCCTCACAACGTTGTATACCTTCCTCTGTGACGCCAGTGTTTTCTTTCAGTAATTCAGTAATCAGTGCCCCTGTTTTCCAAGGGATTCACGGAGGCCGTGTTATTGCGCCCCCCCCCACCTTCCATGTATGTCCATTGTTCCGGGGATTACGCGGTAAGCCATCGTGTCATACACCCTGGGGTGGCTAAACTCCCAGGCGCCATGGGTGGGGCGTCATGCTTCCCGGCACCACAGAGCAGCTGCTTTGACGGGCCCCGCAAACTATGGGAGTCATGGGTCAGCTGTCCCGCCCCCGTAAACCATGGGAGACATAGGTCACCTATATCCCACCCCCACAAACCATGGGAGTCATGGGTCAGCTGTCCAACCCCGCAAACCATGGGAGTCATAGGTCAGCTGTCCCGCCCCCGCAAAACATGGGAGTCATGGGTCAGCTTCCCGCCCCTGCAAACCACGGGAGTCATGGGTCAGCTGGCCCGCCCCCGCAAACCATGGGAGTCATGGGTCACCTATCCCGCCCCCGCAAACCATGGGAGTCATGGGTTACCTATCCCGCCCCAGCAAACTATGGGAGTGTTGGGTCAGCTGTCCCGCCCCCGCAAACCATGGAAGTCATAGATCAGCTGTCCCGCCACCTGCAACAACAGGTCAATACGAAGCCGTAGATTGATGTCCGAGAAATCGACAGGCGAAAATCGATACACACGATGGAGTCTTGGTGGACGGATCACCGCGGGACTTCAATGGTAAAACTCGGTGTTGGTGATGTTTAATGGTATTACGTGTTTGTGCATGGATTTTTTTTTGGGGGGGGGGAGCGGAATTGGGAATTTCACGTTACACCGTGTATTAATCTGCATTAAATGTAAACAATTCTAGTTGTGACTTATGCTTTAAGGCGATTAGTTTTTAACTCACGCGTTGAATGTCTAGGAATACAAAGTTACTGTTTAAGAGTACAGAGCTAGTGTTTCGGAGTACAGAGATTGTGTTTAGGAATACTGAGTTAGCAAGGAAAATATCAAACGCGCAAGTCTTCTAATGACAAATTATAAGTCAAGCCTGTGAGGAAATACTATTTAAATGGGGTGCGGCTGTGATCAGGCTAGGTAGAAAACTATGTTAATGAATAGCCCATAAATTAGCCTGAACACCCCCCCCCCAAACAAATGTCCAGCCGTAGACTCTCCAAATGATGACTTGGTGTTTTAAAATGTCCAGTCAGACTGAAGGCGTTACGATAGTGTTCTCTGTCAGCACTCTTGAATGAGCTACTTCCATTAAGGGAAACAACACTATGCTTCATGTGCCCTGTAGCGCACTGGGAGTTTATGGGAGAGGGAGGCCTGGGGGGGGGGTGGTTGCGCTGGGGCATACTCGCTACCCTTATCCGTTCTCGGAATGTAATTTTATTAAGCGTTTTTAACATGTCCGTCTGTTGCTTTTAAAAAAATATATGTTTATAAAAAAAATAATTATAATGAATTTTTGCCCCATACCACCAAGCGCTGCTCTGGCTCAAACGTTCGAACACACTGGTGGCAGGCAGGAGGGCGTGACGACTTTGCTCACATCACGCTGCTGAATAGCTGGATAACAATTTGAACTGTTAACAAAGATTTGAAATAACATGAACACGTGCCAGGTTGTATCGCCCCCCCCCCTTTTTCCCCTTCTCGGTTCACAACTGGTGAGACTCATTCCTATACATAACACCGCAGAGTTTGAAAAAAATACAACAACCAACACCACCCCACCTCGTTTAAAGTTTCATCTTATTTGAGGCGAGGTTGAGGGCTGGGGGGGGATAAAGGGGTTTGGGAGACGATACCCGCTTCAAATTCTCAAACAGCCATAGCAAATTTGGAAACCCTGGGAGCACAACTGCTCCAACCGCTATACTAAAACACGGTTGACGTTTTGTAGCTTGCCTCGACCGAGTCTCGTTAGCAGGCAGTGAAACGAGGGGGGAACAAGTGATGAAAAGGTTCATAAATTTCAACTTGGGAAATCTCGGGAGCTGTTTTTAGTGGTTTTTTACTGCAAATCAGGGCTTTCGAGAAGTAACCAACGGAGTAGAGCTGTTGCGATTCTGAAAATCTGACCGATACCAAGAAAAGCAGAACATTTTCGGCCAAATGCTGGCTCAATAGGAAATATGAAGAGACGAACTGTGATTTGATTTGAGACTGGTTTTCTTGACTTCTTGTATAAACCGAATAGTTTGATTGGCAATGGGCATGAATTATGGGATTTTATATCCTACAAGACCGCAGTGAAGGTTTTAAAATTTTGGCTTTGAGATTCATGCTTCCCGAAAGCAGTAGGATTATGAGAAAGATTGTTAGGTAAGGAGGAGTAGAGTGGTGGTAAGTATGTGTGTGTGTGTGTATGTGAGAGAGAGAGGGAGAGAGAGCGAGAGAGAGAGAGCGAGAGAGAGAGAGCGAGAGCGAGAGAGAGCGAGAGCGAGAAAGAGAGGAGAGTGGAAGGAAAGGCTAAGAGATCGTCCTTCGATTATAACAAACAAGTTTCAATCAAGTCTACGATTTCTCATTGACATCTCAACGAGTGCGTGTATTTCACGCTACACAAAATACTGCAAGTGGTTCGGTGAGAAATGTGGTGCAGATTTTTGGCACATTTATGTTGACACCTTGAACTGGTACCACATGCTAGCATGCGTGGCGTTGAATGGAAAAATCTGTCGGAAATTTTGCGCTCGCTTAGCTCAAAGTTTTTCTCATTTATCATTGGTCTGCAAAAAAATAAAAAATGTTTTAAAATTGGGTCTCTCAGCAAGGATATGAGAGTCCCTAATTCTGAAGGAAGTCTTGACACGGCGAGCTGTGAGCGTTATATGTTTTTTACGATGGTTGTCTGGAGGAAGCAACACATTTCTGGTGTTTGAGCTAGAGCGTATAAATACGTTTAAGTCAACTAGAGACGTCAAGTAGCCACTGTGTCCTGATGGTCCAACGTTGGTGCAGTCAAGTAGTCACCGTGTCCTGATAGTCCAATGTTGGTGCAGTCAAGTAGTCACCTTGTTCTGATGGTCCAACGTTGGTGCAGTCAAGTAGTCACCTTGTTCTGATGGTCCAATGTTGGTGCAGTCAAGTAGTCACCGTGTCCTGATAGTCCAACGTTGGTGCAGTCAAGTAGTCACCGTGTCCTGATAGTCCAACGTTGGTGCAGTCAAGTAGTCACCTTGTTCTGATGGTCCAGCGTTGGTGCAGTCAAGTAGTCACCGTGTTCTGATGGTCCAACGTTTGTGCAGAAGTCCAGGTTAATTCGGTTAGATTTAAGATCTTGTAACTGGAATGGGCTATAGTCCTAACAGTTGTGAAGGAAGAGGGGTGTGTGGGTTAAGAGGGGTGCGTGGGTTAAGAGGGTAGTATGGGTTAAAAGGGGTGTGTGGGTTAAGAGGGGTGTGCGGATTAAGAGGGGTGTGCGGGTTAAGAGGGGTGTGCGGGTTAAGAGGGGTGTGCGGGTTAAGAGGGGTGTGCGGGTTAAGAGGGGTGTGTGGGTTAAGAGGGGTGTGCGGGTTAAGAGGGTAGTGTGGGTTAAGAGGGGTGTGTGGGTTAAGAGGGGTGTGTGATTTAAGAGGGGTGTGCAGGCTAAGAGGGATGTGTGGGTTAAGAGGGGTGTGCGGGTTAAGCTCTATTCCTTCTGTTTACTTACATGCTGGCATTTTTGGACAGCGTTAAATGTTAAGTGTATTAACAAGTCTTTGTTTGGAAGTGGGAGAAGGGTGGTTGACCCCTGACAACGGAGAGAGAGAGAGAGAGAGAGAGAAAGAGAAAGAAAGAGAGAGAGAAAGAGCTGTAAAAGTTTAGTTGACACCAGACACAACGGAGAGAGAGAGAGAGAGGGATAGAGAGAGACAAGAGAGAGAGAGAGAGAGAGAGAATGAGAGAGAGAGGGATAGAGAGAGAGGGATAGAGAGAGACAAGAGAGAGAGAGAGAGAGAGGGATAGAGAGAGAGAGAGAGAGAGAGAGAGGGGGAGAGAGAGAGAGAGAGGGATAGAGAGAGACAAGAGAGAGAGAGAGAGAGAGAGGGATAGAGAGAGAGAGAGAGAGAGAGAGAGGGAGAGAGAGAGAGAGAGGGATAGAGAGAGAGAGAGAGAGAGAGAGAGAGGGGGATAGAGAGAGACAAGAGAGAGAGAGAGGGATAGAGAGAGAGAGAGAGAGAGAGAGAGAGAGAGAGAGAGGGATAGAGAGAGAGAGAGAGACAAGAGAGAGAGAGAGAGAGAAAGAGAGAGAGAAAGAGAGACAAGAGAGAGAGAGAGGGATAGAGAGAGAGAGACAAGAGAGAGAGAGAGAGAGACAAGAGAGAGAGACAAGAGAGAGAGAGAGACAAGAGAGAGAGAGAGAGAGAGAAAGAGAGAGAGAGAGAGAGAGGGAGAGAGAGAGAGAGAGAGAGAGAGAGAGGGAGAGAGAGAGAGAGAGAGAGAGAGAGAGAGAGAGAGAGAGAAAGCTGTAACAGTTTATTTGACACCTGACAATGGCGCATATATATCTCAAAGTTATCCGGCAAGGAAATTGTGTAAGAAGATATTCTTATCAGCTCATAGGCTCTCCCACCTGGTTTAAACCTTTTCCTCATACTTCCATTTTAAAAAAAACACCTAAAGATTTAAAGACCGTATAAAGTGTAGAGTATGATACCAGTTATATAGCAGTACATCCCGACTCACTGTTAGCTGAAAATTTTTATTAAATCACGAAAAGCAACATCGCAGTACGAATCACGATATGAATACCTTAGACAAGGTGTCATGGTGGTCTTTAAGTTTTTTTGCTGTTTTTTCAAAAACCAATGTAAATTGAGTTTTTGTTGCAAAGAGATTAATTATAATAAAACAATAATATGAGACAATAAAACATCACACAATAATTAATTATTGTCTGTAACTCCAGCTGTAATGTCCGACACTAACCTGAATTGATTGCACGCTTAAAGTAAATCAATTTTCTGCTTCATTTCATTGACTCTGAAATGTAACTAGTCGCGATAAGGTGTGATGGTGATCGTAAAGTTTTTTTGTTTTTTACCAATATAAATTGAGTTCTCATTGCTGAAATATTAATATAATGAAAAAAAAATGTTTAAATAAAATAGAAGAACAAAATAAAATTATATAAGGGATGTATATCTTGAGTGATTGCGGCGTTTAAAGTAAATGGATTTTCCGTTATTACTTCTGACTTGTAACAAGTAGCTATTTTACTTGCATTTGCTTTTTAAAAAAAAATTTAAAACCTCACTTTGGAACAAAACGAACCAAAGATATCTTGTGCATTTTCGATAACACTTAAACTCATTTTTGAGACCACTCTTAAATAAAAACAACCCAACTCTTTCTCTTTGTACACTTCATATTTTTTATTGTATCTATCCCTCAATCCATCTCATTTATATTTCCGCTGTCTCTATCTCTACTTCCACACTCTTTCTTCGACTCGCACCCCTTCCTCCCCCCCGCCCCCCCCATTCTCACAGTTCCGGTAAACAAGAAAGCAGGTAATTAGTAAACATCCAGCCGACCCCAAACCGTCCCCGGCACCTGGATTGTATCCGGAGACTCAGGTGTAATGAGAACGGGAAAAAGTCCGTTATGCGGCTGGAAGAGTGTCTGCCTTACAGGGGAGGAATGTTGGCGGGTGCATGTTATCTCCGCAGAGGCGTGTCCGAGGCTATAATGTAAATTTAAAATTAAAATTTAGGGAATACATAAATGTTGTTTATTTTAGTAAACACATTACGTCCAACTTCATTGTCAAAATAGTGAATGATTAAGGACTTGTCGATGAATTGTCAGATGGTCACCCGAAGTAGCCCTGCCCTGAAGACATCCATAGAAAATAAATTCAGTATTTGCGCCAAGTGGAATTATTCGAGTACCACTGGTATATTAGGTGATAATTTAATTTATATTGACGGAAGTTTAAAACTGATGTTATAAACTAGCGGTTAAGACGAGTGAACAAAAATATTTAAATAGTTCATGGAGTTTACACGAGATAGTTGTGGCCTAGCTGAACAAAAAAATTAAGGTTGTGGGGGGGGGTGTTTAAAACCCTTATCAAGGTTCTTTTTGTGTTACTTGAATACACATTTTCGTGAAGTAACTATTGTTGCTTACCTGGTTGTTAGATATATGAAAAAAATGGTGGAAGTTGACCTATTACTTCGTTTGGCAATGCTGGACTAGGGAAGTATGCGGTTTTTTGGCCGAGTGACGTAAATAGGTGACGAGAAAATGTAATAATGGGTTTAATACCGTTACAATTGTCCCAACGTGAGGACCCGCTAGACAAGGAGCCTGGGGCTTTCGCCCTACTCGTCACCTCTTAAGGCCGCCTCTGAGTGCCAGTGGTTGTAGGGTGGGGGGGGGAGGGAGAGGGTGTCCTTTATGTATCGGGAGCAGTAATTCTCTTATTCGGCCAACAGCCAAAGTTTTTCCTTCGCTGGATGGCAAGGCAGACATCTTTACCAGTGATCCACACAAAGAAATGGGAGTCAAGACTGAACTACTTTAATGTCATGCGCAGATGGTTCTCTTTGATAATTTCGGAGATTTTACGTCGAAAAAAAGCTACAGATGAGAGACGTGATTTTTGTGAACTGAAATTTGACGAGATGTTTTGTGCTGATTTAAATCTTTGAATGATAGACTTTTTAAATCTTTAGTTGCCACGGATAAAATAACTTGGTAAAGATTTTTCAACATTTAAAAATAAATTTTTTTTTACTTCGCATTTTGTTTGTTTGTTTTTAATTTTTTTGGTTTTTTTTGTTTGTTTGTTTGTTGTTGTGGTAACGAATGCTGAATATCATTGTTTAATGTATGATTATTTTTCATCGATAAAATTTGAAGAAATCCGTTTTTCTTAAGCAGATTATCTTCGTTTTAAAAGAAAGCTTATCCGATGAGTGGGTGTAAAACCGATCTGAAAATTCTAAATATTTTTCTTATAAAATAAATAATACTAAACAAAGAACAGAAATAAAAAAAAATCTCAAACATGGCCGATATCGTGAGGTCGTCGACAGATGTAATCAGCAATGAAACCCTACCTCCAGCTGTAGAACCCAGTGTGCCAGGCAGACATCTCTCAACCTGACCGATGTCATCAACCTCACCCAGACCAGGAAGGAAGCCGCACGTGACGTTAGCGAGACGCCACATTCCCCCCTCACGGATTGGGCACGCCCCTGCAGCGCGTAAACCAGCTAACACGATTAGTTACGCCAGCGGAGCGTTTTATGCCCGCATTTCTTTTCGGCGTGCGCCAAAACGACTTTGAGAGTCATCGTAAATCAGCGGGAGATGGATCACTTCGGTTCTGCAGAGATAATTTTGTTAATTTTCGTCTCTCCTTAACTGCGTTAAATTATTTTGAAAAGAAAGTGTGGTAGAATATTCCTGCAAGCTGTTTTTGAAGTACAGCTTCAACATTGCACTAATTAGCTGATGAGTCAGCTGAAGTTGTTGGTAAAAATGGGAAATGCTTTAGATAGCTTTTATAGCTCAATTTCTTTTCTACTTTACGTTAAATTTTACTTTCAGATTTAGGCTCCCAAACAGACATTTTGTTACCAGCATGGAACAGTTGTGATTGTTCCTGCGCTGAATGCTACAGATCATTTTTAATTCTTTAACTTTTATATAAATATATATATACTAGTGTATCACCCGTCAAAAATGACACAAGTTTTCAGCTGAAATCTATTTATTTTGAAAAAATGCACTTTTTTAGGGCGCCTACGGCACCAACCTTTTTCAAAAGCCCAACTAATTTGTCCTTGTTTTATAAATACGAAATATTAAACTTTCTGAAATTTACACAAAGTATTTTATAATAAGGGTTGTAGGGTGCCTAGGGCGCCCCCTTTGTTTTTTTTTGATTTTATAATTAACCATCATCAAATCCTTTTTTTACATCGTTCCCTTTTCCAAAATTAAAATATGAGCGAAAACAATGACGTCATATAATATTTTTTTACAGCGCATCTTTAATTTGCACACCTTAGGATGCATTGGTGCAGTAATTTGGTGCGCTGCTTTCTAAAATTAATAGCGTCACGGACAGACACTACGTGACATTGCAAATTATATTGTTTAATACATATATACTCTTTGAGCAGAACCGAATTTTCAAAATGTATAAAAACAAATTCAAAGTTAAAAAATTGAAGAAAAAAAACGTTGTCTCCGTATTAAGAATAAAAAATCAACAGCTAGCGTTAGAAATAAATAATCCGTTTTCGGAAACAATAAAATAAATTATTTAAGATTTAAAAACATTGTATTACGCATGCTACGTAGTCAAGGTACTATAGATTTGTACAGCACTTCAGAGTATCTCACCATAATCTTAAGATAATCCTGGGTGAAAAAAGCAAATATACAATTTAAACTAAAGATCCACAACAAAATGTGTGTTAGAGAAAAGTTGATAATAGTTATGAGAGAGTGAACTGATAGTACCTAGAGTTATCGAGGAATTTTGGCAGTTAATAAAACGAGGACGTTGTAAAAATGTCCTGGTATATATATTATTTAATTTATGTCCCTTTGTCATGTGATATTTCAACAAAAAAAAATTTCTAATAACTTTTAATGGTTATATTTTTTCTGGAAAAAAATATCAACTGAAAGGAACATTACTTGATTAAAATATTCTTTCTGAAATGAACCTTTGCACTTGTTTGTATTTTATGTCTTCAGTCTAGGTCTTTAAAGAATAAAAATTTTAAAATAAATAATAATAAGCGCAAATTTGAAAAATAAATGAATTTAGAATTAAAATATTAAATATATATAAACATTGATTTTTTAATAGAATTTAACTGTGTAAGACTCGATATAACTTATAATTATTCGTAACCGACTTAAAGGATTCAAAACGAGCCCAATTATTCACTACTGAGTTCCTTGAAAATTGAAGTCTATAGAGATGCAGTAGTTCAGGTGAAAATATCATCCAAAGCGACACAGACAACCTCTTTATTTTAAATAAAATATCTCCTTCAAGCCCAGAAGAGTGCGTAAAGTCGACACATTTATGTGTGCTATCTTTGTTTTCGAGCCTCCTCTCTGATTAACGAAAAACTGTTTAAAAATATGCTCAAGCTGCAGTGAGGAAATATCTTGCATGACGCAACATAAAAAGAATTTCCCCTAACTGTCAGTTTAAATACACTCACCAGACATCACGTCCTTCCTGCCTTAGCGCAGTCTTGCCCCTCCCTCACAGCCAACCACACCCATATTGCACAGTGTCGGTGTGACATTGAATAAAACATGTCTCCAAAAATCCAACGCAAGACTTAATGCCATTTGTTTGTTTTTTTAAATGAACAGATGCAATAAGCCATAAAAGAAAGAAAACAAAAGCAGCACAATTTTTAACAATAAATAGAAAGTAAAAATAACAACAACATTTATTTAATGCTAACATTTGTCACACAACAGAGAATCAGACATCAGGCGGAGTCTTGGCTATGGAGTCATTAACAAACACATCACCAATTGAGGAAAGTGTCTGATTCCTAACGACAACAGCCCAACCCACCATTACATTTATAAAACAACCCTGACCCACAATGCTCCACGTTCTGTATACACCGACTTCCCGTGATCATTAGTAAAATAACCCACAATGCACCACGTTCTGTATACACCGACTTCCCGTGATCATTAGTAAAATAACCCACAATGCCCCATGTTCTGATATACACCTCACCGAAGTCATTGGTAAAATAACCCACAATGAACCACCTTCTGATATACACCTCAACGTAGTCATTGGTAAAATAACCCACAATGCACCACTTTCTGTATACACCTCACCGTAGTCATTGGTAAAATAACCCACAATACACCACCTTCTGATATACACCTCAGCCGTAATCATTGGTAAAATAACCCACAATGCTCCACCTTCTGATATACACTGACACTGAGAGCACACTAGAAAGTTCATTTAAAATATATTTTAGCCATGCACATTATAAGCAGTGCTTTTTTTTTCTAGCGAAAAATGTTTGGGAACTCATTTCACATCTGTTTTTTAACTTATGTCAGAAAAATGAATCCCCACTGTAAAAGGACTGACAGTAAGTAAAATGCCTACTATTTATATAAATATACACGAATCTGGCCAAAAAAGGTATGGGAACTCAGTTCCCATGAGTTCCCACTGAAAAAAGCACTGCACATAAGAGCCAATCCTATTGAATGTGCCTGCATATCGTGATGTCATCCCCTCATATAACATAGTCCTCTGTTCAATTTTTGAGAAATGCAAGTCATAAAAAACAATGAAAGAATAATAATGTCTTGTCATTTCATGGCAGAAATCTATCAATAAATTTGTTTTTGTTTGTTGGACCAGTTTTATGAAGATATTAATCAAGTATTCAGGTGACTCGTGAGGACTTATCTCTAAATAGTTTTTGTTGATTCTACTTAATTTTAAAAAAATTAAAAAAGATTTAAAAAGTAATTCGAGCGAATGCTACTGTTGAAGGGAAATATTGTTTTACGATTTTCTTTTCTTTAAAAATTACAAAATGAGAGAATATGACGTGTTCTGATTTGACAAAATGACAATTCCTATATTAAAATGCAGTTTTTTTTAGTTGTTCGGTTGTGCACATCGCATTCCAAAAACCTTATTTTATGAGACATTTTTTTTTGTACAAGCTAATGATAAGCAAGTAGCCAGCCCGTGCAATGAGTTCACTATTTCATCATCCAAAACTACTCGCCCAGGGGCGCATAATTCTGTTCTAAGTTTAAGGCAAGGGCGTGAATTCACCGATTAGGGTTAATAGCTTGTATCGTAAAATAATATTACTCGCTGTTAATGGTGCTTTCCACTTTACGAGATAATGAACAGATTTTATGGGCTAAAAAAATGGATGGGATTAAGATTATGATTTTATGAGATGGGGAGTAATTTTCTAGCTTGCAAGCTCGAGATCCTAGGCTGAATAACTCTTCGATGGAAAAGATCTTAGAATGTATACACAATGATACTTTTAAAAATAAGATTACATCATTATGTTGACTCTGTATTCGTAAACATTAAACAATTGTTTTAAAACATCGTGAATTTAAAGCACCATAAGCAAATGGAAATCCAAAATATGAGGATATGTTGTGTGACAAGAAATACAATGAAATACATTTCAGAGACTTCAAAAACATTTGGATAAAAATGAAAGATTTATAATAAAACTAAAATGATAATTTTAATCTACAAGCAAGAGGGAAAAGAACAGGAACAATTGAAAAAGAGAAGCAATTGAAAGATAAATACAGTTTTAAAAACTAAATTTAAAAAATAAAAAAAGAGATATTAACGAAAGAAAAACAGAGGTTTGTTTATTTTTTTTGAAATGAAACAGATAAACCATTAATCCTCTACGTGAGGTGAGAGATGGAGTGGAAAAGTGTGTGTGTGTGTGTGTGTGTGTGTGAGTGTGTGTGTGAGAGAGAGAGAGAGAGAGAGAGAGAGAGAGAGAGAGAGAGAGAGAGAGAGAGAGAGACAGAGAGACACAGAGAGAGAGAGAGACAGAGAGAGAGAGAGAGAGAGACAGAGAGAGATACAGACAGACAGACAGAGTAGTGATATGATATGACGGAGAAACAGTGAGTGAGAAATCAAATGGAAATCTGGATAGATTAAGAAAAGCAAGAAGTTAAGAGAAAAGAGAAAGTGAATGACATGGCTTCAAATTACATGACAGTTGATGTCATCTCGGGTGGCAGCTGATGAGATCTCAGGCCAGAAAATATCCACGAGGAAATGGATATCTCCATTTGTCAAAATGTTTATTGTGAAACAAATGCAATTGGTAGGGAAGACGGATGTATTCGGAAGACGAGATGAAAGTGAGATAAAAATAACATAGTTTCTAATTAGCCAGGTAAAATTCACACAAGTAAACAATACACCGGTAATAATGACTCATGTCATATGACTATTTTTAAAAACAATTTTCACACTAGAGTGCGTTGACATCAATGTCAAAGTGTTTTCCCAATGCGTATGCATTAGATATATGACCCTTGAAACGAAATAGAGAAACAAGAGACGTTGATTAACTATATAATATATCAAACAGGAATGGTGTCTATTTTATAGAAAGCTTTTTTTTTCTTTTGTAACCCTGGAAGTCTTAAAAATCGCACACTTTAAAAGTTCGACTATTTTTGGGATTGTTTTTTTTTATAGAATAGTTTAGTTAAAAATTTTTAAACAAAATATTTAAAAAATAAGGCAGCTAGATAGCGAAGTCAGTAGTGCGCTCGCCTCACAAAGCTGAGGGTCGTGGGGATGGAGCCCATACAAAGCCACAATATAAATGATACGCTAAGAAAGTCCTCCGCTGACCCCTGGAAGGGAATTGGGGCACCCACCAGGTATTAACAAGCCCCGAGTAAGCTCTAATGGAAACATAAGGGATCACCTACAATCATCGGTCATAGGACTTACTTATTATTATTAGTAAAAAAATATAGGAAGAAATTGCATATTATAAAAAAAATATTAACAGCATCCTTTAACATTTTAAGATGTAAAATGCAAATAGAAGTTAAAAGCAACTTTATCAAGCTGATTTAAGAAAGCCCTTGAATTAACAATTTTGCTCTAAACACACGCACACGCACATACTTACGAACACACTCAAACTTATTAATATATATATATATATATTTACATCTGACTAGACACCCTTGATACACTGAAATGAATGTGAGTAGAAAAGTTGGTAAAACCAAAAGTTATAATAAGAATTAGTCAGTAATAAAACGTTTGTCTGAGAAGTTCCATTTTAGAATGATACCAGCTGAAGGAGGAAACTGGATTGATACAATCAGAATGATACAACTGGATTGATACAAAAAAAAAGTACCCCCTTTCCAGTCCATGACAGACTACGGGGCAAGTGATGTAGCGTTTACAAGTTTTTAGCCACCACTAACGAGCAGGGGAATGATACAACTGGATTGATACAATCAGAATGATACAACTGGATTGATACAATCAGAATGATACAACTGGATTGATACAATCAGAATGATACAACTGGATTGATACAATCAGAATGATACAACTGGATTGATACAATCAGAATGATACAACTGGATTGATACAATCAGAATGATACAACTGGATTGATACAATCAGAATGATACAACTGGATTGATACAATCAGAATGATACAACTGGATTGATACAATCAGAATGATACAACTGGATTGATACAATCAGAATGATACAACTGGATTGATACAAAAAAAAAGTACCCCCTTTCCAGTCCATGACAGACTACGGGGCAAGTGATGTAGCGTTCACAAGTTTTTAGCCACCACTAACGAGCAGGGGAATGTGTGGCTAGCACAATGCCCCAGGGGCCTCGAACCCGCGACTCGGGATTTGCCTCGGATCGATAGTCCAGTGCGCTACCACTTAGACCATCGCGCCCCTAAAAATTTGAAAGATAAATTTAGATTGTTTTACTTGAAATCAACAAAATATAATTTTTTCTCCACATTTTAAGTTTGATCTAAATTTATAAATACCTAATCTCACCGATTAAGAGACCTCACTATTTATTGATTTAAAAAAAAACCGAGCCCGACTATAAAATATAATTTTTTAAAAAGATAAAATAAAAACCATCGCCAATCGCCACTAAGATAATGCTCATGACTTTAAGCGTGAGTCCAACTTCGACCTGGTGGACATTAATGTTACCCTATGCTCAGACATGCCGGTAACGCCCTCATCTCCCACCTTTGCCCCCCCCCTCCCGCCGCCCACTACGTTGATCTCCCACAATGCTTTATTAATTCCCAGCGTGCAAAGTAGGCTTGTCACGTGCCGACTCGGGCATGATGGGAAATGCCCCGACTGGATTGGGAGAATTGCGTTCGGATCCGAACGTCGGGCCGAGCGTTGCGGCTTCCGGTCTTGGAGAGTATCGCTGTATGATGTACTGTATTCGGAGATCGTGGAATCGATACTGCGCCTCATGTCTCCGGCGCCTTTTGAAGAATATTTATTCTTGTCTCGTAAGCGTATAACAGAATTCAAGAATACTGTTTTTATTACATCTAGTTTACTGAACATGTGCCAAAAGACAACATTAAGTGGGGAGGGGGGAGAGGGATATATTCAAACACAAAGATGACATACACATTTGAAAAGCTGATGTTGGAAAAATCAGATTTTCTTGTTTTGAGAGTGATTGTTTTGCGAATAAGTGCCTCAAAAGATCTTATAAATAATTTATTTTGTTATGCTTGAGGTACAATGACGCAGAGAGTGAAATTATGTTTCATTGTCTGAATGAAAATGAATTGAAGTAATGTTGAACTGATGTCAAAAATCAGTCCTGCAACTTTTATGCACAAGTTAAATATATTTCTTATGACTTTTAAAGGAATTCTGTTCATCACAAACCATATTTGATAAACTTAGGCCATGAGTTCTGCAGCATCATTCACTCACACAAACTTGACTGACATGAATGGACAAAGTTACACAACAAATGAATTACAAAGGTGGACGCATGAAGAGCGAAAGCTGCTTTGTTGGCGATGACACTTAGACGTTTGGCGCAAATAGATGAAAGCTATCAAGATGAAATTGGCAGAAATGGAAAAGTGCTCAATGAGAATGGCGGCGAGAGATGGAGATAGAGAGATAGAGCAACAGAAAGAGAGAGAGAGAGAGAAGAAACAGCGATAGAAGAAGCACACAAACATATGGGGAAATAGAGACGGGAGAGAAAGAGAACGATTGCGAGAAGAGGGAAAGGGGGGGGGAGAGAGAAAGAGAGAGAGAGAAGGAAGGATAGACACCATGACGGAAAAGAGTGCAGAAAATAGTAATTACATATATCATTTGATAGGACAAACCAACAATATAAAAGCTTGGAGACAACATAAGACAGACAGAAATTGGATGGTGAAGAAATTAGTTAATATAACTGTCGTGAGTTATATTATCAGATTTAAAATAACAATATTTGTTTTAATAATATAAATCGCTCGCAAGAGATAAAAAGACACACGAAGAAGGCAAGACATGAGAAGATCCATGATGAAAACGATCTTCAAAGTAAACAAAAATTTAATTTGACTTTACATATCTTATGAAAAAAACGAAATAAAATAAAATTACCGAAACGTTTTTTCTTTTGAAAGTCTCTGTGAGCCGCTAACTTAATTTTAGCACATAAGGATACTGAGACAACTTCCGGTGTGTTGAGATCTGCTAGACACAGGCCTTTATTGGAAGCTATGCCTGTACTGCGTTCACATGCATGGGCTCAACGACTTTTGGATAGTTCGCAAAGTAAATAGAGCACGTATACACGTTGTACATCAAGACAACTATCACGTGATCTTAATGAAAGTAAGCGCAAATATTAAGGACATCTGTTCAAAACATTTGACATTTCATGAAAATGAAGACTCTATAACAGAATACTATGGGAATATATTTTTCGGTTTAAATAACATTTGAGATACGAAGAAAAGTTGAAGTCCTAAGGGATATTCATTTTGAAAATACATGTCCTCGATGCCGGAGGAAATATAGATACTAAGACACACAAAATTTTTGTTTAATTTACATTTTTGTACAACTATTTTCCTTCATCTTATTTGATACATATTTTAAAATCTATATCAGTGATTGTAATACATTGAGACATATGCATGAAGCAAAGGCATATTTCATGCTACACACCACTCCTTGAACACTGCAGGCTACACACCACTCCTTGAACACTGCAGGCTACACACCACTCCTTGAACACTGCAGGCTACACACCACTCCTTGAACACTGCAGGCTACACACCACTCCTTGAACACTGCAGTCCTGCCTTGATTGGTGGAGATTTGATGCGACACATTATTTCATTGGATTAAGTAGTTTTTTATATTTTCTACGTCATAGAAGGAAAACGCTTTGTAAATAAATATTTGATAGGAGTTTAGAGAGCGCCATTACTTTCTCGACTGGAGCCCGGGTCCAACTTTCAAATAAGGGAATGTGTTTTAATGCATTTTAATTTTTTTATTCGTTGGTTATACAGTAAGAGGAGAAAAATTCTTACTGATATTGAAATTCTGGTTTAAGATATTCGATATTTTACTTTGTGACATAAAAAAATATTATGAAAAAATAAATTAGTTCAGATTTTTGTGGTTGGCTTTCAAGTCTTTAGATTTTTAATTTAATTTGTCTCACTCGTATCACTTACATGGACATGGCTTGGTTAAATGAATTTTACAAAGGAATATAGATAACCGTGGTAAGAAGGACAATATGAGCTTTTATAAGATGAACTGTCTAGCGTTTATCATTGAAATCTGAGTCGTGCGAAATACACAGACTCGTAAAAAACCTCAAATGCACTCGAGGATAGACCTAAAATCTCGACGGGATATTTAAAAAAGAAATCAAAGCACATTGCTGAAATCATTTTGTTATTGTTTTTGTGCTCCGGGTAACATAATTTAAACCAGAGAAAACAGTCATCAAATTGTTTTTACAACCAGGAGCGTCCTTTGGGGGGTGGCAGCTGGGGCAATCACCCCAGGCCCCGCGCTTACAGGGGGGGGGGAGGCGCGTTTCAGACTTGAGACTATTTTAGTAACAAAAGAGCCGTCAGATATTGCACTACTGAGTTTGCGCAAGAATTTATCTAATCTAGGGGGGCCCCACGGGTTCATTGTTGCACCAGGCCTCGCGCGTACCTAACGCCGCCTCTGTTTACAACGTTGCGTTGTCTTAAGCCAAACAGGATTAGTTATACACATAAAACTAAACGGCATAGCACAATAACAATTACCAACAATTATCAGACCAAATTTAAAGATAAACTTTTTGAACATTTCATTACATCTATCAAAAATGAAGACATTGTAAATAAAAATGATAAAACCACTCTGATTTGTAAGTGCTGTTGTCATAAGGCAATATGGAATTCGTTAAAAATTCATTGAAGGTTGCTCTTTTTTAAAAGAATATTACGGCTTTCGTGATTTAAAACATTCATAAGGCCGGGAAAACTTGTGGGAGTCACATGTCATTGACCAATCAGAATACAGATGTTGAATTGCATACGTGGCGGAATATTGAAGTACATGCGAGGGAAATGATCAAGTCCAAGGGTTAGTAAACTTGTGATGGTGCCTGATATTTAGCGGAGAAAGATTTGGGAACATATCAGTTTGAGTTGAGTTCAATTCGATGAGCGCCATTTAACGAATCTTCAACGAGGGCAGTTGAGTCGAGAAGAAAGAGTGACCGGCCTATACTACATGTAGTTGGAACGCAGTTCCATCGTTTCAGATGGAGAGAATATTAGAATATTGAAACGAAGACAGACGTGAGAAAGCATTCTTACAATTAAAATAATCAATGTTGTTTGAGCGAAGTCTTGTCTTCTGATTCACGAGTAACAGTGAGAGAAGAGTCAAGTGTAAAGATTCAGGCTAAAGATACCCTCACAAAACGCAAAAAAAAAGTTTGTGTATAATTTTATTATCAAAGTAAACTTTGTTTACTGCATTCAAACTCAGTTTTCACCGTTACTAGGTTTAAAGATTTGTTCCGTAACCCATGGTGATTTTATAAAAAAAATTTACATTGGATTCTTCTAAGGGGAACATACACAAGACACCATCTAATTGCCTCTCGAAGCGGCCCGGGCCTTTCACCGCCTGCGTCTTCCTAACAACCGCGGACGGCCATTTTTTGAGAGCCGTTACTGAACAACTCGTAACATTTGTCCCGAGTCACGAGAGCTTTGGTGTATATTGAGAGCAATCATCTCCGAGCCGAGTGGAGAGGGGAATTAGCCGACGTGAGTTCAGAGAAAACTAATTCAAATGCATTTTCGCATCCTCCAAAAGTTCCCCCCATTATGTTTTTAAAAACGCAGACTAATCCGCCTGTCCCTGAAGTGGTCACTGAAGAGTGGGGCAGATGGAAGGTAAAATTGGGGAGGGAGTTATTTGGCGTTCCTTTCTGTCACGAATTACAAGGAGTAGTTCCCCCTTTTGGAATAAACATGAGGTTATAGCCAGCAGCAGGGTTATCTTGAGATCACGTGACCTCATTAACGGAACTCTCGCCGCTGGTCTCCATGTACTTCTCTTTTCCAAATCATTTCCTGAATTTTAATGCTACGGGATTCGTGTGAGTCAAGTCGGCCCCTACACCAAGAAGTTTAAAAAAAATTATTTACTTGTTTGTGTGTGTAGGAGGGAAGGGGAGGTGCTCAATGGGAATTTTGGTATTTCTCTGACTTCAACAACGGAGAATCCATTAAATTTAGTAAACATCCTGTGGCAAGCCTTAAAAATAAAGATACATATTTTCGTGGATAAAAATAGCTTCTGTGTATGGGGGGGGGGCACACTGGGAGGACCAAAATTGAAGTCCAACCGTTCACAATATTTTGTTTAAAACAAAAACACAAACACAGAAACCCGGGATGCGTTACTTGTGGTGTTAAAAAAAAACACGTTTTATAAAAGCAGAGACGGATCTACGTATAGGCTACGCAAGCTATAGCTTAGGACCCCCTTCATTCTAGGGGGTCCCAAAATCAAATTCTCTGAGTGAGAATTTATCCTATATAGCACTGACATAGAATATCTGGACTTATAAAGGGCACAATATCTCAAATGGCTTAGGGCCTTATCAAGTCTATATCTGGCAATGCTTAAAAAAACACACGGGGCTTAAGGATAATTTCTTAGTTCTATGATTTCAGATTTTTCAGTTTATTTAGTGAAATATTTATCTACACTGTGTCAAGCCACTCTTGTCCATGTAGCAATTTTTAGACGCCAGTTATGGGGAGACATTAAGCAACCATTCCAGCATGGTGCAAGGGATCAAACATTTATCTGAATGAGTTTTGACGGGAGAAGTGAATAGGCTTTTGTCTTGTATTGTCTGTGTTGACGGGAGAAGTGAATAGGCTTTTGTCTTGTACTGTCTGTGTTGACGGGAGAAGTGAATAGGCTTTGTGTCTTGTATGTCTGTGTTGACGGGAGAAGTGAATAGGCTTTTGTCTTGTACTGTCTGTGTTGACGGGAGAAGTGAATAGGCTTTTGTCTTGTACTGTCTGTGTTGACGGGAGAAGTGAATAGGCTTTTGTCTTGTACTGTCTGTGTTGACGGGAGAAGTGAATAGGCTTTTGTCTTGTACTGTCTGTGTTGACGGGAGAAGTGAATAGGCTTTTGTCTTGTACTGTCTGTGTTGACGGGAGAAGTGAATAGGCTTTTGTCTTGTACTGTCTGTGTTGACGGGAGAAGTGAATAGGCTTTTGTCTTGTACTGTCTGTGTTGACGGGAGAAGTGAATAGGCTTTTGTCTTGTACTGTCTGTGTTGACGGGAGAAGTGAATAGGCTTTTGTCTTGTACTGTCTGTGTTGACGGGAGAAGTGAATAGGCTTTTGTCTTGTACTGTCTGTGTTGACGGGAGAAGTGAATAGGCTTTTGTCTTGTACTGTCTGTGTTGACGGGAGAAGTGAATAGGCTTTTGTCTTGTACTGTCTGTGTTGACGGGAGAAGTGAATAGGCTTTTGTCTTGTACTGTCTGTGTTGACGGGAGAAGTGAATAGGCTTTTGTCTTGTACTGTCTGTGTTGACGGGAGAAGTGAATAGGCTTTTGTCTTGTACTGTCTGTGTTGACGGGAGAAGTGAATAGGCTTTTGTCTTGTACTGTCTGTGTTGACGGGAGAAGTGAATAGGCTTTTGTCTTGTACTGTCTGTGTTGACGGGAGAAGTGAATAGGCTTTTGTCTTGTACTGTCTGTGTTGACGGGAGAAGTGAATAGGCTTTTGTCTTGTACTGTCTGTGTTGACGGGAGAAGTGAATAGGCTTTTGTCTTGTACTGTCTGTGTTGACGGGAGAAGTGAATAGGCTTTTGTCTTGTACTGTCTGTGTTGACGGGAGAAGTGAATAGGCTTTTGTCTTGTACTGTCTGTGTTGACGGGAGAAGTGAATAGGCTTTTGTCTTGTACTGTCTGTGTTGACGGGAGAAGTGAATAGGCTTTTGTCTTGTACTGTCTGTGTTGACGGGAGAAGTGAATAGGCTTTTGTCTTGTACTGTCTGTGTTGACGGGAGAAGTGAATAGGCTTTTGTCTTGTACTGTCTGTGTTGACGGGAGAAGTGAATAGGCTTTTAGTCTTGTATTGTTTGTGTTGACGGGAGAAGTGAATAGGCTTTTGTCTTGTATTGTCTGTGTTGACGGGAGAAGTGAATAGGCTTTTGTCTTGTACTGTCTGTGTTGACGGGAGAAGTGAATAGGCTTTTGTCTTGTATTGTCTGTGTTGACGGGAGAAGTGAATAGGCTTTTGTCTTGTACTGTCTGTGTTGACGGGAGAAGTGAATAGGCTTTTGTCTTGTATTGTCTGTGTTGACGGGAGAAGTGAATAGGCTTTTGTCTTGTACTGTCTGTGTTGACGGGAGAAGTGAATAGGCTTTTGTCTTGTACTGTCTGTGTTGACGGGAGAAGTGAATAGGCTTTCTGTCTTGTACTGTCTGTGTTGACGGGAGAAGTGAATAGGCTTTTGTCTTGTATTGTCTGTGTTGACGGGAGAAGTGAATAGGCTTTTGTCTTGTATTGTCTGTGTTGACGGGAGAAGTGAATAGGCTTTTGTCTTGTACTGTCTGTGTTGACGGGAGAAGTGAATAGGATTTTGTCTTGTATTGTCTGTGTTGACGGGAGAAGTGAATAGGATTTTGTCTTGTATTGTCTGTGTTGACGGGAGAAGTGAATAGGCTTTTGTCTTGTACTGTCTGTGTTGACGGGAGAAGTGAATAGGATTTTGTCTTGTATTGTCTGTGTTGACGGGAGAAGTGAATAGGATTTTGTCTTGTATTGTCTGTGTTGACGGGAGAAGTGAATAGGATTTTGTCTTGTATTGTCTGTGTTGACGGGAGAAGTGAATAGGATTTTGTCTTGTATTGTCTGTGTTGACGGGAGAAGTGAATAGCCTTTTGTCTTGTATTGTCTGTGTTGACGGGAGAAGTGAATAGGCTTTTGTCTTGTATTGTCTGTGTTGACGGGAGAAGTGAATAGGATTTTGTCTTGTATTGTCTGTGTTGACGGGAGAAGTGAATAGGATTTTGTCTTGTATTGTCTGTGTTGACGGGAGAAGTGAATAGGATTTTGTCTTGTATTGTCTGTGTTGACGGGAGAAGTGAATAGGATTTTGTCTTGTATTGTCTGTGTTGACGGGAGAAGTGAATAGGATTTTGTCTTGTATTGTCTGTGTTGACGGGAGAAGTGAATAGGATTTTGTCTTGTATTGTCTGTGTTGACGGGAGAAGTGAATAGGCTTTTGTCTTGTATTGTCTGTGTTGACGGGAGAAGTGAATAGGCTTTTGTCTTGTACTGTCTGTGTTGACGGGAGAAGTGAATAGGCTTTTGTCTTGTACTGTCTGTGTTGACGGGAGAAGTGAATAGGCTTTTGTCTTGTACTGTCTGCGTTGACGGGAGAAGTGAATAGGCTTTTGTCTTGTACTGTCTGCGTTGACGGGAGAAGTGAATAGGCTTTTGTCTTGTACTGTCTGTGTTGACGGGAGAAGTGAATAGGCTTTTGTCTTGTACTGTCTGTGTTGACGGGAGAAGTGAATAGGCTTTTTGTCTTGTACTGTCTGCGTTGACGGGAGAAGTGAATAGGCTTTTGTCTTGTACTGTCTGCGTTGACGGGAGAATTCAATACGTGTGTGGTTTGTGATCTCTGTGTTGACGGGAGAAGTGAATAGGCTTTTGTCTTGTACTGTCTGCGTTGACGGGAGAATTCAATACGTGTGTGGTTTGTGATCTCTGTGTTGACGGGAGAAGTGAATAGGCTTTTGTCTTGTATTGTTTGTGTTGACGGGATAATTCAATACGTTTGTGGCCTGTGATCTCTGTGTTGACGGGAGAAGTGAACAGGCTTTTGTCTTGTATTGTTTGTGTTGACGGGAGAAGTGAATAGGCTTTTGAGACCTGGGAATCGCAAGGTAAGATTATTTATTTTCACCAAATTTATCGTTTAATTCAAGCCGTTAAACATGACAAAAATTCATTTTAAAATGAAAAGAGTATATTTTAAAGGCATACCAACAGATACCGACATTGTTCAGAAAAACCAGGCATGTCTGCTCCAGCGCGTAGATATGGCATGTTTCGTAACTTAATTGTTCAAAAATGTAAGCTCTGTGTTATGGCTTACAGCCCCTAGAGGCACGGCATTTAAACTTGTAGCGTTTAACTAAAATTAAAAAAGAAACACAAAAAGAAGACCCATCAGACTTAAAAAGCAAAGCAAGTTCCAAACTGATCCACACTACGATTGTTCCACCAATGACGACTACATCAGTTTTGCAAATGGAACGGTCTTCATCTGGTCCCAGGGGTTTTCAACTCTTGTAATGTGCGTGCAACGGATCTGGCACAGGTTTTTTTTAAAAAGTGGTTTTTACGTTAAGCCTGAGGCGTAGGTGGCTTATTTTAAAGTCAGGGTCTGGGTGGCCAGGTGGGTGCCTAAAATTTGTAGCTTGTTCACATCATTATTGGTGGGGGGGGGGTGTAGGGTGGGGGGACCTGGGCCATTAAGCGTTCATTTATCAGCTTGCTGCCAGGGATGATGACGTCAGAGGTTTTGTTCGACTGTGCTCAGTGATTGCCACTTTAACGTTGCCAGGCCATTTTCATGTCCCCCTCCTCCCCCCTGTGTCTCGACCAATTTGTGCGTGGTTGAAAAAATCATGACAATCTGCATGTATCCTGGATTTGTCATGGGTTTGCCAGGCCATCTGGATTTGTCATGGGGGTTGCCAGGCCGTCTGGATTTGTCATGGGGGTTGCCAGGCCGTCTGGATAAGTCATGGGTGTTGCGAAACTGTCTTGATACGTCATGGGATAGCCAGGCTGTCTGGACACGTCAAAAGGGTTGGAGGCGGCATGGATGCCTCATGGATGTTGGATGGGGTCTGGATACATTCTAGATGTTTCAAGTCTCTCTGGATACACCATGAGGGCCGCTAAGCGGTCTGTTTACAACATGGAGACCACCAAGCGGTCTGAATACACTTATAGATGTCCAGGTTCCACGTCACTGTGAGCTTAAGAATTCTGAAACAAAAATCTCTCATCTATGTCTCATCCCCTTCTATCAAATTTCGTTTATGGCATTGATTGCAACTATTTATTCCGATGCGCCTAAATTTGACAAGTATTTGAAATCTTGATCACGAAATTTGACCATTATCTTTTACTGTCGAATTAATCATGAAATAAATATGAAATGTTTCAATTATACCTTTGGCTTAATTAAGAAATGAGAGGGAGCAAACATAGTTTCAATGAAGGCCTTAAGAAGAAACATAAAACAATGTCCCTTACTGTGCATTATTATAAACCAATAGTGTAAACAAAAAGATTCCATTTAATATATCCAGGGTTAAATCCCTGTTATGTTTTATGTATCATGAAATTAATGCGCACGGCGCTGCGCTGATGTAAAATGTAGCTTTGAGTGAAGAAAACGAATACTTTTAATTTTGCCTCAACTTCCGTTACTTTTCACAGATTATCTTATCTTATCTTATCTTATCTTATATTATCTTATCTGTTTACAGACGCTCCTTCTATGCAGAAGATTATTGCGTCCTACGCTTATCTATGGTTTGTGTTTAGTCCTGCATTATCGATCTGTTGTTTTGAATGTAGACAATGTTATCAGTGTATGATCTTATCTTATCTGTTACAGACGCTCCTTCTATACAGAAGATTATTGCGTCCTACGCTTATCTATGGTTTGTGTTTAGTCCTGCATTATCGATCTGTTGTTTTGAATGTAGACAATGTTATCAGTGTATGATCTTATCTTATCTGTTACAGGCGCTCCTTCTATACAGAAACTTATTTCGTCCTATGATAAATGTAACGTATTTACACCCCACAGTTAACACTCGACACAGATAAAAACAGGAGCCTCAATTCTTTGTCTACATGTGGACCTCGGAGCTGGCCAGCCGTGTGATGAATATCTTTGATTTTCTTCAAGCATGTGATGCGCCTCGGTGGAAGTTGCGCATTAATTTTTCTTACACCAAATACCACATGTTACAAAAGTAAAATCCTGTTATTGCCTAGTATTAACACTAGGGCTGTGCGGATTCATTTAAAAAAAAATCAGGCCAGTGCTGTATTTGGCCGGATTTATGAAGTGAAATCCGACCGGAGCCAGAGCTGGATTTGTAAAAATGGCCGAAATCCGGATTTGACGGAGCCGAAATCCGGTACACTCCTAAATAGCTCATACTTTGTTTCAATGTGAGGTTACACTCCTACCTCTGTGCCTTAGTGCTACCCTCCCCCCTCCCAAAAAAAAACAAAAAAAAACCACAAAACAAAAAACTTGGATGAATGTTTGTTAACACTGCTCACAGAGAAATCGAATTAAATATTCATGAAAATCAGCATTAAAAGACGGCCAAAAAAATAACAACGGAAAGAGAAAAAAAACTGGAATGATAAGAACCTGTCTCCAGTGCGGTTCAAGTAATCGAGTCAATGGAGGGTGTAATCGAGTCAACGCAGAGTGTAATCGAATCACACCGGTGACTGCAGTTGCATGTGCAGATGATGTGTAAGAGTGACGCTGATGTCAAAGCACATGGGCGGAACAGATGGACTCGGCCTGTGGGTTCAGGTCTTTCACCGACCCACTGATACATTTCAGAGAGGTATAAATTGAAGGTAAATTTGAAGGTGCGGTTTAAAGGTATAGTTTAAATGTATAGTTTGAAGGCATACTTTTAAAGGTATAGATCGAAGGTATAATTATAATTGAAAAGGTGTAATTTTAAGTAATAGTTTTTCCGTTTCCCCCTGTGAGACCCGAACTTTGTCCGCGTTTTGAAGTACTTTGATGACATTGCAGAATGTTAAGCACATACATGGCAAGAAATATAAAGATCTTTACAGTGTCGGAACACGTGGATTCATTTTTTTCTGTGACTTATATAATCCATAAGTGAGTGGCGGGTTCAAATCTTGTCCTGTGCTACGTGAGGTAAAATCATCAACAGAAGCGAAAGTTAAATCTGTTGACACGTGTTTCATCTATGCATGGTGTATGGGTGACTTTGTATATATGAAACATAAACGATTTATGTCACCACATCAAATTGGCTCTAGGTAGACAGATCCATCGGTCCCCGCTCCCGGTCATTGAATTCGAAAGAAGGCCTTTCAATAAAGTATTCTAAAGTCATCTGTTTATTGAGTGGTTTCAAGGACGAAAGCTGAACTCTGTCATTGTGATGATTACTCTCAAATTATTTTATATTATCTATCGCCGCTTAACAACATTTTCTAGTGATGACGTCCACAACAATTCTGCGGTACTCAAATTTGAAGAGGATTGAAATTAGTTTTAAAAAAAAATTCTTACTCCTTGAGCTTTCAAGATAAATTTTATTGAGAAAAAAACAAAATTGTTTTGGTAAATTTTACAGCGCGGAGTAAAAAGAATTTTAAAAAATGTTCAAATGTAGCGGAAATCCAGCGTTAGGAACTCAAGAAATGTAGCAGATTGGTTTTTTGGGGTGGCTGGGGGGAAGTACATCGGGAAACAAACTATATAAAAAATCTGGCCAGGGAGATTCCCATAGTTTAGGATGATTGAGGCCCCGGATGAACCAAAGGGCAGAAATTAGCAGCTGCCGGTGACACTTGGACGTCTGCCTGTCTTTCGTGGTCATTAACAAGACCCTTAATAGTCATTGGAGATCTGGTGCTGCTTCTTGCTGGGACTGATAACAATACAGCGGTGATGGGGGAGAGGAAGTGGAGGAGATCAGAGAATAGGGGGAAACTTTGAGGGTGGGGTATGAAGGAAAGGGGAAAAAAATAATTGATAGGAAACTCAAAATTGGTAGGTTTTAAAAGGAAGAAAGTGAGCGATAACAAACAACTCTAGGAGAAAACAAATAAGTAAAGAGGTGTGTGGCGGGGTGTGATATTTAGAGAGGGAGAGAAAATGAAGTTTAAGATGTAACCAGAGAGAGCTACTTCAAATTATGTCAATTGTCTGAACAATGAGAGGTAGATAGGAGATAAGACAGACATACGGATGGACAGATAGACAGCCCGACAGACAGATTGATTGATGGATGGATGGACAGTTGAATGGATGCATAATCTTAGACTTAGTATAAGGAAAAATAAGGAAGGCATAAAGGAGGAGCATGATTGCGACGGATAAATTTTACAGAATCCTTAATAAGTTCATTAATACGAGTATCAGACATCTTATCTGGAGATATATGGGCTTAGATTTATGGGACTCATAGCTATTAGGGTTAGGGAGGGGGAGTGGGGGAGGGAGATAGTTCAAATTACATCTGATCCTAGCTGACTATCAGCGAGACAGTATCAGAGTAGCCATATTGTTTTAGTGAGTCGCGTTAGTGGGAGTGGGGGAGGGAGGTAGTTCAAATTACATCTGATCCTAGCTGACTATCAGTGAAACAGTATCAGAGTAGCCATATTGTTTTAGTGAGTCGCGTTAGTGGGAGTGGGGGAGGGAGGTAGTTCAAATTACATCTGATCCTAGCTGACTATCAGCGAGACAGTATCAGAGTAACCATATTGTTTTAGTGAGTCGCGTTAATAAACTTGACACCAGGACAAAGCAGATATTTTGATGTGAAATATTTTAAAGGAAAAATCCGTGTGTAATAAAATGCGAAAATCACGAAGGTCGATCCAATACCGAAGCTCGTTTTTAAAAGCTGTCAGCTATATCCTTTGAATCATGGCTGGACCTACTTTCTCCGGAGGTCAAATATCTTTTTGCGAGTTATCTCTGATGGGTATCTAAATACGCTCATGGCCCGTCCGTTACTTAAGTTCAGCTTCTCCGACGCAATGGTAATTTCATTTCTGATAGACATCCTAGTGTTCTGGAAAATCTCTCCGAAGTCCGAAGATGGGGCGGGCGTTTGGCTTTGAACGGTTTTAAAAATAAACACTCCTACTGTTCATTCCTAGCTTTTGGTTGTTGTTTTATTATATAAGTTATATGTGGTATAAAGCATCTACACAAATATTCAATTGTTTCTACAGTGCCTATGATTATCCAATCATTCTAAGAATTACTTGCAGTCATGTAAAGCCATTTAGATAACGTTGTAATGTCATTCAAACGTAACACTCAGTAATTCATTCACAGTTCTCAGGCACACATAAAGAAAGCTCAGCCATTTATGCACATCAACAACATACATATTTTTAATGATCTTTAACGTATTGTCTTTTATATTTAAATCTCTCTCTCTCTCTCTCTCTCTCTCTCTCTCTCTCTCTCTCTCTCTCTCTCTCTCTCTCTCTGTCTCTCTCTTTGTGTGAAAAAAACGATCAGGAAAAAATTGATAGTACTAAAGTAAATTTAAAAAAAAATTCTTCAGTAAATAAAATGATTCAATTATCTTTATAAATTATCTTGGTTCTATAACTTATCTATTGATATGCTGCCACCCCAAAATATTTCTTTTTATTCTAAGTATGCCAAAACTCGTATTTTCCTACCATTAACATATATCTTTTATTTGGAAACGGGGCTCATTAAAAAATTGCCTTGCAGTCTCGACCAACTCTTTAAATTAGATGGGAAATTTGCATTTGTTTGGATTCCCCTCGATAGGAAATAAGGCTTCTCGTGACTAACTCATCAAAGTGTGATTTAATTAAAGATGTTGTACAAGGTTCCCAGGGAGCTAGGACTCGAGCCTTCGCGGGTCATAAAAATGAGTAGGAAGCCGCAGAAATGTTATCAAAGTTTAAAAGTAGTAAATGGACGTCTGTTCATTTTTATTCCAGCGAACCCCGTTGCACTGTGGGTTTGTCAAGATATGATTGTGTATTTGTGTATCTCTTCATGCAGCAGTTTCATTTTTGTTGCAAAGTAACACAACTACAACAACTGTCGTTGGAAGGCACGGAACTGACTACAACATTCCCTCCCCTGATGATAGCGTTTGTACAATCCAGCCTTAGAAGTTATATCAAATAATTTAAAAAACGATAACTTTTTCAAAATTTACGGCAAACAGTCTGTAACTCTGTCAGAAAGAATGGAATAAATATGTTTCAAGAGTATCAAATGCTTTCATGTCAATAGCCCAAAATTCAGCCTTCCAAAACATCAAGTCTTACATCTCCAGACTCCCAGCACCTTTACCACACATGTCACCAAAAGCTTCTCCCATTATGCTAAGTTAATTCCAACCCCCTCATGTTTCCCCCCAAAACAGGTTAGCAATAATTAGGTGAGCAGACTTGTCAATAATAGCCTGGTCTTCGGAAGACGGACTTGAAAGTAACAGCACAGCGCTCAGACGATAAAAAAATAAGTTCGTAAGAAAAAGAAGATTTCTGTTAGGAGTAAAAGTGCAAGCCAAGAAGAAGTCACATTTCTCAGTAGAGGAGCTAATATCCCCGTCAGAGCTCGGGGAAGAGATTGTTTTATGAATAAAACATCGGAGCAAATTGCACAGTCGATAAAATAAGAAGACTATCAGTAACGTGTCACCGAGAAAATCATTATGTTGAGGAGTAGAGTAGGAAGGGATTTGTGGGGGGCGGCTTGTTAAGTAGGAAATCGTGCCACGAAATTCAGTTGTCACCGTCTGTAGCTCAAATGAAAAACATGTCTATCGGTTAGTTCAATATTTCGCTACATTTAATAACACTGATTTTTACTACTAAACTTATTTCAATTTTTTACTGACGCCGACCCAAAAAAATATATTTCTTGTTGAAAAGTGTTACAATTTTGGTAGCTTGGTAGAAGGTTTTCTTTAAGGGAATGTTAAGTTTATTTGAGGGCTGTTCGCCATGAAGTGCCAGCTATCTGGTCACAACGAGATCCGAACTAGTAACACAAAGAAGATCGATGAGGAAAAACTGTGGTTAAAGCTTCGATAGAAACTTGAGGATTAGCGCGGCTTATGATAGAAGTTTAAATGGATGAATGATGTGTGGATGTTGGGGTGTGGATGTTGGGGTGTGGATGTTGGAGTGTGGATGCTGGGGTGTGGATGTTGGGGTGTGGATGTTGGGGTGTGGATGCTGGGGTGTGGATGTTGGAGTATGGATGTTGGGGTGTGAATGTTGGGGTGTGGATGTTGGGGTGTGGATGTTTGGGTGTGGATGTTTGGGTGTGGATGTTGGTGTGTGGATTTTGGTGTGTGGATGTTTGGGTGTGGATGTTTGGGTGTGGATGTTGGTGTGTGGATGTTGGGGTGTGGATGTTTGGGTGTGGATGTTTGGGTGTGGATGTTGGGGTGTGGATGTTGGGGTGTGGATGTTGGGGTGTGGATGTTGGGGTGTGGATGTTGGGGTGTGGATGTTGGGGTGTGGATGTTGGGGTGTGGATGCTGGGGTGTGGATGTCGGGGTGTGGATGTCGGGGTGTGGATGTCGGGGTGTGGATGCTGGGATGTGGATGTTTGGGTGTGGATGTTGGGGTGTGGATGTTGGGGTGTGGATGTTGGGGTGTGGATGTTTGATTAAGTATACTGCTTAAGTAGGTAAACTGTTTTTGTAAATATGCTGTTTTAATAACTGAACTGTTTTAGTAAGTTTACTGTTTTAGTAAGTCCAAGTGCAAGCGAACCCAAGGGGAAACTACCTCGTTTAACACTCACACACTCATCACCCAGATGAGATCGGAGCACTGACCCACAGGGAGCTACTTGCATACGTTTGACCGAAATGGAATCGATTGCGGAATGTGTGGAAATGGCGAGGAGACGGTTGAACACCTGTTGACCGAGTGCCCGGAGTTGGTCGGGGATTTGGACAGGTCAATGTGGAAAAATATCTCAAAGGCGATGTCCTCTTGATGAGGCTTACTACTAAAATCATGATTCGGGTCATAAGAGTTTGAATGACCTCGACCCACAAAATAGAGTGCAACAAATTTATTTATATTGTTATAGGACGTATACAACAAGATACTGGAACGGACAAACAACCTACCATGACAACTATCCCCCGCCAACGTCGTATCAGATGGCTAGGCAATGGCCAAAATATGGAAGATGGAAGAATGCCAAAAGACCTGCTATACGCAGAACTTGCAGATAGCAAAAGACACACGCCACAGATATAAAGACGTCTGAAGCGAGATCTGAGGGTTACTGGAATGAACATGTAAAACTGAGAACACCTAGCCCAGGACAGATGCGGCTGAAGAGTTCCAGCAGTGCTTGACTATGCACTGTCGGGGAACAAATTCGTATTGCTGCGGCTAAGAAAATAGGAACAAGGAAACCATAAGACATAAGACAATAGGAACAAGGAAACCATAAGACATAAGAAAATAGGAACAAGGAAACCATAAGACATAAGAAATAAATTCTGCCCCGGCACAACCCGACTGGACTTAAATTAACTGATCGATCTGCAACAGAGTCAGGTCCTCCAGATTAGCCCTCATAAGTCACAGCAAGCGTCGCAGGGACAGAACTACTTAAACTAAAATACTTAAACTAAAAGGCGCATTAACCAAACTGTCTCTTAACACTATGGAACCAATGATGACTGTATCGTAAATTATACTGCTTTAGTAAATTAATTTTCGGTTCACCTAAGGGTACGTAACTAGACTTATCAAAAAACGTTGAAGTAACACAGACTAAATTATTAACGAGAAAAGCCAGGAATCTCGACAGATTGGTCACAGATCAATAGGGTTCTCACATTTCTCTAAGACTGTCTCCTCGCCAAGATGACCACTGGCCTTTTGGAAACGTTTGGACCACACGAATATTGTTACAGATCTGACGAGAAAATTTGAGAAACTAAAATAAAATCGAACATTGATGAGGAAGGAGTTCCTTAAGACGCACGCGACTAAATGAATTCAAGGAAGCAAGCGAAACCGATAACCAAATTAATGCAAAGAACAAAGTTTTTAAAAATATACATGTGATGAATCAATGAATATATTAGCTTCCCTTTACTCAAGAGAAAAGGAAAGAGCTGCTTTTCTCTCTCCCTTATTTTATTTTGTTCATTTGAAAATTTAAATTCTCATTTTATTTTGAGGGCTTGAAACCTGATCAGGCGAGAGAACTTGTCGTCACGTACCCATCCCCCTTCTTCCATCCCCACCTTTTTTCAGAATGGAAATAAAAATAAAATAAAGGTTAATCCTATTTAATCCGCATTCTGTATTTCAACCTTTCAACTTTTCATCGGCTAATCTCGTAATCGATTTCACGCCATCGGATCTTCAAGACGTAAAAGATGTTCCAGCGATCGCCTCTATTTCTCTGCACTCGTCTCTCTCTCATTCTCTGCACTCGTCTCTCTATCTCATTCTCTGTACTCGTCTCTCTATCTCATTCTCTGCACTCGTCTCTCTATCTCATTCTCTGTACTCGTCTCTCTCTCATTCTCTGTACTCGTCTCTCTCTCTCATTCTCTGTACTCGTCTCTCTATCTCATTCTCTGTTCTCGTCTCTCTATCTCATTCTCTGTACTCGCCTCTCTCTCTCATTCTCTGTACTCGTCTCTCTCTCATTCTCTGTACTCGTCTCTCTCTCATTCTCTGCACTCGTCTCTCTCTCATTCTCTGCACTCGTCTCTCTCTCATTCTCTGTACTCGTCTCTCTCTCTCTCATTCTCTGTACTCGTCTCTCTATCTCATTCTCTGTACTCGTCTCTCTATCTCATTCTCTGTACTCGTCTCTCTATCTCATTCTCTGTACTCGTCTCTCTATCTCATTCTCTGTACTCGTCTCTCTCTCATTCTCTGTACTCGTCTCTATCTCATTCTCTGTACTCGTCTCTCTATCTCATTCTCTGTACTCGTCTCTCTATCTCATTCTCTGTACTCGTCTCTCTCTCATTCTCTGTACTCGCCTCTCTATCTCATTCTCTGTACTCGTCTCTCTATCTCATTCTCTGTACTCGCCTCTCTATCTCATTCTCTCTACTCGTCTCTCTATCTCATTCTCTGTACTCGTCTCTATCTCATTCTCTGTACTCGTCTCTCTATCTCATTCTCTGTACTCGTCTCTCTCTCATTCTCTGTACTCGTCTCTCTATCTCATTCTCTGTACTCGCCTCTCTATCTCATTCTCTGTACTCGTCTCTCTCTCATTCTCTGTACTCGTCTCTCTCTCATTCTCTGTACTCGTCTCTCTATCTCATTCTCTGTACTCGCCTCTCTATCTCATTCTCTGTACTCGTCTCTCTATCATTCTCTGTACTCGTCTCTCTCTCATTCTCTGTACTCGTCTCTCTCTCATTCTCTGCACTCGTCTCTCTATCTCATTCTCTGTACTCGTCTCTCTATCTCATTCTCTGTACTCGTCTCTCTCTCATTCTCTGTACTCGTCTCTATCTCATTCTCTGTACTCGTCTCTCTATCTCATTCTCTGTACTCGTCTCTCTATCTCATTCTCTGTACTCGTCTCTCTCTCATTCTCTGTACTCGCCTCTCTATCTCATTCTCTGTACTCGTCTCTCTATCTCATTCTCTGTACTCGCCTCTCTATCTCATTCTCTCTACTCGTCTCTCTATCTCATTCTCTGTACTCGTCTCTATCTCATTCTCTGTACTCGTCTCTCTATCTCATTCTCTGTACTCGTCTCTCTCTCATTCTCTGTACTCGTCTCTCTATCTCATTCTCTGTACTCGCCTCTCTATCTCATTCTCTGTACTCGTCTCTCTCTCATTCTCTGTACTCGTCTCTCTCTCATTCTCTGTACTCGTCTCTCTATCTCATTCTCTGTACTCGCCTCTCTATCTCATTCTCTGTACTCGTCTCTCTATCATTCTCTGTACTCGTCTCTCTCTCATTCTCTGTACTCGTCTCTCTCTCATTCTCTGCACTCGTCTCTCTATCTCATTCTCTGTACTCGTCTCTCTATCTCATTCTCTGTACTCGTCTCTCTATCTCATTCTCTGTACTCGTCTCTCTCTCATTCTCTGTACTCGTCTCTCTATCTCATTCTCTGTACTCGTCTCTCTCTCATTCTCTGTACTCGTCTCTCTATCTCATTCTCTGTACTCGTCTCTATCTCATTCTCTGTACTCGTCTCTCTATCTCATTCTCTGTACTCGTCTCTCTATCTCATTCTCTGTACTCGGCTCTCTATCTCATTCTCTGTACTCGTCTCTCTCTCATTCTCTGTACTCGTCTCTCTCTCATTCTCTGTACTCGTCTCTCTATCTCATTCTCTGTATTCGTCTCTCTATCTCATTCTCTGTACTCGTCTCTCTATCTCATTCTCTGTACTCGTCTCTCTATCTCATTCTCTGTACTCGTCTCTCTATCTCATTCTCTGTACTCGTCTCTCTATCTCATTCTCTGTACTCGTCTCTCTATCTCATTCTCTGTACTCGTCTCTCTATCTCATTCTCTGTACTCGTCTCTCTATCTCATTCTCTGTACTCGTCTCTCTATCTCATTCTCTGTACTCGTCTCTCTATCTCATTCTCTGTACTCGTCTCTCTATCTCATTCTCTGTACTCGTCTCTCTATCTCATTCTCTGTACTCGTCTCTCTATCTCATTCTCTGTATTCGTCTCTCTATCTCATTCTCTGTACTCGTCTCTCTATCTCATTCTCTGTACTCGTCTCTCTATCTCATTCTCTGTACTCGTCTCTCTATCTCATTCTCTGTACTCGTCTCTCTATCTCATTCTCTGTACTCGCCTCTCTATCTCATTCTCTGTACTCGTCTCTCTATCTCATTCTCTGTACTCGTCTCTCTATCTCATTCTCTGTACTCGTCTCTCGATCTCATTCTCTGTACTCTTCTCTCTATCTCATTCTCTGTACTCGTCTCTCTATCTCATTCTCTGTACTCGTCTCTCTATCTCATTCTCTGTACTCGTCTCTATCTCATTCTCTGTACTCGTCTCTCTCTCTCATTCTCTGTACTCGTCTCTGTCTCATTCTCTGTACTCGTCTCTCTATCTCATTCTCTGTACTCGCCTCTCTCTCTCATTCGCTGTGCTCGTCTCTCTCTCATTCTCTGCACTCGTCTCTCTCTCTCTCTCTTTTTCTCTGTCTCTTTTTTATCTGACTATCTCTCCCAAGATTTAATGGAGCAGCTTGCTGAAAGGGTTATTGCTGTAACAAAGCAGCTTGCTGAAAGGGTTATTGCTGTAACAAAGCAGCTTGCTGAAAGGGTTATTGCTGTAACAAAGCAGCTTGCTGAAAGGGTTATTGCTGTAACAAAGCAGCTTGCTGAAAGGGTTATTGCTGTAACAAAGCAGCTTGCTGAAAGGGTTTTTGAGGTAACAAAGCAGCTTGCTGAAAGGGTTATTGCTGTAACAAAGCAGCTTGCTGAAAGGGTTTTTGAGGTAACAAAGCAGCTTGCTGAAAGGGTTATTGCTGTAACAAAGCAGCTTACTGAAAGGGTTATTGCTGTAACAAAGCAGCTTGCTGAAAGGGTTATTGCTGTAACAAAGCAGCTTGCTGAAAGGGTCAATATTAATGACTAGACGCCCCGCGGCGTAGCATACGCCGCAGACTTGCTCATGGAGAGTGCAAAGAAAGTGGAGAATTAACGGACACAAGCTACAGCAGGAAGAAATCAAAACAACGCGAGTGAACGTCGGTTGTGACTGCCAACTCATTTTTTGCTTCTAGACGTTTGCAGGAGAAATTCGGTACACCCCTAACTTCTATGAAGTCAGCTATAAAACGATAATCGGTTTAAAATCAGAGTTACATAATCGATAATCGGTTTTAAAAAACAACAGAAAACAACAACACGCAATCAACAACCCTATACATGACTAACCCTCGCTAGGGTCGGCCAATCACAGTTTATGTTTAAGGGATGTTAGTATTAAATGGGAGGCGGGTAACAAAAACCTCAGTCTGCTTGTCTCCATGCTTACTCGCTATTTTTTAAATTACTTTGTGCTGCTTTTTGTGTCTGTACTCTCACCCCCCCCCCAATCCGTTCTTTGGACTGTCTATTATGAGCAAGTCTGCGGCGTATGCTACGCCGCGGGTCTCTCCAGAATTCCTTCTTTTCATTCAATCAAAGTCGTTTGCCCAAACCCATCCCATTTTGACAACTGTGTCTTTCATGAAGTCTTCACCCGTAACTAAATCAGCTAGTTTTGGCAATAAAGGGGTAAAAGAACGGGCACAAACAGACATTTTAAAAAATTAAATAAAAAAAAACAATGTTTTCGCTGGGTTTTGAACCCAGGATCATCGACGTATGAGGCTGACGTGATAATCAGTACACTACGAATTTTACTGTGAAGGAACAATGCAGGTTAACGCAAGTGCATTGCTGCTACCCACTCCCACATTTTTTTTAAAATTTCATCCCACCACGCTTGCCAACAGTGTTTTGTTGACCCGAGCGAGGGTCATTCGTCACGCTCTGTTACACATGCAGCTTCTTGTTGCCTCGCAGGGTCCGACCACGAAGAGAATCATATATATAGTTAATAGTAATTGATAATTTATATAGCGCTGTATCCCAGCAAGGAACCGGGCTCACAGCGCTTTACATGGAGATCATAACATTAAACAACATAATTTGCAATTGTCACGCAAGTAGTGTCTGTAAGTCCTGACGCTACTTATTTTAGAAAGCAGGGAAAACCAAATTACTGCACCAAAGCATCAAAAGGTGTGCAAATTAAATATGCGCTGTAAAAAAATATTATATGACGTCATTGTTTTCGCTCATATTTTAATTTTGGAAAAGAGATCAATGTAAAAAGAGGATTTGATGATGGTTAATTATACAATAAAAAATAGCAACGGGGCGCCGTAGGCGCCCTGCAACCCCTATTATAAAATACTTTGTGTACATTTCAGAAAGTTTAATATTTCGTATTTATCAAACAAGGACAAGTTAGTAGGGCTTTTGAAAAAGGTCGGCGCGTAGGCGCCCTAAAAAAAGTGCATTTTAAAAAATAAAATAAATAGATTTCAGCTGAAAACTTCCGTCATTTTTGACGGGTGTACACTAGTACATATAATAATTAAATAACCATTCATACCATAATAACAACATAAAGGACAGTGCATTACACATAAGCTTCGTTAATCATTAAAAGAAATGTTGTTTCAATAATTTTGTAAATACATTTTGAAAAGATGCGTCTTAAGTGCAGTCTTGAAGGACTTAGTAGTTGGAATACAAAGCAGCTTGCTGAAAGGGTTATTGCTGTAACAAAGCAGCTTGCTGAAAGGGTTATTGCTATAACAAAGCAGCTTGCTGAAAGGTTCCGAAGCTTAAATCGTAACAGCTGTCAATCAAAGTCAAATAATGTTGAGAGTATCCACTACTATTTAAAAAACAAAACAAACTTATTTTCATTAGAGATAGACATATAATCCTTTTTATAACCAGCCCTAACACTGACTGAATCTGGAACGCCCTCCAAGAAAACCTGGTCGATTTTCGTGTGTGTCAAATAAAGGACATATTATAACAATAAATAACTGATGGTGGGTTTTTTTTTACATTATAGGTATACTGTTATGAAAACTAATTTACTATATATCAAGTTTGTTTGGCAAAGAAAATTTAAATACATCTGGCAATAAATATGCGTTGGGTAGGGGGGGGGGTAAAATAATATTATTTTTCTAAGGCGATAATAGTACTGCGTTGGCGTATCTTGAGAGGAAGGTGTATATATTTTGGATATTTTAAAAATAAAAAGTGTTTTAATGAATGCATATTTTTAAAAAATAAATGTATTAAATGTGTAGCATTCGCATTTGATATTATTTCATAATAATAATAATATAAATACATGTGTATGTATGTAATTTCTACAAAGTAATGACAGCTAAATGAATGTAAACTAGATTTCACGAATTCGTTAATAAATAAAATTGGTGTTCATAGTAATACGTACAGCAACGTCAGGGCAGAATGAATGGGGGAAAAAAACCATTAACATGCTCTTAACTTGTATACTTTCTATTTAAAATATCGACCAATATCAGAACTAAGATTGTAATATGTGTTTTGGATAGAAAAAAAAATCATTTCATGAAGAATATGGTAGGATCAATGTGGCAGTTTAAATATAACCGGTTCTCTGGTTCCGGTGTGAATGATGACGGGGTCTCTCGTGAGAATTTTTAGCCCAGGAAACTCCTTCGAGAAGTGCAGTAAATGGATGCGCTATTTGTTATGGGGGAGCTTTTCTTTTTTTTTCTATTTAAAGATGGTCGGGTTGGTGTGGAGGGTTCGGGTCGGGCGGGGGATTGAAGGAGGAATTTGAGGCGGTCTGGAGGGTCAATAGAGAGACGAGGGTTGACACAAAAGAGCGAATCGGAGATTGAGTATGTGCCCGAGGAGTTTTAACGGGAGTGAATGGCACAGGAAACAAAATAAAATTGTTAACATAGGATTATATATGGGTGGGAATATTTAGCGCAGTAAAGATTCTTGAATCTTAAATTGTCTTTTTTTTCCAAAGTTATAAAATAAAATCTTGAGAACGTTGTTCGACCTGCTCAAAGCTAGGGGTCTACCGATATGCCTTTTTGCCGATATTGCCGATACCGATATTACCGATATTTTTTGTGCCGATATGAGTGCCGATATGAGTATTTGTTATGACAAAAACCAGCGGTCATATTTGATGACGTCATTCTTAAATTTATCACTCGTAATTATTTATCTTTAATATTAGGGGACTACCCGATACGCATTTTTGCCGATATTACCGATATTTTTTTCCGATATGAGTGCCGATAGGGTATTTGTTAGGACAAAAACCAGCGGTCATATTTGATGACGTCATTCTTAAATCTATCACTCGTAATTATTTATCTTTAATATTAGGGGACTACCGATAGGCATTTTCGCCGATATTACCGATATTTTTTTTTCCGATATGAATATTTGTTAGGACAAAAACCAGCGGTCTTATTTGATGACATCGATCATTCTTAAATTCATCACTCCTAATTATTTATATTTTATATTAGGGGTCTACCGATAAGTATTTTTGCCGATATTACCGATATTTTTTCTCCGATATGAGTGCCGATATGAGTATTTGTTAGGACAAAAATAACAGCGGTCATATTTGATGACGCCATTCTTAAATTTATCACTCGTAATTATTTATATTTTATAATTAAGGGGTCTACCGATATCCAGTTTTGCCGAAATACCGATTTTTTTTCCCGAAACGAAGTTTCCGATGTGTTTACAAGTTCCAGTTCATGACCTACATAGGACTCATAACAAAACGAACCGTCCTTTATAAAAATGTACAAGCATATTAGGTACTCCTTTTGAAACTTCAACCTTGACTCATAATTATTAATTCTAACCAATAGTTTAATGGCTTTTGCACACGGCCACCTTTTATGAATGAAACAATGAGAACAAAGTACAATAGTAATATAGTGAAAATGAGGCTGAAGCTTGAATGGTTGCCAATGACAACACGTCTTCACACGGTACATTTTGTTATTCCATACGAAACGAAATGTTTTAGACATCTGCGATTCTGCGTGCATCTTTGCTATTAGAGCAATTACGTGAACATAATGTTTACATGTTATCCATTTATTAGAGCAATTACGGTATACTTGGCATCGGCACTATTTACACAGTATTTCTGAGTATACGAAAATCGGCCGATACCTAAACAATATCAAAGCACATGGCACACTGTATCGTGGCTGCACATATTAATACTAGGACTCTTTTGACTATTTCAATACTGGTATCGGGGTCGATATATTAATTTGTCGAGATATTGTAAACCTAAATGATAGTTTTTTTGTTTCCGTTTTTTTTTGGGTCAAAATGTCACTTATTATGAAATATCGGTGACGTCAATATCGGGACCTTTACAGGCTACCGATACCGATATTGCCGATATCCAGATATCGGTGCCGATATATCGGCCAGCCGATATATCGGTAGACCCCTACTCAAAGCTAGTTCACATTTGAGGGTTAAGAAAAAATTTTCTGTGCTAACATTTTATTTTACTTTATATTTTGTTTATACTGGTGGTAGGAGAACTTCTCAAATTGATAATTTTAGAGAAATTGTCTGTCTTTAGAATAAATCATCAAAAAATTAGGAATAATTTCACGGGAGTTTAACCAGTAGCCTTCATTTTCTTGTTTAATTGAATGCAACGGACTCTGTTGTCAGACAGACACCTCTTATAAATTGATAAACAAATATATAATAATATAATGAAGCGTTCGTCTGATTGTTATTAGTTTATTGTTGAGGCATCAGAGTTTATCATGGAAGAAATATCTCACAACAAAATGAAATTTCTAGTGCGATTGGGGAGAACTTGTATCAAGTTTTAAAATGTAAATAGCCAGATAATTAAATGAGATTACAGCAAATCTGGTTCTCTCAACCAGCTTTTAAAAATAATGACAATAATAGTACTGAAACATAACTTGCGAGTAGTTGATATTAAGAGCTACGGCCTCTTTAAAATAATGAATTAGAAACGATGAGCTTTGTTTATACAGAAATTATTCACGTTATTTAAATTTGAAATTGCAATAGTTTTCTTCTGTTATCTCACTCAAATTTTTCTAATTTAGAAATTGTTTTTCAAGTGGCAAGAAAATTTTATTTTTTTGGCATTTTTATATATTTCAGAGACGAGTTTGTATCTTCAGATGGCTCAGAATCAGTGGCCTCGCCTTCATCACCATTGGCCGCACAGCCCATGTAGTGTCCTGACCTGCCCCACCCTAACTTCTATTTAGACTAATCCTTGACCTTTCCACCTTACAAATCATTCACTATGCAGCACGTGTACAAAAGCCGTCATGGTTGTTTACCATTGACCTCTCCGCACGAGCGCCCATCTTTTCAAAGAACAATTTAAGTCATTATCCTCGTCTAGTTCAAAAATCAGTAGAGACTGATGTCTGCGATGACCTGTCAGGCGGTGCAGCATAAAAACACAGAGATCTGACCTCGCTGACCTGAAACAGAGAAACAATTGCGCCTGGTGGGGCCGCGGGGCAGTGTTTCTGAATGGGTCGGGGCTCACCATCACGTTTGCGTATGTAAATGATGTTAGATTTCTAAATACTTCAACTGACTGATGTGTCATTGAGATAGAGGATACGTGGAGTGCCAGCAATAAACGGGAAATTAGAGCGTATCCGGAGAGGTAGGGATAGGGATTCGAGGCGGGGAGTTAGGGATTGAGAAAAGAAGACAGAGCAAGACAGAGAGGAGAAGGAGGAATAGAGAGTCTGAAAGAGTGAGGGCTGGAAAACAAAGTATGAGATAATTATCTGCGATAAAATCAGACTCAAATAGAAGTAAAAGGAGAGAGGGGAAGATGAAGAAAGAGAGAGGGGAATAGAGTGAGGGTGAACGAGAGAAGAGGGAGAAACAGACGGAGAGGAATATCAGTATCATAAATGTGTATTCCAATTTAAATCTATTGCGATAATTACTTTGTGTGTATGTGCGCGCGCGCGCGCGCGTGTGTGTGTGTGTGTGTGTGTGTGTGTGTGTGTGTGTGTGTGTGTGTGTGTGTGTGTGTGTGTGTGTGTGTGACAGTGTGTTGTTTGTACGTCGTGATCGACGAGGAACATTATCATCATACGAGGTATGCGCGGTGGCAGCTTGGTGTGTGGTTTATGAGACCAATCTTTGCCCGAAAGTTGCGTCCACAGTTCAGGATGTCACCACGAGGGTTTCAAGCAGTTTGTAAATCCTAATCGAATAACAAACCAAAGACACTCATAAAGAGACCGTCAAGTCAACCACGTTAAAGCGGTTGTGATATTATAGACGCGCATACAGAAACGCGTTGCAGCATCTCTTTACACATCTCCTCATACCTTGACATTATGTTGAATATCAAAAGTACATGGGCGTCCTTTTGTTGGCCAATTAGAATAGACTCTTACTGTCATTCAACGGCCCCCTTCAATGTTCTATGCACCGGACAAGTTAATCAGTTGAAAATTGAAACACTGAAAACGTAGTCTGCTGCCAGTCATACCGATGCTTTAGGCCTGGATTCATTTCTACAGACCACTAGGAACTAGACCACTCCAGTTCTCAAACATCGAATCAATCAATTTAATCAATTTAATATCGATGATTAATACACATTTTTAGAATTTTATTTTGGATCTGTAGAATGAAAGTAGAAGCAACCTTTACTGTTAGTCAAAATTTGTTTTATTTTTACAGTATTAACTTTCAAATGGACATGAAATTTTTTTAATGGATATTATACACCGACATCGGCGGTAAAGGACTATATAAAGTGCCATCACCTACTAGGATATCACAGCTGTTTTTAATAAAATGTGGGTTTCGTTTGTTTTGTATTTGATTGTGTTTTTATGGTTTTATTTAATAATGTAACATCTACTCAGTAATGATATAACATTTAAATTCATAATAGTTAATCTGAATTTATTATTACTATTTTTGAAACAATTGGGCATTGAGATAAACAGAAAATAAAATTTATCGGAATTCCTTATGACAACAATGTTATTATTGTTGTATAAATGCACGTCCCATGCTAACCACTCGTCATATGAGACTGCAAGGTTAATCTCCTGTTAAATAATATCTTTATATTCATTTCAATTTCTCTGTGTAAATGTTTATTTATGTACATATCCCATACATCAATCCTTGAACTGTCTGTGTTTACCACCCACGAAAATCCTGATTGGTGGAAATTAGACACACGGATATTTTGATTGGATGAAGGTTATATAACTTGATATCTCATGTGACGGAAGTCATTCTTAATTAAAACAAAAATAATAATTTATAAAGCTAAACGTCATCTTCTGAGATTGGGTCTCTCCTCAGGTTAAGATGTTATACTACAGATCTGATGGAATCGAGATTACCAAGAGAGAATTCACTTTTTAAGAGAGTTGTTTGTGTGTGTGCGTGTGTGTGTGTGTGTGTGTGTGTGTGTGTGTGTGTGTGTGTGTGTGTGTGTGTGTGTGTGTGTGTGTGCAGGTGTGTGTGTGTAGATAATACGACATAAATAAGGCCCAAAATAGGCTTTCAGTATTTTTGCGACATTGTTTTCATAGCTTTATTGAAAAGTTTTTTTTTCCACAGCTTTATTTGGCAGCCTGGACTGGGCCTGTCTTCTCATAAAATCATTCGCTGATTTTTTATTGTTTTTTTTTGGTCAAATATGTATGTACACACATATGTCAAAACTATGAAAATCTGTCACAGTGTATCATTACTCCTTTATTTCGTTATTTTTTCCAAACTTATATTCAAGAAATCAAGTGATTTTAAATGGCTACCAATCAAGCGAACGTGAGAGAGCCAACACGTTGTCGCTGTTCATAATTTTAATTTTATAATACGTTAACTAGGTACTAAACTAGTGAACAGCCAATAATGTAATCAAAAATGTATGTGCTGCTTTGTTGTCTTAACCGCCGATCGCCAAAGAAAAGTGACGACAAAAGTGCACCAAGCGAATAAGAGACGAACATAATCGTCCGCTCATTGCAAGGCTGGCATTGCTGAAGCCGTACACACAATACAATCGAAGTTCATGCAAGTGCTCAGGGAGCATGCATTCACCGATGAAATTAAGGTATGAAGATTTTAAAAAAATAAAAACTTTTATTGGAAATAAAACGTTAAGAATACAAAAGGAACAAGAAATGCCATTTTAAAAAAACGATCGATGTCACGGCAAGGAGGGGCAGGTCACTCTGGACTGTTGTGTTCCGACAGAGTTGCATAACGTGGCCTAATCTATTTGGGGTCTCATGTTCGTGATATTGAATTCCAGCTCTAAACGGCAATGCAAATGTATCGACCTGACGGGGCCTTTTATTTTAGTCCGCGTATCGTTGCTGGTTATTATAGACGGGGCAGAGGTCATTCAACTGTTATTATTACAACTGTACAGTCAGTGAAAAAAGAAGGTAAATGTATTATATAAAAACAGGGTATTAGTAAGGCCTGACAGGACGTAACACAACTGCGGACGTTTCGTCAAGGAGCCTTCCTCAACGGACACATAGTACACAAATACGTCCTTTCAGGCCTACTAATACCCTGTTTTTATATTATACATTTACCTATTTAAAAGCCTGATTGCAGTCTCACCCCCATTACCTGAAAAAAAGAAGCGGTAGATATTTTTTACAATTGTAAAAAATGTACTGCCTCACTGATTTTATTATTTTAAATGTGAGAACTGACACCTTCAATTTGACAGCCTAATTAGCCGTCGCAAGGTGGTATGAAGAATTTCGGCCATGTATATTGTGTCCCTAAAAACGTGACCGAATATATAACTAGAGAAATAATATAATACCAAAGGTAATGTACAAGAAAGGTAATATCAAGTGTAAAAGGACCAGTCTGGTAATGCCAAAGGTAACATGCCATGTAAGTAATATCAAGGGTAACGTACCAGATAGGTATCACCCCCCACCCCACAAAAAAAGGATTTGTCTCGGGCTATAGGAATATGTATTTGTGTTTTGGATCCCTGCTGTGCACCGGCCGATGATATGTCGAGGTCCCGTTGGTAGATCTCCGTCATCATCACAACGGACATCCCTACACGTTGAGCTCGCCGTCAGGCTAGCAGTGCATGAGAGAAAGGTTCGGTTAGAACAGTTCAGCTTCCCCCTGGAATTTGACAAAAAATCCTTTCCCTCAATAAGTTTGTTGATCTTTTGTTTTCGTTTTTCTTATTAAAAAATAAAATAAAATAAAAAAATAACCATGAAGGAAGACACTTTTTTTCCTCTGTGCCTAATAAGGGAATTTGTAATTTGTAATCTAGTGACATTAAAGTTCCACTAAACAACACTGCTGTGTTTATCGAAGATTTCATTCACACTTTTCTGAATAATAAATTAAATCGAGTTACCATAAATTCAATTACTGATCGAACAAGGCTTCAATCAGTACGGTGCGTAACGAACTCACTAAACGTGGTTTAGGTAAACATGAAAAAAGATACAATAAGACAAAGAACGTGTCGGAAAGAACAAAACAAAAAGTGGCAAATATCTAATCAGATCAAAATTCGCTTCTACTTTTTTTCCATTAAAATATTTTATTTGTTTTTGTTTTATTGTTCACCGAAAAACGAATCTTTCCAATTCGTTCGATGTCCTGTTGTATCTTGCTCTTTACAGATTTACCTAAATGATGTTTAAATACCTTCCTTTCAACACGAGCACTTGTTTCCTTATGTCCCGCATCCCTCGTACGCCGAGACGAGCGAGCTCATCACTAATAGATGTAAGTCGGCAGTGGGACAAACAACGGCGTCACAGTCAAGGAAACAAAAAAAAACCCTGTAACTACTTGTAGAATCGTATGGGCGGCACGATCAATTATTCAGTAGCATTGATCGAGGCGCCAGTCAAATTAAATCGAAGCTCGAGAATTTCACGAGGGACTTAGTGTTGAGATGCAGGGGAAAAGTAAACCCTGCTACGCCCATGGAGATACACCCTGCTAGGCCCAAGGAGAGAGCAAGAGAGAAACCCTGCTATACCCATGGAGAGAGAGAGAGACCCTGTTACACCCATGGGAAGAGAGAAATAGAGAGAAACCTGCTACGCCCATGGAGAGACACCTTGCTAGGCCCAAGGAGAGAGAGAGAGAGAGAAAGAGAGAACCCTGCTACGCCCATGGAGAGAGAGAGGGGGGGACCCTGCTACACCCATGGAGAGAGAGACCCTGCTACACCCATGGTGAGTGAGAGAACTTGCTCTTCCCATGGAGAGAGAGAAACCCTGCTACACCCATGGAGAGAGAAACCCTGCTACACCCATGGAGAGAGAAACCCTGCTACACCCATGGAGAGAGAACCTGCTACACCCATGAAGAGAGAGAGAGAGGGGGGACCCTGCTACACCCATGGAGAGAGAAACCCTGCTACACCCATGGAGAGAGAACCTTCTACACCCATGGAGAGAGAAACCCTGCTACACCCATGGAGAGAGAACCTGCTACACCCATGGAGAGAGAACCTGCTACACCCATGGAGAGAGAACATGCTACACCCATGGAGAGAGAGAGAGTGGGGGGACCCTGCTACACCCATGGAGAGAGAAACCCTGCTACACCCATGGAGAGAGAAACCCTGCTACACCCATGGAGAGAGAACCTGCTACACCCATGGAGAGAGAAACCCTGCTACACCCATGGAGAGAGAAACCCTGCTACACCCATGGAGGGAGAAACCCTGCTACACCCATTGGAGAGAAAAACCCTGCTACACCCATGGAGAGAAACCCTGCTACACCCATGGAGAGAGAAACCCTGCTACACCCATGGAGAGAAACCCTGCTACACCCATGGAGACAGTCCCTGCTACACCCATGGAGAGAGAGAGAGAGAGAGTAGAGAAAGAGACAAAAGAGTGTATGAAAAGGATTTAAGCAGAAAAAAATAAGGAAATAATTCAAAGAATAAAAGAGGAAGACAATGAGACAAAGTAAAAAAAAATTAATACGAAAGAGCGAGAAAGATTTTTTAAAGAATGAAAGACACAGCGAGAAATTTTTATTAAAAATCTAAAGACAGAGAGAAAGAAATTTGAAAAAAAAGAAAAAAAAAGATATAGACAAAGGCAACGGCTTAAAAGTTGTTGTAATTAAATTCAAGCAAGAATTTGTTTGTTTTTTTTAAAAAAAATTTGTTGTTTTTGTTTTTGTTTTGTTTAAACAGAAATTCAAATGTTGGAGTATAAATTAATGATTAAAGTACTAGAAATTTAATGAACATATCATATGTTGAGCCGGCTCATTTGTCCCTCCAGAAACGTAAGCGCTGGTAATGATTAGTTAACAAAAAGCTTTATTGAACATCTTAGAAAAACATGAACGATCATAGATTTTGAAATATTCTGTAAAAATCTAACTATAAACATATTCAATTACAGAACATTAATAGATTTTGAAATATTCTGTAAAAATCTAACTATAAACATATTCAATTAAAAAACATTGATAGATTTAAAATATTCTGTAAAAATCTAATAATAAACATATTCAATTAAAAATTTAAGTTTAACGTGATTTCGTTAATTCAAGGAAAGCTTCCTTCCATTTGAAAACTTTACAAAGGGAAACAACTCTATCGTTTCTTTCAAAAGTCATTATCTTCAAGTCACAGCCACCTGCGGCTTGTTATGAAGGATGTTCTCGGAGTTACGTCATGTCTGCGACTCTGCGGGTGCACGCGTGAAGATGGTGATGTAGTAGCTGAGTCGGATAACAATGGCCGGGAGACGTGAACCTGAATGTTTAGCTTTACCAGTTAGGGAGTCATGCAGATAACAAGGCTTTGTTTTATGGCCTAACGTGCAAGTTTTAGGCTTTGATGTGTTTAATGGTGGAAAATATTACATCTTGTACTTATTATTAAAGGAATCGCGGTGGTCTTGCGGTAGCGGTCGAACCGAGGCAAAAGAGAGTCACGTGTTCGAGCCTCGGTGCAGGCAAGGCCCCCGGGGCATTGTGCTAGCCAGGCCCCCGGGGCATTGTGCTAGCCAGGCCCCCGGGGCATTGTGCTAGCCAGGCCCCCGGGGCATTGTGCTAGCCACTCAATCCCTTTGTTCCGTAGTGGTGGCTAAAGATAAACTTGTGAACGCTACTTCACTTGCCCCATAGGCCGTCATGGGTTGTAAAGGGTTATTATTAATATTATTATTATTATTTTATTAACCTTATACAATATTTTGTATCAACAGCAAATAGTACTTGATATTAAACTGAAATAGTACTTGATATTAAACTGAAATAGTACTTGATATTAAACTGAAATGCGATGAAAATATTTACATCCCTTTCGAAATCTCCCATTGACGTAATAGTTTCCAAGTCAGCTGGCAAAGATATCAACAGCGGCGTTTTCGGCGCTCCATTTATAGAAATGGCCCTACAAGATTCGTTATCTTTTCTCGAGGCTTTCCGGATAAAGACATCACAATGGAGGAAAAGTGGGGGGGGGGAGGGACGGTATATATGGAGCCGGTGTGGACGTCTTGACAAACTTTATCTTGCCCCAGTAATTTATCATTGGCCTGGCAGAGAGCTGGTCCGGACGGCTCGCCCGAGGGAGGCGGTTGGCGGGAAGGGGGGGGTGGGGGACCTGGAAGTTGATGCCATAGGGATAAGAGCGGCTAGTGGAGACAGATGGTCAAACAAAACCCGCGGACACGAAGATTGGATAAACCAGGTCTCGCGGCGACTGCCGGGATTGATAAGAACGGAAGTATGCAACTTAAGAAATCATTATGATGCGTGGGGTTGGGTTTGCTGCTCGTGTGTGTGTGAGTGTGTGTGTGCTTTAGGATACTCTTGGTACCTGGGTTGCTTTTTTGTTTGGGGGCAGGAGATGTGTGGTGGGCTGGTCTCAGGTTGGATTGATCATTAACTGTTTCTTGGTCATCCACATGATGGAATTTGTCTTCAAATGTTTCCTGGTCATCCACATGAGGGAATTCGTCCTCAACTGTTTCCTGGTCATCCACATGATGGAATTTGTCCTCAACTGTTTCCTGGTCATCCACATAGGGAAGTCGTCCTCAATTGGATACGGGGCTAGAACGACGGGTCCAAGGGAAACATTCCAGATTCATACATGATTGTGAACTTTCATAGAAAAATAAAAAAAATTAAATGACAGAGAAAATATTTGAAATAATATTGAACATAAAGGGAAGAAGTTTGCTTTCACTTCGTCTTATTCATTTATTTTAACTACTCACAGGGGATTAGTTTTAATCTATTTGAAATTATTATCGATATGAGTATATTGGCTGTCTCTAACGCTCCCTCTAATATTCGTTGCCCGTGTGCAAAATAATAAACTCGTCTTTTAAATCTTCAGCAAAACCTTTTTTTTCTGTGCAAAACTTTACATTTCCCAAACACAAATGTATTATGATTATCAAAATTTGCTGTGCGGTTATTCTTAAATGCTGCGCGGCGTCTGTAAGTTAGCTGCAAGAGCTGAAAGGAAACAGTGTTGAAATGCAAGGAGTGAAACCGAAAAAATTTGTTAAAAAAACAACAAAACAAATAGAAACAAACTATACATGTTGGTCTAATTCCTTTATCTGTGAAACATACATCGGGCCGAAGTCAGCAGGAAAGTTGTACATGGTATCTGCACTTCCGATACGAAGCTTCAGTAAATCCAGATGACGTGGATTTATAAACTGAAAACTGAAGGATATAATGGAATCGTACAAACTTACGGACAGCCCAAACAAGTCTTAAAGCACACTAATTAGAAATTTTAAAAAAATATTTCAGTAAAAGTTATTTTTACCCCTATGACCAGATGGCGCCCTTGCTTCAACATTTTCGCGACAACCAAGTTGAGTGATGTCCCCTGACACGTGCACCGACTACTTCCTATTCCTGATAATAATGCAAGTGGCGTCCTCGATAAGCTTGAGGAGTCGGACAACCTGACAGACACTGTTGTGTACATTTAAGGGCACACTGAAGGACACACTTACGGACAGACACATTGACACGCTGAAGGGCACACTGACGAACACACTGACGGACACACTGACGGACACACTGACGGACACACTGACGGACACACTCACGGACACACTGACGGACACACTGACGGACACACTGACGGACACACTGACGGACACACTGACGGACACACTGACGGACACACTGACGGACACACTGACGGACACACTGACAGACACACTGTCGGACACACTGACGGACACACTGACGGACACACTGACGGACACACTGACGGACACACTGACGGACACACTGACGGACACACTGACGGACACACTGACGGACACACTGACGGACACTGTTGCGCAAATTTAAGGCCACACTGAAGGACACACTGATGGACACAAGGACGGACACACCGGAGAAGGGATTTACATGCACACCACCAGGCTCGGCGTTGTTAATGGTCCGTTCGTTGTGTCTCTCTCTACCAGGGGGCCTTGATGAGGGGGGGGGTGGCAGGTAGTAATGGGGAGCAAGATTGAATCAGCGTTAACTACGCGTTGTAGTTTTCTCTTGGAGAATTGGCGCTGAATTGATGAATTTTCATGAAGACCCGAAACAAAAAACCAAAACTATGCAAATGTGAATAAGAGTGTGGGAGAATTGAATATATACGGAGAAAGAGAGAGAGAGAGAGAGAGAGAGAGAGAGAGAGAGAGAGAGAGAGAGAGAGAGAGAGAGAGAGAAGGAGAGAGAGAGAGAGAAGGGGCAGGAATGTATCGGACGAATCCAAGTTGTAATCAAGAGAAAATTCCTCAACAGAAGGTATCGAGCCTACGACGTTTGTTCACATGATCCTGGCCATCTATCAAACACGACATCTCTCCTACAGCTGGGACAGGCCATATCAGGCCGTCAAGTCGTAAAACGGATGCGAGGCTTCGGAGGTAATTTTATTTGAACCACTGGTCGGCAGAATTCCATGACGTCATAATATAATATGCTGTTTTCATCACATTTGCTCATGTATAATTATTATTTCAAGGCGAGGTCCTTAACTTATGGTAATTATCTTGTAGATGAGATTATCATCTCATTATTTTAATATCGGCCATTAAACAATGCACCAAATGGTCTTGAATTTAATTAAAACAACGACACACATTTTGTGCTATTTTCTGACATGAAAACAAACAATTGATAGAGGTAAAATGGTGTATAATTTTTTCTTCTACGCAAATCGGCCCATTTTGGGATAATAAAGCAGTACTATAAAAAAATTAAACCAAACGCTAAGTTACTATTGGCCTAAATGCTTGTATTGTATTTGAGTGCACAGACAATGACCAATAGCCCAACAGTGGCCCAACAGTGGTCCAACAGTGGCCCAACAGTGGCCCAACAGTGGCCCAACAGTGGCCCAACAGTGGCCCAACAGTGGCCCAACAGTGGCCCAACAGTGGCCCAACAGTGGCCCAACAGTGGCCCAACAGTGGCCCAACAGTGGCCCAACAGTGGCCCAACAGTGGCCCAACAGTGGCCCAACAGTGGCCCAACAGTGGCCCAACAGTGGCCCAACAGTGGCCCAACAGTGGCCCAACAGTGGCCCAACAGTGGCCCAACAGTGGCCCAACAGTGGCCCAACAGTGGCCCAACAGTGGCCCAACAGTGGCCCAACAGTGGCCCAACAGTGGCCCAACAGTGGCCCAACAGTGGCCCAACAGTGGCCCAACAGTGGCCCAACAGTGGCCCAACAGTGGCCCAACAGTGGCCCAACAGTGGCCCAACAGTGGCCCAACAGTGGCCCAACAGTGGCCCAACAGTGGCCCAACAGTGGCCCAACAGTGGCCCAACAGTGGCCCAACAGTGGCCCAACAGTGGCCCAACAGTGGCCCAATAGTGGCCCAACAGTGGCCCAACAGTGGCCCAACAGTGGCCCAACAGTTGCCCAACAGTGGCCCAACAGTGGCCCAACAGTGGCCCAACAGTGGCCCAACAGTGGCCCAACAGTGGCCCAACAGTGCCGATAGTGCTGGAATTCATCCTGTACAACAAGGGCTGTTATTTAAAGAAGTTCCTTACTGTAAACCGACAAAACCACAATTCAGTTATCCCTCTCTCTTTTTCTTTCCCTCTTTCTCTCTTACTCTCTCTTTATCTTTCCCCCTCTTTCTCTCTCTCTCTCGCCTTATTTCTGCCTCTCTATCTTTCTCTCTATCTTTCTTTACCCCCGCCTCTTTCTTTTTTCTCTCTGTCTCACGCTCTTTATTTCCATTTTAATAGTTGGGCGGATTTTGAGGTTTTCCTAGAAGTCTGGTTGAATGTTAGGTCTATGGTATGACAGGTTAGCCACTTTTGTCCAGATAATGGTTCTTTAATTAAACAAAAAGTGGTTACGTTCCCTTTAGTTATTTTGATTTTAATAGGAAACAAAGCTTTTGAAAGTCAGGTGTTGAAGAAATTTGTATCTGTAAACAAACAACTTCTAAAATGTATATTATCTTCAAATATATATATACCGGTATGTATTTTAACATATAGCAGGGGCCAGGAAACCATGGCTATTGATGGCTGCATCTGGCTCTCAGACAAATGTTCGTTTATTTAAAAAAAAACAAAAAACAAACAAACAAAAAAAACAAACAAAAAAACAAAACAAAAAAAACACTTTTATTCAGACTCATTTGATCTACATATTAATTGCATATAAAAACAGCATAACTGATATTAAAAAGAACCCAGATATATAATTATAATTATAGTACTTTTAGTGCTTACACAAAATGCACACATTTAATTGAATTTTTAGTTTTAAACATAATTTATGGGCTCTCACAGAGTTACTTTTCTAAATATGTGGTGTTTCTGGCTCTCACAGACAAAAAAAAGATCCCCGACCCCTGACATAGAGCTTTAATCTGCATTTCTAATCGAAGCTTTGAGCTTAAGCTCCCCGAATAACATGACATCAAGACCCCAGCAATGGAGACATGTCCGTAAAGACAACAAACCGCTGGACAATTCCGCCCCAGGCCCGCCCTGTCTCATTACCCTGGCCAATATTGGCGTGACCAGTGAGTGCGAACGGGCCATATTCCAATTAATTGCCGTGATGTCATTAGGCCGGCCAATATAAGCGTGACCAGTGGGCGCGAGATGACCATTTTTAGATGAATTTGGGCCTTTAATGAGATTCCTACGGACGAGGTAACTCGAGTGATCGCTCTTGGTTCAATCAGAGATTGGCTCCCCTCTCCCCCCTCTTTTTGCCCGAAATCTCCGCCGTACCGCCTCAATGGCTAAGAGATTGAATATAGCGCTAGACCAAACTCCATCGCACTACATAACATAGCTTCTGAACTACAGTAAATGATCAACCGAGGAAAAAAACAACGATGCTGAAATTTATTTGCAATGTCCCATGCATAAGAGCTGCACCGAAATATCGACAGCCAGTTTCAAAATATATAAACAATTATAATAGATATAAAAAAGAAGATGCATATTTTCTAAAGAAAAAAAAAGCTAAATAAATAAAAATAATAAATAAAACCTAACGAAGTGACTCCTTCAAGTCCAATTTTTAATACATTCGATTTTTTAATCCTCTGGTTCCTTCCATCCTCGAAACTCTCTATTGGTGGAAATGTGAGACTGTGCTGCTCGTTAGTTGCTTTTAAACCGCTAGTTCATTGTGAGTGACACCAGCTTTTGGACATGGTTTAGGCACACTGACTCAATACAGGCGTGTTTTATTCCAGGGATAACTTTTAAAAAAACGTAGTATTGTTTTCCAATATTTTGTGTATTACTAGACCTATACACTTACATAACACGCTAAAAATGTTCTGATAAAGCCATTTTATAATTTGTGTAGGCGAGCCTGTGTTATATAATTGAATGTTGTAAATATTCATCATTATCTTTATTTGTTTTAACGCATTCATCGACTCATATTGCTGGTCAGCGAGATGTCTTATTATTCTTGTCGTTTATTGTTTGTTTTTTAAAATAATGATGTGATACTACTGAGTGCATGCACATCTAAACGTGATGTAAAATCACCATTGGTGTCACTGAGAAATCCAAGACAAATTGAAAGATGTGACGATATATTGGACGACTTTCTTTAAACGAGTTTAAGCAAAGGAAACCATAATAGCCAAAGGATGCAATTTTGTTATAGAGGTTTCTTGTCAACAAACATTTCCAAGATCATGTAATGCACAGCGTGAAGGCGCTGTAAATTAAGGTACACTTTCCAAATATGGCTTGAATTATTCAACACATAGGGAATCGCGAGAATACACACACAAGCATTAATCTGTTTAATTTATTATAGCAATATGTACATTACGTTAACTATGTTTTTGATAACTAACTCTATACATGTTTGATCAAATCAAATGATTTGCTTTATACTTTTCTATCGATAAAAAATACGGTTTAACCCTCAACTTTAGCCCGAGTTAATTAATACAAACCATACGGGAAATTCCTTATGCAGTACTTACAACTAGAATAATTAGTAAACGGCTGTGCTTTATAAATATTCTTAGCAAGAATAAACAATAAACAGCGGCTGGTGTAAAAGCTCTTGCACATTTGCTTGACAGACGACAAAACACTAAGATGAAATCTGGATTAGAAATGAAAAAAAACCAACAAGACGAAAACATGAGATATTCGAATGTTAATGCTCTTAGCTGGACGCCGTATGAATTATGCATGAAATCAAGACAAGGGACATTAAATGGAACCAGAGACACAAAGTGTTTTTCTTTTTTCTTAACGTCGAGATAACGTATGTTGACTAAGCCGTGTTTGTACGTTAGAGTTGTGCAATCTGTTGGTGGTATTAGCACACGGAGAGGCGGGGTAAATTGAAAACATGGACAGATGATAGAAAATCCTTTTATATGTTGCAAGACGACTTTGACTTTACTTCGCTCAGATTTTAAAAGGGGCGTTGGGCGGAAGATGGCTTGTGGAGCAGGGTGAGACTGAGTGGGGCGTGTTTGATGGATTTCTCTATTACACTTGTTGGTGGATTCAATTATTTACCCCAAGGTGGAACCGTGCAATATTGACACACAAATGGAGCCCTCCAAATTAACACTAGGTTGATGGAGCCCTCCAAATTAACACTAGGTTGATGGAGCCCTCCAAATTAACACTAAGTTGATGGAGAGCTCCAAATTAACACTAGGTTGATGGAGCCCTCTAAATTAACACTAGGTTGATGGAGCCCTCAAAATTAACACTAGGTTGATGGAGCCCTCCAAATTAACACTAGGTTGATGGAGCCCTCCAAATTAACACTAGGTTGATGGAGCCCTCCAAATTAACACTAGGTTGATAGAGCCCTCAAAATTAACACTAGGTTGATGGAGCCCTCCAAATTAACACTAGGTTGATGGAGCCCTCCAAATTAACACTTTGTTGATGGAGCCCTCCAAATTAACACTAGGTTGATGGAGCCCTCCAAATTAACACTAGGTTGATGGAGCCCTCCAAATTAACACTAGGTTGATGGAGCCCTCCAAATTAACACTAGGTTGATGGAGCCCTCCAAATTAACACTAGGTTTGATAGAGCCCTCAAAATTAACACTAGGTTGATGGAGCCCTCCAAATTAACACTAGGTTGATGGAGCCCTCCAAATTAACACTTTGTTGATGGAGCCCTCCAAATTAACACTAGGTTGATGGAGCCCTCCAAATTAACACTAGGTTGATGGAGCCCTCCAAATTAACACTAGGTTGATGGAGCCCTCCAAATTAACACTAGGTTGATGGAGCCCTCCAAATTAACACTATGTTGATGGAGCCCTCCAAATTAACACTAGGTTGATGAAGCCCTCCAAATTAACACTAGGTTGATGGAGCCCTCCAAATTAACACTATGTTGATGGAGCCCTCCAAATTAACACTAGGTTGAAACCACACGATGTTAAAGAAAAGGCGGATCTGTCCAATATCAAACAAACGGTGCAGACTTCAAAAATTAACCTAAAGATCGATCTTTAAAAAACAAATAACCCCAAAGTGGACATTTTCAATATTAACCCAAATGTTGATCATTCATCATTTAGACCAAAGATCTATCATTTAACATTAACTAATAGGTAAACAAAGAATTAATCTAACAATATCAACCTAAAGAAGGATATATCCCAAAGTGGAATCTTTAATGTCATAATAACCCAACGGTGGAACCATCAATATTAACCCAAAAGGTGGAACCATCAATATTAACCCAAAGGTGGAACCATCAATATTAACCCAAATGTGGAACCATCAATATTAACCAAAATGTGGAACCATCCATATTAACCAAATGTGGAACATCAATATTAACCCAAAGGTGGAACCATCAATATTAACCCAAAGTTGGAACCATCAATATTAACCCAAAGGTGCAACCATCAATATTAACCAAAAGGTGGAACCATCAATATTAACTCAACGGTGGAACCATCAATATTAATCCAACGGTGGAACCATCAATATTAACCCAAAGGTGGAACCATCAATATTAACCAAAAGGATGGAACCATCAATATTAACCCAAAGGTGGAACCATCAATATTAACCAAAAGGTGGAACCATCAATATTTACCCAACGGATGAACCATCAATATTAATCCAACGGTGGAACCATCAATATTAACCCAAAGGTGAAACCATCAATATTAACCCAAAAGGTGGAACCATCAATATTAACCCAAAGGTGGAACCATCAATATTAACCCAAATGTGGAACCATCAATATTAACCAAAATGTGGAACCATCCATATTAACCAAATGTGGAACATCAATATTAACCCAAAGGTGGAACCATCAATATTAACCCAAAGTTGGAACCATCAATATTAACCCAAAGGTGCAACCATCAATATTAACCAAAAGGTGGAACCATCAATATTAACTCAACGGTGGAACCATCAATATTAATCCAACGGTGGAACCATCAATATTAACCCAAAGGTGGAACCATCAATATTAACCAAAAGGATGGAACCATCAATATTAACCCAAAGGTGGAACCATCAATATTAACCAAAAGGTGGAACCATCAATATTTACCCAACGGATGAACCATCAATATTAATCCAACGGTGGAACCATCAATATTAACCCAAAGGTGAAACCATCAATATTAACCCAAAGGTGGAACCATAAATATTAACCAAAAGGTGGAACCATCAATATTAACCAAAAGGTGGAACCATCAATAGTAACCCAAAGGTGAAACCATCAATATTAACCAAAAGGTGGAACCATCAATATTAACCCAAAGGTGGAACCATCAATATTAACCAAAAGGTGGAACCATCAATATTAACCCAACGATGGAACCATCAATATTAATCCAACGGTGGAACCATCAATATCAACCCAAAGGTGGAACCCTCAATATTAACCCAAAGGTGGAACCATCAATATTAACCCAAAGGTGGAAACATCAATATTAACCCAAAATGGAAACCTTTAATATGATAACAGCCCCAAAGCGGAAACTTCAATATAAACTCAAAGTTAAAATTTATCAAAATCGTTGGAGAATATTAAATCTTTTATATGTCTTCGTAAGCTTTCAACAATGACAGAAATGAAAATAGAACTTGAAACACAAATGTGTCTTAAAGAAACTGTACGTGAAAACAAATGGATGGCTGTGTGTTATAAATAAGTGTACTCACCCCAGGTAAGGTCTTCTGTTCATGTAGGGCTTGTTGAGCAGCTATTGCGCTATTTCTGGAGCAGTACGTCAGGAATGCACACCCTGAAATAGCAATAACGAAGATTACATTCATTATGTTATTTCTTGTTGTTAATCATATCAGCTAATAGAAAGATTAATTTGTCTGCATCTTCTGAAACACAGTTTTAGAAACAACAAAAAATGAGGAAAGAAAAAGTGTTAGTAATCCACCGACGCTCGCTTGTCTAGTGAGTAGAGAGGAGTTGAAGATTAGAAAATGTATATATATAATTTGTTAATGCAAATTCACTTGGCCAGGTTTGTAGCTATGCGAAATCCTTAAAGTTAGTGGACAATAATTGTACCTATCTTTGAATGACGAGCAACTACTCAAGGACTCACGCAATGAGGTTTTGCTATTTTAAATACACGTTCTCTTTAACTCGCACGTAAAACAGATTTCTATCATAGCACCCCTAAGGCAGCGTGGACATTTGCAACAAAATTTTAACCTATATATATTCATTTAACCCTTTAAAAAATCAATACAAGATCCCCAAGTGTGCAGTCAATCGTGGACACTTCGGATGTCAACAGGTCCAGGGACACGTGACAAATCGTGGTCAGTGTGTTCCTTTGGTCATCGATCAATTTAGCCACGACTCTCCAGGGGTGGTCACTCCAGCTCCTCAGCCGCCCCCCCCACCACAGCATTAGCCCCCGTGCTCATCTTAACACAGTTATCTCTCCTTGGCGTCTCGACACAGGATTATCTCTCCTTGGCGTCTCAACACGGTGCAAGTTCTTGCCTTGGTACCGGCCATTCTTCAATAGAGATCAATGTCAATCTCGTGAGGAATAAACCTTTTTTTTTACCGATCAATTACTTGTATTACCCGCTGTAGTTACAGAAACAAAATCTTCTGCTTGTTCAATAATCGTTAAAATAAAATAAAATAACATAATATTTTAACTCATTTAAAGCCATGTTGCACATGAGTTTTTGAACATCAGAGAGCAACGAACATGCTGGACTAGCATGGATAGTGTTAGAGCTATGGAAGAAATCTGGCCTTGAAATAATCGTTGTTTGGATATCAAAATTCAATAGGGAAAAATGATGGTGATGACGGTGATGATCTCTATCATATTTCACTTTCATATTAAGATATCTTTCAACGATCACAATATGGCTAGGTTTATATTTAAATAAATGACAAGAAGTCTTCATTTACATAATTATTTTTGACCAACATCGATTAAAACAAAAGTTTCTTAGATTTTAATCCACGGTAAATTCGATCTCCAAGAAAGTTAGTTGTGTTGATTAAGCCATTAATTTGATATGGCACATAGTTTTTGCTCATCTATTAATCGGCATCCTTCCGTCTCGAGAGACGATGGTGCTTCACCGTTGGGTTGGGTTGCATTTCCTCGTGTGGCTGTGCAGTCCTATCCTTTAGTGACAGTCTTTTCCACAGCTTTTGCACACGAGTTCTGTGCTTCACAATATTTTGGCCTATCTCCTAGCTCTTCTGTCTGTAGCCTCCTCCATCCCTCGCTCCTCGGCTACTATGACGCCATCTCCATCTTTTACAACTTTGAGACACGTAGTTCGGTCTTCTGCCTTACACTCCCAGTCGCTTGTGCGTATTCTGGCTGCTTTCCTGTCCCTTTGGCAGACATCTTTAAATCGCAGACGTGGGTCTGGGCGACCTGTCTTCCTCTTTCCCGATGCCAGTTATCCGTATAGGAGGTCAATGGGGATGCTCACCTAGCTCCAACTTTAAATGTTTACATACCACTACATCTAGTGTAACAATAAGTGTGTAGCATTCATTACGCTATATGAATTTCTTGTTTTAAATTTTTTTCTCTCTTCTGTTAAGCTGATTATTTTCTAAACTTCTACACACTGTGAACTTTTTAATTGTTTAATCTGTAGGCATCAGACCGTTATTTCTAAACGATTCTTTTTGGAAGACTAATATTATTGTGTACAAATGTATTGATATATAGATGTAAAGCTTTTGTTGTTGTTGTTATTGTTCAAAACGAAGACACTGTGGGAGATTGACTTTAAAAAATATATAAAAGCTCCGCCCAAAGCTACAGAATTCGAGAGAGAAAACATTTTGAACCGTTACACAGCACGACTGCCACTGACGTGTCAGATACTATCTCTACAGGACGCCATCTGTCGGCAGATAAAAACTGGTTTCATTATGTTGCCCGTGTGTAAAGTAATGGTTCTGTCTCTTGAAGGACGTGCGCGCACACACCAGATAAACCGAGCTCCCGAAGGTCCATTAAAGATTGCGGCCAAGTTAAAATATCGAATGTATCAACTTATTACAGGTGGACAGACTTTTCAGTTCTGAATATTTATTTCCGTGTCTGTGATGAATCATTTTTTTTATGTTGTGTTATGACGAAAAGTTACACATTTTTAAGTTTTTTGATGTAGAGGTTATATGTGGAGTGCAAAGGTGAAGGCCGTTGAAGACAAGTATTTTTGTCTTCGATGGGATAGACGATGCGATAATGGGATACCTTTAAGATTAAGATAATACTTTGAACTTTCACTCAAAATGTATTCATGAATTCCTAAATCTGAACGTTTAAAGCCTGACGACAGAAAACAAACGATGTCATTGAGTCTTTTAAGTTATGCACTGAGGGGGGTGAGACTGAGTGGGGCGTGTGCGCGGAGGGGCGTGAGACTGAGTGGGGCGTGTGCGCGGAGGGGCGTGAGACTGTGTGGGGCGTGTTTGATGGATTTCTCTATTACACTTGTTGGTGGATTCAATTATTTACCCCAAGGTGGAACCGTGAAATATTGACACACAAATGGAGCCCTCCAAATTAACACTAGGTTGATGGAGCCCTCCAAATTAACACTAGGTTGATGGAGCCCTCCAAATTAACACTAGGTTGATGGAGCCCTCCAAATTAACACTAGGTTGATGGAGCCCTCAAAATTAACACTAGGTTGATGGAGCCCTCCAAATTAACACTAGGTTGATGGAGCCCTCCAAATTAACACTAGGTTGAAACCACACGATGTTAAAGAAAAGGCGGATCTGTCCAATATCAAACAAACGGTGCAGACTTCAAAAATTAACCTAAAGATCGATCTTTAAAAAACAAATAACACCAAAGTGGACATTTTCAATATTAACCCAAATGTTGATCATTCATCATTTAGACCAAAGATCTATCATTTAACATTAACTAATAGGTAAACAAAGAATTAATCTAACAATATCAACCTAAAGAAGGATATATCCCAAAGTGGAATCTTTAATTTCATAATAACCCAACGGTGGAACCATCAATATTAACCCAAAAGGTGGAACCATCAATATTAACCCAAAGGTGGAACCATCAATATTAACCCAAAGGTGGAACCATCAATATTAACCAAATGTGGAACCATCCATATTAACCCAAATGTGGAACATCAATATTAACCAAAAGGTAGAACCATCAATATTAACCCAAAGGTGGAACCATCAATATTAACCAAAAGGTGGAACCATCACTATTAACCCAACGGTGGAACCATCAATATTAATCCAACGGTGGAACCATCAATATTAAAGTTTCTCTACATGAAGTTAGTGACTTAAAATTGAACCAAAAAAAACAAAAACGAACAGAACAATAAGCTTTCAAATCGAAATAGGTGCTTTTCTTAATTTTTTTTACAATGTCACCTAGACATTTTTAAAGTAAATAGTTATGGGCATAATATTTATTAAGGCCTTAAAACCCATAACAAGGGACTTTAAAGTTGGGACCAACTAAAATCATTTTTCAGCATATGATTAAAAAAATGACAAAGTATCATCAATGGAAAAAAAAACATCCTCACGTTTCTTAAGATCTGACTCATTTCTTACAGTCTACATTAATAAAATAAAACATTACAATATGTATACCAATGAGTGTGTAGAGGTAGTTGAGCATGAAAGAAAAGTTAGCAGGTAAAAAAACGTTATTGTTTATCTATAATTCTTAAGTTTTAAGTAGTTGCAGATAGTACATTTAAAAAAAGGATAACACTAGCTCTAAAGCGTGAAGGTAGGATCCAAACCATTGGACAATCTCTGGGATAATTGGGCTGTGAATGAATTCAGTCTAGGTGAACAAGGATAATCTCTTGTTTATAATGAGTAAATTGCAGCACCCGAAGGCATTTACTTCCCCTTTCCGCTTTAAAATTACATAAAGACTTCCCTAGATTTCATAGCATACTTTACGGCAAATAAAGGGAAAGACAACTTGGCGCACACTTCACGTTAATGATACACAATCACAGGCCTTTCTAATCTTTTTAAGCTAATGTATTACTTTTTTTTTCTTAACGGAATTATTAACTTAATGAAGTTGTCTTGAAAGCCTGAAAATAGATGAAAGAAACGGCTAACTTCTAACCAAGCAAACGATATTTCTTACGAACTTACTTTCGATGATCTGTAAAAATTGATTATCTCATTGTATGACATTCTCTAAGAGGTTCTATTGATTATCTCATTGTATGACATTCTCTAAGAGGTTCTATTGATTATCTCATTGTATGACATTCTCTAAGAGGTTCTATTGATTATCTCATTGTATGACATTCTCTAAGAGGTTCTATTGATTATCTCATTGTATGACATTCTCTAAGAGGTTCTATTGATTATCTCATTGTATGACATTCTCTAAGAGGTTCTATTCTCTTCTCATCCTAGCTTACAAACCATCCCATTGTCATATTTCTTAAACTAATCTTTATACTTAAACTTTGAAGAATTATTTATTTAGAAAATGTCTTTAGCTGACATGAGATACAATTTCCTGCTCTTCCGGAAAGTCTTAAAGTCGCGACTGACACAAACACGTTACACTTCCGGTCTGCGAGACTGCCCCAGACTTCCGGTTTCTATTCAACACGCTGCTACTTAAAACTTCTTGATAAACAAGAAGAAGCATTCTCAAAAGAGAAACGATAAGTGAAATATTAGTTTTGTTTATGAAGCAAATCCAAATATCATTATTTGGACTTTTCCAATAGATACAGTGTTCAACCAATCAGGCCGCATTTGACAGAGTATCGGCTACTTGGTATTAACTCAATGTGATGGACCCTCAGGTTATAACGAGAAAAATACTGAAGGAATTTAATTATACTATTAATAGCACTTTTTGTCTTATAAATACAATTGTAACGTGACATCCGTTGACGAGGGCAAATCGAGCATCAAATCACGAGACGGGCCTTTTGTACTACTGCTTAGTTTTCTCTTTAAGAAAAAAGGATTATTTCCGCTGTCTTGTCCGTTTTTGATATGACTAAAGCTGTCTCCGATCTCTTGTCTCCTTCCTTCTCAAGGATTCATTTCCCCTTTATTATCCCCGGGGGTTGACCCGAGGGTTCATTTGACGATGACCACAGTTGACTGTTGTTAGTTGTCGTTGTATTAGTGGATAGGGAGGTTGGAGTACTTGAGTCAATAACTCGTTAGTGTAAGAGGATCTCGTGTTTCAAGTCGAACAGCATGTTTTAAAATATATGTATACACATATTGAGGACAAACTGAGAAAAAGAGGTATTTGAGACAGACAGACATACATACGGACGGACAGACAGATGCACAGACAAATAAAGAGATGGAGAGACGGATGGATGGATTGAAGGATGGATGGATGGATAGATGGATGGATGGATGGATGGATGGATGGATGGATGGATGGAAGGATGGATGGATGATGGATGGATGGATGGATGGATGGATGGATGGATGGATGATGGATGGATGGAAGGATGGACGGACGGACGGATGGACGAAAAGACGTAGGGAGGGATGGTTGGATGGATATATTGAAAGACAGACAGACAGACAGACAGACAGACAGACAGACAGACAGACAGACAGACAGACAGACAGACAGACAGACAGACAGACAGACAGACAGACAGACAGACAGACAGACAGACAGACAGACAGACAGACAGACAGACAGACAGACAGACAGACAGACAGACAGACAGACAGACAGACAGATAGATAGATAGATAGATAGATAGATAGATAGATAGATAGATAGATAGATAGATAGATAGATAGATAGATAGATAGATAGATAGATAGATAGATAGATAGATAGATAGATAGATAGATAGATAGATAGATAGATAGATAGATAGATAGATAGATAGATAGATAGATAGATAGATAGAGATAGATAGATAGATAGATAGATAGATAGATAGATAGATAGATAGATAGATAGATAGATAGATAGATAGATAGATAGATAGATAGATAGATAGATAGATAGATAGATAGATAGATAGATAGATAGATAGATAGATAGATAGATAGATAGATAGATAGATAGATAGATGAGAGAGAGAGAGAGAGAGAGAGAGAGAGAGAGAGAGAGAGAGAGAGAGAGAGAGAGCGAAACTGAAAACTGAAAATACTTGATAACATGAGAAAAAATCAATAATTTTAATGTCAAAGAACAAACGTTTTGAAAACTTCTACAGAAGGCGACGGAAAGGTTACACAATTATTACGATAATGTTTCAATGTTCAATTGTTATTAACGGACATTCATGAATTGATATTTAAGTTTCTACCGTTAAAAAATATACGAATCACAAGGAACAATTTATTTTGAGGACAAAACGGAACTTGATTTCAAGACTTTCAACACAAATAATGCACATCTCATAAAATATTGAACAGACACGCATAAAGGAATGAACCACACATTTCAGATGCAAACTTAAAATCTTATAAATGAACCAATGTTCCAAATATAAGTTATAGAAATAGATCGAAGAAAACCAAGTATTTTAAAAAATTTATTTGTGAAAATCTCTGTGTTACTTCCTTGCCATTGGTCGCAAGAAAGATGGGCTGCTATATCTTCAATGCCATTTTTTGGGGTTTGTTGACACATTCTAGTTTTGTACTTATTGGACACACCACTTTACTCTTAGGATTCTACTGTTTACCTTCTAGGACCATCACTTCCTTTAAATAAATCCATATTTGCTACCATTTGTGACGTTGTTTCGGGGCGCTGTTAAACATCACTACATTACATGGCTATCTTTCCATAGGTTTATCATCGCCTCTTTGTGTAATTAATATTTAACTACTGCCTTTGCGGTAACTTTATAGGTTAACTATGAGGTCCAGTCTACCAGTACGTTACACAGTCACGTGTAAGTTAATGGGACACAACTCCAGCACATCTTAGCCAACGGAAATGATCAGAGTTATTTACCCGTGACATCCCTTACCATGACGTCTCGCGTGCAGAGTTGTTCGCTCTTGTCTCATAATCGACTCAATTTATAGGGGGAAGGGAAATTACTATTTTGGAAACGTCGGAAATTACAGAATTATTCATCGTTGCCGCCCTTGAGGACTGGAAACATTCATGCATGGTAAAACAATTTTTTGAAAGCAAAACACGTATTCCAAAGGAATATTTCTTAAATCAAGTTCAAGTTAAGCATATTATGCGCTTTATAACAAAAACCCTTACATTAAAAGGTTTTAGCAATACATGGTTAATTTGTAATAAAAAAAGTTTCAATACATAGAAGGATAACTTTCAAATGTCTAATGATGACTTTACTTTGACCAAAGAGGGTGAAAATAAATTGACTTCAAAGTCTATAAATAGAAAGTAATTTGTCCAGGTTTTTCATTGTCCCATTAGACGAGAAATAAAATAATGACCTCAGTATAGATAACATCAAAAGACTCTGGATCAATGCAACAGTTTTGGGATACAAGCAATTCTAGGGATAAAATCAACAGTTTTTGGATAAAAGCAATTCTAGGGGTAAAATCAACAGTTTTGGGATAAAAGCAATTCTAGGGATAAAATCAACAGTTTTTGGATAAAAGCAATTCCAGGGGTAAAATCAACAGTTTTTGGATAAAAGCAATTCCAGGGGTAAAATCAACAGTTTTGGGATAAAAGCAATTCTAGGGGTAAAATAAACAGTTTTGGGATAAAAGCGATTCTAAGGGTAAAATCAACAGTTTTGGGATGAAAGCAATTCTAGGGGTAAAATCAACAGCTTTGGGATAAAAGCAATTCTAGGGGTAAAATCAATAGTTTTTAGATAAAAGCAATTCTAGGGGTAAAATCAACATTTTTGGGATAAAAGCAAATCTAGGGGTAAAATGAACAGTTTTGGGATAAATACAATTTTTGGGGTAAACACAATCTGAACGTTCTTATTTTTCTAACAGCTCTCCTTTTAGTTAAGGGGAAAAAAAAGTAACATTTAATAGGGCACAGTATATTTTTTCTTCTGTGTTATGACACGTTGGCAGCGCTTTATCGTTGCTAAGTGGTGATTTTCAAACTGCCAATAAGGGTGCTATAAGAGAAGCCCACGCTTACAACTCGATTACATTTTCAAGTGTTTATAAACGACTTTTAAAAAAATGGGTTTAAACATTTTCGTCCATGTGATTTTTCTTGAACACGGGATTTACAGTGAAACGGAAGTGCCATTGAACAATTTGTTTCTCTTCTTTAAAAAAAAACAAAAACAAAAGAATGAACCGTTTGAGTTTTGAAGGGACAAAGTGTGAAAAGATAGAAATAATTTTTGTAAAAAAAACAACTAAAATTTTGTAAAAAAACTTGATATTGATATTAAAATATCCAAATTACTCTTTTATACTTATAAAGTTTAAGTGAATCCTGGCAATTAATAATTAGCGACAGTTGACGAAAATGAACCATGCATTTAAAAGTAAGGCCTTAAATTAGCGAGAGCTAAATGAATGAAACTTTGTTATTATATTAGGGCAGCACGGTTTCACGGGTTAACGTGAGGTTAAGACATACGGATTCTTCGGCCTAAGGTGGACCCTTGGTTACACATCCCATGAAAGAAAAAATTCTTAAACCAGGGGTCTGTACCAGATTCAAATTTCTGAAATGCGACCGGAGCCGGATTTGGCTGGATTTGTTTTGTGAAATCCGGCCCGGAGTAGGAGCCGGAGCCGGATTTGTAAAAATGGCCGGATTCCGGATTAGCCGGAGCCGCAATCCGGTACACCCCTAATTATGATACGATTATAATTCAAGCCTAATTTAAAGGACCAGTGTTCTTGGTTAGACTCCTCTCCCCTTTCTCTCCTCTCTCTCCTCTCTCTCTCTCCTCTCTCTCCCCTCTCTCTCTCTCTCCTATCTCTCTCCTCTCTCTTTCTCGTCCCAAAAAGAGTTTTCTTTCTTAGAGTCCTATTCCGCTTCACGTACACCTCCAATGAATCTCATCGTCAAACAGATCAATGACGTCATCTCCATTCCTCAGTTTGGAAGCTATCGTCACAGATAACTTCAAAAAGATCTTCCTACATACGTTCAGAGTTACCACCCGTTAAGGCCATCACGCTTCTATGGATGGGATCGGGGCGAGTAAGACCCGCACATTTATGACCTTTATATCGATGTTGTGTAAATGTTAATGACATGTGGGAAGGAATGGACTAACAAAATGTTTTAAAAGTATCCTAAAGTCATTAGTAGATGGCCCCACAGCTAAAACGTATCTACGTCCACATGACCTTGATGTAAACCGTCGATGAAATCTGTTGTTCATCAACATTGATGTCATTATTTAGAGCACCGCGCCAGCAACAATAGAAAGTTTCAGCCATGACCTTAGGTCAATTAAATCAGTTAAATGTTGGGCGGTGGCCGTGACGTCACGCCATTAGATCCTGACACAAATGAGTCCCTCGACTCCTGTCTCGCGATTTGGTGCTCAATCATCAGGTTTAAGCCGCTGGAAAGCGAGGGGGAGGAATTCATTGTCCTATATCTTTGTATACTGATGGTTTAAAACAATGAAATCGGCGTAAAAGGGGAGTGTGAAACCTTGCATGATACAAGCATGAACCCAAGGTGAGAAACCGACCTTGGACACATTAAACGTATAAGTATCCAACAAATTTAGCAAAGTAGTTCTTTTTATTACTGCTGTTTGTAATATTTAATTTTGAAGACTAGAAATTTCCACCAAAGCCTTAAAAAGCCAATACCCCCTATTACTTCCCTCTCAATCAGAATTGATGGACCAGTGTGAAACCCCCGCATGACTCCACGTTTTAAGACCGTTATCCTCATACGTTAATCAACAAAAGGGAATTAGTTTTATCGTTTACATTTTTCTCTATCAATATAAAAAGCGTAACTGTTGGTCAGTTGGAGTAGCTGGAGGTAAAAAAAACAACAACATGACATTGTTGAAGTATAGAACATAGAACATATGTTTTGTGTACATCTTTAGATTAACTCTCACCAGTAAATAAGTTTTAGTTTCCGTGATGTCAATGTAGATTTCAGACCAAATTATAATTAAATAATGGACACAAAACTATATCTATATCGACGGATTGAATCTAGTTTTACCTATAGGTTCTCGCATAATTATCAGGAATCTATTGCGCTCACTGAAATTTACATTTATTATTTGGTATGTCATGTTACTGACTATCATATAATCTTGACTGACTTACTTAGTACCCAGAGACTCTTTCACTATCTGCTCTTATTAGAAGTACAGTCTTTACTCTAATAGATAAGCTAATAATGTTTACCCTTATTAGTGCGTAGTGACTCTATCAAACCCTACTGACTCTTCAATACTTTTGACTCTGCTGATCCTTGCTGACTCCATCAGTCCACTTAGCTCTATCAATCCCAATTGACTCTATCATCATCTTTTAACTCTTGCCAATCCCAGCTGACTCTATGAGTCCCTGACTCTATCACTCCCCACTGACTTTGTCACCATCGTCACCATCTTTTAACTCTTTGAATCCCAGATGACTCCATCAATCACTACTGACCCCGCTGACGCAATTAAATACAGTCCACATTTTCCAACGCTGTCCGCAACCCATTAGCTCGCCGCGTCCACGACACACGTGACAACTTCAGTGTCCACGACACACGTGGCTAATTCAGTGTCCACGACACACGTGGCTACTTCAGGGTCCACGACACACGTGGCTACTTCAGCGTCCACGACACACGTGGATACGTCAGCGTCCATGACACACGTAGCTACTTTAGTGTCCATGACACACGTAGCTACTTCAGTGTCCATGACACACGTAGCTACTTCAGTGTCCAAGACACATGGGGCTACTTCAGTGTCCACGACAGACGTGGCTACTTCAGTGCCCATGACACACGTGGCTACGTCAGCGTCCATGACACACGTAGCTACTTTAGCGCCCACCCACCTACACTCACACACACCAACACACTCACACCCTTACACACACCAACTCCCTCACACCCTTACACACACCAACTCCCTCACACACACTCACACCCTTGCAAACACTCACACCCCCACACATACCGCCGGCCTCACACACACCACCACCATCACACACACCACTACCCACACACACACCAACACCCACACAGACCGACACCCACACACACACACCAACACCCCCACACACACCACCACCCACACACACACGCCACCACCCTCACACACACGGCACCACCCTCACACCAGACTCCCGCCATTTCCCTTGCTCCAGGCCATTTCTTGTGTGTCAGACCCGAGGGAACTGATAGTGCAATTACGGACGCCCAGTCTGCATTTGATTGGTCAATTTCTTCTTGTCAACCCCCGAGTAGCCATCGCCGAATTCCCAGGGTTTCACGTCATCGGTGTAAAGTTCTATTTTTAAACCAACGCGCGGGGACTCTCAGAATTTACCACCGTCCACTCTATAAAAGACAGCAATCCCTACAATCCCATCTGAAATACAAGATACGTGAACCAATTGTGTCATTTAATCAATAAATGTACAACTTTTTAAAATACCCAATACATATGTAAAAGTTTCGGCTTAGTGATCTTCCTACCAATAAAGATAAACTTATGCAAATAATCAATTTCTTGTCAGTATATGTTATTTTTTAATTTATCAATAATAAGACATTTTCAATCCAGTTGAATACAGTCTGCATAATATAAACCTTTCTATTTGTCTCTTCAACGTCTTAACTCTCGGGATTGGAGTGGGTAGTCTTCCTCCATCTAACTTAGGGAACGCGGTGGCCGAGTGGCAGCGCGGTCGACTGGCGTACCGATGGTCACGGGTTCGAATCCACGTGCAGGCAAGGAATTGTTCCCGGGGCCTAGGGCGTCCCTGAGTCACCCAGCTCTGAATGGGTACCTAACACTAGTTAGGCGGCTGGGTAATGCGCGGAATCCACAAAGCCGTGGCCTGTGAACGCTGCATCACTTGCCAACAGATAATCTGTCATGGTCTGTGGACCCAATTATCTTCTGCATAGAAGTAGCGTCTGTATATATAAAAAAAAATTATTTAAAAAAATTATAAATTAAAAAAAAACTATAAAAAAAACTTTGCCATTCAAGAATGCCGACTTCAACTATCGAAGCGATGACTCCTATGTATAACAATGTCCTTTTATTGACGTCATTGAGCCTACTGTGTACTGATATATTGTACATTTCACCTACTGATAAAATATCTGAAGTGCAATTCAATTGATATATTTACACAAAAATCTCTATCTTTCAGAAATTACATACACTTTTGCCTAGCTTTCTAAAAGGATGTACCTGACACTTCTGGTTCCTTTCCGCTACAGAAAATAAAATTAAATTATAAAATAAAATTTAAAAAATAAACAAAGAAACAATAAGAAGAATCTGATACTCTAAACAACGAAACAATATTAAACTTTAAATAAAAAAAGTGTTACATTTTTCTTTGATTTCAATTCCATGTTTTGTAGATCTTTACTGGAGAATCCCATGCAAGTTGTTATTAGAGTAACGATTTAGTACTTTTTTTTTAACACGTTTCTTTGAAATCAAGGGTATTTAAGGTAGTAGACGTGACATTTCCGTGAGATGTTTAGTCGTGTCACACTGCTGCCATGTTCTGTCTCCAGCAACAGTTAAATGCCTATATTTAGAGAGGGAGATTTGAGTTCACTTTAATTATTCACGTTGAGTCCTCCAGGGAAAAATAATAACCGCCATTTCGTCCCACGCAAGAGTCGTCGCCCCTCGTGGGCAGTCATCAAGTTGATATTTCAATAACCAATTTTTTTAAAAAGACTTTCAAAACAAATAAGCATACGTCATTCTGTTTTACTCTCAAATCAAATTTGATGGACATTTGCTTAATACCTTTTGCCTTGAAGTTAGTTGGCTTTGAATAGATAATGTTTTTGTTTTTTTAAATTATGTTTATTTTATATGTGAATTTAATGATAATAAGTATACATGGTCAGGAAACATATTTCAATATAACTTCTAATGAGGCAGTGCTTAAAAAATTTACATTTTCCAGTTAATTTTTTTGTTATATTCTATTTATTGATGTCTCTGATTTATGGTTAATTAGAAATAACAAATATTAAATAAGACATTGCGATTGATATCTAAGACACGCTTGTTCTATTATAAGGGTCTTCTCATGGTTGGAAATAAACATAAAGCAATACATTCTCCCTGGCCGCGTTCTTGTTGTACTTGCGTGTCATGTCACACTTTCACCTTTGATGTGTCACATTTTCACCGATCCACCTGTCAGCCGTCATGTCATACAAACACACATACACACAGTAATCCCAACCCCCCACACACGTACACACGTTTTGTTCTCGCGTTGTTGTTAAGGGAGTTAATCTTGACACCACTCACCACGGGCGCGGACCTGATTACTGTCCCTAGCTAAAACAACATCCAGTGTTTCTACACGACCATCCTCCCCTCACACGTCATACCAGGGGATCGCATAGGAAGGAAAGGAGAAACAAAAACAAACGCCTCAATACAGCAGGAGACAGACCGACCTTCCTCCAAGATGGGAGAGAGAAGAAGCTGAAGAGGGGGGGGGAAATCAGTAACACAAACATACAGACGTATTTGATGGCACACAACCATATCTGTCATTTTGTCAAATATAATCCAGGAGCGTGCCACTCTAGCAGTTATTTCAGCAAAATCAATCAGAATTACTTCCCTTCATCGACCTTTCGGCTTGTTATGTGGTTTCCACAAAGAAAATTGAGTGGCTGATTTGAATAGGCACGCGAGTTGATTGGTTACTGGATAAGTATTTGACCTAATTAGAAAGGCGTTGTATGTTTGTAATTTTTTTTTGTACCTCTGCTTGACAGTTACTTTGTGACAGGCCATTTGATAAATGAAAACAAAGCATTATTTGGTACTTGTTTTTTTTAGGGCTGCGGAAATTTACGATTAATCGTTAAAATTTTTTATCCATTAAAAATTATTTTAATCGATAAAAATTCGATTAAAATTAAAGAAAATTTTTATAATATTTTTTTAAAAATTTTATTAATAAATAATTAATTATTAATAATTAATAATAATATATATATATTTTTACGTACAAACTTCTCCCGCGTAATATTATAATTTATTTTATCAATGTATATGGACCGGCAGACGTCAAATAAAAAATGGCTGACATCATTAGCGCAGTTACATTGAAACGTATAACTGGAAAGTTGAGCAAACATTTTTTTAAAGCAAACTGCGGATGGCAAAGTCGAAGATGGTGACAAAGTTTACTGTGTTCACTGCAATAAACAATTCTCTTTTAAAGGATCAAATACATCGCTGAAGTACCACCTTCAGCACAAACATCCGATCAAGTATCAACACATTGTCATAAAATTTAGTTCAAAATATTCATAATTTTCAATTTTTGTGAGATAGGGGAAATAACTCAATTTTAAAAAGTCAATTACCCGTTTTTGTTACTTCCCTTGAAATGTTCAGGTTAATGACGTCATAAATTTCTATTTTTGGCCTTAATAGAAATTAATGATTAATTAATCGATAATTTTTCAAAAGTTAACGATTAAATTTAAATTAATCAATAACAGCCCTAGTTTTTTTATCCGACCACCAAAAAAATTATTTATTATTATGGTATTAACTGTTGACAACCCCGCGATACGTACGCCACTGTCAATGCTAGATGGGTAAGGACTTCTCCCACTTACGACGATAAAGATTGAATAAATTAAAATATTAAAATCATTAATCTAGTTTTAAAAAAAATAAATATTTTTTATAAGATTGACTATATATTCACTATATTAACTTAACTATATTGACATAATTTGACAAGAACAACCCCGATTAAAACTAAAAAACTAACTAAATTATACTAAATGATAAATGAAAAGAAGTAGGCTTTAAAAAAATATGTTTTCTGCTTTATGTATTATCAATTGTAATATAATATCACTATTTATTATTTTAAATTTGGCATGGATTACACTCACGAAACCGTGAATCACATTCTACATTTTGTCAATCCTAATAACTGTGCTAACACTCAGCGAATGGAGCGGTCATGGAAAACTGTAAAATGAACCAAATAAACGCCACAACGGGACTCCTCGTCAAATTATATATACATATACATTATATAAACTTTTATTTTAACTAGATTAATGATTTTAATATTAATTTCTTCAATCTTCATCGTCGTAAGCGGGATAAGTCCATAGTGACCATAGCCATCTAGTAGTAACAGCATAAGTCCATAGTGACCATATCCATCTAGTAGTAATAGCATAAGTCCATAGTGACCATATCCATCTAGTAGTAATAGCATAAGTCCATAGTGACCATAGCCATCTAGTAGTAACAGCATAAGTCCATAGTGACCATAGCCATCTAGTAGTAATAGCATAAGTCCATAGTGACCATATCCATCTAGTAGTAATAGCATAAGTCCATAGTGACCATAGCCATCTAGTAGTAATAGCATAAGTCCATAGTGACCATAGCCATCTAGTAGCAATAGCATAAGTCCATAGTGACCATAGCCATCTAGTAGCAATAGCATAAGTCCATAGTGACCATAGCCATCTAGTAGCAATAGCATAAGTCCATAGTGACCATAGCCATCTAGTAGAAATAGCATAAGTCCATAGTGACCATAGCCATCTAGTAATAATAGCCTTACTATCACGGGGCTGCTAACAGTTAATACCATAATAATAACGAAATTTTTTTTGGTGGTCGGATAAAAAACAAGTATCCATTAGCCATTATTATCTGTTAGGTCTAACTGATAGGAAAACAAAATATAATTATTCTTGTGTTGTGGCAAAAGCTTATTTCCGATTTATGTATGTTGTGCTGGGGATTTTTGGATAACAAAAACAAAAACCATTAATCTTGTATCAACTCACAACTAGCTTAGACGCTGATTAAATAAAGCAAAGAATCTGGATGCCATCTGGCCCAGAGGTTAAAATCATACATATCTAGGTTAGCTCAATGTCTGGAACACATCTAGCTCAGATTCAGGTAGGACCCATCTAGATCAGAGTCAATGTAGGACCCATTTAGCTCAGAGTCAAGGTAGGACCCAATTAGATCTGAGTCAAGGTAGGACCCATCTAGATCAGAGTCAAGGTAGGACACCTAGATCAGAGTCAAGGTAGGACCCATCTAGATAAGAGTCAATGTAGGGCCCATCTAGATCAGAGTCACGGAAGACCCATCTAGATCAGAGTCAAGGTAGGACCCATTTAGCTCAGAGTCAAGGTAGGACCCACCTAGATCAGAGTCAAGGTAGGACCCATCTAGATAAGAGTCAAGGTAGGACCCATCTAGATCAGAGTCAAGGAAAACCAATCTAGATCAGAGTCAAGGTAGGACCCATCTAGAACTGTGTCAAGGTAGGACCCACCTATAACTGAGTCAAGGTAGGACCAATCTAGATCAGAGTCAAGGTAGGACCCACCTAGATCAGAGTCAAGGTAGGACCCATCTAGATAAGAGTCAATGTAGGACCCATCTAGATCAGAGTCACGGAAGACCCATCTAGATCAGAGTCAAGGTAGGACCCATTTAGCTCAGAGTCAAGGTAGGACCCACCTAGATCAGAGTCAAGGTAGGTCCCATCTAGATAAGAGTCAAGGTAGGACCCATCTAGATCAGAGTCAAGGAAAACCAATCTAGATCAGAGTCAAGGTAGGACCCATCTAGAACTGTGTCAAGGTAGGACCCACCTATAACTGAGTCAAGGTAGGACCAATCTAGATCAGAGTCAAGGTAGGACCCACCTAGATCAGAGTCAAGGTAGGACCCATCTAGTTAAGAGTCAAGGTAGGACACATCTAGATCAGAGTCAAGGAAGACCCATCTAGATCAGAGTCAAGGTAGGACCCATCTAGCGTAGAGTCAAGTTAGGAACCATCTAGCTCAGAGTCAAGGTAGGACCCATCTAGATCAGAGTCAAGGTAGGACCCATCTAGAACTGTGTCAAGGTAGGACCCACCTATAACTGAGTCAAGGTAGGACCCATCTAGATCAGAGTCAAGGTAGGACCCACCTAGATCAGAGTCAAGGTAGGACCCACCTAGATCAGAGTCAAGGTAGGACCCACCTAAATCAGAGTCAAGGTAGGACCCATCTAGATCAGACTCTTGAAATCATACAGCTCAGAGACTCAGAACCTGACCAAACACTTTTTAAAAGCTATTTTCTGGTTTCTCAGACTCGCTGACATCGTATATACATAAATAATACCATTATGCTCTGTCGCAATTGGAGACGGCCATCTTTTGTTGGCCATTATGAAATTTACACGGCCTCTTAATAAACAACACTTTTTAGTAATGAATATGTTCGTTAAATAATGGATGGCTAGACAATGGATATAAAATGTAGGCATTAAGGTAAGAGAGAAATAATTGATTTTTACTCTCGTTAAGATTTTATGAAATTGAAACCTCCAACTTTTAGAGATCGTTGTCTCGCAATTAAAAAAAATTAAAAGTTGATTCCTGAACAAGGTAAAAAGTGTGGATGAATCAATGACCGCAATTATTATTTTTTTTAAATAAAAAATGTTACCCTTAACTAAGGGAGATAAGATCTAAAAGAGCCCTTAATCAAATAACCTGAAATCAAACAAAAATTTAAACAATACAATAACATGTCTTGCTAGACGAAATGTTTTTTTTGTAAAATTTATTTGTCATCTATTATGAAAGTTCCATGTACAAAACAAGATCATAATTTTTTACAAGTGGACAACTACCGAGGCTGCTTGGAACATCTTCATGATTAACGACAACCTCTTTTATCTCAATAACCTTTCGTCGTGTTTCGCAATCTCTTGATATACATCAACCAGTTTTTTGTAAGTGACAATAGTGAAATTAGTCGAAGTGTCAATCAAACACTGACTGACCTTTGAGATTAGCTTTCAAACTTTTTAAGTCATGGAGTTTTTTTTTAAAAAGGTCTATTTTTGGTTACAATGAAAGCACCCGGACTATCCGTTTCAAAGCGGCCAACTTCTAACATAACAGCTCTCTGTTATGAAGTCAGCGATTAGTCAAGTTGACGCTTTCTTATAGAAGTCGCATTAAGGTGCTTGTGACGTAAACAAAACAGGACTCAAAGGGAGATGGAACCCAACATAGTGAACTGCTTGGTAGAGAAAAAAGCGGATGACAAGGTGGAAAGACTAAAATCGGATCGGTAGATCTTTTTTATAATTACGATCGCTTGAAAATAAAATCCTTTCATAGAGATCCCTGAACGCAAATAATTTTTAATGCATTATGCAAAGACACAACGTGCCGACTCGCAGTATTGTAAAAAGAAATTAATGATTATTTTACAAAAAATTAAATAGTTTCATTTTAAAATAAATGTTTCGTTTTCAATCAACTTTGAGCCAATAATAACAGGTATCGCTTTAACAAAACAAGATGGAAAGTAGAAAGAAAGTATTGCATTAATGATAACAAGAGGTTTGTGTCTGTCAAAGATGATGTTTTTTCTAGGGCAATGTCCAAAAGTGTTTTGCCGTCTAAGATTCTTCGTGACCATATATGGATTCATGAAAAATACCTGTTTGAGAAAGTGATGACATTAAGTGACATGTTATTTAACTGAATTATTCCCTCAATCTTACAGATGTCACCACAGCCACCAATGTCACAAATGTCCACAATACTGCAATGTGTTGTCAAATCTTATTTAGTGTTGTCACCAATACTACCTCTTAGTGATCACAGAACCATACCAGCAACTTGTTGTTTCCGCTATTTGACAAGTTGCAGAATAATAGTGTCATTTGGTTTATGACTCATATCAGCGTTACACAGGACAGTGCTAGGGGACGTCACCCCGAGATTTTATTTTTGGCCAAAAGATATCATCCGACTCACTCCTACTTTTGAAGTCTGATTTCAACAGTTGACACAACAGTTTTCTCATCCACACATCAACATAATACAATGATTACAGTGTGGTGTTTTAGACTATGTCCCTTTAAGAGTGCACTATAAAATTCAAATAATTTTTTTTTCCATAAAATTTTCGATTTGTGAAGATGCAATTAAAAGAAATGTTAATAAGTAATTCGTACACCAGCATGGGGCTACTTTGTATTTTGGGGTATGCTAAGTATACTAAGGTATCAGTGTACTAATTGTGTACCTTCGTTACATTTCCTTGACACACTGTACAGTGATACGACTATTTCAGGTTAACCTCAATTATTATGGTATCACGTGAGCCACTTAAGAAAATTCGTGTGCTAACATTTTCTAAACACAAACCCCTTTCAATTTCCATAAATTAAATAAAAATTGCACATGCTGTAGATAGGTAACTGCCCATGGTTAAAGGTTACCGCCCATTACTAAAGGTTACAGCCCAATAAGGTCAATTTAGACAGTCGAGTATTGTTTAGGTTATGGTGCAGATTTAGCCTGAATGAAATGAACAAAGCTATCGCCTCCTAGCACGCAGAGTACTAGCATGCAAAGAAAGATCAACAATTCTTTTAGGGAACCATAACTTTACCGGTAATTGGTTCAATAATGTCCAAGGAAAAGTAGAAAAACTTACAGTCCAAGTTCCTTCCCTTCCCTATTGAAAGTCTTATCATTGCCGGTTAAACTCTGGTTGCCATTGGCAACACGACGCTCCCAAGACAGATGGGATTGTCAGACGACATTTTGCAGACGATGATAAAAAAGCGTTTTAAACTGGCCGGGAATATTTGATACAAGTTAAAACAATGGCAAAAAGACAAGAACAAAAGGACGTTTGGGGGAATAGTAAGGGGGCATGATGTGGCGTGAGATGAAGACGAATCTAAATTAAAAAGTATCTAGTAAATATTAAATACATTAACTCAGAAAAGGTAAGAGAAAAATATATTTTAGTGAGAGAAAATTAGAGGCAGGGTGAGAGACAAAAAGAGATAGAGAGAAAGAAAGTTAGACAGAGAGATATAGGAAGAGAGAAGGAGATAATGTAGGAGAGAGCTTTACAGATTAAGAGTTGAATTCCAAAACTAAAGTACAACAGCAATAGTATAATCCCGAACTCCAGGTTTGGATGGGACTCGCCAAACATGGATTATAACTCATCTGAAAAAACTTCTGGACTCTTCCACGAATAGGGGAATCCCGTTGCCGTGTAATGGGCATTTCGAATATTCCTGCGACGTAGCTGGGTCCAAGATTTATCAGCCACAAACTGTGCCACCTTGGATTATTCGGAAGTGTGGATGGACTTGATGAGCTGTTTAGGGAACTAGATTATCACGTGATTTTGTTCCGAGATCTCTACTCCATCGTCGCTGTGTAGCGGACAATGCCAGAACAATCGGAAAATTTGGAAGCACTATGGTTTATAAAAAAAAATAGAACAGGTCTGGGATAAAACAATTTGTGCATTTTATATTTGGTTTATAAAAGTACTAGCAACAAAGCCCGTCTATGGACGGGAATAAGTGTAGGTCGACCTGTGAAGTTCATGGTAGGACATCAAAAAATCCACATCAACTGACTCCAAATTAAAAATGAAACGTCACCAGTTGTCCTTTCAACCAGAGGCTTTGTCCAGAGACCCAACCCCCCACCCCACCGCGGTCTGTCCAGAGACCCTACCTCACCCTCCCGCCCAAACCACGGTCGGTCCAGATACCCTACCTCCCCCACACCGTGGTCTGTCGAGAGACCCTACCTCCCCACCACTGTGGTTTGTCGAGAGACCCGCCGTCTCGACCGGCCATACATCTGTATCACGTCAAAAATACTGTACATTATACTGTAGTTATAATACATAACCCGTGGATGACTTAAAACTTTTAATCCATGAAAATGAATGATAAATAGATGAGAGAAATTTAGAAATAAATAAATTGGAAGTTAGATGGGAAGATAAAATAATACGAACAGATTACATAGAGTTGAAAGTGACATTGAGCAGAGAATAGTTTAGAAATAGCAAATGAGGCCAATGTAAATCAATACGAAAAAGGGAACAACTCATTAAAAGGAACTAAGAATAATACAAGGGGCACTTTCAACAGTTTACAATTTGTTTATTTGGTTTGGTTTAGTTCATGCAGCTTCAGACGTATCGTTTTGTTAAAGTAATTTTGTTCACATGTTGATGTTTTTTTTCGTCTATTTTTCTTCTGCAAGAAATTAGACTTATCGCAGACATTCCTATTTATTTATTTATTTATTTTTTTAACATTTTTTATACTTTTTGTTTTTCTAATACCCAAAACAAAAAATACACAGCATACTAGATGGTGAGAAATCTGGCGAAAAGATAAAATAATTCACATTTGATTAGACATCTCTTAAAAATATAAAAAAGAAGAAAGAGATAAAATACACAGGAGGAGGAGACAACTCGACGAGAAAGACATGAAACAAAGCACTTGAGGAGACAACTCTCTCTTGCCGCTGGACAGATTCTTGCTTGGGAAGAGCGCCAAAAGGACCAGAATAAATAACTCAATGAAGCGTCCTTGAACCTTGGGGGATGTGGGGGCTGGTGGTGACGGGGGCGGGGGGAAGGGGGGGCTATTAGACCAACCAGACAACTCTCTCAGGCTGTTGGAATCAGTCCACCCATAATTTTGGACACACATTTCCACGTCTGCTCCAGTCGACGTCTGCTGGCGTTTTAAGTGCACGGTCTTAAAAAACGAGTAACATTACAACATGGCCGCACTCTGAATGAACTCAAAATCATTTAAATGTTCCTCAGTCATGGACGCCTAAACAAGACACTGCCTCTATAATGGCTGGCATTTTTTTTAAATGAAAAGAACCAATCAATTATTGCATAATTTTTTTTCCCAACTGTATTTCTTAATTTACCATGATATAGTAAAGGCACTTTAAGCAACAGTTTCAGACTTCGTAGATCACAATTCGTTAAATCCTGATAAAGCGGAGTTAACTTTTTTAATATCTCCAGATCGGAACTGGTCTCTCGAAACAAATAGAGGTGTTAGTTGATTAATACAATACACAAAAGTAAGTTAAACGGAACCATCATTCGAAATCGCAATGCAGCAATTAGTAATGTGAATAACATTTTCTTCGGAAAGCAAAAAATGATAAATCCTAGGTAGCTTCCGTTGCTTAATTCAATTATGTATTTAAAAAATCTATTACAACCATCTATTTTTTAAATCTTTTAAATTAACTCGTGGTGTCTGCGGCCGCCCGCCCGCCCGACCGCCCGCCCTTGTCGCCAAAACTTTTGATCGATTTTTAACCCACTTGCTCGTAAGCTAGTGAGCTGAAATTTTGCAGGCAGTTTCGTACCGATAATAAAAACAATGTATCAAAATTTCAGATCGATCGCATGTACCGTAATTAAATTATTGATTTTTTAGATTATTTTATTTATTCCTATGTATCATGCTATTTTTTGAGATAGAGCGTCGCGGTGCGTATTATATTGAACAACCTTTCTGTCGCGCAATAAGGTGCGTATTTTATTGACAACTCTTTTTATAAACATATTCCTGATCGGTGCGCATTATATTAAACATGTTTTACGACACAACTGCAATTTTGTATTTCTGGATGGTCTGGCGCTGCGTATTGTAATGAACATTCTTTTAGTTACGTCTCGTACATAAAGGATTTATAGTGAAAAACTTGTTTTTTTACGTTTTTTTTTAATTACAACCCATTTCCGCAAGATATGTCGATTCGGCCTGTAAGCTCTGACCCTCACAAGAAATTGAATGAGGATTGGCCGTTATATTGGACTCTCGATGTGATTATGCCGCTACCACCATCACATGACACCATCTGACATTCACATTGGCATTGACATGTGAGGCCATTCAACCGAAACGATTGCGAGTGCCGGTGTAACAGGCCAGATTAAGCCCCTGACCAGAATATACCCGGGTATAATCTGGCCTAGGCCAGAATATACCCCCGGGGTTAAACTGGCCTAGGCCAGAATATACCCCCTCAGGCCAGAATATACCCCTTTGACAACATGGGGATATATAGTAAAAAATTGATGAATGACTTTTTAGACTTTCTCTTCATGTTTTAGTTCTGTCAGAGAAATTAAACTCTTTTCTTAAGTAGCAAAATTGTTTTAATTTAAAAAAATTAAATAAAATAAACTAATAATTATAAAATATTTTACGATGATTACATTTTATATGAAAATGATGATGTCGCTGTCTCGTTTTTTAAATATGAAATCTTATATAATTTCGACGATTCAAGATCAAAAGGTGCAGTCTATGCAAATATACATGTATATGGAATCAGCATTTTTCTATTTTTTAAAATTAACATTAACTTAATCAAGCACTACACGATTATTTTAAAACAATACTTTAAGAGTGGTTATATTTGTTGCTTTTCAAAGGCATGCGAACACTTTGGATTCCTTACCCTTATCTTATATTATCATTTATAGACGCTCCTGTTATACAGAAGATTATTACGTCCTACGCTTATCATTGGTTTATGTCTAGCCTTGCATTTTTATTTGAGTTTTAAATGTTGAAAGTTGGTTTTCCTGGTTTCCTCAGGCAAACTATTCCAAATTTTGATTCAAGTAGTAATCATGTATTTGTTATGTAGTTGTCATGTAGTTGTTATGTAGTTGTTATGTCGTTGTTATGTAGTTGTTATGTAGTTGTTATGTAGTTGTCATGTAGTTGTTATGTAATTGTTTTGTAGTTGTCATGTAGTTGTTATGTAGTTATGTAATTGTTTTGTAGTTGTTATGTAGTTGTTATGTAGTTGTCATGTAGTTGTTATGTAATTGTTTTGTAGTTGTCATGTAGTTGTTATGTAGTTGTCATTTAGTTGTTATATAGTTGTTATGTACTTGTCATGTAGTTGTTATGTATTCCCAGTGTTCACGTGTTGAATTACTTTATCTCTGAGGAGGATGTGGTTGTCATGTTGTCCTCTGTTCCTGTCAGAATGTAGCTTAGGGCCAAAAGAAGTAACCGCCCCCACCCCTGTTATTTCCTTTAATATGTACGTCAGGGTTGTTCAAAATCTCGATTGTGGCCATAATATACAATATTGTCAAAAGTAAGGCCATATTTGTTCAAAGACGGTTTATTCTTGAAATTTTTAGTGGGTTAAAAGTCCTAATCTGCATGTGTTTTTAGACAGGTTGTATCACAATGATGTCTGTTTCTTAACCTGTGCTTTCCTGTTCCTTTTGTTGTAGGCTCCCATTGACAGTACTTTAACAGAATCATCAGGGAACTGATTGGGTGAAGGATCCTGTTTATTGCTGTAATCTTTTAAATTACTGACATTGTAGGTGCTTCTGATTATTTTGATATATTCTTTAGCTTAATTCTTGTTCAATGATTCTACCACGAGGTAGGGACCAATCCATCAGGGCTCCATTTCCATGCGATGAATGCGGCGATGATTCTGCATAGCATCGTCATCAGCATCCTTAATGGTAAAACTTTTCCATCTTCTGCAGGCCTGAGATCCCTAGGTAGCTTGGCTTTTCGTCCATACATAATTTCAAAAGGAGTGCACCTGGTTGCAGCATGTACATATGTGGTATGCACTGGTATATTGTTCAGTGGTGGTGTCTTCTTGCTGGTTTTTGGCTTTAGGACAAAACATTTTTGACAGTCTTTGATATATTTGTGAACGTCATTCTTAATTCATTTCCAATAACAACGTTCAGAGATTGTGGCTGTCTTATCTCTGCCAATAACAACGTTCAGAGATTGTGGCTGTCTTATCTCTGCCAATAACAACGTTCAGAGATTGTGGCTGTCTTATCTCTGACAATAACAACGTTCAGAGATTGTGGCTGTCTTATCTCTGCCAATAACAACGTTCAGAGATTGTGGCTGTCTTATCTCTGACAATAACAACGTTCAGAGATTGTGGCTGTCTTATCTCTGACAATAACAACGTTCAGAGATTGTGGCTGTCTTATCTCTGACAATAACAACGTTCAGAGATTGTGGCTGTCTTATCTCTGACAATAACAACGTTCAGAGATTGTGGCTGTCTTATCTCTGACAAAAGTGCTACCAAAATTCGGGTTGACATTCCAATATTGGCGAAGTCCAATAAGGATGACCGCACTGTTTTAAGAGTAACACAGGTAAAAATGAATTGCGCTGATTTAAAAATTATAAATAATTTGCACTACTGGAGCAAAGGTTTCTTTTGAATGTCTTAAGACTCCGTGAAGGCAATGTTTACCACACTTTTAGTCATCCTATTCTTTAAATTATTTTGCATGTCAGCGTATATTCAGAGAGATTAAAGAAAGGGAAAGGTGCCATGATATGTTTATTTCAAAAATAAAATGAAGATATGCCAAACCGTTGTTCTAGTAACATTTAAAATGTATGAGAGGAGGCAAAAAAACATAAAAAGGAGGATAAAAACATTTATGCATAATTTAATTCAATAATCTAAAAGAATCTTTATTGCCATACTCAAAATAATTAAACATAATGATTTGATTAATAAGCGAGGTACACGAAATAAATGTTCGCAAGCGTTTGAAAAGCTACAACTATAGGCTAGTCCCTATCGCGCTTAAAGATTGTTTTTTAATAATCAATTCATGTATTGCTTGAATTAGTCAACTTAAAATTTTAAAAAATTTTAATTTAAAAAAAAGATAATAAAAAAAACGCTGATTCCATCTATACTTTGTGTAGACTGTAACTTTAGATAAAAAGTTACCGTCATATCAGACATTCTAATAAAAGAAATTATTTTATTATTATTGTTTTACTGTAAATAAAACATCTTTCCTACTTAAGAAATGAGTTTAACTTCTCTGGCAAAGCTAAAACTCATAAAAATGTCTTAATAGTCATTCATTCATTTTTTACTATATATCCTCGTGTTGTCAAAGGGGTGTATTCTGGCCTGGAGGGGTATATTCTGGCCTAGGCCAGTTTAACCCCCGGGGTATATTCTGGCCTAGGCCAGATTAAACCCGGGTATATTCTGGCCTAGGCCAGATTATACCCGGGTATATTCTGGTCAGGGGTTTAATCTGGCCTGCTACACCGGTTTTCTTGGCTTCTTTTGGCACAAAAGCCACCCCCGCCCTTACCACACGTTTAATTACGACCCTCGACAAGGTCATGGTTGAGATTTCTTTTCTCGGCGTCCTTTTTCGTAAAGGGCCCAAATGGTGGCGGACATTAATAGATCAATGGGCATTCTTAGATTTCATTGTACACAGCTCACAGAAAGCCCCCGAGGTTATGTGTAGTTAACAGCAGACAGAAACTCACACCGAATCGAAGCGTTATCAACAGAATAGGAGAACTAGACCAGTGGTTCTCAAAATGTTTAGAGATGGGTACAACTTTAATAATTTAAAAAAATAATAATTAATTCAACTTAAACTCCGTGTCATTTGATACAGCCGGGATATTTTTCGTTTTATGCATCCTTACCAAAGCTCGTGTGGAAAATAACAATTTAGAAAAATATACGTATAATAAATTAATTAGTAAATACTACGTTCACTATACAAGAGGTTGAGTCTAAGAAAAAGAAGAAAACGGAGGTGTACACTGCTATAAATATCAAATGATGAATGTATGTAAATGGAATGGATTTTTAAAAATTGTACATGCATTATTATTTTTAATTAATTTTTTTTTAATATGGGGAAAACAGAAGGTTGTGGGTGTTTAATGTGTGATGGGACTAAGTTTGGGTGGTTCGAATGGGATAATGGGATCAGAGAGCAATAGGGAAAAATAACTTGAGGCTGATCTTTAGTTCAATATTAGCAATGTAGATGTGGATTGTTTTGGTTATTCCAGTAAAAAAGACATAAAAGTACCAAGGTCTGAACGAAGAATTGGCTGAGAGGGAAAAGGTCCCTGATAGGGGCAACGATGGCGTCGAAACCAGAAAATGAATAAGAGAAAAGGGTGGCTGCTGGGTGGGGGGAGTGTGGGGCGGGATCCATTAAGCGGAATAATTGACGCAAGGAAACCGTCCGTGATCGACTGAATGTATGACACGGGCCTACTGGCAACTTGAGAACAAATTGATAATCTCAGTTGGCCAGGGAGGTTGAGGTCAAACAGACCAAATATACGATCGACTAATGGTTTCAAAATTTGCTTTCTAAAATTTTTGCCTCCAAATGAAATGAAAGGTAAGAAAAGCGCAGTTAGATTATTAAGTAAACATTTAATTTTTATTTTAAAAAAATAATTAAGCTTTTTAAATTGATCAATCATTATCAAGGGCTGATTCCATCTTCGTGGGTTGTAATTAAAAAAAAATCAAAATGCATTCCTTTAATATTTAACGCTCATTCGTTTAAAAACTAGTCAGGGAGACAAAGGCGGCAGTGCATTGTGCCACACAATACCGTCATAGACGTGACCTTTGAACGGTGCGTCACTTGCTAACAACTTGAATGGTCTGTGTCTTCTTATCATAATCTTCTGCAATTCAACTCGCGTCTGTAATTATTAAGAAAAGGCCCTTTTTTAGGAAAAAAAAAGTTATTTATTTTTCTATAACTTTAATATGCATTTATTTAAAAGTGTATTCTGTAAATAGGGAACGAAGGAATAACTTTTATAAAAAATACTAGACGAAGTACATTATAAAATAGAGCCAGGCTAGAGATAATACGTGATAAAATCGAGTTCATACGTCTCTAATGTTACAATGTTAAATTAGAAAAAAGCAACATAAGACAGTTGCAGTGAAAGTATAAAAATAGTTTTTGTTTAATGCTTAGAAAATTCATAAAATGATAAAAGAAAGAAAGACACCACCAAACGAGAACTCGGAGAGAAATAATGGGAGTAAACAGGTTATGCCAGAGTTGTGTTTCCCTTGGAGAGGATGGCCCTAAACAAAAAAATTTTCCCCGTAGCTACGTATTGAAGATGGTTAGGAGGGGACGGGGAGGAGGACTGAGACAAAATGGTGTCTGACCTTTTCCAGGGCGACCATTAAGACATCACTGACAGCTGAGGGCAAGGGGTCTCAACTCACGTGCCCCTCCGCCCGAATGGACCCGTCACATTCTCTGGTGCTGTTGAAGTGTGAAAAGATTTGCTTGCTGGGAGTGACTTCGTGTTTCTTTAGTGACAGACAAGCACGTTTTTTTTCCACAGGGGAGATCATTTGCATTTTGTCACAAACCAAAACTTCTTACACTATTTGTTTCTATTGAAACAATTAGTTCGTGATAAGTATAACAGCGAGGTCAGACTGCAATCAGGTTGGGAAACGTACCTTATAGATCAATGATAAGGTATACATAGGCCTAGTACGCCGTGAAACAACTTTGTTGTATTCCTCTTCATAACACAGCTTCTACGTTCTTATTTCACTGTTTTAATATGTGCCTGCCTGTTTGTTCACATTGTTTGTGTCTTTGTTACTGAAAGACAGCAACTCTGCCTGACACTGCGTATACTATTACAGTTGATACAAGTGATACTAATCTTAATATTCTTCAATAGTTCTTCTTTTTTTTTCTTTAACAAAAAAGATAAAAGGAATAAGTTTTAAATACGTATTACTATGGACAAAAACAAATAGGATGCCAAAGTAACCGTTAACCAGAACGAGTATATATTAACTATATATTTATTAATTTATTCATATGTATCTTTAACTAGTGTATTACCCGTCAAAAATGACGGAAGTTTTCAAAATAAATACACATCAGATTAAAAAATAACGTAATACAGATCTTTCATTTATTATTTTAAAATTTATTTTATTCATTTATTTCCCTATTGAACAATTTTATGCGGACGTTAGAAAAGAGTTATTTTTTGGTGCAGTAATTTGGTGCGCTGCTTTCTAAAATTAGTATATAACTTGTTTGGCACGATGAAAGTCGGTGGAATGCGGAAAGATTGAAATATCTAATACCTAAAACTATCTTAAACAATTTCATCTTCGGGTTTAAAAAAAAATTAAAAAAATAATTTAAAAAAAATATATAAAATTCCTATTAGTTAAGAATTGACAGAAATCTAATACCGTTGATTGCATCAACTCATACCCAGGTCAAAGATATAAAGTGACCATTTGTCTCACGGATGACCGCTGTCCCGATGTATCAGTTAATGTAGAACTTTAGCCCAAGTCTCTTTGATCTCACGGTGGCGAATGGCCCCATCTTAAGGAGAGTCCATTAGACCCGGGGGGGGGGAGGAGGGGCTAGTATCAGATCAGTGACTTGGGGCAATTTCCGATTGAGTCAGTCTACCTGGCTCAGTCATGTGAGATGGCTTTCATGTGAACTAACGCGTCACATCACCTCTTAGTAACGCATTGTTCTATCACTTATTAGTAGACCATTGTCCTTTGTTTACGAGAGCTGGCAATCCCGCGTCAATTGATCGCAAAATAAGTCTTTACATTTAAAAATAAAAAATAAATGGAAGTAAAAAAAGATTTTTAAAAACCACGTTTTTATAAGTGGACTAAAAAGAAGAAAATAATTTAAAACTTATAAGTTCAAGTACTTTAATTTAATATGACTAAAACGTGGAGCGGGCGCTTATGAGGTTTAACATATGCAGTTCATTCATTCTCTCACTTATAGATCTCTCTTTTGCCTTCTAAATTATAAATTTTTAATTGTTATACCAAACACCCGCCCCACGTTTTTAGTCATATTAAATTAAAGTACTTGAACTTATAAGTCTAAGTGTATGCTATGGTTAGTTTTGAAGTATTGATTATGTTCAAATATAATACGCATTGCCCGACAAACATTTACAGACTGGAAATGACTGATCTCCCCTTCATGTTAAACATGGTTGGGGTGGTCGGGTTTGGTGTGAACTCGGCACGTGAATGTAATGTAAACATGAGGAGACGCATAATACATATGCTTATATTTAGATAAACTAAAAAGTTCAATAATTTAATAACGGTACACTCGATCGATCTGAAATTTTGATACAATGCATTGTCATCCAAGATCTATCTGTGGTAAAATTTTGAGATCTCTAGGTCCATCAGAAATGGTTTATTTTTACGTTGGCAGATTTGAAAAATTGTGGACAGACAAACAGGAACGAAAGTGAGTTAATAAAAACGTGGTAAAAACGTGGTAATTACATGTCTGTATCTTGTAGCATTGTAAATTAAGACGATAATCGAAAAAAAAAGAAAATGGATCTTTAACACAAAGAAAAAAGCTGATTCATAATGTCACGAAGTCATTTTGGATACTCTACTATCTAATAACACAAATAAACGCTTCTATTTTTTTTATCTGTCCTTAAAAATATTTCTCGTTATTATTGCATTATTTCATGCTCGTTTTATTTTTCACCATTTGGTTATCTGCACTAATTTATTCCAAACTTTACTATCCACTGAAAATTTTAAAACAGTTTGTAAAATTTACTAATCTGAGTTCCATAACTGCTGGCAAAAAGGTTAAAGATGTGTCAAAATTATGATTTAAAAAATATACACAATTTAATTTTTAGAAAATATTAATGTTATTATTTATTTTTGAGGTTTATGGTATCAGGCTATGACAGTGGGAAGTGCATTAAAAAATAATTGAGAATATTTCAATTTTATTTCGCGTTATAGAGCAGTGAAAGATTTGATCTTTTACAGTGTTCCGAAAAGGGTTGGTCACTACGCGGCTTGGAACACGAGTAAGGTCCAGTGCTGGATTTAACTAATTGCTAAACAAGATTTAGCTAAGGTCCCCCGCCTTCTTGGAGGGCCCAACGGATTTTTTTCTCCATTTTTAGCAGTGGCATAGAATATCTAGACTGCAAAAGGGCCCCTATATCTCAAATAGCATAGGGCCCATCAATTCTAATTCCAGCCCTGGTAAAGTCATGGAACTGGCCGTGACCTGAAACTGACAGTACCCTGGCGGGCAACGCCGAAGCCCGAGGAAAGGTTAGGTTCTAAGTAATGTCATATATGATTACAGCCGCTGCACGGATCTTAGGCAGAGCATCTGAGGGGATGCAATGTCGATGATGAAAACCGAAGTACCCTTTGAGGGTCGCGTTATCGGAAGTGACCTTACTAGCTGTTGGTGCTGTTTAGGGCCAGGAGTGCCAGTAGGGATTAGCAAAAGGTACCGCGAAGAACTTAGCGGACGTCAGCTCCGAGGAAGTCTTCTGAAAAGGTGACACCTTTAGATATAGGCCACTTTGATGATCCCCTGTCTAGCAAACGGAAATAACAATTACGTGTAAGGGCGAAAACATGAAGAAAAATTCAAAAGAGAAATATCTCACAACGATTACAAAAAAAAATCTTGAGCGCTCTTTCGTTCTCAAATTCTTCTCCTCTTTTTCTCACCCAGCTCTCTAGTTATATACTTATTTTAAGAACCTTCTACAGTTCCAGAAGTACTGAGAAAATAACCGCATCTTCCTTATGATAATTAATATGGGTTAAATTGGCAACCTTTGACCCCTCTCGAAAGAGCACAACTTCTTCCAAGTAAGTGTCTGACTGGGGTGGGTGAAGATAAGCAAGCATTTGGGTCAAACCGGCAGACTTTGACCCTTCGGGAAGGAGCGAATTGAGTGGTCGGGGTTACTATTAACTTAGGTAATAAAAGTCTACTCATGAAAAATTATTTCAACGGGATTAAAAAAATCAGGTGTAATAGAAATATTCAAAATTTAAAAAAAATACAATAAAATTCTGATAATACTTATGTAATACTCTCTAAGATTTTGAAAACTACCAAAAATTGTTCGAGTAGGACTACAAATATTTTTCGATTAGGACTACAAAAATTGTTCGAGTATGACTACAAAAATTGTTCGAGTAGACTAAAAAAATTGTTCCAGTAGGACTACAAAAATTGTTCGAGTAGGACTACAAAAGTTTTTCGAGTAGGACTACAAAAATTGTTGGAGTAGGACTACAAAAATTGTTTGAGTAGGACTACAAAAATTGTTTGAGTAGGACTACAAAAATTCTTGGAGTAGGACTACAAAAATTGTTTGAGTAGGACTACAAAAATTGCTGGAGTAGGACTACAAAAATTGTTTGAGTAGGACTACAAAAATTGTTCGAGTAGGACTACAAAAATTGTTCGAGTAGGCCTACAAAAATTGTTCGAGAAGGACTACAAAAATTGTTCGAGTAGGACTACAAAAATTGTTCGAGTAGGACTACAAAAGTTGTTCGAGTAGGACTACAAAAATTGTAAAATACCCGCCACAACGCTGACACCGATGGACGTGTGTTTGTAATTTAATCATTATGTCCGGGCCTGGCATTAATTGGGCCCGACGTCATATTCGTTTGAGATCTCTCCCTCCCTCTCTCTGTCGTCCCCTACTGTTTGCCACCATCTCTCTCCGTGGCGAGGCAGCCCTCGAAGTGAAGCTCAAACAGAGAGAACGTGCTTGCCAAGCCCTACAAGTACGGCCCTGACGTCAGACGAGGAGAAAACATCGTCAAGAACGCAGAGCAATTGTACGATTTCAGGCGCAAATAAAAACAGAGTGCTCGGACTTGATTTTCTAATTTTTTTCCCTCTCCCTTTGCGCTTTCTTCAACCTTAGTGCAATTGCGCCTGGAGTATTAAGCTTATATTTGTATAAGTGTGTTTTCGGAGGTGAAAAGAAAAATAATTTTAAAAAATAATTTAAATACATGAAAACTTTTGAAACAAACAATAACAAATTTAAATATAAATAAATATATAAACACTAAATGGGTAAATAGAACATTAAAAAAAAACTTTTCACAGGTAGCACAGGAAGCAAAAATTCTAATTACAGGATTCAAATCCTTACAATACAGACATGAGGTCAATTGCTTGGCCTCTTGGCCAAGGAATCTTTACAAGAAGCAAACGGCAGAAATCAAGACCTTTACAGAAGCGGTTGGTGCTGAAACTTTCAACGGACATGATCTAGAATTTGTTTCATGGCTGTCCTTTCTCTGTTTATTACTGACGGCAATGCAGACATCTTTATATGTTGACCTCTATTCGTTACCTCAGCTAAAACATCTATACCCACTATCTCAATAATAATAATAATAGTAATAATATCATTATCACTTTTCTAAATTTCAATATCTATATCATCTACCTAAATATCATCTTCTACTTTAAGAAGAGCACTTACGTTTATCAACTTCAATAACGATGTTCACCTTTACTTTTGTCACCACCACCAATTCCCGCCACCTCTACAATCGCCCATAGTTGACCAAGTTCCTTCTGTAATGACCACTCCTCAAGATCCCTTTCCCTATCCAACTAATTCCATGTTATTATTTCAGTACTCCCTGTAATTTCAGTACTCCCTGTAATGCCCAGTGCTCAAGTACGCGTGTTTATCATCGGTGAAATCACACTCACACACACACACACGCACGCGCGCACACACACACACACACACACACACACACACACACACACACACACACACTCACGTTAATTGTTCTAACAGTCTGTTTATTGAGTTCTTTATTAACACAATTAATCGCCTCTCGGTTCAGACCAAGCGGCGTTATTGACGTGGCCGGATTAAAGTCAATAATGGCTTGAAATAAAATTGAAATAAATACCTGCGCTGCCACATTTGGCAGGCAGGATTTGTGCATATATTACCTTTACAGCGAATGAATGTCTTTGACAAACCTGTCTCCAATACATAAATATTTATTTAGCAGGGGATTTCTTCGGTTTAACAGAGCACTGTTTCAATTAATTGATTTGGTTAAAACCCCCACCCACATCACCCAAGATTTAAATTAACAATGAAGTTACACATCGACTATGTTTCAGCCCTGTCCTATATTTGAAGAGCGTGTTACTAGGCTTGAAGTGGACTGTGTTACTGTAGCCATAAAAGAACACCGTGAAAATACAATAACACACCATCCAAATCCCCTGACCGAACTCAAATCAATACACTGACCATGATGTCCAGCACATCTTGACCTCCTCCAGTCACCACCACACACACTGACCACGAAGTCCTATTACAGTATCAATCACACTCACTGACCAATATGTCCAGCACATCTTGACCTCCTCCAATCTCCATCACACACGTTGATCATGATGTCTTACTCCAGTCTCAATCACACACACTGACCATGATGCCCTGCTCTAGTCTCAATCACACACACTGACCATGATGCCCTGCTCCAGTCTCAATCACACACACTGACCATGATGCCCTGCTCCAGTCTCAATCACACACACTGACCATGATGCCCTGCTCCAGTCTCAATCACACACACTGACCATGATGCCCTGCTCTAGTCTCAATCACACACACTGACCATGATGCCCTGCTCCAGTCTCAATCACACGCACTGACCATGATGCCCTGCTCCAGTCTCAATCACACACACTGACCATGATGCCCTGCTCCAGTCTCAATCACACACACTGACCATGATGCCCTGCTCTAGTCTCAATCACACACACTGACCATGATGCCCTGCTCTAGTCTCAATCACACACACTGACCATGATGCCCTGCTCCAGTCTCAATCACACACACTGACCATGATGCCCTGCTCCAGTCTCAATCACACACACTGACCATGATGCCCTGCGCCAGTCTCAATCACACACACTGACCATGATGCCCTGCTCCAGTCTCAATCACACACACTGACCATGATGCCCTGCTCCAGTCTCAATCACACACACTGACCATGATGCCCTGCTCCAGTCTCAATCACACGCACTGACCATGATGCCCTGCTCCAGTCTCAATCACACACACTGACCATGATGCCCTGCTCCAGTCTCAATCACACACACTGACCATGATGCCCTGCTCCAGTCTCAATCACACACACTGACCATGATGCCCTGCTCCAGTCTCAATCACACACACTGACCATGATGCCCTACTCCAGTCTCAATCACACACACTGACCATGATGCCCTGCTCCAGTCTCAATCACACACACTGACCATGATGCCCTGCTCCAGTCTCAATCACACACACACTGACCATGATGCCCTGCTCCAGTCTCAATCACACACACTGACCATGATGCCCTGCTCCAGTCTCAATCACACACACTGACCATGATGCCCTGCTCCAGTCTCAATCACACACACTGACCATGATCCCCTGCTCCAGTCTCAATCACACACACTGACCATGATGCCCAGCTCCAGTCTCAAACCACACGCACTGACCATGATGCCCTGCTCCAGTCTCAATCACACACACTGACCATGATGCCCTGCTCCAGTCTCAATCACACACACTGACCATGATGCCCTGCTCCAGTCTCAATCACACACACTGACCATGATGCCCTGCTCCAGTCTCAATCACACACACTGACCATGATGCCCTGCTCCAGTCTCAATCACACACACTGACCATGATGCCCTGCTCCAGTCTCAATCACACACACTGACCATGATGCCCTGCTCCAGTCTCAATCACACGCACTGACCATGATGCCCTGCTCCAGTCTCAATCACACACACTGACCATGATGCCCTACTCAAATCTCAATCACACACACTGACCATGATGCCCTGCTCCAGTCTCAATCACACACACTGACCATGATGCCCTGCTCCAGTCTCAATCACACACACACTGACCATGATGCCCTGCTCCAGTCTCAATCACACACACTGACCATGATGCCCTGCTCCAGTCTCAATCACACACACTGACCATGATGCCCTGCTCCAGTCTCAATCACACACACTGACCATGATGCCCTGCTCCAGTCTCAATCACACACACTGACCATGATGCTCTGCTCCAGTCTCAATCACACGCACTGACCATGATGCCCTGCTCCAGTCTCAATCACACACACTGACCATGATGCCCTGCTCCAGTCTCAATCACACACACTGACCATGATGCCCTGCTCCAGTCTCAATCACACACACTGACCATGATGCCCTGCTCCAGTCTCAATCACACACACTGACCATGATGCCCTGCTCCAGTCTCAATCACACACACACTGACCGTGATGCCCTGCTCCAGTCTCAATCACACACACTGACCATGATGCCCTGCTCCAGTCTCAATCACACACACTGACCATGATGCCCTGCTCCAGTCTCAATCACACACACTGACCATGATGCCCCTGCTCCAGTCTCAATCACACACACTGACCATGATGCCCTGCTCCAGTCTCAAACCACACGCACTGACCATGATGCCCTGCTCCAGTCTCAATCACACACACTGACCATGATGCCCTGCTCCAGTCTCAATCACACACACTGACCATGATGCCCTGCTCCAGTCTCAATCACACACACTGACCATGATGCACTGCTCCAGTCTCAATCACACACACTGACCATGATGCCCTGCTCCAGTCTCAATCACACACACTGACCATGATGCCCTGCTCCAGTCTCAATCACACACACTGACCATGATGCCCTGCTCCAGTCTCAATCACACGCACTGACCATGATGCCCTGCTCCAGTCTCAATCACACACACTGACCATGATGCCCTACTCAAATCTCAATCACACACACTGACCATGATGCCCTGCTCCAGTCTCAATCACACACACTGACCATGATGCCCTGCTCCAGTCTCAATCACACACACACTGACCATGATGCCCTGCTCCAGTCTCAATCACACACACTGACCATGATGCCCTGCTCCAGTCTCAATCACACACACTGACCATGATGCCCTGCTCCAGTCTCAATCACACACACTGACCATGATGCCCTGCTCCAGTCTCAATCACACACACTGACCATGATGCTCTGCTCCAGTCTCAATCACACGCACTGACCATGATGCCCTGCTCCAGTCTCAATCACACACACTGACCATGATGCCCTGCTCCAGTCTCAATCACACACACTGACCATGATGCCCTGCTCCAGTATCAATCACACACACTGACCATGATGCCCTGCTCCAGTCTCAATCACACACACTGACCATGATGCCCTACTCCAGTCTTAATCACACACACTGACCATGATGCCCTGCTCCAGTCTCAATCACACACACTGACCATGATGCCCTGCTCCAGTCTCAATCACACACACTGACCATGATGCCCTACTCCAGTCTCAATCACACACACTGACCATGCTGCCCTGCTCCAGTCTCAATCACACACACTGACCATGATGCCCTGCTCCAGTCTCAATCACACACACACACTGACCATGATGCCCTGCTCCAGTCTCAATCACACACACTGACCATGATGCCCTGCTCCAGTCTCAATCACACACACTGACCATGATGCCCAGCTCCAGTCTCAATCGATGCCCTGCTCCAGTCTCAATCACACACACTGACCATGATGCCCTACTCCAGTCTCAATCACACACACTGACCATGATGCCCTGCTTCAGTCTCAATCACACACACTGACCATGATGCCCTGCTCCAGTCTCAATCACACACACACTGACCATGATGCCCTGCTCCAGTCTCAATCACACACACTGACCATGATGCCCTGCTCCAGTCTCAATCACACACACTGACCATGATGCCCTGCTCCAGTCTCAATCACACACACTGACCATGATGCCCTGCTCCAGTCTCAATCACACACACTGACCATGATGTCGAACAAATCTTTACCTACTCCAGTCTCAATCACACACACAGACTAAAATGACCAGCACATCTTGACCTACTCCAGACTCAATCATACACTGACCACGAGTTCCTGCACATCCCGCTCTCAGCCAAGCTCCCCAGAGGTATGGGGGGGGGAAGGAAGGGTCCACCACGGAGACCTTAGAGTTAGTTCCCCTTAATCAGACCCGGACTAGCCAGGAGCCGGACAGTCGGAGCTCGTGTCACTTAATTACTGGACCTGCCATCTTCTGTTCTCTCTTCATCATTGCGGACCAGCGTCTTCTTTTTATAACATTCTGTCTTCATTAGGGGGAAAATCTTTTTCTTGTCCATCTTTATCCATTTCTGTCCCTCCCCCCCCTCTCTCTCTCCATTTATGTCTCTCTCCATTTCTCTCTCTCTCTCTCTCTCGCTCTCTCTCTCTCTCTCTCTCTCTCTCTCTGTGTATCTCATTAATCATTATACAGACAAGCATTTCTTTTGTTTAACTAAAAGAACAATCTTATTTGCTCAATCAGTCTCTTTAATTATCTATTTGTATATATTAGAATTTGCCCTGTATCTCTCTCTCTCTCTCTCTCTCTCTCTCTCTCTCTCTCTCTCTCTCTCTCTCTCTCTCTCTGTGTGTATCTCATTAATCATTATACAGACAAGCATTTCTTTTGTTTAACTAAAAGAACAATCTTATTTGCTCAATCAGTCTCTTTAATTATCTATTTGTATATATTAGAATTTGCCCTGTATCTCTCTCTCTCTCTCTCTCTCTCTCTCTCTCTCTCTCTCTCTCTCTCTCTCTCTCTCTCTCTCTCTGTCTCTCTCTCTCTCTCTCTCTCTCTCTCTCTCTCTCTCTCTCTCTCTCTCTCTCTCTCTCTCTCTCTCTCTCTCACTCTCTCTCTCTCTCTTCGTTATCCAAGACTGGTGTACAGTTTTTCTAACTTTTCATTTTCATTAATATACTAAAAGAAAAGACTTTTAAATAAATTAAGAGGGAAACCAATAATTTGTGACAGGACAACAAAACATTTTCTAACTCACTCCCTCAAATCAAATGTCACTCTCTTAAGTTACTCTTTCTGCATAATTCTTCACTCCTCACTCTATTTCTCAACTATATCTATATCTCCTTCCCATTTTCCCAGTTTTCGTTCATCTGCGTTAGATGAGCAACAACAATACGAAATGTCCTATGAATTTAATCTCATAATCTCCATTACTGCTCCATGTTATTTTATTTCTTTGACTAAAGTTGATTTTCAGCTCACTCTTTGCATTATTTCTACTCACCAATAAACATTATATGTGTAGCCTTGAAAAAGTTCTCATTGACGAGACGTTTTCCAGAGTCATTCCTGCAGTGAGCAGTCGACGCTCGGTCTCTTGACCCACATTTCCAGAGTAACTAACACTGAGACTATGCTGAAGAAATATCCATTATAAGCCTAAGCTCTATGTCTATATGTCAAACTGCATGTTCTAGTATTAACAATATCCAGTTTAACCCTAAACTCTCTGTCAACCTGCATATTCTATTCACCAACATCCATTACAACCCTAAGCTTTCTGTCAGCCTGCATACTCTCGTACCATCAATATCCATTTAAGGTTAACTCTCTTTCTCTCTCTCTCTCTCTCTCTCTCTCTCTCTCTCTCTCTCTCTCTCTCTCTCTCTCTCTCTCTCTCTGTCCATCCCATTTCTCTCTCTCTCTCTCTCTCTCTCTCTCTCTCTCTCTCTCTCTCTCTCTCTCACTCGTTCCCCTGCATGTCTCCCTCATCTTCCCTTCTGTCACTCCGATTCTTTCCTCTCATCAATCTCACCACGATTAAATAACTGCTGGTATATTGCTTGCTAGTCCGCTACTTTCGAGACTATAATCTATTTATAGGTCTCCCGTAGGTCGTTAGATACGAGTGATCTCCCGCCCCATATTTCCCAGAACTGCCTTCTCTCCAATGTACCCAGGGGAAATCACGCATTTCAGAGAAAGAGAACGGTACTTAAAACCATATTTGCAACAGTCTTTTTCCAACTTCGCTCGCCTTTAATTTGAACTGGTGATTTTCACGTGAGTGCGGTCATTCCCCTCCGCCCAACAACCCCCCCCAACCCCCCCCCCAAAACCGTCTAAGATAAATCGATAAATCACAACGAGGTGCGAATGTTTGAAATTTCGATGTATCCTCTCATTGAGCTCTTCATCGTCTCCCTTTGCCCACATCTTCACACCAAAAGACAGCGCCAATTGGAAAGCCCCGTTTTATACGATCGAATGCATTTATTGGTTCAACAGTGATATAGAGGTGAAAGGCGCCGATTAATACAGGTGCTCATCAAATACGAGTCATTGTTAGCTGTAACAATAGCGATTGAAATCAATGCACGGACAGCAGGTAATTTGGTGACGAAAGCATTTGTCGAGGGGAGAGTAAAATAAACACAGAGGCGTCACTAGGGGACGGGGGGTGAGGACCGCACCGGGGGACACCAACACAAGGGGTAACCTCACAATGTAGATTTCTGTATTTTCCCGGAGGAGGTCTATGTGGTAAGTCGTGAGGGGGTGGGGGTGGCACCAACTCTAGTGACGACTCTGGATTACATTTGTTGGTAGAATAATTTGTTTTGAAAAAATTAATAAATAAAGCAATGTAAGAAAATAAACAATTCTTAAAACAATTAGTAGTTAAGATGAAATGGAAGCACTTCTTTACTAAAGTTCAATGCGCGATTTGCTTTTATTTAAAAGGTATTTCTTTTTTGAATTTTCAGATTTTGTAATTTATAGCTTTTGTATGAGTTTTCGTAGTTGCAGCCTCGGCTAACATAAATTATGGCTTAAGGGAGGCGGAAAAATAAACAACCCGTAAAAACAAAGTTTTTTGACTATAAATCCTTATATATGAGACATATCTAAAAGTATTGATTATGTTCAATATAATAAGCACCGCACGACAGACCCCTGTGACATCCAGGGCTGGAGTGAACCTCCAGTGACCCGTGGACGTTAACTATAGCAGACGGCTACACATGCTAAAAACTTAAAATTGATTAATTAAATTACGGTACATTCGATCGATCTGAAATTTTGATAGAATGCACCGTTAGGTGACACAAGTCTATTTGCAAAATTTCAGCTCGATAGGAACATGGGAAGTGGGTCATTGTTGACATTTCTTTTCCGCTGGTGGGACCACGACAGAGAGACAGAACGACAAGACGGTGAAGATTATCTAAGGCAGTGCTTCTCAAACTTTTTAGTATGGCGGACCGGCAGGAGTTTTTTTCCATTGCACCAGGGACCGGTACACTATTTTCCCTGCACTGACAATTTTCTTCTGTCCTTTTTTGAGAACTTCTGCGGACCGGCGGCGGATGGCCCACGGACCGGCATCGGTCCACGGACCACCACTTTGAGAAGCACTGATCTAAGGGATTTAATAACAAAAATGTATCTGAAATCCTATCTTTAATAGCGTTTGCAGTGATCGGGTACTAACATTTGGTCGTACATCGATTAAGAGTAAATACTAATCACACAATTTCTTTTAGTGAATCCGTTTAGTCACACAACAAAAGACACGGGACTTGCTTTTCCATTGGAACGGGATCATTTTGTAAACAAGAAAGTAATGAGGCTTTGCAGCATTCAAATCAAAGTCTCCATGTACAGAGACAATGTAATGGATGGATTGCCAGAGTAATACGACTCTATGATCTATTTCACATTGTCCGTTTCATTGACCCAATCCAAACATAAACAGCTTCAAAGAGGCTTGTTCATTCTTTCAGTTAATAACATCGATGGTGCTGACGGAATGTCTCAAAGTGTTTTGGAGATTTACAAAATAAATAAATAAATTGGATAGCGATGTTTAAGAGAATGTTAGAGAGATGATATGAGAAAGTAGGAGAGAAATTTGTCGGTTGAAACCAGAGAAGTTGCCATTAAAAGGTCTGGTTAATTCAGCCTTGTTTTGGCTTAGGAGATGTACGCTCGCATATTTCAATAATTTCATTTTCAAAGTAATGATATCGTAACCCACTCACCCACACCCCACACACAATAAATATTTAATGATATAAAAATTTACTAAAATATAAATTTTAAAAAATACAATTTGTTTATTTTTGTGAATAACTAGGAAAAGCAAATTTCTCTTCCGTTTTATGGTTATACACATTTGTATTTTCTCATATGTTTGTTTGCCCGGCTACAGTCGTTAAATTTTACTACAAAGTGCAAAGAAAAATATTAAAAAATTACTCCTTTATAGTATAGTCTAAATAAGCAAACAAAATAAGGAATAATAAAGTTAGAAGAACTGAACAAGAAAAAAAAAGTTAAAATAATCAGAAAATTAGATAACCACATAACTACATTTAATGTAGGAACAGTGCATAAATTCCCATAAACCACTGTGTTGACAGCTTTTGTCTGCCAGACCAAAGGGAGAGAAGCAAAGGGAAGCAATCCATAAAGTTGATTTCTTTGTAGCTGTTTGTACTATTATTTATTGAAGAAGCGTTTCATAAACGCAGAGACAAATTAGCAGTTTCGAGGTCAGTTCGTACATTCTGTATATGACATCTCTCTCCAATTCTCTCTCTCTCTCTCTTTCTCGCTCTCGCATTCGAACTTGAACTCGCTCTCTCTCTCTCTCTCTCTTTCTCTCTCTCTCTCTCTCTCTCTCTTTCTCTCTCTCTCTCTCTCTCTCTCTCTCTCTCTCTCTCTCTCTCTCTCTATCTGTGCTCGTGGGTTTTGTATGTGTTTGTGTGTGATTCAAATTGCTTTATGCCTTGCTATAACTCACGTGCGACTTTTATTAATTTTCATACATGTAGCTAATAAGAAAATAACCCACCAAAACAGTGACGGTGAGAAAATACTTCAAATAACGAACCCACCACACCAACACATTACCTGCACCAGCTAGGCCTAAACATTCTTTTATCACGTCTCTGAACTATATAATTATTTAAACACCTCCTTTTACACTCTAGATTGATCACAACACTATTTATCATCACCGTGATATGAAGAAATTGTTGCGAATCAAACGCGCCTGCTTCCATGTTAAGAGTCTTATTTAGTGCATTCATCGTAAAAGTTATACTGGTTATTTATAGTAACGTTATTGACACGTTTTTTAAAACAAAATTGCTACATAAATCAGAGGCGTCACTGGGGTTGTTGTCACCCATAGCGGTAGCTCATGGTGTCACCCCTTCACGACTTACCCCATATATCTCCCCCGAGTATGTCAGTGCCGAGTAACAGGAACATACATTATTTTACGTTTTGGTTTCTCCCCTTGTGATGGTGTCAAACGGTAGGGTCCACTCCTCCACACCCCTTTACTGACGCCTCTAGCGTAAATAATTGTAATTTTAGTCATGAACAGAACGTTACATCAAAAAACATACATTTTGTTTTGTGACAGCATAACACAGTGATACGTTGATACGTTTATTGTTGTTGTAAATAACAATAAAATGTACTTTTATGGATTTAAAGGAAAAATATATAATTTCAATAATAAAATTATTTCTCTCTGAACTTTTGTAAATTTGAAAACAAAGTTGTTGTTAAAATTGAGACGATTCAGAGGGCGCTCAAAGTTTTGACACTCAACACGCGCTGATAGTGTGTCAGTGTGCATCACGGTGCATAGATTCATGGCGATGACAATATGTAGTTTGTCAAGTTTTCTTTAAATACACGATATCTAGTTAAATTGGAGACTAATCAAAACGAACTATTTAAGTTGTTTTGGTGTGTGGGGGGGTGGGGGGTGAAGTGAGAGGTATAGTGTTTTAATAAAAAAAATTTGGCATTTGTTTTGGAGGGGGGGCGGTGGGGGTGGAAATTTTTAAAAAAAAGAACCAAAACAAAAATAACAAGGGAAGTAATAATGACAAATGTCAAACGTGACGCCAGAGTGACCTCCTCAATTCTAATTAAGACAGGCGACTCTCCAGGGACGGTCGCCATCGTTACGTTTTGTTTAATGCTCACGGAAAACCTCGGTGGAGATGGTAAGAGTTGGAGAGAGAGAGAGAGAGAGAGAGAGAGAGAGAGAGAGAGAGAGAGAAAGAGGGTGTAAGAGAGAGAGAGAGAGAGAAAGGGAGTAAGAGAAAGGGATCGTGAGATGTGAGACGATTACAGAATAAGATTCAAGAGAAAAGAAACATTAAAATAAGGAGACTTTGTTTTCAAGAGTCAAGAGTAGCACATTGTTGTTTTAGTTCTGTAAAATAATATACGTTGTTACATAATATGTTTTGTTACATAATATTTGTTGTTACATAATATGTTTTGTTGCATAATATGTGTTGTTACATAATATGGGTTGTTGTTTCCTTTAACCCAGACTACGGCCAATGAACACACAACCTCTGGCTTCATCATTAGGAGAGCTGAATGATTTCTTAGTTTCGAATCTAGAGAAGTTTCTTCAGCTACAATGTATTAATGAAATAATGTTTGTTTCTTGATTTTTAAAAAATAAATATTATTTTTCTATATTTTCGTTACGTTTTTTTGGTCACATTAATATGACATATTAGTAGTCGCCTCTTAGTTTACTTGGTTATATTTAGCCACCATTATTTGACAGGTTGTTTCCAAATAGCATATATGCATAGTACATTCCCCCCCCCCTCTTTTTGTTTTTGAAAACAGGGTCAAATAACTGAGAACTTGCATGCAGTCAAAGATATGAATTGATTCGTTTCTGCCAGACAGCCACTATAAATCATTGTTTCGAATAATTTCAAAATAATAATGATAAAATAATAATAATAATAAACGAACTTCATTTTTAGCGTCTACCGAACACAATGTTGTGAAGGTTATTTGTAAATAGAACACTGCCACCTAATAAATACAGCTTAAATGTCAGTATTACCATTTACTTTTTTACTATTATTACTATTATTTATTCGGCTATACTTTTTTCCTTTTAAAAAGAAAGATTTCAAAGTTTTTCTTTCTTTTTTAAAAATTTTTAAACGTGGGTTAATTACTCTTTCTTCACATCCAAAATATTACTTTACATAATTTTTCATATTTACATTTCTTAAAAAAAGATTGAACAATACTTATAAATAAATAACAGGGAGTGGAACGGTTTTTTAAGTGCTAAATATATTTTTCTATATTTGTAACGAACGACACAGTCGTCTCTCAAAATAAATCCAGACCAGGATTTTTCTCACTTTGATCACATTAACAGTTTTATTTGTTGTATTTCAACAATCACAACTAACATGTCATTACACATTAAGCACCGATTTCTTCTTCCTACATTGTTATTTCAAGCTGTCATCCTTCCCGATACCGATGAAAGAAGAAACAACACACCCAAAATCTCGTCACAATGAAATATTCAAAATCGAATATCGAGCGCTGTGACGAGGGCAATTCAAACATGCAGGGCCGAGAGCAAACCGTGGTGTGGAATAGATGAGAATTGATTTCGCGGGTTACGAAATAAGATTTTGTGAGATTTATTCTCCTATATAAAAACGTCCTCGTGTTGACAATGCCAATAAATTTGGGGATAATTACAGCGCTAGGTTCACGTCTCGAGGCGAGCCCGAGGGTTCTTCAATGGCTAACAACGAGTTTTTTGGTGGGTTTTTATGTGTTTAAATCACGTTTGAAATTTAACTCGGGCAAAAAAGGAAACAAACATTCGTTGGGGAAAAAACTGTGTGTCGTTATTAGAGAGGTCCTTTTTGAGTTGATGAAAAAAAGTTTGCCTTCTTTCGTGAAGGTTTGATAGACACTAGAAGGTATCCCATTAAAGGCACTAAAGTATTTCACTAAAACTGGACACTTGTCCTGTACTGATGAATTCTAACCTAGACAAAGGTCGTAAATTAGAAAGAGAAAAACAAACAAACAACTCTTGCATTTCCTTATTTATTTAAAAACATGTAGATAAATAAACGAAATAGGAATATGTAATGATTTTATTTATTCAAGCTTGTCTGCATGTTATCCAATCATTTTTAAAAGGAATTTCCACTCCTCAGATTCTTACCCAAAGTTTTTTAAAAAAAAAGTTACTTTTAATTATTCAAAGGCTTTTTTAAAATTTATTTATTCGTTTCTCATTGGTTTATAGCTTAGCTGGCACTTAGGAACCTACACCGGCTGACAAACTCTAATGAGCCTGGGATTACGCTCATAAATCTCACCCCCCCCCTCCTTGCCAGCAAGTACATTGGCCGCTTGTTCCTCCTGCTGGACACTGCCGAACATTTTCTTACCGTAAGACTCCAGCCGACCGACCTCCCTTCGTTCCACGTTCGGCGCGGGGCACGAAGTAAAAAGATCTGCCACTGTCTCAGTGGCCAGGCTACAATACCGACAGATAGGGTCCCTGCTAAAGAAGGATAATGCCCCGACAGTAATTATTGGCGTACATAAATTTGGCAGTCGGGTAGTCTGCCCATTACTAGTAGCTAGTTAAAGCTAATATTACTTTCTTTTAGCACTGTTACCCATTTACTGGTAGCTGTTTCACATTCACTACAATCTTCCCAAAAAATGAACTGTTAAACGACCCAACTGCTTTCTCCTTTCCAAACACTTCTATATAATTTAAAGAAAAATACACACTTTTACCAATCTAGATGATGGTAAATAGTTTAAAATATATACGAAGAAAATTGATATAAATCATAAACAAAATTTAAAGTGAAAAAAACAACAACACAACAACAACAACGAATTAATCGTTAAGAAATGTCTGGCATAAATCTCGTGAGCGCTTAATGTAGTAAGTGTTTGGACAAGGTGAGAGGGAAAGCTGCAGAATCCAGAGGAGCATTGATTAGCAATACGATATGGCTGCTACAATGCATTATAGATGTCAGATGCGCGGAATATGATCAGAGGAAACCAATTTTTCTCTGTTTGAATACATTTCAAGCTTAAGTGTCTCTCAATACTATTTGGTTATTTACAAATCCATGCGTCCGATGTTTCCTTTGTTGAGACATCACCTCATATAAAAATTGATAAAATCTATGAAACGAAACAAACATATTGTTCATAGATTCAATCATGAACATTTTATTCATTTCCTTGTTAATTCGTAGCCAAACCATTCTCATTTTCAAAGGCACCCTCATCATTTTAACTATAACAGTGAATTTTGAGATCCACAGAGCTAATAATAGCACACACACTCGAAAATGCTCAATAATCATTATATATATCCATGCTATCCTTACAGCAAATCATGAAATTAACACCATTTATTACAGCAAATAACAGGCCAAATAACAGGCGCCACAACTCTCCGCCAATCAAAGCTCGCGTCTGTCAAACAACCTTAACAGTCCCAGGGTCAATAACTCTCACAAACAATCCTAGTTTTCATTTTGTTGAAATCAATAGCAACAAGGCTTGATACTAATCAAGTCATGAAAACATTACGTCACAGGTTGATCTGAGTATCATTCAGTGCGACCTTATCTTGGTATGATAGCAGTGTTTTCTATGGGCTTACGGGAACAGTTCTAAACACTTTTTCATTGGTAAAATTTCGTTTTTCGATGAGAATAAAATAAGCAGGTTATTTTTTTCTTCTTAATCCTCATAGATCGACAGAGCTTATAAAGATCTTAACGGTGTAAACTAATTTTGTTTGACAGTCGGAATGTCTTAAAGAATGTTTAAGAATTCAATATTGGTTTTGGTTTTGTCAAGTGATTAATATGCAAAACAGATTATGGATGTGGGTTAGTGTCGAAAAGGAAACATACTTTCTTTTAAGGTGTACATAACCTTGTAACCATGGCAACACTTCGCTATGTTTCTTATTTTCTCTCTTGAAACTAACTGCAGTTTTTTTTTCTGTTTTACATTGTGTTGATACCTTAAGAAAACTTCATTTCCATTCTTTATTTTAAAATAGCTGCGTAACTTGTCTAGGTGCCGCTGGATGCTGACGGAGAAAGTGGCTGAGTGACAGAGAAAAAGAGAATAACAGGAGAAAGAGAGAGAAAGAGATTGACAGCTTCAAATTTAAAAAAAAATCTTTCATCAAGCGAACAGTGTTGGTATAGTTCTAGCTTCGTAGTTGAATCCATCACATAATTAATTACAATTATCTCACGCACGCCTTTTCTTTCTTAAACTCTCAATCTCTCTCCCTCTCAGTCTTTCTTACTCTCTCTCTCTCTCTCTATCTCTCTCTCACTCTCTCTGTCTTTATCTCGACTATTCACACAATCCCCATCGGCTTTTAATGATTCAAAACCATGACCGAACTTGGTTCTACACCATAACCTCCACCTCCTTGCCCATAGTTACCATCACAATACACGTGTTTCCTAGTGCATACCCCACATCACACCACAAAAAACTCCACAAACACACACCCCCTTACACACACACACACAAGGTCCGCACACCCATCCACCATGATTGTACGTTTACAAACATAAACTCTGTTGACATGTGCCTGGATATAAGCAACTCTGCCAGCACTCTCCCTTGCATCTCCATCTGTCTCGGTGATCTCCCCGTAATATTGTTGCCGACCTTATTTTACAACCTTCTCCTGTGCGCGAGTAACTCTGCCTGTCTTTCTAATCACAAGGCGGCTTTCCTTCTATCATGGGTTATCTTTATTTAAGGCTGATCAATTATTAATAGTTTTTTGTCGGATTCTGAGCTCGAATCCCGGTGTAACTTAAGCTTTGCTTTGTTAACAGTTACACGCTCTGTAATCTCCTAGCACAAACTCGCGCGCCAATTAGCGCTGTAAGGGGCGGGAGAGGAAGTGGCGGGAGTCGGGTGACTGTACGTTGTGTTTAAACACAACACTACCCATACGACCAAACGAAGATATTATTACATCTTATGAGCAATGTTATCTTCATGCTACGTGGTTGCGTGGATATCTAACCGACGCCGCGCAGCAGTTTAGAATTTCCGCTTAGCAAATTTTGGTAAGCATAAATCAGAGGCGTCAATGGGGTTGGTGTCACCCAGTGCGGTACCTCATTGTGTCACCCCCTCACGATTTACCCAAAAGACCCCTACGAGTCAGCCAGTGCCAAATAACGGGAAAATACAGAATTTTACATTTGTGTGTGAACAAACCTCGTGATTGTGTCACCCGGTGCGATCCACATCCCCCGCACCCCCCTAATGACGCCTCTGATGATAATATAATATCTGTGTTTGTGGTGTGTACAATTGTGAGAAAAAAAAGAAAGAAAAGAAGAATGGATGTTGTGCAACTCTTCACACAAGATTGTTATTTTACACAAGGATCATCGAACCTTAGAGGGAACATCGCATACCGAGCACTTGTTCTGCCCACACCCCTACTCTAATCCTAAAGAAGACTCAGCCTAAAGATTTCGCCGACAGCCGTGGCGTAGTCGATTTTGTCTGCGGCAAGGTCTGCTGGTCAAACTATGTTACTGCCCGGGCTGCTGAGATAGAAAGTGAACTGGAGGCAGCTACGTGTTACGATCTCGTTAGAGGATGATTTCCCCGAACCAATGTCCCCCCTGCCACCCCCCCCTCTCCATTCCACCTAACTCTCTTCCAAACGTTTCACCCGATGACACATTCGTGTCGGTAGACTGAGCTCAATATGGTGATGGCATCGTTCCCCTGAAAGGCAACCAACTATTTGATGGTGGGTTCAGAGCTGATTCCTATACCAATAATCCAACACTTACTCGAAACTCGGCAGAAATTTATAACTCGTTACGAGGGGATAATGTACGGCTTAAAGAAGGACACAATCGTGTCAGTAGGTTCAAAGTTCTAACTCTCAAACGTGCTCACACAAACCGAAACACAATCACTCAAACACACACACACACACATACTCACACACATATATTCACTCACGTACACAGAGTCACATATATACACTAATTAATACACATATTCACTCAAAAAACATATTATAAAACATTTATATTCACTCATATTCTCTCACACGTTCGTAGTCACTCACACAAGCACTCACTCGCACCCGTTCACTCACATACACAAACATGACCTCGCATACTAATCACACATACTCACTGTGCAACACACATACACAAACATGACCTCGCATACTAATCACACATACTCACTGTGCAACACACATACACAAACATGACCTCGCATACTAATCACACATACTCACTGTGCAACACACATACACAAACATGACCTCGCATACTAATCACACATACTCACTGTGCAACACACATACACAAACATGACCTCGCATACTAATCACACATACTCACTGTGCAACACACATACACAAACATGACCTCGCATACTAATCACACATACTCACTGTGCAACACACATACACAAACATGACCTCGCATACTAATCACACATACTCACTGTGCAACACACATACACAAACATGACCTCGCATACTAATCACACATACTCACTGTGCAATACACATACACAAACAAAGTATTTAGCTACTAGTATAAAACATCTCAAAGCTGTTGAGTAATTATGTCTCCAAAATCTGACCTGTTAGCCCCCACTAGGAGATTGGTCAAAATTTTTAATTTATTTCGTGGTGTCATCACGGCATCTCAGTGATGTGGTGTTATTACTCGTCCCTTTTAAGTGTCAACACACAAATTCGAGCCATTGTAGTGCCTATTTAGTAGCTGGTCATGAACTTTTGTCCTTGATGCTATGCCGAACCCCGTGGAACTCCAGAGACAAAGGAGCGTTTAACTAAAATCTACAAACATGAAATGAGAACCGTCGCAACGGCGTGACAACCGCTATTTCCACTTTACGACATAATGAAGTCCCCAACTGGCAAGTAGTGGCAAGTCGATTAGCCGCGGTCTGCGACGCGGCCAGATTTAATCTCTGTAAATGTCGACCAGACCCTTAAACTATGGTGTCAGTTTTGGTTTTCTTGTTTAAAAAAACATTAAAGTGAAAGTAACTGTGCATCCAGGTGAGAATTATCAGGGGACAGAACCTGTGTTTTATGTGGTGCTCCCAGTGTTCTAAAATTAAACTCTGGTGTTTTTATATATTATTTTATTCTTTTTTTTTCTTCTTTTAACACAGTCAAGACGGTGGGCGATTGTTACTTTGGTGAAGGATGTTTGGGATAAGTTAAAAATATAAACTAAAGAATTTGTATATGAATATGCTACATCTTTTATGATTAGGTTATTTCAAAGTCACTTTGACATGATAGTATGATGTTCATTGAAAAGATCGTACCACAACTGACAGTGAGTTAAACATAACATAATAAGTTCTCAGTGTTATCTTATTGTTCTAGAAAATTTCTTATTAAACTATGAGAGATTTCTATAATTGAGAAGAAATTTGAACCGCCGTATCTAGTCAAGAAGCGTTTTATTTCACGAGGCGAAGAATATGACTTTTCTTGGATACGCGAGATCAAGATTAATGAGAATAATTTCAATAATATCCACTTCATGAGCATATTACAATTTACTACAATAATACAAACAAGTAATAATTGTATATATTGATGGATATTCGCAAAATTTCCAGAAATCATGCTTATCCGGGACGATAATGAATTTAGAGATTGATCTATTAAAAAAATTGTTGAGGCTACAAAATAAAAAAGAGAATAGCAAAAAGCTTAGAGAAATAAAGTGGCAGCATTGGTCTTGTTATTATTATTGTGTACACAATTACGGTTTATTTTCCACCTTAAAATTTAACCCGCCTTCATCGGATCCGTATATCTGCATCTTACCACAAAGACACTTCTTCAAACACTGAATCGGGTTCTGTCGAAGCCTTCAGCACTCTTTAAATAGGCCACCTAAGACTGTTCTGTTCATCCATTAGCTTATTTTAGCCCAAGTTTCCATTTGAAAGGTTTAAATTTTAAGATTTGATTTGTTACAGTACTAACAAAATATACATTCCCATTGTTTTATATTTGGGTATTGACGCTTCACTCCGGCCTATAACAACTGTTACGAGCATAAATGTACGTATCCGTTTTACCAAGGATACGGTCAGACTCATTAACGATTTCGACTCTGTTCGTTCCTTTATGGTTTATAACTTTCATTTTCTATTTTTGAATACTGTTTCTTAAAAGTATTTATCTTTTGTTTCCTCCTTTTTTGTGTTGCTATTTTGAATGTTTTGATTCGTGAACGACTTGATACCCCCAGCTAACTACTCTCGAGGTGGATTTGACCTTACGAAAAAAAATTCCCATCCGGTGAATCGTAGCACAACAGAAGCCCATGGGTTCGCTCGTCGGTGTTTGTCATCTCAAAGTCTGTTTACATTCTTCACTGTTGTCTTGTTAGCACAATCTAGTGCTCCCTCCATTGGCGCTCTTCCGTGCTCTTCTGCTCTACTTTTATCTCAGCTGAAGATCAAGTTTATTCATGCAATACTCACAGGCGTGGACTGAGACCACTCATCTCGCAGTGGTTCTCAAACTTTGTAAAGCATACTCCCAAAAGAATTAATTGATTTTTTTCCTTCTAAATAACACACATATATATTCAAAATTTGAAAATATTTTTTTCCCCGCGGGACAACGTTAAAAATGTAAGCTAATTAACCACAATCCGTAACTCTGTCAACTATTTTGAGAACCCCTGTGATATCTATATAATTCTACTTAAAAAGAACGCAATAAAATTGAACTAGACGTCATACACTTCATGATATGATTCTTATGATAATAATGAGTAAAACAATATTTTGAATTCACAATGGTCTTCTTCTTTTTATTAATGTGAACCTCAAGACTTTCTCTACAAGTAGATTGTAACTTTGACTGTGAGTGTGCGGGTGAATGGCGTGTGTTCAAAAGAGAGAAACAATGGGTAGACAATCCACTGTGAAGTATATAAGCAGAAGTTAATGTTGGTAATACGCTTTGATTCAAACCTTAAGAAAATAGTTTACTACTCAGGCTGTAGAGTCCAAAGAAATCCTGGATCCCATAATGGGGTTACGACCCACGATTTGCCAGCCCGTGGTTTGGGGTCTGAATCGTAATTATTTATACTAGCCAGTAATGAGTTTTTCTGTTCGAAGGGTTTACCACGAATGTGACTCACATTTGTGCTCGTGCCGGGAGGGATCAAGGTTGAAGCAGGGGCGGGGGTGGTTCCAAGGTGGGTGGTGTTACAGATGTGTCTGAATGAGTTTTTGAATTATTGGACAAGACATGGGACACAGGTAAAATGCTAAGACATGGGACACAGGTAAAATGCTAAGACATGGGACACAGGTAAAATGCTAAGACATGAGACAAAACGCAATAATTATCAGTAATAGATAAATTAATATAATGAGCCTAAAAACCTAACGTTAAAGAAACGTAATTTTAAAAATTAATTTGTTTGTCTTATCTATACAGACGCTCCTTCTATGCAGACCATGCCGGTCTGTTGGCCAGTGACGCAGCCTTCACATGCCACGGCTATGGGGGCTCCACGCTATTCCCAGTCGCATTTATTTCCTTAACTCTTGTTATTTTACCCATTCGGAGCCGGGTGGACTCAGGGACAAATCCTAGCCTTCAATGAGATTCGAACACGCGACCATCTGTACGCCAGCTGAGCGCGCATGCTACTCGACGGCCGTACCCCGTTTGAAGCACTTAAAGCTCTACTTAAGTTTATTTGTTGGGAAACATTACAAAATATATTTCAATACCGATATTTTCATTACAAAATATATTTCAATACCGATATTTTCATTACAAAATATATTTCAATACCGATATTTTCATTACAAAATATATTTCAATACCGATATTTTCATTACAAAATATATTTCAATACCGATATTTTCATTACAAAATATATTTCAATACCGATATTTTCAATACAAAATATATTTCAATACCGATATTTTCATTACAAAATATATTTCAATACCGATATTTTCATTACAAAATATATTTCAATACCGATATTTTCATTGCAAAATTTAAATCAGTCACAACAAATGTCTCCAATAAACTTATTTACCCCCGCCCGTCCCCTCTTACAACAATCCCGGCTATTTGTACCAAAGTGACATCCCTTCCCGACGCCTTCTCCTTCGCTCATTTAAACACGAGATACACTTTCTAAACGACGTTGAGGTCTGGAACACCTGGCAGCTATACCCGCCCACCGCTTCACCTCGCAAACACACTCGCATCACCCCACCCCCCACCCCCCCGCCCTATTGACACCTCCGGCATAAACTTTACTCTTCCATCATCTCTGGCTAATGGACACTTAAGTGTCCCCCATCTTCCCCGGAGGGCGGTTATTTTATTGTATACATTCCATGATCATTGGGAAATCTCTTATTTCGTCCAGTTATTTTATTGTATACATTCCATGATCATTGGGAAATCTCTTATTTCGTCCAGTTATTTTATTGTATACATTCCATGATCATTGGGAAATCTCTTATTTCGTCCAGTTATTTTATTGTATACATTCCACTATCATTGGGAAATCTCTTATTTCGTCCAGTTATTTTATTGTATACATTCCACGATCATTGGGAAATCTCTTATTTCGTCCAGTTATTTTATTGTATACATTCCACGATCATTGGGAAATCTCTTATTTCGTCCAGTTATTTTATTGTATACATTTCATGATCATTGGGAAATCTCTTATTTCGTCCAGTTATTTTATTGTTTACATTCCATGATCATTGGGAAATCTCTTATTTCGTCCAGTTATTTTATTGTATACATTCCATGATCATTGGGAAATCTCTTATTTCGTCCAGTTATTTTATTGTATACATTCTATGATCATTGGGTAATCTCTTATTTCGTCCAGTTATTTTATTGTATACATTCCATGATCATTGGGAAATCTCTTATTTCGTCCAGTTATTTTATTGTATACATTCCATGATCATTGGGAAATCTCTTATTTCGTCCAGTTATTTTATTGTATACATTCAATGATCATTGGGAAATCACTTAGTTCGTCTAAATATTCTGTCTCTTATATGTTTCAAGATATTATTGTTTGTGGGCTGTCACCATGAGGGATCTCACATACATCACAGTTCTCAAACACCCGGGTTATATATTAGCCGGCTAAGACGGAATTTACCTTATGACCATGAGCTACCACCATTCACAGAATACAACGCATCTACAGCATTCATGTTAGTTTTTTTATTGTATTACTTCACGAATAGAAATCCCATTGTGTTACTAGGATCTTTAAAAAAATGGTTTTAAAAAAGAATTAAAAAAGCTACTCAACCATGCATAAGGTCAAATATTTTACAATGAGGTATGTATCTGTAAAAAGATGTGAGAAGTTTCGATTGTTTCAGTAACCGCTGATTGTCAGCCAAAAGTATACAATGCAGACTGCAAGGAGCAAGACATGTGTTGGGTATATAAAACTGTGTATAGACAGAAACCCAGAGGTCGAAGAAGGCTAAAAGGCTGACAGTGGATGAAATGAATGGACGCGGTTGAGAAAGAGCTACTCTTGCTGCGAGCCCGAGCGACTCGGCCAACGATTGATCTAAATGGAGGAGAGTGGCTAAGAAGGCCAAGGACTTAAAATGTTTGTTGTGCGAAAGATGATGATGATTATATATATACTAGCGTACACCCGTCAAAAATGACGGAAGTTTTCAGCTGAAATCTATTTATTTTATAAGAAATGCACTTTTTCATGGCGCCTATGGCGCCGACCTTTTTCAAAAGCCCAACTAACTTGTCCTTGTTTGATCAATACGAAATATTACACTTTCTGAAATGTACACAAAGTATTTTATAATAGGGGTTGCAGGGCGCCTACGGCACCCCTTTTATTTTTTGATTTTATAATTAACCATCATCAAATCCTCTTTTTACATTGATCCCTTTTCCAAAATTAAAATATGAGCGAAAACAATGACGTCATATAATATTTTTTTACAGCGCATATTTAATTTGCACATCTTTTGATGCTTTGGTGCAGTAATTTGGTTTTCCCTGCTTTCTAAAATTAGTACCGTCAGGACTGACTGACAGACACTACTTGCGTGACAATTGCAAATTATATTGTTTAATAATATATCTGTTAACACAAAACAGCAAACACACATCATTTTTTTCTCTTCCGACTGTTGTTTTTAACACAATCTGATTTATTATATTACGATTTCATATTGTTTTTAATACAACGGGCACAAGGAGACTTATACATTGTGGGCAGTCAAGCATTCAATTCTTCGATACTCTCTATTCACTTTTATCTCTTGTCCTTAAGGTAAATCATTTAAATTTTCTAATTTTAAAACAAAACCTTGTAATTATTTAAAGATTTCAGATTTATGGCTGTAGTTAAGTTAAAGTTTTAATTTTTTCTCTGGTACTGATTAAATTTTTTTTCTCGATTAATCGGGACAAATTCAATCGATTAATTATATTTTTATAACGCATATGTAGATCCTGTTCAGTTGCGATTCATTATTTTGCAAAATCGATTAAGTCGCGATAAATCCATAGCTCCCAAATTTTAGGACGTAACACAATTCGTTATACTATGCAAGAAATAAGGAAGAAAAACCTTTTTGTTTACGCATGCACGTCTAAATAAATAATAATAATACGAGGGAAAAGCATGCAATTAACAAAAAATATAAATAATTAATAAATTGGAAGAAAAACATATTAGAAATATTTTCTTAATTTTTAATCGAATTGTAATCGATCAAATTAATTTTAAACCGATTAAAATTTTAACCGATTAATCGATTTATTAATCGTTATTTTCCGCAAGCCCTAGTTTTAATAAATGATGGGGAACGGCTAATGAGTCAGACCAAAGAGCAAATACTGCCACCGCCGATACAAGAAATAAAACTCCATAGACTCAGTCTGCACCACCAGGTTGAAATGTCGGAATTGTGTCTCGATAACTAGTTCTTCAAAAAATATGAAAAACCAATAACAAATAAAAATGTGAAGCTTCTAGTTCTAGAGCAGACTGACGTTAACAATAGCCGTGTACAAGAACAAACACAAATTTCTCGATCTTCCCGTCTGGAATTTGGACGTGGACTGGTTTGCCCGATCAAAGCAGGAGAACCAACACTTTATCAATATTTAAAATTTTACTGAAAATACACGACAATGAAAAAGCGTGGGACGAACAAATCTTCTGTTTAGAAGGAGCGTCTATAACAGATAAGATAAAATAACAGCCGAGAAATTTTGTTGAATAGAAGATTTTTAAACTAGAATTAGACTTTTAATTTTCTGTTAAATTCTCTGCAATTTTTTTTTACTCATGATAGCGGGTTGTCGCTGATGAACCGACATCGGGACGCTGTAACACTACAAGACATATCAAAACGAGGCTTACACCTCCAAGTGCTCACATACGCCTACAGCATCTGATACTGTTCGTGTTCTGTTGGCCAGACGCAGGGTCGTCGAAGCGCACACTGGCCCACCCAGACAAAACAAACTGCCCGATGTTTTAGAAAAAAACAACACTGCAGGGCAACCATTACATTGAAATGATGTAGTGACGAGAGAGGTTGTAAAGGTAAGACTCCCTGTGTCGAAGGAGCGAGTTGGAGCCATGTTCGGTAAACAGAAACTGCGCCAGAGTTTGTTGTTGAACTTCTTTATCCAAGACTTAATCGGACAACTGCTTGGGCCTAGGCCGAAAAGACTGGGCTCTCACGTGGTGTAGAGCTTCTACGTCAGCGTTGTTTTATTTAAATAAAGTAGATGACGATTCTCAGCATTACAACTTTCATTTGGTAATTATAACAGATTTTAACGTTTATATTTCGGTATGATTACAAATGTCTTTCTGGCAGAGTGATGGGACTTTACAAGTCATAGTTCTTTCAATATTTGTGGAAAGGGATCTTCCATTGCCACACCTCCAACTATGTAGTTACTAGTGTATCACCCGTCAAAAATGACGGAAGTTTTCAATATAAATACGCATCAGATTAAAAAATAACGTAATACAGAACTTTCATTTACTTATTTTATTTATTTTTATTTTATTCATTTATTTCCCTATTGAACTATTTTATGCACCCGTTCCAAAAGAGTTATTTTTTGGTGCAGTAATTTGGTGCGCTGCTTTATAAAATTAGTAGCGTCACGGACAGACATGACAGACAGACGTGACAGAGATTGCAAATTATTTATATTGATTAATCCCAAGCAATAAACAACATATTTCAGGTTGTCTCTTGTTGACACGTTTCTAAACCCGAGCCAAATCATTACCAAGAATGACTTGCCATTTTAAATTTCTTACTCCGCAATCTTTCTGGTTCATCCAAAACACGACCAAAGTCTAAAATGATCAGCTTTGGTTTTCCCTTCCTCGTTAATGTTGTCTTATTCCACAACAGTATCTACATTTAAATATTGTCGGAGTGCTTATTATCTAATCTTAAACTACACCGGACTAAAAAAAAGTTTGAACAAATTGTATAAAAAATCAAACAAAAGACAAACTCTATATTAACAATTCACACCAATCCACTCGTCTGAACGCTCCATCACCACACCGCTCCATCAGCCAACACTACCATTCCACTCAATGAACTCTTACCATCCCGCATCTCACCGTCGTCACCACCCACCCCCCCTCAACCTTAAACCACAACAACACACCGGCGACCCCCACACATACGTTCTCTAAATCCTGGGATCACGTAAAAAACGAATCCGTCCATTAAAACCACGACAGACGGACTCCAGCAAAATTAGCGCCCGCCTCGGTTTAATACGTTGGTAATTAGCCAATCGCGTGACAATTTGAAATTTCTACTTGACCAATCAGATCGGGGTTTGTACCAAATATTTCTCTACCACCCGGTGCCAGGGCGTAACGGGCAGTTTTTAAAGGTCATTTCACTTGTACTGGGTTCAAAAAAACCTTAAGCCACACACACGCACACAATATCAACTGCTACCCCAGCTTGCCGCATGGACACGAACTTTCATGCATGCAGCATGTTTAGCTAATATCTAGATCCATCAATTTGTATGTCGGAGACCCGTGGGGTAATAAGAAATCTTCAAAGCGGCTCTATGATGAGTCTTGGGTACCCAGAACAAGGGAGTTATCGCTCGTAGCGTGTCCGTTGTCTTGAAAGATTAGCGGATTTTATGTGTAAAAATAAAAAAAAAGGATTTTTCTTGTCAAAGAAGTTCGTATCTTAAAATGGATAGAGAATGCTAAAATCATTTAATGCCTTTATCCTACCGGATGGCGGAGATGTTTTAAATATGTTGTATATCATTGCCAGATAAGCAAATGGTTATTTCTGTTGGAAGTATAGATTAATTTACATTCCAAATAAGGTCATAGAAGGACGACAGTGTTTTTTAGAAAGAGAGGCGAAGCCAATGAATTTAAGAGGCAGTATGAGCGGGACAAGCTGGTTTACAATATCACCAATAGTATTTTATGAGAAATAATTAGATAGAGCCGTTTCATTTGCACATTCGGCGCGAAATAAATATTTATATTTCTACCGCAGTGTCCCTGCTTGTTCGCACGTCATCACTGTGACAGTTGCGTCATCGGCTAACATGCGGTTGTTGAATTGAACAGTTAATGCATGAAAGCGATATCCTAGCGTGTAGCAGTAAACCACTGAGACACAGCGAGCGTGTCACGGGCGTTCCGTGTCTGAATATCATGTCCGCTTCTGTAGAAACTGTACAGCTAGAGCGCGACGATAAAGCAATGTCCCTAAACTGTTGGAGTGCGCCATTAGACCGCTCTAGATTACTGTCGCAATCCTTCCACGCCCGAGACACCTATTCTAGCTCTTTTTTAAATAAAATAAAAAAAACAACAACAACACACAGATGCGTGACTAGGGGTGGGGGAAACGTGGAGCGCGTGGTTGATTTGTACTCCACGCTAAAAAAGTGGGGGTGGCGTAGGGTGATAAAACCTTGTTTGCCTGAAAATGTCACGCGTTATTTTGTTTTTTCTTAATTCTTCGGACATGCCGTCTAGCTGGGTAGAGTAAATAAACATTGGAAATGAAATTGGAAGGCTTGGAAAAGGAGGAGACTAACAAAAAGAACTCCTCGGCTAAACCAGGGGTGGGGAATTGTTTTGGCTCGGGGACCACCTTGTGGTAACGGATTTTAGCGGAGGGCTACACAATGTTATTAACAAAGAACTATGTGTGAGTCCATTCTTCGTTAAACACACGGGATTCATCACCAATTTTAAGAGTTTATGGAGGGTTTACGTCCTAACTTAATTGGATATATTAAAATTATACCGTTGCATAAACAAAATGGAAATACAACTGACAAACCTGAAAAGTGTTTATTTACGCTGCCTGCGCACGTGTAATGACGTAGCTGCTCTTATAATTGAAAACACGAGACGAACTTTCGGCCACGGACATGAAACCTAATCTCAGAACTTCTTGGCGGGCCGTACATAACATTGTGGTGGGCCGCATGTGGCCCGCTGGCCGCACTTCGCCCACCACTGGGCTAAAAGTCCTCTTCAAACGACAAAACAAAAAGCAACAATTGGCAGTGTAATGAAATCAATTTTAAATGCAATTATCATGTGGAGAGAACAATCTTCATGTTGATTGTTGTATAATTCGTGTTCTTGGTCAGCGTCTAACTCGATAAACGTGGAAATATTTCATGCTAATTATAGAAAATTATCAATGAATAATTATTCAATTACATTAAGTGGTAATAGATTACCCGCCCCCCACGCAGCAACAAATTAAAAAAAAATATTTAAAATAAAATAATAATAAAATAAAACTAGTTCTGGTAAGGATCAAATTAACTGAGGTATGTAACATAACACCTCTTGTACAGGTGTTCTGAAGATTGTGTTTTTCAACTACAAATTTCTTTACTTATTTCTTTATACAGTTTGTCTTAATTTCCACGGGGGAAAACTCTGATATGAGTAAATAAACACTGCCATCCTTCTTTCTTACTACATTATTTGTTTTTTGGCCAAATAAGATGTTTCTATAAAAAAAAACATTCAAATCGATGAACTAATCGAATTTTTTTTGTTGCATCAATTTGCAATACGACGAACAGAGAGACAGATTTGGACGAAATGACGTCACAGATCTCCCCCCAGGTCAGTCCCTCCAAATGCAGGCCCAGCACTCGTTGAAGCCAGGCGTAACTGTTGAATACAAACACAATTAGGGAACACGTGACCCTCGAGTGTGAGGTCAGAGTGTCCAGACATAGAGGCTAACGGTTGCTTTGATGACGAACAGGCGCTAAAATTTGTCTTTGAGATGCTGGACAAATGCGAAACAGCGTTACTGGTCAACATTTGGGCTGCAAACAAACAAAAAAAAAGTATTAAAAGAAATCGAACATACTGCAGTTGTGACGAAACCAAGATACGCAGACCAAATTAGATTGATTATTTTGGGGGGGGGGTTGGGGGGGGGCTAGACTTTGAATTTGTTATGAGCTGCTTTGGTCTGGAATGGGCTATTCGCGCCTGATATAAGAAAACTGTCATGGGAATTTTGTGAGCTGTTTGTGCCTGGTTTTCTAAGATTATCCCTGAAATTGTTTAAGCTTTTACCGTCTGATGTGAAACACGAATAGTTCAGATATCCAAATCCTCTCATAACTAACTAGCAGTTCTTTGCTGATTGAGAGGTTACAAACAATTCATCACTTTGCAGAGGCTTATGTGTGACATGTAGATTTTATGCTTAAGCATTAATATCTCGCCTGAGACCAAATGAACCATTAAACTGATCCCGACTGCGCATCGTGGTTAACACCAATATTCCCCTGGAGTTTCGTCGGACCATGTGCAAAAAAAATATTAAACTTGTGTGCACAGTGGTGCAGCATCAATTTATTCTATGCAAAAATTATACATTCCACAAATACACATATAATATCCACATCAATATTTTAAGAGCGGTTACTCAAAACTGATGCGCGGCGTCGCAGTGAACGTTGGAAAATTCCTGACTTGACAACGGGGATGCGAAAACCCATTAAGCGAACAGATTCACATCTTATTGCGCACCACGATGCGCTCTCATTAATTGTGGTATCCATCGTGCGCTTCATAACCTCGGCACCGAACGAACTCAAATGAAAATCTCGAGGATAAACTTTGATGTAATTATTAAGGACCCTCAAGTTATAGTTTCAATGATCTATTACACATAAAATGCTAGCGTCGCCGCAGCTAGAATTTAGTTACAACAATTTTAAGTGGTACTTGATAATCAGTTATATGTTTACATTTCTTTTATAATATAAAGCACTTTTATTGTACGAGAAGCGAATATTCTGGTAAGTTGGATTCTTTTATGACCCACTTCAGAAGTCATATTGTTTGATGATGCGCAACACTTGGCGTTGCCTCACTACGAATGTGAAGTGTTTTTGTAGCTTTTAACTACTCTTGCTGACACACCAAGTCTTTGACCTTCCCCTCCAACACGAGAAACTCATCAATCCGCTCATTTCATATTTACAATTCGCCAAACCTTTGCACATGTGAGAAAATCATTTTTAAAATCGCGAGCTACTTCGAAAAAATAAAATGTTTAATTTCTTTTAATTCCTTCGGACGCCCGTATTCCTCATTAGACAGCCCTCCTGGCTTAGTGGTTTGGACAAAGTGTGTGTGTGCGGGAGGGGGGGGGAGGTAGGATCTTTAACTAAATAAATAAACACAACTAGCAAACGAGTCTGGCACGTGGAGTTTAAAATTCCAGAAAAACAGTTTTTTTCTCTTTCTCTCTCTCTCTAAATCTCTCTGCCCCCTCTCTCCCCCACTCTCTCTCTCTATATCTCCCTGCCTCTCATTCTCTGTCTCTACCCGTATTCCCCTCTTTTTTTCTCTCTTAAACTGTGTTCTGTCCTGGGCCTTGTTTTGAACAGCAGCACATCAAAGACGTAATCTAATTATTTATACTAGCTACTGGAAGTCCCTCCGTGAACTCACCGTAGTGTGCTTGCCTGGGGGGGGGGAGGGGGAAGGGGTGGGAGCAGACCAGCACGTTATTTGAAGTCCATTTAACTGGAAGACATGGGGGCCGATGAAGTCGATTCATCAAAGTAATCTGAGGCGTGGAGTCGTGGACATAGGCGTGGCTGTCCGGAGTCGTAAAAAGTCCGACCGTTTGACAACTAATATGTTTTTTTACATTTTAAATTGCATAAATAACATTAATAACCGTGTTACTTGTTTAACGTTTAACAAGATCCTGTCATTATCTTATGGTTTTATGGACGGATCAGCGACGCAGTTTTTGAAGGAATTAACATCGGAACATGTGTATCTTAAGAGGTATCGTTCCTTTAAGAAGTAACGTCTGCAAGTTCCTGGATGGACACGAGAGAATGTCCCTTAGCATGCGATCCTTTGGATCTGAGGCAACAAAAATTGTGGAATATAATATTCTTCAGAAATTTTTGAAAGAGTGTGACATCAACAACAATTTTAAGAAAATTTTAAGACGTTTTTTTTAAAATTTTATTTTGATATTTATTTAAACATCAGATTGCAAGGAACATGAGAATCTAGCAAGGATTGAGGAAATCATTAGTTTCCTAGGGCTTTAGTGATGTTAATAGAGAAAATGAACGTATCGGAGTCACGGAAGAACATTAGGCAAAGACGGCATCGAAATCGTGAATTTCTTGATAAATTCTAAATGTCTGTACAAACCAACAAATCGAAAAGTTGTGTTTGAAAATGTAAGATCAATCACTGTTGTGGCGTCCACATGAGGTTTATTTTTTAGTAAGAAAATAAGTAGATTTAAAATGGCATCTGGAAAATATTACTTAACGGAATGCGTGGCATCTCGTGATGAAATGATAACTCAGCAATACCACTGTAAATTACTTCAGAAATATTCGCACATACGCACTCCGAGTGAATTAATATTTTATATTTGTTTATTCCTTACACTAATAAAAATAATAAATACTGATCGTAATAAAGAAATACGTTTAATTACATCTCTCGTTCTCTGGCACTCGCGAAGTAACCAATGTTTTATTAAACGGCGCAACGTGTTTTATGCGAGTAAAACATCCAAAACCCCAGTTTAATCAGGAATAAACGTCTGATTTTTCATCTTTTTCATGTATTTAATCAATAAAAAAAAACACATTTCTGACCCAAAAAACATGACAAAATCAACTGCCAAGAGGTGTTGACAAACATAACTCATCGCAATGTCGTTGATCCCTAATTTTAAGCCACACACCGCTAAACACACAACGATAACCACACACCGCTAACCACACACCACTAACCACACACCGCTAACCACACACCGCTAACCACACACCGCTAACCAGACAACTCTAACCACACATTGCTAACCACACACCGCTAACCACAAAACTGTAACCACACAACTATAACCACACAACTCTAACCACACAACTCTAACCACACAACTCTAACCACACAACTCTAACCACACAACTGTAACCACACAACTGTAACCACACAACTCTAACAACACACCGCTAACCACACAACTCTAACCACACATTGCTAACCACACACCACTAAAACAACCACTGTAGCATCACTAACCCACAACCCCAAACGTGTCCGACCATTCAACCTACAAAAGCCGTGCCAATAAGCCTGAAGACTGGCGATTATTGTTAGAATAGACCCACGGCCGGCAGAAGCACGTGGCCATCACAGACTGAACCCGTGTTGTCAATCAGGTTAGAAGAAATCTATGGACTAGAAAATTCAATTTAGCCATCGGTAAAGTCTTCTATCGTAACCAAATTTGTCTCCCAGAATGCCCTTTTTTGAAGATAGAGATGGAGAGTGTGGGGGGGGGGTGGTTGTTGCCTTTTCTAGTTTCTGGGGTCATTTATTTCGACAGTGCCTCCTTCTGTAGTTTGGGGACGTTCCCTCCATACTGTCTCGTTAGTTAGTTAGTCTCGCGGGTCTCAAACAAGGCAAATAGCGTCCGATGATGAGTATTTTAGGGGGGAAAAGAGTTTGGGGGAGTCCAGTAAAATTTCTGAAGATAATTATTTGTATCTTCAATGCAATGTGCAGAGGCGTCACTAGGGTGTGTGTCACCAAGTGTGGTAGCTCATGATGTCACTCGCTCATGACATACCACAAAGACCTCCTCCGAGTTTTTCAGTGCCAAATAAAGGGAACACACATAAATTTACGTTCTTGTGTCACCCCTTGTGATGGCGTCACCCAGTGCGGTCTGAAACCCCCGCAACCTCCTAGTAACAGGCATATCATTCCATCAGACACATCATTCTAACAGGCATATCATTCCATCAGACACATCATTCAAACAGACGCAGCATTCTAACAGGCATATTATTCCAACAGATACATCATTCAAACAGACGCAGCATTCTAACAGGCATATCATTCCATCAGACACATCATTCAAACAGACGCAGCATTCTAACAGGCATATTATTCCAAAAGATACATCATTCAAACAGACGCAGCATTCTAACAGGCATATCATTCCAACAGACACAGCATTTCAACAAACGCAGCATTCTAACAGTCATATCATTCCAACAGACACAGCATTTCAACAAACACAGCATTCTAACAGGCACACAGTTCACGAAACACAATCTGCACCCAAGATTCTGTTGCGACAAAATGAATAAGAGATCTCCACACTTGGCACGACCTTATAAAGCAGCCCAGAATCGAAGTTTCAATGGAATTCAATCGATTTTTCCCCTTGTGATTACAATTTCAGGAAAGGTGTCATTAAACCAAAGCCGTTTTTAACCCATGGGCATATCAGGCACTAGCCAAGCATATCGGGCACTAGCCAAGCATATCGGGCACTAGCCAAGCATATCGGGCACTAGCCAAGCATATCGGGAACTAGCCAAGCATATCGGGCACTAGCCAAGCATATCGGGCACTAGCCAGGTATATCGGGCACTAGCCAGGTATATCGGGCACTAGCCAGGCATATCTGGCACTAGCCAGGCATATCGGGCACTAGCCAGGCATATCGGGAATTAGCCAGGCATATCGGGCACTAGCCAGGCGTATTGGGAACTAGCCAAGCATATCGGGCACTAGCCAAGCATATCGGGCACTAGCCAGGTATATCGGGCACTAGCCAGGCATATCGGACACTAGCCAGGCATATCGGGCACTAGCCAGGCATATCGGGCACTAGCCAGGCATATCGGGCACTAGCCAGGCGTATTGGGAACTAGCCAAGCATATCGGGCACTAGCCAAGCATATCGGGCACTAGCCAAGCATATCGGGCACTAGCCAGGCATATCGGGCATTAGCCAGGAATATCGGGCACTAGCTAGGCGTATCGGGCACTAGCCAGGCACATCAGGCACCTGCCAGGAATATCAGGCACTAGCCAGGCATATCGGGCACTAGCTAGGCGTTTTGGGAACTAGCCAGGCATATCGGGCACTAGCCAGGTATATCGGGCACTAGCCAAGCATATCGGGCACCTGCCAGGAATATCGAACACTTGCCAGGCGCATCAGTTTTTGAAAAAAAAATATTTTCAATGGCCTCTGAATTTTAAAAAAAACTAATCTTGAGCAAAGGTCCTCTGGTCTTCTTACAGCGGCCTTGACTCAAGATTCAAGACATTTAACATAACACAACGTGTAACTTTCATACCACGTTAAGTTCTGATTCATTTTATGCCTAGCAATATACTCCCGTGAGGATGTTGTCAACGTCAAGCTTTGAGAACCTCTGAATGGGTCGATATTTAGTCCCTGCTTTCCTGCTTGTTATTTCTTTGGTACTTCCATACCGACGCAGAATATTTACAATCCCAATAATGCAGTTATTCCCTTCCGCTACCGAAATTCTGGTCTCTATCCTATTTCAAATGTGTGGCCGGGAGGGACGTTGCACGTTTTGTTTCGTCATTTAATTGTTTTCTTTATTTTTTGTCTTTTACACTTTTTCCCGTTTTTTCCTGAAGATAAAAATTATATATCAAAGATTAAATATACACTTTTTTCTGGTGGAGTGGGATGTAGAATATATTAACATGTTTAATCATGATTTTCAAGACAAATGTATGTGTGTTCGTTGGGGAAAAAAAACCCTTAGAAATCGGATTCAAATTTTTTAAATTGAGGAACAACTTAAGATTTTGTGGCACTTTATTTACAAGAGTTTAGTTACGCCTGCTGTAAAATATGTTCCGAACCATCTTCTTTTGAAAGACAATCGTTTTGTTATAGTTATTCGTGTTTTGAAAGGATTTTTTTTTGATACACATTGTTTAAACACCATTTACAAGACAGGTTCCATACCATTTCGGGTGTTGACCCCATGTTATAAATTCAAAATGACTGGTGACATCATACGACATTAAAAAAACAGTTTAATTTTAATTTACATTATATATATATAATATAAAAGCCCAAGTCACTCATTGGATGTGGAACGCTGATGATGTACAACAGTCTATAGCAGTTTTAAAAAATCGTGTGGTGATTAGCGCTGTAAAAATATTTAATATGACGTCATTGGTTGATCTTATATTTAACACAAGGTGTGCATCAAAAGGTGTGCAAATTAATTACAAATTAAAGACGCGCTGTAAAAAATATATTATATGACGTCATTGCTTTAGCTTATATCTTAATTTTGGAAAAAGGGAACGATGTTAAAATAGGATTTGAGGATTTATAATTATAAAATACTTTGTGTACATTTCAGTAAGTATAATATTTCGTATTTATCAAACAAAAAGGAAGTTTAATATTTCGTATTTATCAAAGAAGGATAAGTTTCTTGGGCTTTTGACAAAAAACAAAGTGGGCGCCGTAGGCGCCCTACAACTCCTGTTATTAGATACTTTGCGTACATTTCAGAAAGTTTAATATTTCGTATTTATCAAAAAATGATAACTTAGTTGGGCTTTTGAAAAAGGTTGGCGCCGTAGGCGCCCTAAAAAAGGGGGCGCCGCAGGCGCCACGGCGCCGCAGCACAATCTAGTCTTTAATAATTAATGTAATGTTGTCCATGAATATTCATACTGCCCAGAAATTAGGGGATGGGTTTTTGTTAACGCCTCCCTCATGTAATTCTCAACATTTAATTTATTTATGTCTTTTTTTTTAACGATTAAAGTTTAAAAATGAACTCTTTTGGAAATACGTTGACTCGAACTGAACTAAATTTCGAAAGGCAAGGTATGTAACATTCGGGTATGGGTGATACAAACCATTGTCATGTATAGATGTGAGACCTGGACACTAATGGCAACCATTGTCCTTTATGGATGTGAGACCTGGACATTAATGGCAACCATTGTCCTTTATGGATGTGAGACCTGGACACTAATGGCAACCATTGTCCTTTATGGATGTGAGACCTGGACACTAATGGCAACCATTGAAAGCAAGCTGCAGGCATTTGAAAACAAATGCATGAGGAAAATTCTCCACATCTCATATTTAGAACACACGACCAATGAATGTGTGGGACAGAATAAACTCTGTTGCGGGTCATCAAGAAACCATCATAACAACAATTAAGAGACATAAGATGGTGTGGTTTGGTCATGTACTGCGACATGATACCCTAACAAAAATTATCCATCAAAGCACTGTAGAAGGGGGCCGGCGAAGAGGTTTGCAGCGGAAAAACTGGCTTGACAACATAAAGGAATTGACAGGGATGAGATTGAACGAATTACTGGCCGCCGCTCAAGATAGGCAAATGTGGAGATCGTTATCTGTTGATGTGTCCATGCGCTCCCCCCCAACGACCCCAACGGTCACGGGACTGATGATGATGATGTAGATGATGATACAAACCACATCAGAATTGTGTGATACATTAAAAAAGTTACGTGTTCAGGAATTATTCCGTAAATCTGGATGCATCAGAAATCAGCGAGAGGATTTCGTGCCAATGTATTATAGTTCCTTCTTCTTTCGGCTCAAGGACATAACGCTTGAGTTCGTTTTCAAAGGATTGGAGTTGCCCATTAATCTCCTTTTTAAAATTTTCATTTATTTCACCTTCAGATTCATCTACCACACTGCAGAGTTTCTGAAACAAGCTTTATATTTCCTCGCCAGTTTTGCAGCTTGGATAAAAACGCCCCGAGATTATCGTAAAATGCGATAATATTCGTAAATAGGTTAAGCCTATTTTGCTGTTCTAATATATCTTTAAGATATGCTACTCTTGGCAAACAAAACTATCGTTCAATTATACCAAAATGTAATGTTTCCTGGCACTTCCAAGACAACTTGATTTCTTTCTTTATTTTTTTTAATTTCGAAGACACGATTGATCTATTTGTTTAAGTTAGAGCTTGCTGCACCAATTATTTTATAAAATATTCTCTTCTTTAAGTTTACGAGTTTTTCTTATGTGTGTTTAGTATACGTCTTTCATATGTTTACAGAAATGATATATGATTACATACAATATGTAAAGATATCCTCTTTAAACATTTTTTTAAAAGGCGACACAACAGGGTTGCACTCAGTTGCGTCACTATGGGGATACGATGGGGCGGGCCACCCCGGGTGACACCATCACAAAGGGTTACACCAAAATGTAAAATATTATATGTTCCCGTTATTTGGCAATGGAAGACTCGGAGGAGTTCTATGGGGTAAGTCGTGATGGGGTGACACCATAAGATACCGCCCCGGGTGACACCAACCCTAGTGACGCCTCTGGTTGCACTTATAAAATATTAAATCTGATATTCTATCATTGTTTCGTTTTTTTAATGACTAAGACTAAGATTTATAAAATCACAAAGCTAGTTAAAAGAAACTTTATAATTCATTAATATAATTTTATTTTAAGCTATAATTTCAGCTTTAAGTTTTCCTGTATACGTGAAAACATGAAAGCATATGTACAACTATGGAAAGTTGATTTTTTGCGTTGATTTTCATAACTTAGGTGCATATATTTTATCAAAGTTTCTTGCAAACATATTAATCACAATTGTGAGATGTTAACGAACACCTCAATGATGACAACAACCTGTCGTGACGTCACGCTCGACTACAGCGCCCCCCTCCGTCCTAGGAGTGTTCATTCAAATGCCACCCTCCCACACCGCCCCTAAACAAATCGCATCCCGTCCTCGTCTGATCTCGTCCGTAGAGGAACATAGTCTCATGCTTAACCATAGCGCATCTGTCTTTTTGATTTACCGTTTCCCGGATGTCTCGATACTAAATTTCTTTTGAATGACTAACAAATGCCCCCGATGACTCGGCTCGCCGTCTGATTTAATTATTCATTTAACCCCTCAGACATTGCAAATAACGGATCGATACTCATGAATTCATTCATGGACACATTTATTTTACTCAATACTTTTACGAAATAACGATATTTTTTAAAATGTTAATGAAAAGAAGAGAAGAAAAAAAGCAATCGCAACCAGTGATTTTTGTAACAGCATCATTAAATATGGTTAAACATACATACGCTTTAAAATATGTTGTTGTTTTTTTCTCTTCAGACAAACGCAGACCAACAGCATAACACGTTATTATTTTCTTTATTGATCGTCGCCGAACAGAGTTCAAATTACAGAAGTAATTACACTTTGGTTAAAAGAATTTAAAAACTAAAAAATAATTTAAAAAAATAAAATAATCCAACAGTGATTATTCCGATTATTACTAATGGGTTATCCCTCTGTTCATTTTTACTACAGATTCTTTTATTCCAACTACTTGGCCTTCTTTAAAGATCTGAAAATATATTTGTTTGTGAGCTATTCCCCTCGGTCATATGCGGCTTTTAGTAGTCGCGTCTCAAAACATAAGATGCCTGTCACATACAACATGCGCTGCGTGTAGTATACTACTGAATGTGCATGAAGCATACAACAAAAATACCTGTATTACATACAACATAAGATCCCTCTCATACACAACATAAGATGCCCTTAGCATACGACATGAGGGGGCTGTAGCAAACAACATAAGGGGCTTGTGGCAAACAAAATAATGCGTCAGTTAAATCACTGATCAATGTGATTCTTGCATACAACATAAGGCGCACGTAACATACAACATAAGGTGCACGTAACATACAGCATAAGGCGCACGTAACATACAGCATAAGGCGCATGAAACATGCACCATAAGGCACACGTAACATACAACATAAGGCAAACGTAACATACAACATAAGGCGCCTGTTGATAAAACATGATGTTCCCCTCGTTAAAAGCCCTTACGAAATTCCCTCCTAACTTCCACACGGGAGCTAATCCTAATAAAACACACACCTTAATCTCGCCTCAGATAATATTCTCCATCGGCCGCTGAGGGCTTCCAGACCCCTCTCAAAACTTGATCGGTCAAATCTTTGATCAACGGTGGACCCGGGATTAGTGGCGGGAAACACTGGCAGCTGGCCCGACATTAATGTTCAAAGTGAGGCTGCGTCACCCACACCGCGACGCACGCTTAGTTCAGCTCCAAACAAGCTTTAGGCTCCTAGACTCCAGACGCCCTTGCTACAGTTTCCCCCGGGTATTTACGGGATTCATCTTAATCTATTATTAGATTACCGTATCCCTGACAATAAAAATTTTTAGATTCAAACTTCAATGTAATGCCGCACGGCTGAGCTTGTTAACTGAGTTTGTTCTTGCTAGACCCGGTAACTTCATTGGTTTCGGGTAAATACAAAGCAAAGAAAGAGAAATGTGTATTCATTAAAACCACGCAGGTGAAATTAATGAGCAAAATAACAATCAACAATGAACAAAAACGAAAGATTTTCTAATTAATTGCTGAATAAAATTTCAAAAGATTGTAGAAACTGAGTTTTAATCGCTTATTCCAAATGGACATTTTAATGTCACTTCCAGTTTAAACCGTTAGAACGTTTGAGTTTGGGATTAATCATGCATCCCCAAAAATTGTTAACTATTATATACTTTTTTAAAAAGATCAAGTTCGTTTTTCTTTTTCGTTTTTTCCCCTCTAAATATAATTATATTTTGGTATGTCCCTATCGTCAATTAACCTACATTGCTCTTTTCAATTTAAGTATACGTAGACGCTAGAGACTGCATTTACGACATCTTTCACCTCCCAAAGTTATGACGGACTATGACGGACATGATGGACTATGGGGCAAGTGAAAGATTTAGCCACCACTAACAAGCAAGGGATTGTGTGGCTAGCACAATGCCCCGGGGTCTTGCCAGCACCGAGAGTAGAACCCGTGACTCTCTTCTGCCACGGTTCGACAGTCCAGCGCACTAGAGCTAGACCACCGCGGCCCTCAATACCAACTCATTATTTTTTCATTATTGAGGTGAGAATTTCCTTGCAAGGACCGATAAAAGAAGTTATTTTATCGCGAACCGCTTCATTGGTGATATTCTTCGTGTAGGAGATGTTCAATATATTCAAAGTAAACATCTCATTTATAGGGAACTTATCCTTCTTTGGAGGTCTGCTTGGGACTTCAAATTGACAATGTTCAATCATTTCAACGGCATAATTTCTTCCGTGTTCCAATCATACAAAGAACATCAGGATTGTGTAAAAAATCTCGACCCTATGTTTGTTCTGTTCATTAATATTTGAGAACCCTTGTATAAAAATACGGTCAGGCGAACGTTTTCGCTGGCTTTGGTTATCGGCCCCCTCCCCCAACCCCCCGACATGGAGCTTTATTTCCGTCGTCCAGTTTCGGGTAGGAGATAAGGTTACCAAGACCCTGTATCTAGTTACGCCAACAAAACAAAAGATTGGAATGACGGAGTCTAGGATAAGGAACTAGAAGCTGGTTGGGCGACTGATGAGTCAATCAATCTTTTCAAATAGAAACACGAGCAAGTATACAGTTCTCTTTGTGTCTAAATACGGAGAGATGAAGGTAGCTGAAGAGATGGAAAGAAATTGACTGGGCAGCGAGAGAGAGAGAGAGAGGGGGGAAGGAGAGCGACAGACTTAGATAGATAGATAGAGAGAGAGAGAGAGACAGAGAGACAGAGAGAGAGAGAGTGTGTCTGTGTATGAGAAAGGTGTGTGGAAAAGGGGGGTGGGCAGGAGAAGTGAGATCAGAGAAATTGTGATAAATTAATTTAAAAATAACATTAATGTAATTGCTTTAAATAAGAATTTAGAAGAAAAAAAAGCAACTTTTTATAGCAGGATTCTATTGCATTAAGTCTGGAGCCTAACACAATATATACTTGTGCCTCAATATTTGTCTAACGGCCTGAAATCTGCGTCGAAAGAGATTATTTCATTTCTAGACTTTATACTATAACGCATTCATTTTGTTGTAATTTAAAGTAAACCAATACATTTTTATAAAACATATTATTTTCTCATTCGAAAACACTGCAAAACAAAATTTTGAACTTTGCCACTCTCCTGTTAACTTTCTGAAACACCAGCATGTTGCGGAGCGCACCGTTAAAAACACCCAGCCGAAATTCGCCGCCGACATAACGGTCGCCGCTCCCGGTGACGTCATCAGCTCAACACGCGTCGTAACCTTGGCGAAGGCACTGAATCGCAAATGGATTTCCGGCTCCACTCTGGCTGGATGCCGCGAGGCTTGTCATTAAAGTTTTTTTTATATTTTGTTTTTTTAATAATTTCGTATCGAATCTCCAAAAATGGTATGCATTAAGTGACAATTACTCGAACTCAGCCATTGCTTATGACATGACAATGACATGTCCTTAAATTGTCCTCATTTACCCCACAATGTCCTTGTGTCTTCGAATGCTTACATCTATCATCGCAAAATGACATAAAGTCCCCCAAAAGTGGCATTCATAACATGACGATGGCATGTCATCCTCACAATGAAATCCATTACCTATAGATGACATGTCATCCACATAATGGCATCCATTACACGACAATGACATTAAAACTTCTCTCATACAGTGACACTGTCCATATTCAAGCATTAACAAAAAGCAAGATATGTTCTCTGTAGTTGAGTTCATAATTTCTCTATGTTCATGAAAAAGGACAACAGAGACGATATCTCATGACAAGGTAAAGATTTCTGTCTTCCATGTATTTCAGATCATCTACTTGTCATCTGCAACAATGTAATGAAATAATGCCATGCCCACAAACAAGATAGCTACGTGTTCCCGACACGACATGACTTCAAATCGGCACACTGTTCCTAAGTTGCGGCGTGCTTTACTTAAATGTATCACCCGGCTACACATCCTTTCCCCCCAAAACAACCTTTAATTACCAACCCACCTCCCCAATAACACGACCCCCCTCCTCTCTCACCCCGGCCCACCCACAACGATGTTTTCAATTTTCTTCCCCGCGCGTGCAATATGATCCCATAATTCATCACTGGGGTTCGCGTTAATTAAGAGCCGATGTTCGGAGTTATAAAACAAACATTGATCCGTTGCCGAGAAGTCCATTACCCCCAGGCCGACGTGACTCCCCCACCACCCCTCGCCCCCCCCGCCTCCACGCTCCTGGTCCCCCCGTCCCCCAGGGGCCGTTACCGAAATGTCCGGCACACACAACAGGCAGCTGACACGGGCAGGACGTTGTTTGGGGGACCAGGATGTCTTTTAATGCCAAGATTCTTTTGTTGCTCGGCTGGTGCTGGTTGAAGGATGCCCGGATGTAGTTCGGCTTAGCATTAGCATCATAGGACTTTTTTTCCGTATTTTGCCCAAAGGTGTACCATCCGATATGAAACCATTTTCGGACCCTTTTGGTCATCAGTTTACCATCTTACTATAAGACATAGGTCATAGTTTATGCTAATCTGGTCAATATAAAGATATTTGTATGGGTGTTTTCTTTCACAGATGTTATAATAATATTTGTTTATTAAATTATTAAACAGAAAAAAATGATTCAATAACTTTTCTTTTATCAATCCATTTTTAAAATACTCTAAATAAATAAATAAATATTGTGTAAAAGTTATAACTGTGTAAATGACGTCATGCACCTAAAAAGGGGGGGGGGTGGTCCACACATTTTTGAGAGTGGGAGGGGGTGTTTGAGAAATTGACGTCACATAAAAAAACGCAACTGTAAATAAAAGTTCATTGTAAATAATTGATTGCTTACAATTTATTTTCATGCTGTTTTACATGGCTTCACATGTGCTACCATGTTAGAGTGCAAACTTACAGTAAATACTTACTTAAATGACAAAAAGTAATTTGAGACATACTTTTTTCAAATAAAAAATACAGATTTTATGGGGGGGGGCCCCGCACAGCTTTGTGACGTCATATTGGTGGGGGCAGCTTTGTGACGTCATATTGATGGGGGGTCTAAGTGTTTGGGGCAACGCGTGACGAGTAGGGAGTGACCAATCGGCCAAAATCGCGTGACGTCATTTATTGACGGCCCAAAAAGCCATCAAAACCCCCATCCTTACATAAAATAAATAAATAAGGAAGCTAAATAATGAATAAAAAAACAAGACAAGTGGCATCATGTGTACAGTTGATTTAATTTGCTTCTATAACAGACAATTCACAAGATGAATGCGATCATTTAAATAATAAATAAACTGGGTTAACCAAATCCCTCCTAAAAATGTTCAAAGTGTAAGACGTTTAAGTAATGGCTCTACAGAAATAATTCTATACAAATCGCTTACATGATTGAGTTGAACATTCATCTCATTCTACCAAAGACTTTCTCAAAGGAATGATTTTCCGAAAAGTGCAAACTATACAGTGGCGTAACAACGGATTTGCATCTGGGCAGTTGCCAAGGGCGCCGGCCTGCGCCTGTTCAAAAGGGCGCCGCTAAATCTCTAATTTTTAATTTAAGTAAATGGTGCCAAAAATAAATTTGCTAAGGGCGTCAAAAACCCAGTTACGCCTCTGAAACTATACAATTGTGACGGAACACAGCACAGGTTAAGATAACATAAACTTTTTAAAAAATTTCCTAAGTACAGCAAAAGCCGTGATGACGTCAGCGCGTTTTTTATATTCCCTGATTCTCTACCGCTGAGCAATACAACACACCTCTCTCACATCTCCTGCTTTACATTATAACATTTTCTAGCCACAATATAACCATTAGATAAACTAAATAAAATTTAAAAAAAAATCAATGAAAAATGGAACCAAACAAATGGACCACAAACAGAAACTAAAAAACTAGCACCACAAGGAACAGTTTCCAAGGTCCAAAAAGGGACCGAATATAAAAGATTTGAACGGGTCGATACCTAGGTTTAAATGGTAATTTAATTCCCCAAAGAAACAATTGTAATCGCATGGACATAGAACAGCGAATCGATTTCTTTTAGTATCGATTATCATGTTTGCCGGGTTTTCTTTTTAAAACTATTTTTAAAGTCTTTTATTTTTTTCCCCTTCGCGCTACTATTCGATTCCCTCCGGGCATGTCTTTTGGCCTAGTCAGTCGGAAAAATCTGGATCATGATTAAAGATTAGTTTTTGATTTCCTACTATGAAGATCGTTGCTCAGTTTAGAACCTGTCATTTCAAAGAAAAAAAGAATTATCCAATAATATTTGAATTTGTATCTATCATAGAACCAAAGAAAAGGTATCCTGTAGCCGTTTGCTTTTTAAAGCACAATGATCTAAAATCAGGGCGAAAATATTTCTTTAAAAATCTGGATACTGTAAAATGTAGTGCACTGCAGAAACATAATTTTTTAGGATTTAAAAGAAAGAACAAACTTTATACGCTGCACGTAAAACCCAATTGAGTGTCAATGCACTCTCCAACACGATATTTTAAAAAGATAAAATAGGTCAACATTTAAAAAATAAAGGTGTCTATGATGTAATAGTTTTAATTCTGTACTTTCATTTACTTTGTGTGTTAGTGACAAGACGCTATGACACCTTTGAATAAAGTCCAAACCCAGTAACTAACATTAAAAACAAACACACTAGAAAACTATATAAACTAACACCGAAATTCTCGACTGTTGACAAAATATGGAAATGGCTGAAAAAACAAAAACAAAAATATATGAATCAGCTATATAACATCGAGGGATCAGAGATGGGAATTGTGCAGAATATAAGGTGGCCGTAAAGCTAAAACAACATCTCTTCGTTCTAAGGGGATTCACTCCCACTACTATTGCTGACATGCACTCAATCAGACTCGGGGAATATAGGCTTACATTTATTCCAATAACCACATTGAGTTGTCGTTTATATGTTTAGTTATTGATATTTGTCTCAGGATAAAAATATAAAAAAAATTATACCGAAACAAAACAAAATCTGCATAACAAATAATACGTTATCAATATTAAGTTTATAGTTTTAATGTTGTTGTTGTGTTGGTGTAGCCATGACGACCTGCTCTCCTCCCAAACAATTGACAATTAAGTTCCTTATTTCTAACAGTGCCCAATTGCAACCTCTGCCCCCCCCCAAACTGTCAACGCGACACCCCAGGCCCCCCCCCCACCCCTTGTTCGTTTGATGAGCTCCAATCCTGGTACCGTGTAAACGTCACGTCAAGTGAGAGTACTTTGCCCTTGTTACCACGCCAATCGTCTCCCCTTACATCTCTCAGAGGATTGAGTTCTGCTTCATTCGGAGGCCTCAATAAAACAGACTGACCCTAAGAACCAATCAAAAAATATTTTCTTGTTTTTAAAAATAATTTCCCTTCCACAAATTAGGGACTCAGTGACCCCGGAACGATTTTACGGACCTACGCTAGTTATTGACTTGAAAATAGATTTATATTTATTATACACAGACTTGAAAAGAAAACTTTAGAAAAACTCAGCTTGAAACTGACATAGTTGGACACAGTGGTGACACTAGGGTGTAGTGTTATTAACATATGTGGCTTCATTTGGATGAGACTAATAAACATTACTAAATGTCTCAAGATGAAGGAATTTTTTCGGTAAAATTCATGGAAGATTCATTAAGTAATAGATCGTTTTGTCTATAACCCACGCAAACATCAAATTAAAATAATACATTTTCATAGTTCCCAAAATTAAATTAAATGCCAAGTGAGCCTGCACTATGTGTATATTTCAGGTTGCGATACTAACGACATTATATTAATGATATTCCTTTATTTTTTTGTAATTTGATAAATATCATTCTACGACTTAAACCATAATTTTATATTAAATGTTGCCTTGCTCTTGAATAACCCGAGTCAGAACGATATCACACATATAATACTACTATCAAGTCAGAAGTATCAAGTAGCTGAACACATTATCTGATATCTCACTCCATGTAGCACAGAAAAAATCACCTTATAACGAGCCTGATAAATCTCGGCTACGCCATCTCACCAGTGTAGCTCCAATAATTCAACCTAATCCCACTCACCCAGGTAGTACTAACAACTCAAAAGACGTCACTCACACAGATAGTACTAACAACTCAAATGACGTCACTCACACAGATAGTACTAACAACTCAAATGACGCCACTCACTCAGGTAGTACTAACGACTCAAATGACGTCACTCACACAGATAGTACTAACAACTCACATGACGACACTCACCCAGATAGTACTAACAACTCACATGACGCCACTCACCCAGATATTACTAACAACACCCATGACGTCACTCACACAGATAGTACTAACAACACACATCACGCAACTCACCCAGATAGTACTAACAACACACATGACGCAACTCACCCAGATAGTACTAACAACTCACATGACGCCACTCACCCAGATAGTACTAACAACTCACGTGACGCCACTCACCCAGGTAGTACTAACAACTTATTCAACGCTTAGCTCCAAGACTCTTTTCCCAGCTACCCCACAAATAAACATTTCCTTTGCGACTTGTAGGCACCAGATGTCTGAAAGCAGATCACCCAGCTCCCCCAAACGCCTAGACTCAGTGATTAATATGTAAACAATTCACCAACAGCCACGAGAAGTTTTACACAAACAAGATCAGGACTTGGTAAGATGTTCCGTTCGACATCATAGAATCGCACACGCTTTGTATTTAACCCATGCAACAAATCAGGTGACTCTTTCAAACCCACCCCACCCCACCCCCCTTTTTCCCGACCATCTCTTGGATATTTTAAAAAAATGAATGTTGTCAACACAATCGGTTTTTAAAAATCCGATAGAAACAGAAACCTCCTTGATGTCAGCGATTTTTAGCCCTCAAAACTCTAAATAGGGAGGGAAGGTTAAGAGGTAGCACATCGTTAGAAAATCGTTTATATTTATTGAATAAGTCATAATAGTCGGTGTATTTAAAGATGCATTGCATATAGACTGCATACAAGTATGGAAAAGTACATACTTTGGACGTGGTCACGTGGTATGGTGAAGTTAACTTAACTTAATTTCTACACAGAAGATTATTGGCGAAAGATTTGTTATACCGCAAAGACGTATTCATTCACGTATTGGATTTCGATTCCCCAGAGAGCTTTTTAAAAACAGTAATAAAAAAAAATTAATACAACAATTAATACGAAACAGAGGCTGTTTCTAAGTTCATCATTATTTCAATGAATTCTTTACTTTCTTTTGACAGCCTGGAGATATTTATGGAATATTTATTTTCCCGACTTTCGCTGACATTTAGTCCTATCTAATAATTCTTCAGCTGCAAGACTCCAACCACAAAAACTAACAGATTAAATAAGAAAAACCCGTAAAAAACCAAGTTTTTGACTATAAATCCTTTATGTACGAGAAGAATTTAAAAGAATGTTCATTATAATACGCAGCGCCAGACCATCCAGAAATACAAAATTGCAGTTGTGTCGTAAAACATGTTTAATATAATGCGCACCGATCAGGAATATGTTTATAAAAAGAGCTGTCAATAAAATACGCACCTTATTGCGCGACAGAAAGGTTGTTCAATATAATACGCACCGCGACGCTCTATCTCAAAAAATAGCATGATACATAGGAATAAATAAAATAATCTAAAAAATCAATAATTTAATTACGGTACATGCGATCGATCTGAAATTTTGATACATTGTTTTTATCATCGGTACAAAACTGCCTGCAAAATTTCAGCTCGCTATCTTGCGAGCAAGTGGGTTAAAAATCGATCAAAAGTTTTGGCGACAAGCAAGCAAGCAAGCAAGGTCGGTCGGTCGGTCGGCCGCAGACACCACGAGTTAATATAAAGGATTTAAAAATGCTATCTTTCTAGTACTGGAGCATTGTGACGGGAAATATACAGTTTAGGGTCCGCTCATAAATGGCGTCACGCGCCTAAGGGGGTCGGGGATCTCTCATTTTTGACGATTTGTGACGAGGGGGAGGGGGGTGTTTAAGAAATGTCGTGTCACATCAAAACTTGAAATTAAAGTTCCACTTAATTTTTTTTTAATTTCGTACAATTTATTTAATGACGTTTTAAATGGCTTTACGCGTGTTAGGATATTAGAGTGCAGTCTTGCACTAAATACATATTGAAATGAAAAAAAAATTAAGTTTAAACATGCTCATTTTTAATTAGAAAATACGACTTTTATGAGGGGGGGGGGTGGCAAAGCTTTGTGATGTCATATTTGTTAAATTTATTTATTATTATTATTATTTGTTTTTTTTTGGTGGGGGGAGGGGTCTAAGTTGTTGTTATGAAGTGTAAAAATCTACCAAAATTGCATGACGTCATTTATGGACAGCTCCTAATTGCTATATTTATTGTGGGAGACGGTTGCCGTTTGATATGAGTTCTGTCTACGGACGCGGTAGAGAAGATTTGATACCAGGGGCAGCGGCTTAGATTTTTTTTTCGAGTTAAAGCGTTCTGTCTATATCATACCGACATTTACCCCAATATACTCAATGTCCAATCATTTTCTGATGATATCGTTTTCTTATTTTAATCGGTTCACTCGTACTTCCATAAACACGAGCAATGACGCTATTTAAAGTCTTGATTGTATCGTATTCAAACCAGACACAAATCAAATCTGATAATCAAAATATAAGTGTAATGAAAGCATAGAAGGCAAACCGACACAGACAAATCAGAATTCCCCCTCTCCCCCCACCACCACACTCTTCTTTTTAATTGACGTGTGGTATAAGATTTGTTTAATGTTGTTTCAACTATGTACGGACTTGTAAATCAACAAAAGGTTTTGCCATTTAATTATTGTTTAACACCATTGGCTCACAAATAAACACATGAACCTTCGGAGTAATATTTTTTTAAAAACCATGAGGGTAATACAGTAAACAAAACTTAAACAATTTAAAACATAAATGTTATATGATTGCTCTTTACCCTAAAAAAATCAAAGCAAAACATACAGCAACTTCCCATGCACACACTGACAATGAATCTCACCAAAAACTAAAATTCTTACTTAAACTCCGAAAACAAATTCCCTCCACACACATAAAAATACAAATTATATAAGACTAGGCATTAACGTAAACGGGAATTACCGTTTACCAGATAACCCCTAGTAAACCTCCGGACACAAGGCCATCAAAGTTCGTTTCTAGTGTAGTCCCGTTGTTGCTGGTTGGAGGTGTTGTTTTTTTCCCTCCCCCAGGTCGTGCTCCTGGCAGAGGTTACCCGACACATCGATCAGCTTCGGTTGCAACTTGTCTCTAAGACCAACTACCGGATTATTGCGACAGATGGGAGAATAATGGGCTCAAGTGTCTGGGGGGGGGGCGATGGGTTTCCTGTTGTGTCAGTTGGTTTCTTTTCTCTGTCGCATACTGGAAGAGTTGGAATGGCTCCCTCTCTCTCTCTATCTGTAGCTCACTTTCTCTCTCTCTCTCACTCTTTCATCTCGTCTCTTAAATTATGTTATAGTACAGATATTAATACTTTGATTTAAAACAGGGGATGCTATGTCGTGGAATCCGCTGGTAAAAATCAATTCTGGTTGAAGGGAAGTCAAGCCGAACATTTGAATACGGTTTATTATTTCTCAGACCGGAAATACGTCATATTTCATCATATCATGTTACTATTTTTAGACAAGCTTATAGTAAAATGTTGTTTTCAGCATAAATAAAGGAGTTTGAATTTTTTTAGTACAATTTATCTGCAATCCAGTTTTTGCCTGGATCAAATTCATTGAACTCACTGAAAACTAAGGTAGAATTAACAATAATCATCACAGATTACCCGAATATTTGATACAAATTATTTGTATCAGAATTACATTTCCCTTCCTCAAAATGGCGGAACTAAATTTCTCTGCCATCTATAAAATAAAAGAATAAACACGCGCTGGAGAAATGTACATTGTACACATGTAATATGAGGAAACAAGGACATCAACAAATTGTTCAATGAATTGAGTTCTTTCTATGCCCGTCTGGTGCTGCATTTTAATTGTACCTGGCATATTGTGGGTGTATTAATTGATAAACTATTAAGACTAGGACCGGAAGTTGATCAATATGGCGGAAACTAAATTTTTCTGCCGTCTATAAAATAAAACATTAAACAAGCGCTGGAGAAATTTACATCGTACAATTGAAATATGAGGAGAAGAGGCGAAGGCGGTTTACTGGCGCCTCAAAACCAGTCGCTTCGGTTAGATGAGGCTCGTTAACCTTGGATGGTAGTTCATCTAGAATCTAGAAGGAACTCTGACTTCAAACCTCCGCTGCCTTGCGGCTACACCCGCTACCCGAGAAAGGCTAAGGGAGTAAACCCTGACAGAAAAACAGGAACTGGAGCACCTACAGACGATCTATACACAAAAAATTATGTACATTCCGGCAGCTCCGGCGACGCCAATGGTGCAAAGATGTTTCGACGCAAGTCGTTCCCTTGGTTACACCATTGACGTGGAAAGGGGGGATATGCTGTATGGGCAACAGCTAATTCTCCATAATACCCACCCAGGCTTGCATCACCTCTGGAGAGGACACCCCAGCGTCTCAAAAAGTCCCGCACCAAGAAGTTTCTTGAAAAAAACAAAAAGAAAGGTGATGCTCCATCGTCTCTCAAGACGGAAGGAAGGATGCCGAAGAATTAAATTGGTCCAACCGAATACCCGTATCTTTCTATTATTTATGTGGCAATACCTGTTAAAATAATAGTGTCCTTTTAAAACTCTTTTCGATGAAACACAAAATTAAGAGTAAAGTTGTAAACAAGGACATTCATTATTTATACGACTTCATCTTTATTATAGCCCGGGCCCAAGATTTAAAGAAAGGCTATAGCTGTGGTTTCCAACCTTTTTTGGGTGGTGACCCCTTTTTTAAAAAAAGCGATGTGACCCGCGACCCCCATGAAATAAGTCATTTTCAATCAAGGTTTTACAAAATAAAGCACATTTTCATAATAGTGAATATTTTTAGCCGACAGATGATGACCCCCAGAAAACCCGCCGCAACCCCCTTGGAGGTCGCGACCCACAGATTGGGCACCGAAGGGCTATAGCCAATGAAATAATTGTAACGCTGCTTGCGTAATTTTTGTTTTGAGCTGACAGCTATCGGAGAACTTCCAAGCTCGTGGCATAGATATCGAGCACACAAAGCATTCGCAAATAAGATAATATGGAGTTTGGGTCGAATGTGGGGGTGTGTGTGGGGGGGGGGTCACCAGTGAACGAAAATATAACACCAGTGATAAGATAACACAAACCTCCTGCCTTTGTGCACATCGCTCGTAATGTTATTGTTATTGTTTTGTTCCGGGGAAATCATAGGAAATACTTTTTTTTAGATTACACTAACGAAACACAATGGCTGATCAAATGCACAGCTGAGAACATCACTAGGGGTGGGGGTGAGGGTGGGCATACCTTTGATCTACTTCGAGCCAAGGTTTCAAGCGGGCCATTAGAGGAGAAGGGAGAGTAAGGTATGCTTCAAAATAAAATTGTGTTGGCGAAGATTCTAGAACGTTTGATGAATTTAAAGTAATGAGGCTAATTTAGATAACTAGTTGGTCGGTTAACGGAGTAGCGTTTACAATACAATCTCCATGCCATTCGTTACGCAACAATGGAATGTAGTTATAAAATTTGCGACATTCTGTGTATATACCTTATATATTTGCCTAATCATGAAATATATTTCACTTTTGATAAAACCACGTCTGGTATACCTTAATGAGCCAATGCACTCAATCAGTGTTTTAACTAACCACCATTGAGCTGCTCACATACAGACGATGGGTCGAATGACCACAAGTGATGCCGAAATTCTACCAGAAACCTGGTAACGACTCAACTGAGCGCTAGTGGTCCCGTGTCCAATTTGAAGTGGCTGACGCATAAATAAGTAACCACAAGGGATTCCACAATTGGTCATTAAATGTGAGTATCCCATCTGGTTACACACAAGAAAGATTCAAACTAACATTTCCAATGACAACTAGTGAGTGGTATCACCTCTCAGCTTCCACACAAGCTACAATTCAAAATAAAGGTCAGACTGCCCACCCACCTCTCACCCGATCTGCAACACCCGCAAACAATTGTTCGACTGACCACATGTCCCCATCAAACATGCAGGCATAGAGCAGCCATAAAACTGAAATATGGTGTTCCCCGTCCAATAAACTTGACACATGGTACTCAGACCACGACGGACAGGGGGCAATCACTCTTGTATGGCTTATCGATCGCTCAGGAAACAAATAACGTGATAACCCCTCATGCTCTGACTGCCACACCATAAAACGACAAGTGTTGCTGTAAACAAATGCGTGAGTGTGTGTGTTTTTTTTTATTCTTACTTTGTCACCTTTGAAAAAGATAACGTTAATACGAAAACACCCAGTCGATATTCAAAATATCAACACTGTTCCTTCTAACAAGACTTTAGTGTTAACGATATATGTAAAGAAAAGAAAGCAAAGCAAGAAAGGGTAGTAATGGGCAAGGGGAACATATATAGGGTGGTCCTACCATTGAATCCGACCCCACCCCCCACTCCTTTCTGATCTTGGTCGTATAAGTGAATACTGCACCCCCTGTGTTTAATAAACATAAAGTCATTATCATCCCCATGTCAAATTGTTTCTGCAGTCGTTTTGTAAGACGATTGGAGGCTAATATAAGAATTCTAATAATCAATTCAAAAATATTCCAGGAGCTTCTAACAAAGAATTGAAGATATTTAATAAAAAATCTACCTTTAATTCCAACAATCTTTTATCATTATTACGTGTTGTCTGGTTCTTTCAGTTCAAGGCATAACGTACCTTTTTAAATCCCTTATATTAACTTCACCGCCGTCTCATTCGTCGTCCCGCGACTCGTCCCGCGACGCCCGTCCGCCCGTGGAAAAACAAAAGTCGAAAATGACCCACTTCCAGTGAAGCCATCAAGCTGAAATTTGGCACACGGACTCGTCTTACCTAACAATGCATCGTATCAAAATTTCAGATCGATCGAACGTACCGTAATTAAATTAATGCATTTTAGTTTATCTATACTATATAAATCACTATTAAGAATGTTTAGTCGTCGTCGTCTGCTAGAGTTTTGACCTAGTTTTAAAGCCAAGGGAGATAATTTGGTTTCAGTCTGTAAATGTTTGTCACTTTTGAAAATAATCAATACTTTTAGTTATGTCTCATATATAAGGGATTTATAGTCAAAAACTTTGTTTTTACGGGGTTGTTTTATTTCCATTATTTACTGCATCGTTTGAGCTCTGTCCTTCGTTTCTAATTATTTTGTACTGATAAATTTAATCGACCACATCAGACAGCGAGCCCTCCCCAACCCCTGCCCCCTTTAACAAAATAAACATTAAAAAAACTAAAGGATGTACCTTAGGGGAGGTATAATCACCAGAGTATGGATTACGGCCTTTGAAAAACATATTTAAAAAAATATATAAACAAAAGAAAGGATCGCACAGTTGTAAGTCAAACTTTCAGCCTCACCGCACAAATTCTGTGAACAGAGTCAAGTGTATTATGTAACGTAAGAAATTATGACACTGTCACACTTGTCATCGTCTTCCAAAAAATTGACCACTGATATAGGAGAAGACCACAAGAGATTACCAATTGAGAAACTTCAAAACCCAAAACTGGTCAGGGGAGGGGTGCGTAGGTCCGACCGAGGGGACCATTTTCATACCAATTGTCCGACTGTTTTGGGTGGAATGGAGGATAAACAGAAATGTGGTCTGGCCGGTACATGCGCCACTGTTAAGCTACGCTACTGCATCGTGATGCCAGTGCCTAGCTATGTTATTGGCTAGCTACGTTAATGCCTACTTACACCACTACCAAGCTATGCCAGTGCCTAGCTGTGCCCCTGCTTAACTGCGTTCCTACCTAGCTACGCCACAGACACGAATCAATTAAAAAGATAGATAAATATATTATATATCTTTTAACTGAAAATGGTTTAACAAAATGAAACAACAGTGAAAGGTTTTCATAAGTGGAAAACAACTGTTTGACTGGAATAGACTACCCCCATTATAGGTTACAGAACAGTGTACGATGAGGTGTTAATTTGAAAGATGTGGACCAAGTCGTTGTTTGCATTTGATGTTGTCATTCATCTATTGGCATTTGATTCATTACGCATAATTATGGATTACAGGGAATAATTACCGATTTCGAAAACAGAAATAACTATTATATTTTTCCTTCAGTTATTAATAAAAATTATTTCAAAGAGAGAAAGGTCAACGCCCTCCGTGCCACAGTTCGATTTGTTTAACCTTCCCCAGAATCATGCTGTAACAGTGGTTCTCAAACTAGGAAGCTCACATCTTCAGATGGGTGAGAGTTGACTTGCCATGGGGTACACGCCAGAGCTTCACTATGCTCAGTAAAGACGTTTTTTTAAAAAAATAAACGCTATTAATGTCTTTGTTCGATTATAAATTGCATTGTTATTTTTGTAAGGTAAAGGGGACAAGTTAATTAATGGGGTAGTGGGGGGACAGAACATAGAAACGTTTGAGAATACCCGTGCTAACGTAACAGTGGCGTGCTAGAGAGGTTAACAAAATACAACTAATGACAGGTCTGGGAGCAGTTGATGGAGAGAATAGTTCGAAAAATTGTGGAGAGAAAAAAATATTTTGAGGTGGTAAAGAAATCGACAGGTACAAAAAAAAATGACGTAATGCGTTGATGATGACGAGGGGGTGGGGGGACACAACAAAACCAGCTGCAGTATTGAGATGTGGGATTGATTGCTGAGTGGTGGGGGGATTGGGGTTGGGGGAGTCCTTTGATTTGGACGTTAAAAAAATCATTAGTTTGTGTTTATCACCTTGTTAATGGAACCGTTGCGTCATGTTTTAGTACCAACGACTGATGGCGGTGGTGGCTAGGGAAAGGGGGGGGGGAGGAGGGGAATCAAGGTTATTTTGGGATTATGTCCCATCACGGGTCATGACAAGGTGAACAACTCACCCGGAGATAATACAGGTTCTTCAGATTTATCTTCTCTTTATGCGCTATTGCTTTGTGGGAAGAGGGAAAAGAATAAAGATAATACCAACCCCGCTCACAGAATCAATGCGAACTGAACATGAGGAAGAAATGGTCGAAGTTCTGCTGTAGAGGCAATGCAGTAGATTCAAATAGTAAGTACAAGTAGTGACGGGGAGAGGGAAAGTTCCTACCTTTGTGCATGCCAGTAAATCTATCCTTGAGAACGGTCAGCTCGTAAATATCCCCGAATTCCAGGAAGACCGGACGTAGATCTTTCTCCTCCAGGTTTCTGGGAATTTGTCCAACGAACAGCTTGATGGCGTCATGATCCTGAAAAATAGTGAGGTGTGACGTCATGATATTATGTTTTATACGGCAATGAGGTGTGGCGTCATGATGTTATGTTTTAGACGACACTGAGGTTTGAAGCTATGATATTATGTTTAAGACGGCAAAGAAGTGTGACGTCATGATATGTTTTAGACGACACTGAGGTGTGACGTCATGATATTATGTTTTAGACGAGATTGAGGTTTGACGTTATGATATTATGTTTTAGACGGAAATGATGTGTGACGTCATGCTATTATATTTAAGACGGCAATGAGGTGTGACGTCATGATATTATGTTTTAGACGGAAATGAGGTTTGACGTCATGATATTATGTTTAAGACGGCAATGAGGTGTGACTTCATGATATTATGTTTAAGACGACAATGAAGTGTGACGTCATGATATTATGTTTTAGACGGCAATGAGGTGTGACGTCATGATATTATGTTTAAGACGGCAATGAGGTGTGACGTCATGATATTATGTTTTAGACGGCAATGAGTTGTGACGTCATGATATTATGTTTAAGACGGCAATGAGGTGTGACGTAAAGATAATTTGTTTTTACAAAACATTGAGGTGTGACGTCACGATAATAAGTTGTAGAAAACATTCAGGTAAAGCAGATGTCAAAGATAGCTAAAATAGTGTAACTAATAAAATAAGTGATCTGTGGCGAGCGTGTTCATTGGTTCGTTGTCCAAGAGAATCTTAAATATGACAAGAAATTTGTCATATCTGAGAATGATGGCGGCTTCTCTACTTTTCAAGGTCGTATAGTTTGATAGAACAAAAAAATATGGAGTTGAAACTATTTCTTATGTGTCAATTATTTTTTTTTCAAAGAGACTTTGTGACGTAAGATAGGTTAGTGACATACCTGAAAGCATTGTAGTAATGTAGATTGATTTTGGTTTAAGTTCACGATTATAAATGCAAGATTGTGGCCATTTATATATATATATAATGGAAGTACTGAGTTAATCTCTCTTTCATTTTACGCAACCTTCACTTAACCAGTGACCCAAAAATAATTTAAACATGATGCCAACAGAGAAGTGACTCTAAATTTTAAACTTTGTTTCATTTATCCTATCTTTTACAGACACTCCTTCTAGACATATGATTATTGCGACCTATTTCAGAGAATAAGTTGGACTATTAAGTTATAACAAAAAACTTTGTCGTTCACACATGATAAATAAGTGTTAATATAACCTTTAGAAAGTTTGTTTGTTTGTTTGTTTGTTTTTTATCTTTTGTTGTTGCATGGACCATAATACAAAATCCACCACTTAAGTCTCCGTATTTTTTGCTAGTCTTCCTTTAATATCCACCTGAGTGGCTCAGGTAACACACTAGTCCACTTTCGACATGTTACTCCGTGTTGAGCTGACAGTCATACATCTCAAGCAACAAATATCGTGAGTGTTTCGATTACAATGATTTCGATGATGATGATGAGGAGGATTGGCCCGAATCACGTGACAAAAATACGTGTGGAATATTAAGCACTGATAATCCAATGGGTACAACACCTGTCTCTCAGTGCTCTAGATGCCAATCACACAATCTTTCTTCTGACACATATACACACACACACACACACACACACACACACACACGCTATGTAGTTATACCATTCAGTCCGTACCCCACCAACAAGTCACGAGCTCACGCTCTGTTCGCTCAGGTCCACACACATAGATGACACAGTGAACCCTCAAGCAGGGTTGCCAGATTGTAATTTGGGTAAAAGGCCAAACTGACAGCCAAAAAAGGCCAAAAAAAAGGCCAAACTTATGTTACATGAAAAATGTCAACAAAAATGACGTCACGCACCTAGGGGCGGGAAGGGGTCACAGATTTGTGGCGACGAATGACGAGGGGGAGAGTGCTTTTAAGAACTGTGACGTCATATTGGAAAGGGTCTAGCTCTTGATTACGTGTGACGAGGGGTGGGGGGGTGAAAATATATTGAAAAATCTGTAAAAATCGCGTGACGTCATTTATGGACGGCTCATAACGGCTGAAAATTAGTTAACTATTTAAAATGAAGGTAGAACCAGGAGAAAAAGGATAATAAATGTGTAAATGCCAATGTTCGTATCGTATGTATGATTGTACTCACAAAATAAATAGACTATGATACTAACATAAAAATTTGAAAGAAAAGCTTCAGGTCATCCTTTTCCTGTAGACTGCTATTTGCAGTATTATTATAAACTTTATCAGATGTCAAGTCATCAACTATTCTTGATGACATGACAAAGTCCTTACTGCATTTATTTGTAAACAAAAGCTCAGCCTTGTCTCTAAAAATAGCGTCTAAAAGTGTGAGCTGCATTCTATATCTGGCTTTGTCTTAATAGGCATCTTCATTAAACTTTAAAAAAACTTTTTAATGTCTAACATACACGTAAGCTATTCAAAAAAAAGAAAATAATTAATAAGGTTATTGACTTATTGGCGATTTTTATTTTTTATTTATTTTTTTTTATTTTTATTTTTTTTTATTTTTTTTTGTGATAAGGATTATTTTTATATATATTTTATATATTTTATTTTTTTTAAAGAAAAAGGCAAAAAAAAGGCCAAAAGGCCAAACAAAAATCTTAAGGCCAAACCCTCTTAAAAAAGGCCAAATTTTGAGAATTTGGCATTAAAAAGGCCAATATGGCAACCCTGCCCTCAAGGCTTGGCAACATTTATTCTCATACCTTTGACATAACTGAGTATGAAAGATCGGATAATATTCTCTTACTAAAGAATCAATAAATAAATAACAACATTTTTTAAAATGTATAAAACCTTAATTATATGAAAAAAAAGCTTCACAAAGTTTCTTAAACATTTGGTCAAGTCGCATGAAAGGGCAGATAAGTAGGTAAAGTTGGTCGCCCTTATCCAAAAACAGGGGGAATTCACTCGCCGCGGGGTAGGCAGCTGAACAACGTGACCTACTGGTCCATCGAGGGGCACTGATGACCTCTCCCCCTACCCCCCCCACACCCTTGACTTTAAGAAGATGTTCTGGGTGTCTATATAGTGTCTACCCCCTCCCCCCGTACAGAGTGGGATGAGAATAAAGTTAATTAGGGGAAGGGGAAAGGGGCTGAGCATGACTCTTTGTTATGTGTCATGTGTCTCTTAGCTTATAACAAAGTTACTTTGACAGATGATATTATGTTCACTAATCACAACCATTCAGCTTGTTACAAAGTTACTTTGACAGATGATATTATGTTCACTAATCACAACCATTCAGCTTGTTACAAAGTTACTTTGACAGACGATATTATGTTCACTAATCACAACCATTCAGCTTGTTACAAAGTTACTTTGACAGATGATATTATGTTCACTAATCACAACCATTCAGCTTGTTACAAAGTTACTTTGACAGATGATATTATGTTCACTAATCACAACCATTCAGCTTGTTACAAAGTTACTTTGACAGATGATATTATGTTCACTAATCACAACCATTCAGCTTGTTACAAAGTTACTTTGACAGATGATATTATGTTCACTAATCACAACCATTCAGCTTGTTACAAAGTTACTTTGACAGATGATATTATGTTCACTAATCACAACCATTCAGCTTGTTACAAAGTTACTTTGACAGATGATATTATGTTCACTAATCACAACCATTCAGCTTGTTACAAAGTTACTTTGACAGATGATATTATGTTCACTAATCACAACCATCTGCCTTTTACGACTTAAATATTCGATTACAGAAAGCGTTACCACTAAAAACCTTCAAATATAAAGTGGAATATGTGTTGTTGTTTTTTTTAAATGACAAATAAATGGCAGACTTCTGTTACTCAGTGAGTGTTTTTCTGTAATAATCTGTTACACATCCTTCATACTAAAATATTAGAAATAGTTGGGTTTCTTGAAAAATAAAAAAATCAGGAAAAAAAAGTTTGCGTTCTTTATTGAAATCCAAATATCTTTAACCTTATAATAACTTTCGTTAGCCATCACAAAGACTGATATAATCCCATGTTCTCTATTTTTAAAAATATTCTTTTTAAAAACATAGTTGAAGATGCTAAGATTTTCTTGCAATTGCAGCCTAAAATTCAGTAGCATCATGAGCATGTATTTTTAACAAATCTTTTACCCCACCCTTCCATTCTTATTCTCCACTTTCTCCCCCTTCTCCATTTCTTAAATTATTTCTCTTACACACACACGCATGCAAAAATCTCCTTCCATTGTATGTATAGATATACATTTACTTGTTTAAACTGACAGAACAGCTTCTTGCCGCAGGGTTTCGACCTTGTTTGCAACAGATATAAACAACATCTCTGAATTTTAGCTGCTACGTACGAGCCAGAAGCGTGCATGAAAATATATCGAGTGGAAAATTAAACATTTCATCCGGTTTTACTTCTTGTGCCAAACTCTAAGTCCCGAAAAATGTACATAGGTAAATTTCATCATTTGGAATTATTTAAACATCTATTGATTTCAGCTTCTTGAAATGATGTCTCTGAAAATTTGAAGTTTTTTTTAAAAATTGAATACCCTGTGTGTTCATCTACGACAGCATACAAATAAGACGATAGAGTGAACAAAAAGGATATTTTCAATAATTGTTTTTTTAGTTCAGATGTGCAGTCGGAACTGGAAAAGTAAATATCTCAAGTCGAGAATTAAATGTTCACCAGCATTTTAATGCCACGATAAAAAAAAATTGCAAGACTCGTAAAATGTCCTCAGCAAAATCCAAACAACTTTCGACCAAGTTTCTTTGCGTCATCAGGCCACGCTTTGTTATGGAAATTGATTCCAACGTGAGGCCGATACCACATGTTAGAACCCGAACTGCCGTAAAACAGAAATAAGTGTCATGTAAATTCAAACCACCGAATAAAAAAAATATCATTTCTAAGTAAGAAGTATATGTTATTATGCTACAAGCCGAAGTAGAAAAAATTCAATACATTCGTGCTCTTGTCAAAATTTAACCACTGACCACATGGTCAGGGACTTACAATTTTGAAGAGGTCTATGAGACACTATACTAATGTCAATGTCGTTGAGAAACCGAATGCACAAATTTGTAGGCCGTGCGCTAAATGATATTAAAAAATAATAGCGATCACTGTTAGAGAAATTTTACACTCTTTCAAAAACTTAATCGGCACTGAAGTCACAAGGAAAGATCGTCTGTAGTACAGAGGGCATACGTTCACATTACTCAGCTCAGGGCATAGTCTGCCCTCTCAAAACGGTAATGATAAATACCACTTTGACCTAATAGCGTTTTGAGTCCACTAAGCGTACCTGCTAACCAACAGGTCAAGAGATTGTCAACAAACGTTCACGAGACAGTGGTTCTCACTGTCGAGCTCTTCTAATTCTCCTTAAATATTAGACAATTTGAACATTTAAAAAAAAAGAATGAGATTCGATGCCAAAAGAAATAGACATATAGGTAATAACGGAACATTCAGGTTCATAGAGGTGGCTGTTCTTTAGCTTTAGCTTTAGCTAAAATTGATATCAGCAATACTCAAATTAAGTTTTTATCATCTGATGAGTGACTCTTTAGTGAATGTATAATTTGTCTTTTTTATGATAATTTTATTCTAGTTCAAAGGGGAAAAGTGAAATCTCTAAAGTGCATTTCTGACTTTGTCAATATTTTTTTTTAAATTCCAACTGTCCATCTGAAATACGTGTTGTTTTAAAATTTTGCACAATTTTTCTTTGGTCCCTAAGTGGTTATATTTCCATGTTGTTTTAGATGCGCAGCCAAAGGGATTTTTAAACTTCAACTTGTCAGACAGACATCAATTTCCAATAATTCAGTCGCATCGCTGTTGTTATGACGTCACTGTCCACAATCCATGTTATTCTTCCATCCACCCACGCCTGTGAGACACCCCCCTCTCCCACTCCCACCTCCAGTCACCTCTATGTCAACAGAATCTTTCTTTCTGCACTCTCGTCCTCTTTCATTCCATTATATTTATTTGCAGATGATCGCCGATGCTAGACACGCATTCCCACCGCTCGCCTATTTACACAGTCAATGGAATACTCCAGTGACCTCTGACCCATGGAAAATACTTCCGCAGACGAAGCTAGAGATAATCGTTTTTGATTCAGGAGTCGTCTTCCCTTTTAATAGAGGATGTCTTCTTTCCTCTCTCTCTCTCTCTCTTCCCCCCCCCTCTCTCTCTCTGTTCTCCTCTCTCTCTCTCTCTCTCTCTAACTGGTAAGAGTGATTACGTTTGATGTGATATTAATCGTCATCTGGAGTAATCTAATTATCTTTAATCTGAACAGGAAGTGATGGTTAAAAAAAATCTTCAATTATATTGACTGAAAATTTGATTTAATGAGTTCCGGCTGTTGTTTATTTTCTTCATTATAAAGCGTAGTACAAAAATGTGAGAGCATGTAGGAACAAATCATTCAACTGGTCAATTGCTGCTAGAATCGGGGTCAAGCCAGGAACATGAGTTAGGCTGGAAATAGGTAATGGTTTGTTCCGTGGGTATTCACGAATAGGATCATGGTTTGTATATTGTGTGGTCGCCAGAAACTAGGATTGCGGTTTGTACAGTGATAGCCAGGAATTGGGGTCGTGGTTTGTAAATGCTGTAGCCAGGTAGCAATGAAACTTTGGTTTGCGGTTTAGCCATGAACCAGTTATGCTAGGACGGCCGGAAGCTTTGGATCATACAGAAGATGTACTATGACCAAACATGGTATTGTCCAAGAAGAAGCTCTAGCCAGAGATGGTATTGCAGGTGGCAGCATTGGACCAGAGAAGGTTGTCCAGGTGGTAGCATTGGAGCAGATATGGTAGCACATGAGGTATCACTGGAGCAGATGGTGGTTTTGTTGGTAGTATGGTAGTAGAGATGGGTATCCAGGTGACAGCCTGCGACCACACTTTGTAGTTTGATGCGGACCGGTACCACGATATAAGCGCAGGTAATAATTGACAGCCGCCTTAAGTTAAAATATAGATGAAGGTGGTCATAACAATATCGCTGATGGCATTTACTTCAGCCCAAAGGATAATCACACAAATCCCAACGTCTTTAACACTAGGGATTATTGTCTCGACTTGTACGCATTCTGAAACCTATGGTTGTAAATTTGAGCCTACGTATCACGTGACACGTTGACACCCCAACTCTTGACTTTTTATATTTTCTATCAGCTCTAATGTGAAAAGTTTCATTTTTTTTGGGGTGTGTTTTTAGTAGGGCTGTTATCGATTAATTTAAAATTAATCGTTAACTTTTGAAAAATTAACGATTAATTAATCGTTAATTTCGATTAAAGCCAAAAATTGAAATGTATTGTGTCATAAGTAACATTTATTAAACGTACTTATCGAAATAACACTGGAATGACTTCTTTATATGACTTTTTTTAACCAACAACGCAAACAGACAAGTGTATTGACATTATTTAGTTCAGAGCGGGCCTTATTGACAATATAACCATGCAGCCGAGTTGAAAAATCGTTTAAATAGCTTTAGATAGTCTAACTGAAGTTTCTAATGCTGTAGTGGATCTTTGGTTTGCAGGTGATATGTAAGCGAAGTGTTAGAACCATGGTAGCAATGTTCCCTTTTAGCAGCGCCACTGAGCAGATATTTTACCGACGCCACGCAGGAGTTTAGAATCACCGCGCCGAAAATTTTGTAAAATTTTGCACAAAAATGGACGTTGTGCAACTTTGCACACGAGTTCTTTTAAAAATGTGCACACGAAACAACGAGCTTAGACTTGGAGGGAACATTGCATGGTAGGCAAACGATTTCTCTCAATGGAAACAACCTTTATCAACATTTTGAACAATCGCCTAAGTGAATATTTTAAACAAAAATGTTCGTGTAATCATCCAGAAATTATTTCATATTTATCGGCCGAAATATTTTACTTTTTGACTTCCAATACATTTTTAAGGGGTGGATCGATTAATCGTTAAAAAAAAATTAATCGATAAAATACTTAACGATTAATCGAGAAATTAATGGTTAATTTCCGCAGCCCTAGTTTTGAGCTACCGCATTTGTCCATTTAAATGTTCGTGGTATCCCGTTCAACGCTGTATGAAGATGTCTCTGATGCTGGGCTCACCATTATATGACGATGTGTTCTTGTTTTTTGTTTTTGTGTTTCACACTACCGCATTGGTCCACTTAAATGTTTGTGGTGTCTCACTCACCACTATAGGACGATCAGTTTTTTATTTCTTACACTACCGCATTATCCACATAAATGTTCGTTGTACCCCGCTCACCGCTATATGATGATCTGTTTTATTGATTACCACCCAAGCGGTCGATACGACGAAGAGCTGCAACATAAGAGGGCAGTGAGCAAGGTGGAATTAGCTGCCTAGCAATTTGACATGCGCTGCACTCTCTACCACTCTGTGATCTTTTCATTAGAGATATGGCGAAACTTTATAGATAACAAGAAATATACCCGCACTTTGTAGCGGGAGTGTGCTGACCCTTTTCCCCAGTATTACTTGCTGGTTATAAGATTTTTTTGCCAAGCTATTTATCAGATTGATCTATTACCAACCATGTTGATAATAGTACCCGTAAAAAAGGCCACTTCTTCGTACCATTCAGCTCAATTTAAAGATACGAACACGAAAATGTGCGCAACGTAATTTGACAATAAAAGATTTTTGAAAGCGCACAGCTCAAAATAAAGTATTGGAAAAATACCGCACCAAAATGAACTCGTTTTGAATGTCCGCTTTAACCTGTTCAATATGGAAATGACATTTAATACTTCTCTCTTTGTCTCTAAATTTTCTGATCTTTTAATTGATGACTTTCGGGAAAAAGGGACAATTGCAAAAAATATACGTAAACTATCTGCAGGTTAAAATGAACCGTCCTGTCGTATTTGGTCCCCGTCCGTCATTTGGTTTTTCCGTGATTGTGGAACTTACGTCTAAAAGTGAAGCATACAAAAATACAAACATACAAAGATACAAACACCAACTGAGCTTTATATATTAGATACGTTGTTTCAATTATACAGCGGCGTCTCGTATAGAACAAAAAGCGTTAAATATTAACAATATCTCCCTTTAGTTTAAACTATTCTTCCCCGAACCTAATACCCTTTACCTCCTCCCTGTAATATTTTCCCCAAATCTATCTAGCTCCCTAAACACATCCCTTTAACGTTTTCCCTTTTCAATATAGCCCCTTGCTCCTCATCTATCTAAATCCTTCCATTTCCTCCATGTCGAGTTTTCCCTCGTAAATATGAATTCATATCCCCATCTAACTTCTTTTTTCCTCTTTCATGAAACACCTTTCTTATAATTTCTTGCATTCATTCTTTTCTCCATCTAACTCTCTTCCCGTCATGCAACTCCCTTGCCTTTATCCTTATAGCCCATGGCTCTCACACCACACACACACACACCCAGACATAAAAATAAAAACACTTTATTGTTCCATATGCAGGAATAATTCATACACATCCTCCTTTTAGAGTGGCATTCGAGCGTGGAATTGGTCGCCTGAAGAAAACCAGGAAAACGAACACACTTATCAAAATATAAGGCTTTCTTTAAAAAATGCAGGGCTAGACATAAACCTTAGATAAGCGTAAGATGCATTATGCTTCTGTGTAAAAGGACCGTCTGAAATATAGCCGTTAAGATAAGATAAGATAAAATATTATAAGACAACTTGGCCCTCACCTGCACTATATTATTTCACTCCGATTGTTATTTTCGCTCTATTTAACCTCTCACTTAATACGCGCTCCTTCTAAATTTCTCACCTGTTTTCCCGTAACTTCATTTCCAATCTTATCACTTACTTACCTATCTACCCCCACTCCCATTGTTTTATCATATAATAATTTCAATAGAATTACATACTGAACTTTAGACTTTAAACTTTTAAAGTAATATTACAAATCTTTTTTTTTCACACGACAATAGAAACTTTGAACATTTATTTTTTTTAAAGTCCATTCTACTGATAAAACCAAAACACTGTCACGATGGGAAAAATGCATTTTTGGAAATTTGACAAAAATAATTTTATTAAAAATGTTTACATATTTTCTGCGAGCTTATTACTGTGTACTGATTCCAAAGCAAGAAGATCGTGGCTAGGACTGTACAAATCCAATCTTGTTTTTTTTTATCGTCAGAATTTATTTTCCAATTCACTAAACCACTGCCATAACCACCGCGTCACATCCGGCTTAACATAACGTAACCACTCATACGTCATCATCTTCTTCTGTTAACAGTCATCGGCTCTCAAATCGGCTAATTCTGTCCCCTCGGCTATTTTTTTTCCTAGTCGGCTGATTCTTTAATCTCGGCTAATACTTTCATCTTGGCTAATTCTTCTACTTCGGCTAATTCTTTCATCTCAACTAATTCTTCTACTCCGCCTAATTCTTTCATCTCAGCCAACTCCCCTATCTCGGATAATTCTTTCATCTCGGCTAATTCTTTCATCTCGGATAATTCTTCAATCTCGGCTAATTCTTTTACCTCAGCTAATTCTTTCTACTCGGCTAATCCTTTTGCCTCGGCTTATTCTTTCATTTCCGCTAATTCTTCCTCGATCTGGGCTACTTTTTCTATCTTGCCCAATTTTTCTATCTTGGCTTATTCTTTTATCTCTTCCAATTCTTCTATCTAGACTGAATCTTCTATATCAGCTAATCCTGCTTTCGAACCGACAACCATCTCAATTACACACGTCGCGGGGAAATATGACTTTTGAAAAATAAAATAACTTCCACCCCACCCATCCCACTTTTTTACAAATAAAGGAACCTACAACAATACCAACGGAACAAAATTATCTTTTCAGGAATGTAATTACTCGCGAATGTTTGGTTTCATATCAGACACAGGAAACTGAACCATGAAAGTAATGTTACAATTTCTCTCTCTCTTTTTTTTTGTGTTTTTTGTTTGAAAAGTTATATCTTTTTCCTGATGATGTTATTCTTTTGATTTTTTTTCTCCTATACGTCGTAAAGTCGTGATTAGACCTAATTGCAGTTTATGAGATGGCTTTTCAATAAGCCAGAGCCCTTTTCGCAACCCTTGCTTTTTCTATACCGGCCATCTGGATTATATCCCCTCTTGTGTGCCCGGATCGGAATTCCGAATTGAGCGAGGAACATTGGGGAAATGGACTCGAAAATTGACATTTTGACTGACAAATAAAGCTGGTTTGCAAGATATGTGCGTGTGTGTGTGTGCGTGCGTGTGTGTGTGTGTGATATGGGCTGGAGTATAAATGAGAGAGAGAGGGGAGGGAAAGACGGGGGCGCGGCAATCTGGAGGGAGGATGGATGGATGGTCACGCCGAAAATAGTAAAATCAGAAATTTTTGGGCTAATGTAGGCCACATAATATGAGGACAAACAAGGAGTTATTGTGAGGTTGACATAGAGAGAGAGGAGAGAGCTGATGAGAATAACGAACAATCGTCACTGTGACGTCAGGGGAGGGAGTGAGATCAGTCGGCTGATTTTTTTGGGCAGTTGAGGATGGAATTTTCGTAGCGGTGTGGCACCAACATGGGAGCAATCGACGGGGGGGGGGCGAGGTTGCAGTTGGAGGGCTGTGTTTGGAATGGTCGTCACATGAAATGATTTGATTTCTTTGCCCCTCAAATATACCTTTTTTTTTCTAAACTGATAGTATTGTTTTATTAAGATATACATAAAAGTTAATGTATTGACGCGTACAGATTAATAAATTTATATGTGACTAAAACAGGGTATGTATGGGCCTGACATGACGTCACAGAACAACGAACGTTTCGGCAAAATGCTTTCCTCAAGGAACAAATAGACAAAACAAAGAAAACTAATAAAATGAAATGTGAACTTGGCTGCGGTTTTATCCATTGACAGAAAAAGCAATAGGCCTATACGTATCCAGTTTTAGTCATATATATATAGGGATATATATATATATATATATATATATATATATATATATATATTTACATATATATATATATCTGAAAGCCTGATTGCAGTCTCACCCACATTTTTCCATTTTTTTTGGACTTCGATAACAATATTGAAAATCATCCCATCGTTTGTTTCAGTGTGTAGATTTAATCAAAGTTTAATGGTGTCGGCAAATCAAACTGTTTTTTAACATTCGACTCCTTAAATGAATGATATATAAAAAAACTGACTCGCAAACTATTTTACACAAAACAAACTATGAGTTAAATTTTTTTTTAAAAATATGCTTTTACCAATAATTAATAAGTTGTTTGTATTAACAATTTTGATTTAAAAGACTAATAAACACAATAGGCAAAATAATGTGTTTATTTGCAAGCCGAGAGAAGGTGAAATGAGAGAACGTTTAGGATTATTAATCAGCAGACATGTCGTGAAAATATTGTCTTACATTCATCTCTAAAGTCCAACGGTCATATTCAACCGTCTGTTGTACTGAGACATTTACTAATTAGATTCTTATTGCAATAGGATTAAACTTTTTTAAAAATTCATTTCTTAGACAAAAGTTTTGGCAAGGAATTCAACTCCAAAACAAAATGTGTCTTTATTACATGGGTGTAAGAAATTTGGCGATGAACAAGAAAGACGCAATGTGTTTGAAGTGCAGATGTCTAGCTGACCAAAAGGGTTTTGATTGCAGCTAGTTTACACGCTTAGCATTCTTGATTGTAGCTCCAAAGGGCTTGATGGCAGTTGGTGTATATGCTTAGCATTCTTGATTTTGAAGGGTTTGGTGGCAGCTAGCTTATATGCTTGGCCATCTAGACTGCAGGGGTGTGCAACATTTTCCAACGTTGGGCCACATGTGAACTTTGTAACAACAACGAGGGCCAATATCCGTAAAAAATGTACTCTTGATAACTTTAGTAAAGTGCGCGAGTATAGAAATCAAATATGATTGGCGGGCAACGTGAACTGGTCTAGTGGGCCGGGTTGTGGCCCGCGGGCGGCCTGTTGCACACCCCTGATCTAGAGAGTAGTTTGAAGGCTTTGATGGCAGATCTTTTATATGCCAGTAGTAAGAAGACAACCGATGGGGGGTGGGGGGTAGGCATTGGATAAAATACCTAATTTTATGGATTATGTATTTGCTATGACAGCATCTTTTAAAGACATCATATATATACTATTGAAATATTATTTTCAGTTTTAACACCAGTAAGATTATATTTTCGGGAAATCCTAGATCCCCGATTACATGTTATTGGGTACGAAGTCAATATAGTAAAATAAATAGATGAAGTACTCACCTTCATGGGGAGCACCGAGTTAGAAGACGACGACTGTCCGTGATTGACAGGTGGTGGGTGGGAGGTGTGGCTTAAGGCGTGTCCTAGAGATGTGGGCGGTGGTATAATGTGGTGCTGGGCGGGGTTGTGGGCGGGATGGGCGAAGTGGTGGGACAGGTGGGTGTCCTGAATCAGGGAGGCGGGGATCAAGGCGGTCATCATGTCTAGCATTGGGATGGGTGGGGCTCGTCTCGCAGGGGCGGAGCTCACGACGCTGGGGTCGACGGGACGGGCGGTTCCTCTAAGGTAAGGCTTGGCGGGGGCGTGACGTAGCAATCGCTGGTGGCTCTGGATATAGCTGGTGGTCGACTTGCCTTCGCCGAAGGACTTTGCCGATGGTTGAATTTTCAGAGAAATGTTTCCGCTGTGTGTGGTTGTCTGTATTCAAGACTTTTCAAGCGCTATGTGTGGTTTTCTGCAGTCCAGACTTTTCAAGCGCTGGGTGTGGCCGTTGCACAATTGACGTCTCACAGAATTTTTGGAAACTCCCTCTTAGCGTGAAACTATCTTTCACAAAAATTACTGACTTCAAATCACCGGCTCCCAAATTTAAACTGAGTTGTTTTTTTTTGTTTTTTTTAAATATAAAAAAATTGAAATCACCAGACGATATTAAAATAAATATGAAATAATTAATATAAAAATATTTTTAGATTTAATTTTTTGTATGAATATGTTGTACAGTATATAATCAAGGCTTTTTTCAATTTAAAATAAATAAATAAATACAATTTGTTATATCACTGGTATGAATATGAAATTGTTCTCTCTTTAAAAATAGCAGCCAATAAGCTTTGAGCTCGCGAGTTGTTGTTTTTTGTTGTTGTTGTTTTTCTTTTTAAATAAACCAATCACAGCCTAGAGGCAAGAATCTATAAATAACATGTGCTAGCTCAAAGGATATCCACACCAGACTGGAAGGTGGTTCTCAATAATAAACAACAAGTCCCAAGTGAACGATAAAATACAATGATTTCCTTTTAGGTTAGAACTTCTCTTGACCTGCAGCTGTGGTACCACGTTTCGAGGATCACCAGTGGGCTGTAAATAAAATAAAGAATAAAATTAATTAGTACAAGTAAAGACTAGCCTGGAGACTCGGCGCGATGCAGAAACTTAGTCAAGAAATAGTTGTCACAGACTGAAATTAATTATTGTTTGCTTCAAGTGTATAAAAACTAGGGGTGTACCGGATTTCAAATCCGGTAAATCCGGAATGGGGCCATTAAAAAAAATTGATGTCTGGGAGTATTTTACTTCATAAATCCGGACAAATCCGGCTGGCCGGAGAGCATTAATATATATATATATATATATATATATATATATATATATAATATATATATATATTTATAATAGCTCAGGCAAATCCGGAATCCGGCGATTTTTATAAATCTAGATCCGGCTTCGGTTGGATTTGACTTCATAAATCCAGCTAAATCCGGCTGTAGCCGGATTGAAAAAAATTGAATCCGGTACACCCTAATTAAAAAAAAGCTATATTTTTGTGTGTGCATAAAACCCAACTAATTTTCCGTCTATTTTTGACAATTTGGCAACAGCGTCAGGTAGGCGAAAACAACAGCCTTCATACAACCCGACCATCTCCCCCCTCCGCACTGCTTCAGGGGACACACACTATCTCTTAAATCAATCATTTCTGATATTAATTCATTAGAAATTTTTTATTATTATTAAAAGATCACATTACTAACATTTAGCGCAATGGAGGAAAATAATCTTGCTGATCATCATGTAAAAAAAAAGTGATAATTTTCTTTTTTAATATAAAAGAAATATACATTTGCAAAAAAAATGTTTTGAAATTACTGTTTTATATCAGTTTTTATATCTGCATGTGTAGTTGTTCATGTTCACATACTCTACAATGTGACGTCATGTGTCTATGACAATCTACTCTATGTGCATCAGCTGAAACACTATTTTTAGGTTACAATAGTAACCTGGGAGCAATGTGATATCAAGAACTAATAGGAGCCTTTTTTTTTATTAATCCGCTGAATATCATGTATCAACCCCAAATCACCCACCCCCCACACGACCCAAACCTTTTACAAAACCCCGCATGTAGGACCGGGAATAGAAACTCTCAAGATCTCCATTTAAATAAACTATTTGAAACTTTCCACGAAATATGCGCCTTATGAATGTTTTCACTAAAATCAACTGACATCATAAAAACGGCATGTATTGTTAAAAAGTTTAATTAAATCATTGTAGATGACAAAGTCCTTTTTAAAATAAAACTCGTGTTTTGTTTCATCCGTAAAAACAACTTTTAAAAAAAATGTTTAATTAACAGACTGTTTACATCTCATGAGTATTGCAATTTTGAAAGATTAAAAGAAAAAACGAAAACATGTTTACAAGCAGTTACATTAAAAAACTTTAACTATATCTTGGTGTTATGTAAGTAAATAAAACATATATAACTAGGTTGTGCTGCGGCGCCCACTTTTTTCAAATGGCCAACTAACTTATCCTTGTTTGCTAAATACTTAATATTGAACATACTGAAATGTACACAAAGTATTTTATAATAGGGATTGTAGGGCGCCTACGGCGCTCACTGCAGCTGTGGGGCGCCTACGGCGCCTACCCTTTTTTGTCAAAAGCCCAAGTAACTTATCATTGATTGATAAATACGAAATATTAAACTTGCTGAAATGTACACAAAGTATTTTATAATTATAAATCATCAAATTATATTTTTACATCGTTCCCTTTTCAAAAATTAAAATATAAGCTAAAACAATGATTTCATCATATAATATATTTTTTTACAGCGCATCTTTAATTTACAATTATTTTGCACACCTTTTTGCGCGCCTTTCGATGCACGCCTTGTATTAAAATATAAGCTCAAAAAATGACGTCATATCGTTCCACATCCTTCCAGCCAGCCAGCCAGTGACTTGGACTATTATATTAAAAGAGCATATATTTCTCCCTACACCTTCTCTCTTATTTCCTCGCAACTCAATATGCACACTCTTTAATATCTCATCTCCATCGTAATCACCTCTCTCCCTCTTTCACTATTTCTTCCCTTTATCTAAACCGTCTCTCATTCTCTAACAAACCCATATTCACCACCACATCCCCTTATCTCTCCTGTTCTCTCTCTCTCTCTCTCTCTTTCTCTCTCACTCTCTCTCTCTTTCTCTCTTTCTCTCGCACTCTCTCTCTCTCTTTCCTTGTCTGTCTGCCTCGCTTTCTCTCCATTTAAAAAAATGATATCTGATTTTCTATAGGGCATTAGACGACACGAGTGCACAAAAAATCTTTCATAATTCCAACTTCCATTAAGGTAATTACCCGAGATGGACAGTGGACAGTATACGAAAAATTAAAAAATAAATAAATGAAAAGATGACTTACAGAATATATTTTTGCATTGAGATTAAAGGGGTGAATACATGTTGTAGGCATAAGAATTTCATGATTAAAAATGAGGCTTATTTCATAAAGCTAATAGTTGAATTCACAACTTTTATATTTTGATAAGTCCCTACTCAGGCTGAAAATATCAAATCTCAGTAGGCGACTTTACTTTATTATACAGTTTTGAAAAAGATTTTTTTAAACATATTTCATAATAAATGTAGAAAGAACAGCACAATTGTAACTGTGACTGTGTTTTTACTTATTTATTATGTTACTCTCTTGTAGGCGTTCTCTCAATACATAATCTTGTACACAATAATCCACTGAAGAACTTGTTTCAACAAAACAACTTTAATATGTATACTTTATACAAGAATCATTTGAGGTTATACAACGTGGAATTCTCAAGCACACACATCACGTCCTTCCCTCGAGGAAGTTCTCTGACAACTGCTCACCCAACCTTCTCAGCCAATGGGAAGGCTTCTCTCTTCCCGCGTTTATTACTCACGTGACCTCTCCTTCATGTGATCACGCAACTCACTCATGACACAGCCGTGACATTAACATGTGACAAAAATGAACAAAAATGTTGGTATAATACGTTTGTAACAGGTTTGTTCAGTGTGTGTGTGATTTTATGCGTGTGTGTAAGTCTTTAAGTGTATATGAGTGTGCGAGTGGGACTGTGTGTGTATGTCTGTGTTTCGATTAAGCTTACTCCAATTAAGGCAGTATTTAAAAGGATCAGTTAAAAGGCAAGTTTCTGTCCGGCTCTCGATAGCGATTGGTCCCTCAAACTGTTTAAACACATATGACTCCTACAGCCAATCATATTGAACACGTTTACGCGGACGTTCAAAACGAGTTATTTTTGGTGCAGTATTTCTTCCAAGACTTTATTTTGAGTTATGCGCGTTGGGATTTAGAGTAAAAAGCTCTGTTTTTACGAGTTATTTATTTTAACTATAATGAATAGTATTTTTGACGTGATGCACATGTATGCCGGCCGAGACGGCTTTTGGAGGGGAGTTACAGCATGCCACCGAACGGTGGCGGAACGTCCTTGGACGGGCTTTGTTGCTCGTAAGATAATAATAATTGGCAAAGATTCACAGCAACAGCAGCAATATTTATCATTTCACATTTACACAGGGCCGTCTTAACGCATAGGCCCGTTGGGCATTTGCCCGGGGGCCCACGAGCATAGGGGCCCCATGGGAATATGTTTATTTATATATATTATGTATATTTATTTTTTATTCCTGCGGGGGAGGGGCCCAACACTATCTCTTTGCCCGGGGGCCCAAACTGGTGTAAAGACGGCTCTGCATTTATATAGTTGCATTCTCCTTCACTCACCTCTCACCTCTTCCCCCCCTCTCTCTCTCTTTCTCTCTCTATCTCTCTCTCTATCTGGGATCACTCACTCTCTCTTAATCATTCTCTCCCAAATCTTTTTTCTGCCCCCATTTTTTTTTCTACATCCCATATCTCACTCTCCCTCTCTCTCTCTCTCGCGCGCTTTCTTTCTTTCGCTCTCTCTCTCTTTTCATTCCTGTTTCTCTCTCTTTTTATTCGTCCAGTCCTCTCACTCTCTTTATTTCTCTCGCGTGCATTCTCTCTCTTTCTCTTTTCATTCCTTTATTTCCCCCTCTCATTCTTTTTCGCACACCCCCCCTTCTCTCTCTCTCTTTTCATCCCTCTATTTGTCTCTCTCTCTCTCCATCTCTCTCTAACTCTAAAATATCGGTCCCCATAGGTGTTGAAATTCAAGTATTTGTAAAACCCTTGCCTGTTACATCAAGAACAGAGTGACGTCACAAAATGTTGATAAACAGCTGATGTAGTTGATATTTTTAGACCACGTGGGGTCGAAATTGACGGAATCGCTTCTGAAAATCGTCAGGTAACCCGATGATCAGGCTCGCGAAAGATTCGATTACTTCCGGTAATCGCACACGCGACAGTAATTATTCTGATCAACTGTAAATAACTGCGGCATAATCCGCGCGGTGAGAGTGAAATTGTTACAGCAGTGAAATATGGAGGAGGGCTAAGATGGCTTAGTTTCACACTAAATTAGCCCGCCACGTGGATCGTGCGGTAATCCATAGTGAATAAGACGATGATTGCATTAGTGAGGCATGACTACGTCATGTCTACATATCTCCTGACTCACTTATACTCCCAGCGTTGTTCCGTCTCTCCATCACTGATCTCTCTGTCCAATGTCTCCATCTGCTGGTTTTGCTATCGTTCTCTCTCTCTCTCTCTCTCTCTCTCTCTCTCTCCTCTCTCTCTCTCTCTCTCTCTCTCTCTCTCTCTCTCTCTCTCTCTCTCTCTCTCTATCCTTCAAATTTTGTTTATTCACAGTCTCTCTTTGCCGCCTCGAACTTGCATTAATCCCTCTCTCAACTTCTTTCTTTCTCTTTACTTCTCTCTCCATCACACACTCTTTTCCCATCACTCTCCCTTCACGCTTATCTATTACACTGCCTCTCTCTCTCTCTCTCTCTCTCTCTCTCTCTCTCTCTCTCTCTCTCTCTCTCTCTCTCACACTCCCACCCTCTTTCATATCTTTTATTATTTCTTCACTTTTGCGCTTTTCTAACAGTATCTGTGTCGCTTTTTTTATATAACTCTATATCAAATTCTTTCTTGCGCTTTAGTTCTCACAGTCTTTACCCCCCTCATTCTCTCTATTTCACATCCAACACTCTCCTTTCACGCTTCTCTCTTACACTCCCCTTCTCTCTCTCTTTCTCTACCTATCTAACTCACGCACTCTTTTTTCCAGTCTTTTAGTATGTCTTATCTTTTCCCCTCCTCAAGCGTTCTGTGTTTCTTTCTAATGGTTGCTTTATTATATACCTTTATAGCTCTTAACTAAAGAAGTCGTTCTTTTGTCCAACTCCATTTATTTACTATTATCTTTGATTTATCTATTTTCTTTGTAAACTCACAAATGTTCTTTCATTAAAAATTATACTATATATAAACCTTTACCCATTTATAGTATGAAGGATTTCAGCGTGGTTTTGATAACAAGATGTATTTATGGTTTGGATTGGGATAAATTGAAAAGATAAAATGATGGGTTATAAAGGGTTATGTTTCTCAGGTGATAGAATAAACTTACCATTGTTCACATTTACCATTATTCACTTTCACCATTGCTCACATTTACTATTGTTCACATTTTCAATTGTTCACATTTACTATTGTTCACATTCACCATTGTTCACATTTACCATTAATCATATTTACCATTGTTCACATTTACCATTGTTCACATTTACCATTTCTCACATTTACCATTTCTCACAATTACCATTGCTAAATACACAAAGAAACTCAATAAATAACATTGATATGGTTTGTATCATATAACACAATCGTATGCCAGTCGAGTAATATCAGCGACGATAATTGATATGTTTGCCTTGAGTTGTATACTGTAGTTTAGTGCTACACTCAGTTATTCTACGGTGAGTTTTCACGTGCAAAGTTTTAGAAACAGTATCGGAGCTGCATTTGTTTACGTTTCTTTTGTGCGATGAATTCAAACACCGCTTCATTTCCATTGCATTTCACGTTTTCGACTTTTATTCGTATTTTAATTTTATCTAATCTTTAACGGACGCTGGTTTTATACAGATGACCACTGCCTCCTACGCTATCCATGGTTTTTATATAGTTTTGAATGTTTAGTCGAGTTTTTAAATGTTGATAGTGTGTTGATCTTTTTTTTGTTTGTTCATGAAATTCATTTCTAGCCCGAATTCCAGACAGGAAAGACGAGAATTTCTACGTGTTTGTTCTTTCTATACATAATAAGAAAATTGTTTTTAGCCCTATGTCTTTCTCATTGTTGTTTTAGATTATCTTTGTGTTTATTTCCTAGTTAGAATTAATTGCCTGATGTATTATTAATACTTTCCTCTTTGTGATATGATTTTATAAAGATGTAAATATTAACTAAGGAAAATAATAATATGAGAGCTTATTTATGAACGCGGAAATCAAAAGCCCAGGGCTGGGCTGAAAACGCTTGGCAAGAAAAAAAAATCTAAATAAAAAATATACGTTGAGACAAAAACGTGATAATTTAACAAAACATGTATTAAGCCAAATTTATCGGAGAGAGAAATTTCTAGAAAGTACTGAAGGTATAGTTTGAAAAGCTATTTTTGAGTGCGGTTTCGAATGCCAACATATAGAAATAAGGCGAATCTGTAATGGCAGAGAGCATCCTTGTTTTGGAGCACTAAAATAGAAAGACCGTTCAACGAATGTTTTAGTGCATGTCATTGGAAGAAATAGAATATGTGTATCAGCAGAAGAAAATACCGGACAAGATGGTAAATAAAGCAAAAGAAGATTGATTAAATGGGAAAACTGATGATTTGGAGAAGAACGTATTTCAGAGAAGGGAAAGTATGTTTCAATTCGCGCGCGTACAAGGGGCCGATGGAGTCAATAAAGTAGAGGAGTGACATTCTAATGTTTTGTTTTTCTTTATACTAAACTGTTAGCTGAATTTTGAATATTCTTATTGTACCAGAAGCAAATGTCCATATTATCAAAACATTATCTACGTTCTTGTACTATATGAAATGGATGGATGGATGAAAATAATAAATAATAATTTTTACATCTTTTGTTCTGGAATACACCCAGAACGCTCATAGCACAATAAGAATTGTATCTGATGGAGTGTAAAGATTCGAACGTATTGAAATTAATACAGGTCAATCTGCTTTGAACAAATAAGTTTTCAGTCCATATTTTCAATTTGAAATGCTTATGAATTTGTTCATTGTCTGTCTCTGGAGTACAGTTGCGGCGTTGGTAGAAAGTTCAAGAGTACAGTTGCGGCGTTGGTAAAAGGTTCAATAGTACAGTTGCGGCGTTGGTAAAAGGTTCAATAGTACAGTTGCGGCGTTGGTAGAAAGTTCAAGAGTAAAGTGGCGGCGTTGGTAGAAAGTTCAAGAGTACAGTTGTGGCGTTGCTTGAAGGTTCAAGAGTACAGTTGCGGCGTTTTCTTAAATTAATCAAACCACCAGACACGACACTGCACACGTTTGCTCACGCCCCTGAATCAAATTACCATGCCTCGACCCATTTTATCAAATAAGTTACAAGATATTCAAATTGACAGTTTTATCCCATTGATATAGGAGAAAGATATTGCGCACCAAATAGACTTGCAATTTTTTGTTCAATCTGAATCTCATTTTGCACAGTTATCGTTGATAATTTTTTTTCTTTTTCCACTATTGAACACACCATCCTGCGGGCCTTCCTTTCATACCTCGAGAAATGATATGTATTGACTAGACGTCCGTAATGAATTGCTAGAGGATATAACGTATCGCTGAATGGCGCCTTTCCTCTTATGTCGTCGCTTAACCACTTATACACAAATCCCTCCATGCAGTTGTGTCACTTGAAAGCGAGTTCTTAAAATGACACTTTTTCTTGGCGCACACATTTCAATATAAAATTAATAAAAACCATGAAAAACTTTTGAGATACAAGAGATAAAATTTAACTAGCGTATCACCCGTCATAAATACCGGAAGTTTCCAAAATAAATACACATCAGATTAAAAAATAACGCAATTACAGAACTTTCATTTATTTTATTTATTTTTATTTGATTCATTTATTATGATATAATAATACGAGAGCAATGCCCGTGCGATGCTACGGGTAGGCACAATGAAAATAACTTTATTTGGATTTGAGTTTCCCATTCCCCTTAATAATGAGTGTAAACGTATCAGGAAATTAGGGTAGTGATAAATCAAACCCCTTCTTTATAAAAATCACGATATGTGTGTCTAGAAAATAGAAAGTATGATGAATTTAAATATTTCCCATCAATTTTGGTATTTCTGCTTTAATAACGCACGCTTTTCTCGATATACTTTACCAGAATAGCAAAGGTCCTTAACAGTTACAAAAATTTAATGGGCTAGGCTAAATTTCTTTTTCCATAAATCAAAAAATTAAAACAATATCTTTGATTCCTTTGGTTCTAGGGAAAAGCTCTTAAAATCACCCACTCCATTTTATAAGCTAAGTATGAAATTAGTTCAAGACGTATAGGATATTTTTTTAGCATAGTAACAAATCAATAAATTGGCAGATACTTGTTTCACTTAAATAGCGGATTATTTTTCTTTGTATTTACATTCAAGCCTTTTTTCATTGTAGCTTTTTTAGCTTATAAAATGACATATAAGTTAGGGCTTAATATATAACATACATTATGTAGGCATTTGATTTTAAAACAGAATAGTTTTTAAAAAATCAGTCTGTATACAAAATTTTATCATCGTTGTATAATATTGCTCAAATAAAATCAAGTGGTTATGTCACAATATAAGTTGCTGTTAGTGTATTTTTTGCCAGAACAGGGGTAGGCACAATTAAAAAATAACTTTATTTTGTTTTGGGTCTCAAATTTCCCTTAAAATTGAATGTAAATGCATCATGAAATTGCGGTAGTGATAAATCAAACCACGTCTTATAAAATTCACGATATGTGTGTCGAGAAAATAGAAAGTATGATGAATTTAAATATTAACCATCAATTTTGGTATGTCTGCTTTAATAACGCATGCTTTTCTCTATATAATATACTCCTACAGAATATGAAAGGTACTTAATAGTTATAAAAATCTAATCGGCAAAGCTCAATTTATTTTCACATGAAAAGAAAATTAAAAATATATTTCCATATGATTCCTTTGGTTCTAGGAAAATGCTCTGAAAAACACCAATTCCATTGTATAGTTTAAGCATGAAATTAGTTTAAGACGGATTAGTTATTATTTGAGCCAGATAATATTTATTTGAATCTGTATGCTTAGTGGAGGGTGGAAATATGGTTTACGGGTGTATGGTTCTTATTTTCTTTTTACACGAATATTAACATAAAAACAATGTTTGTTTTCTTAAAACTTCCCAGAGATTGATTTTCTAATAAATTGCATCATTTTGAAAGGACTTTCCACTCTTTTTTTCTAGTATTAACAAAGCAATAATTTGGCAGATACTTGTTCCACTAAAATAAAGGATTAAATTTCGTTGTATTTGTATTTAAGCCTTTTTTCTTTGTAGCATTTTTTAGCTTATAAAATGACATATTTGCTAATGGTCTTAATATATAACATATATTTGTAGTCATTTGATATTAAATCAGAATAATTAAAAAATAATTTTTTCAAGAAAGTGTATACAGCTTGATAGAAAACTGCCATTTAGTAAACAACATGATCTGCCTTTGAAATCAGTCTTTATACGAAAATGTATCCTCGTTGCATAATATTGCTCAAATAAAATCAAGCTGTTAGGTCTAAATATCAGTTGCTGTTAGTGTATTTTTCGCTTGAGCACGCACTTTCTGAAGCTAGAACCTATATATGAGTCGTAATACCCGCGATATGTCTTTACACTAAATGTATGTATACCTTAAAGAACCGTACAGTTTATACCTGAAGTGTGTGCCACGCACTCATTGTTCTAGAAATTTAACTATATTTTTAAATGAATGTTTTAGTTTTGTAAGCTCTTAAATACCTTTCTTAGCAATGATTTTTTATGGGAAAAGCATATTATTTATGTGAATTTGTGATGCTTAAGTAAGGTGTGCATGGGTTTTTTTTTGTTTTAAAGAAACATTTTGAATCGCACGGACTGGGCTTAAAATTTTACCCTCTTATTTAGTTTAATCTATGCAAAAAGTATAAAAACAGTTGCTAAGCTATAGTGTTTATGTCATCCAGGGTTGGGCGATATTATTGACTCTTACCCCACCAATAAATGGTACATTTCAAAAGGTCATAAAGTTGTACTCAATATAAAATAGCTGTACCACTTATTAACCACACTCATTGTTCCGTGCATATAACTCCTATATATAATCCATTTTCGTCTATAACAGTACCGATTTTTTTTTCATTCCTTCTATTTCATTGGGGCAGTTTATGGAGCAATCGTTCCAGAAAAAAAAATCGTGTAAACTATTTAAGCACCGAAGGAAAATAAATATCCCACCTAAGAATCATTGATAAATATAACTTACCTGGCATGTTTGACTTAATTTATGCAAAAAGAATATTAACAGTGGCTAAGCTATAGTGTTTGGTATCTGGTTTCACTCATGTGGTTTTTTCTCTAATGCATTGAATACATTGTTAGTATTTGATTAGTATTTGATTATTTAAAAGTAACTTACAAAATGTCAAATACATTAAGTATTTAAATTAAACATATAAAAGATATTAAAAAAAGTGGTAAAATGATACTGTGTATTTGATAATAAAGAAAATAATAGAAAATAATAGTATATAAATATTGTTAAAATATTGCGCTAAAAAACAATGACTATGGTTTGTAAACAAAAATGTTAGGTAGATTAACGTTGAACATAAATGTAGACATCTGGAGAAAGACCAAAGCAAATAAATTTTTCGAACGGTTGAATAAAATACATCTCAAAAATACATAAAGGAAACAGTGTAAAGATGTCATTTGGAAACAAATATTAATTCTGTAATTTTTTACAAAAAATTATACGTATTCTTGTTAGAGGCGCAACATTATCAGACATAAAAATAAGCCGTTTCATCACATTTATTTCACAACATAAACATACACACACTCATTTTATTCACACACTTATACACACAAACATAAACACACAAACAGATAGTACCATTAAAAAAATGCCATTTCATTGAAACAACCGCGGCTGTTTTTACTTTGTTTCCATTTTACAAATTAATATGAGCTCGAACTATTACGTCAAGTCACAATATTTTATAGCGAGAAACGCCGTCTTGTTAATCTCGACACCAAAATGGTTATTATTTAATTTTCAATAATTTATTTTATTTTCGAGTTACCCCGCATAGCGAGCACCCACACACACGGCTTCGGACGCGCTTAGGCGCAATATATATAGGGATTCAACTGTTTTATGCGGAACGTTCGAAAAGAGTTATATTTGGTGCAGTAATTTTTGGTGCGCACTATTGAACAAATCAGCATTACATCACAGAAGCATTACATCCATTACGGGAATTATGTATGCTAATTGATATAAGGGAAATCTTGAACATTATATTTTTAAGTGGCAAGTTATGCTGTTTACAAAATACGATCATATTCATATTTGCCCGTCTAAAAGAATCATGAAATTAAAATAGTTTAGGCCCACGCGATCCCATACAATGATATCTTTTAAGTTCATGTACGTTCTTTCTTGGCGAAGGAATCTACTCTGTGTAAATAATAAAACACAATGAATATTTGGTCAGACGGACTTCTCATTTATTGTGTATCCACTTAACTGACTTAAGTCCGAATTACTTGGTCGAATCTTCGACCTTTCTTTCACTACGATGACGTGGGTATCTTGACACGTCACGTGCGGGAAGTTACATAAAACGATACGGGAAAGTTAACAAGTGGTGGACCTTTACTTCTAGCCACCCTGGGATTGATGAAAGCGGGCGATGAAATTATTAATAATGATGTTGTAGTGATGCTGATGACGTTGTTGATGATGATGGTGATGATGATGCTGATGATGATGTTTTCAAGTATTGAGCTAATTGTCCACGCAAGTCCAGGATATTCATTGCGTTCTGATGTTCAAATGTTAGCTTAATATAAAAAAGAAAAATTCTATCCAGATTTTTATGGAACGTTTCTTTGCTGTTACATTCTATCAGTGATTTGGGAATACTATTACGTAACTTGGGCGCAGTTGCTTCAGAAGGGCGCACTAAAAATGACTTTTTTAATGCTACCATTCACACTGGGGACTTACAGACCGGACTGTGCAGAGGAGCGAAGCCTTCACACATTTATTATAACTATGTGTTTTAAAATCAGTTATTTCAAATATTGTGGTGCTGATCGATCCATACAGCCGTACGACAATGACAGGATTTTGTGGTTCTATTTGCTAAGCTACTCAGCTACAGGAAGCCAGTGGGGATACTCAAGTGGTGATACTCAAGAGGGGATACTCAAGTGGGGATACTCAAGTGGGGATACTCAAGTGGGGATACTCAAGAGGGGATACTCAAGTGGGGATACTCAAGAGGGGATACTCAAGTGGGGATACTCAAGAGGGGATAATCAAGTGGGGATTCTCAAGTGGGGATACTCAAGTGGGGATACTCAAGTGGTGATACCTAAGTGGTGATACCCTACGGGTGAGACTCAAGTGGGGATACTCAAGTAGGGATATTCAAGTGGTGATACTCAAGTAGTGATACTCAAGTGGTGATACTCAAGAGGGGATACTCAAGTGGGGATACTCAAGAGGGGATACTCAAGTGGGGATACTCAAGAGGGGATACTCAAGAGGGGATACTCAAGTGGGGATACTCAAGTAGTGATACTCAAGAGGGGATACTCAAGTGGGGATACTCAAGTAGGGATACTCAAGTCGTGATACTCAATTGGTGATACTCAAGTGGTGATACTAAAGTGGTGATAAGTGGTGATACTCAAGTGGTGATACTCAAGTGGTGATACTCAAGTCGTGATACTCAATTGGTGATACTCAAGTGGTGATACTAAAGTGGTGATACTCAAGTGGTGATACTCAAGTGGTGATACTCAAGTGGTGATACTCAAGTGGGTATTCTCAAGTAGTGATACTCAAGTGGGGATACTCAAGTGAGGATACTCAAGTGGTGATACCTAAGTGGTGATACTCAAGTGGGGATACTCAAGAGGGGATAATCAAGTGGATATTCTCAAGTGGGGATACTCAAGTGGGGATACTCAAGTGGTGATACCTAAGTGGTGATACCCTAGGGGTGATACTCAAGTGGGGATACTCAAGTAGGGATACTCAAGTGGGGATACTCAAGTGGTGATACTCAAGTGGTGATACTCAAGTGGTGATACTCAAGTGGTGATACTCAAGTGGTGATACTCAAGTGGTGATACTCAAGTGGTGATACTGATACTCAAGTGGTGATACTCAGGTGGTGATAAGTGGTGATACTCAAGTGATGATACTCAAGTGGTGATACTCAAAAGCAAATTTCATGCGGTCTGACTTCCTCATCGGCTAAACAACTCGCGTTGAAGTGTATGAAGTCTGAGCAGCTAGCTTTGTGACAGACTACTGTTAAGTAGATTAGAGAACTCTGCAATAAAAAAAAATACTTGCCCGACAACGTTCATAATTTTATATGCGATTCCACTTGCAATAGAGTTTTTGAGAAAAAAGGCGTTTATCTTTGAGCGACTTAGCAGATTTTGCAAGTGTTTCATATTTTAAAAATATATATATATACAAAATATTTAGTCATTTTTAAATAACCAAACCAAATGAACACTAAAGAGTTCTACAATTTAAACCAGAAGAGGGCAGTAACTCATTTCCCCGCCAAAATCAACATAGTAGGTTTTGCAAGTGGACTCCATATATTCAAGCTTAGGTATAGAATTGTTAGAATTATTCAGTGGCTGTGACGCTGCGTTGAAAACGTGCGCACAACAGCCCAGGCGACAGAATAATTTTGGATTCGGACTATTAAGTGTAATAATTAAAAATCAAGGTAAGACAAATTAATTTTATTTAAAGGGGAAATTAACGCATTTCATCTGTCATTGTTAGGTGATTTTTTAAATTTTAAACATTATTATTAATATATTTTTTTAAAATACTTTTATATTTTTATATATAAACAAAATAAAAGCCCAGGTTACTCATTCTGTAACGCTAAGGGACATAATCAGCATATTTTTTAAATTGAAAATATAGACGTAAAATCACCATCATTTTGGTTTCGAGATTAACAAAGCGTGTGGTGTTTCTCGCCGTAAAATATTACATGACGTCATTGTTGAGCTTATATTTTAATTTTGGAAAAGGGTTATATAGAGAAATTTTGTGAAAAATAAATCATTCTAATGAACTAAAAGTTAATTGTTCATTATTTTCATTGATCTCATTCACATACCAATTTTTGGTTGTTCAACACAGTGACTTGAACGCATGCAATAACATTCACATAAGTTACTTGTGCTTTTAAAAAAGGTGGGCGCCTACGGCCTAGTTAATATATATTTAGTAGTGAAATAAACCCAGACGCCCTGTGTGGTCGCCATCTTAAAGCCTCCTCTAAGTTCTCTACTAAGTTTTACAAGAGAATCAGCCTCAATACTGGAAACATTAGAAGGGCTTTTAGTTAAAAAAGATTTTAAAAATATTTTTTTGTCTTTTTAAAAAAAAATCCAACACACAAACCGATGACTTGTAACACTTTGGCTGATAATGCCATCTTTTGTCTGCCAATCATTGCACCTCGACGCTCAATGTGTGGAGCTGATCTCTTTCTCTTACAGGCTACCGAATTCCTGAGGCTAAATTAGCCGCGTTACATCCACAGCCAGAGGCGGGTAAAGTGTGGGTGCTGATTAACTTAACATGCGCCCACCTGCCATCTTTTTCCATCCCCCCCACCCGCCCAAACACGCCAGATAATAACGGTGGAAAAAAATTTTAAACAATTTTTTTTAAACAAGCAGAAAGAATGCTGATCCTGCTTCGTTTTAAAAGATTGTTTTCATTGTAACAAAGATTCCTCTGTTTCGACATCACTCCAATAAAAATTCTTCAGTGGTTCTCCAGTTCAATATAACTGCATTTTCTTTCTGTAAGTGTTACTTAAGCTTACAGCCAACTTCTTTTAGAACCATTTGGGTACGTTGTATCCCACCGGGCCGTTACTATAGTACACGTCATTCTTCTATACAGGTTTGGGTATATTTTTATTACTAAGGGTGTGATAAAAAATACACTGCAAATAATTGTCAATAAAAATCAACCGTGTAAAGAAAATAAGTATGATGAAGAGGACCTCGTAGTAATTATACTTTTACAGCTAGGACCTCTTAGTGGTTATACTTTTACAGCTAGGACCTCTTAGTGGTTATACTTGTACAGCTAGGACCTCTTAGAGGTTATACTTGTACATCTAGGACCTCTTAGTGGTTATACTTGTACAGCTAGGACCTCTTAGTGGTTATACTTGTACAGCTAGGACCTCTTAGTGGTTATACTTGTACAGCTAGGACCTCTTAGTGGTTATACTTATACAGCTAGGACCTCTTAGTGGTTATACTTGTACAGCTAGGACCTCTTAGTGGTTATACTTGTACAGCTAGGACCTCTTAGTGGTTATACTTATACAGCTAGGACCTCTTAGTGGTTATACTTGTACAGCTAGGACCTCTTAGTGGTTATACTTGTACAGCTAGGACCTCTTAGTGGTTATACTTGTACAGCTAGGACCTCTTAGTGGTTATACTTGTACAGCTAGGACCTCTTAGTGGTTATACTTGTACAGCTAGGACCTCTTAGTGGTTATACTTGTACAGCTAGGACCTCTTAGTGGTTATACCTGTAAAGCTAGGACCTCTTAGTGGTTATACTTGTACAGCTAGGACCTCTTAGTGGTTATACTTGTACAGCTAGGACCTCTTAGTGGTTATACTTGTACAGCTAGGACCTCTTAGTGGTTATACTTGTACAGCTAGGACCTCTTAGTGGTTATACTTGTACAGCTAGGACCTCTTAGTGGTTATACTTGTACAGCTAGGACCTCTTAGTGGTTATACTTGTACAGCTAGGACCTCTTAGTGGTTATACTTGTACAGCTAGGACCTCTTAGTGGTTATACTTGTACAGCTAGGACCTCTTAGTGGTTATACTTGTACAGCTAGGACCTCTTAGAGGTTATACTTGTACAGCTAGGACCTCTTAGTGGTTATACTTGTACAGCTAGGACCTCTTAGTGTCTTAGTGGTTATACTTTTAGAGTAAGTCTGTTCTCTGTGCATACGGTCTTATACAACAAGTCAGATTGATGTGGGTTAGGTCTGTTACAAGTCTTATTTATGTGATTATAGTCTGTTACAAGTCTTATTTATGTGATTAGAGTCTGTTACAAGTCTTATTTATGTGATTATAGTCTGTTACAAGTCTTATTTCTGTGATTAGAGTCTGTTACAAGTCTTATTTCTGTGATTAGAGTCTGTTACAAGTCTTATTTCTGTGATTAGAGTCTGTTACAAGTCTTATTTATGTGATTATAGTCTGTTACAAGTCTTATTTCTGTGAATATAGTCGGTTACAAGTCTTATTTCTGTGATTAGAGTCTGTTACAAGTCTTATTTCTGTGATTATAGTCTGTTACAAGTCTTATTTATGTGATTAGAGTCTGTTACAAGTCTTATTTCTGTGATAGAGTCTGTTACAAGTCTTATTTCTGTGATTAGGGTCTGTTACAAGTCTTATTTCTGTGATTAGAGTCTGGTACAAGTCTTATTTATATGATTAGAGTCTGTTACAAGTCTTATTTCTGCGATAAGAGTCTGTTACAAGTCTTATTTCTGTGATTAGAGTCTGTTACAAGTCTTATTTCTGTGATTAGAGTCTGTTACAAGTCTTATTTTGTGTGATTAGAGTCTGTTACAAGTCTTATTTCTGTGATTATAGTCTGTTACAAGTCTTATTTATGTGATTAGAGTCTGTTACAAGTCTTATTTATGTGATTAGAGTCTGTTACAAGTCTTATTTCTGTGATTAGAGTCTGTTACAAGTCTTATTTCCGTGATTAGAGTCGGTTACAAGTCTTTTTTCTGTGATTAGGGTCTGTTACAAGTCTTATTTCTGTGATTAGAGTCTGTTACAAGTCTTATTTATGTGATTAGAGTCTGTTACAAGTCTTATTTCTGTGATTAGAGTCTGTTACAAGTCTTATTTCTGTGATTAGAGTCTGTTACAAGTCTTATTTCTGTGATTAGAGTCTGTTACAAGTCTTATTTCTGTGATTAGAGTCTGTTACAAGTCTTATTTCTGTGATTAGAGTCTGTTACAAGTCTTATTTCTGTGATTAGGGTCTGTTACAAGTCTTATTTCTGTGATTAGAGTCTGTTACAAGTCTTATTTCTGTGATTAGGGTCTGTTACAAGTCTTATTTATGTGATTAGGGTCTGTTACAAGTACTATTTATGTGGGCAAAGTTTATACAAGTCTTTTTTCTGTGGGTAAAGTTTGATACAAGGCTATTTTCTTCAGCTCATGGAGTTGATGCAAGTCTCCACTTGGATTATGTCCCTCTTAAACCCTCAAACAACATGACCAAACAATTGAAATCACCTCACTACTACCCCCGCCACAAACCCCCACTCCCTTTCTCTACAATAAAATCACCAGATTGTCCCAGTCCGTTACACTCTCATACAGACTGACTGCCCTTATCGGTGCTGACTTCCGTTAGTCACTCTGTCTTGATAGCTCCACTGTCTCCAACGGCTTAACGCTATGGTAGCTCTGTCTGTCATGCGAGTAATGCGAGAACCACCATCTCTCTATCTCATGGGACTGACACTGTCTTTCTATCTAATTGTTACAGTAACACTGTCTATGTCATGGTGCTACTACTGTATCTCTATCTTTTGGTTAGAGTAAGACTGTCACTCTATCTCATTGCCGTAACAATGTCTCTCTATCTCTTGCGAATAAAACGGTCTCTCTGTCTCTTAGTAAGCACTGTCCCTCTGTCTCATTGTTACAGTAACATTGTCTATTTCATGGTAGTAACACCGTCTCTCCATCTCATATTAATAATATGATTGAACATTTTGCCAAACTCAATCTATTTCAACATAGCTTCTACTTTTATGACTCCATCCTTTCTATAAATCCACTTCTCTCTTCCTGACCTATAAATTTACCACTATTTCTGTATTTCCCACTACTACATAAAATGGTGTCTCCGTCCTCCGCTTGTAATGCTAATTCAATTCTCTCAATGCTAGACCGTGTCTCTATTCTCCTAGCAACTAACTCAATCTGTGTCACTACGCCTCTGTCTCCACTTTTATTTTTAGTTCTTACAGGCTCTATCCATCGACGAGACGCCAGTCTCACTGTCTGTCTATTTCAGGGTGGTAACTATGATAATCACTGTCTGTCTATTTCTGGGTGGTAACTATGATAGTCATTCTATTCTCTACTAGCCAAACTCACTGTCTGTCTATTTCTGGGTGGTAACTATGATAGTCATTCTATTCTCTACTAGCCAAACTCACTGTCTGTCTATTTCTGGGTGGTAACTATGATAGTCATTTAGTTCTCCTCTAGCCAATGTCACTGTCTATTTCTGAGTGGAAACTGTGACAGATACTCTACCAGCTAATCTTACTGTCTGTCTATTTCTGGGTGGTATCCATGATATTAACTCTATTCTCTAGTAGCTAATGTCACTGTTTGTATATTTCTGGGTGGTGACCAAGATTGTCAATCTGTTCTCTATTTGCCAATCTCACAGTCTGTCTATTTGTGGGTGGTAACGTATATGATGGTCAGTCTGTTCTATATTTGCCAATCTCACAGTCGGTCTATTTCTGGGTGGTATCCATGATAGTAATTCAATTCTCTATTAGCCAATCTCACTGTGTGTCTATCTCTGGGTAGTAATCCTGACAGTCACCCACGTTCTCTATTAGCCAAACTCGGTGTCATTGCCTGTAACCCGACCCTCTCGTTGCCTCTCTATCCCTAACCCCATCAAACTATCTTTCTCTCTGTCCCCACCTTGCTTCCTTCTCTCTTTCCCAAGCTGGTCCATTGTCTCACTTTCCGAATCACTCCCGTACACCCTCGCTCTATCCCTAACCTCAACCAACCAACCATCTCTCCACACCTTCGCTCTATGCCTAACCTCAACCAACCGACCATCTCTCCACACCCTCACTCTCTCCCTAACCTCAACCACTCGACCATCTCTCCACACCCTCGCTCTATCCCTAACCTCAACCACTCGACCATCTCTCCAAACACTCGCTCTATCCCTAACCTCAACCACTCGACCATCTCTCCACACCCTCGCTCTATCCCTAACCTCAACCACTCGACCATCTCTCCACACCCTCGCTCTATCCCTAACCTCAACCACTCGAACATCTCTCCACACCCTCGCTCTATCCCTAACCTCAACCAACCGACCATCTCTCCACACCCTCGCTCTATCCCCAACCTCAACCAACCGACCATCTCTCCACACCCTCGCTCTATCCCTAACCTCAACCAACCGACCATCTCTCCACACCCTCGCTCTATCCCTAACCTCAACCAACCGACCATCTCTCCACACCCTCGCTCTATCCCTAACCTCAACCAACCGACCATCTCTCCACACCCTCGCTCTATCCCCAACCTCAACCAACCGACCATCTCTCCACACCCTCGCTCTATCCCTAACCTCAACCAACCGACCATCTCTCCACACCCTCGCTCTATCCCTAACCTCAACCAACCGACCATCTCTCCACACCCTCGCTCTATCCCTAACCTCAACCAACCGACCATCTCTCCACGCCCTCGCTCTATCCCTAACCTCAACCAATCGACCACCTCTTCACACTCTTGCTCTATCCCTAACCTCAACCACTCGACCATCTCTCCATCCTAATATAGCCTCAAACGCAAGCTATCTATCCCTGCTTTATCGACGTCTCAATTCCATTTTAAACTTCACATTTAAATGGGAGTCTTCCTTATTTCCCTCTCTGACAGTTCCGTATTAGCTGATATCGTTTCTTCAGTTTGTAAAGAAAATGTGATATAGAATTTTAAGTGCAAAATAATAATAATAAAGAGTTTATGGGGAATTTTGTCGTGACACGACTAAAGATAGTATTACCATATTGCGGCAATACGTTGTGCAATGTTTGAAGACAAGACACTCGTTTTAGAGCGGTTGGTGCTCCCAAGAGATGCCTCGGAAGATAAATAATTCAAAGCAATTTTACATTTCAAGCCCTAACACACACATAAAAAGACTCCTTAAAATTTTTACATTTTGTTGCAGCTACAAGGAGGATACGTGGGGTCTTTATTTCATTTTTCATTGCGCGGCCATTTCGTAACATATTGTAACTTACATTGTTACCGGCTCAACCCCGTCTCTTCGTGCCAAATAATTCACTGGATATTTCGGATTACGCCGGAAGGTGCCTAAAAAAAGGGCTTATTCATCCCGAGCAGGGAGTTGACGAGGGCTTTTATGATTTCCAAGGTAGGGGTTCTCAAAATATGATAATCCATCTAATAAATCAACTTGAGGTCATGTGTTTAACAAATCAATTTTAAGTATCTATTTTAATTTAAGTAATAATTAAGCACTCCGTAAAACAAAGTTTTTGACTATAAATCCCTTATATATGAGACAGAACTGAAAGTATTGATTATGTTCAAACGCGACAAACATTTACAGACTGAAACTGACTTAACTCCCCTTTGCTGTAAAACGGGTGTGGGGAGGTGTAGTCACCGATGGATGGACTGAACTCAGCGTGACACTGAATGTAAACAACAGCAGACCGCTACAAATAGTTATATAGATGTAAACTAAAAAATGCATTAATTTAATTACAGTTTCATTCAATCGATCTGAAATTTTGAAACAATGCATTGTTAGATGACACGAGTCCATGTGCAAAATTTCAGCTAGATAGCATCAAGGGAAGTAGGTAATTTTTTTCAATTATTTTTCCGTCCGACCGACCGCGAACCCAAGATATAGAGAGACGGCGGTGAAGTTAATAAAAGGGATTTAAAAATACTCTTTTAACAATAAGCTGGAATCCTGCTAATCACTGCTGTTACTCCTAGACAACATGACACCAAAACGGTGGCGGAGCGCCCTTGGACGGGCTCTGTTGCTCGTACTAAATAAAATGGCAAATGTATAGTTACTATTATATTTATGCTTACAAATAGTTTTCTACGAAAACCTTGTGTATAAAATAAGAATCATTACGTTAAAAAACAAAAACTATTGTCCTTGATAAGTTTCTATAGACTTTAGTTATATAAAGTATACTTTATAAATTGCATTTTTATAAATTGTAGTTCTTTAAACTAAACTTCAACACACCGGAAAAATGATTCATAAGATTGGTAATGTTATCTTTATGTTATGTAAGACTTTGTCTCTTCACCTCTTTCACTACTATAGAGCTCCTTGACTTCGTCTTATTCAACATATCACTTATATTAGACCATAGGAACATAGTACAAGCAAAGGTTGACTAGATATGACCTTGGAGGAGAGGGTGGGGGGTAATGGGTTTAGAAATATAGTGTTCAAGCTTTTATGTTGCGAAGCAAAATTAAACTGTGATAAGTAAATGATTTTCATCGACATAGAGAAAGTTCTACGTTGCATGTTCCGAAAAGTCTTGAGAATCGCTCTGATAAGCTGGCGATACATGCAATACCCCAAGATGTCTGCTGAGTGATTCGAGCAGATAGACGTCCCCATGGAAGCTTGAGTGTGTCTTTCCGAGTGTGTGTGCGTGTGTATGAGCGTGTGTATGTCTGTGTGTATGTCTGTGTGTGTATGTCTGTGTGTGTATGTGTATGTATGTCTGTGTGTGTATGTGTGTGTGTGTCTTTGTGTGTATGTGTGTGCGTGCCTGTGTGTGTACGTGTGTGTATGTGTGTGTCTGTGAGTGGTTGGGGACAATGAAGAGTGAGGAGTGCCAAAGGCATCGGAAAGAGGAGACGACGCAACATGAGTATGCGAGAGAGGGTGTAATATAAATGGATTACGCCAAACCTGCCCCCCCCTTTCCTTCTGACCGTCCCACACCTCACCCCTACCCCCCCGCCCCCCAAAACAGCAGACACACATCAGCCATTCGTCACCGGGCGCTTCTTATCGATCTCCCACGACAAGAATGGATCATCTGATGGGCGAGGACATAAGGTGTTGTGTGTCCTACAAATCAACGCTTTTGTCCTAAGGCGGAGAGGGGTTGAGAATGGCGGAGGGTTCTTTTAGGCAACTTGTTGTTAAGAAATTGAAGGGGTGTGTGGGAGGGGGGGGGAGGGGTTTGTTTGTTGCGTCATTTGATCACTGCGTCCACACACACGAATTCATCAGCACCTATCCTCCCCAATTTTTTGCCCTAGGATCCAAGACAAAAAAAATATCTGGATAACATCTCGCCTGTTATCATTCTATTTGTTTTCGAGTCTCTGTTTGCATCTGGCCTTGTAAAAAAATGAAAATTGGTGAGGGGGGGGGGAGGAGGAGGAGGGAATAAATAGTCAATTCCGTCATTTTGTTCTCTGCCAATTTGAGGATTGCATCTGTATTCGGCGTTATTGTTTTCAAAGATAATCTTTCTACCAGTAAATCGTCGTTTTCATCTTAATGTTCTCTTTGACACATTTCAACCGTAGGCACAAATTAGTATTACTAGTATATCTGAGTTAATGACATTCAGCGTGGCGTCTAACGGTATGGTATGCTCGGTCTAGAGAAGGGTATTGGCTTGTGAGAGACGGGTGACACAAATGGTGATTTAGAGAACATCAACAATACGCTTACCATAACCTATTAGTTGTATTTGTTTCTGGATGGGGTAAGAGGATAGCGGTCTTCAATTTTTTTCTAAAACTTGTTTTTAAAAAATTATTTTATTAATATTCACCATGACTTCTAAACATTTTACATTGATTTGCCGATAAAATTTACTTGCGACTGAAAAAGAAAAAAAAAGAAGAAAAAAAATAATCTAAACTTTAAAAGATCATTTGGAATCGTATCGCTTACTTAACAGCAAAATTACATGGGCAACCCAGTGTGGAGGTTGTAGCACTGGAGATTTTATCAAAATTTTGGCTTGAAGTCTCAGAAATAACTTATAGCCACTTATACGTGTAGCTAGGGTACATGGGGAACCATCACAAAATGCATTGATAAAATGATTGTTCATGACGTATACACTCAGATTTTCTTTAGGGGATAGTCGGATAGATGTATAGATGTATAGATGTATAGATGTATAGATGTATAGATGTATAGATGTATAGATGTATAGATGTATAGATGTATAGATGTATAGGTGTATAGGTGTATAGGTGTATAGGTGTATAGGTGTATAGATGTATAGATGTATAGATGTATAGATGTATAGATGTATAGATGTATAGATGTATAGATGTATAGATGTATAGATGTATAGATGTATAGATGTATAGATGTATAGATGTATAGATGTATAGATGTATAGATGTATAGATGTATAGATGTATAGATGTACAGATGTATAGATGTATAGATGAATAGGTGTATAGGTGTATAGATGTATAGGTGTATAGATGTATAGATGTATAGATGTATAGATGTATAGATGTATAGATGTATAGATGTATAGATGTATCAGTATTCTGCCTTATTCTTTTTTTTAAAATAGATATTCATTCTAACCCTCAACTCATCGTTTTCATCGTATTTTTTGAAAATTTTATTATATTATTTTATTTACACATCGAGCTTACAGTGTTCAAAATAATTAGTGGAAATGAGATTTAAACGACATGCGATATTAACAATCATTTAGACAATTTCCGTTTGGTACATAAAAAGTATGGTTAGAGAATTTACATTATAAATGATTATCTCACAACAAAAGAATGAGTTTTTTTAATTTTTAATTTTTTTTTACCAGTTGGTCGTCTTGATAGATGTTAAAATAACGACTCATACCATTAAAATGTTTTCTGCTGTCCTTCTTTTAAAATGAAAATGTCATCATTCAAATTATAGCTTTTTATTTTTTAATTTCAAATGGTGTTTTGAGCTTTCCCATTAAATGATTTCGTCATCTGATAAACATTTTGGTAATAAGCCGTCAATCTAGTACGGTATTTTAAAATAGGTAAATACATCTTTAATTGAATCCATCTATATTTATAACTGTAGCACGATCGATGGACCGACCAGACTAGCCGATCCATACATTATCATTGTAAGAAAATAGTTATAAACATTTTGTTTCGTTGTGTCATTACTTTAAAAAAAAATTGGTTTAAAAAAATACAACTTGTTATTTCAAAAAAGGTGAATATTATTTTTTTTTCGATCTATCGTAATAAAGAATCGATCTAAGCCAGGTGGTATGGACTGCACAAAGTTACCCGTATGTACTCTGAGTTTTTTGTACAACCAATCGGAAACACGATACAGAAACGAGGCGAACCGGAAGTAGCGAGCAGAACACGATGACATAGCCACACACGGCTAAAACTCCAGTCCTCAGATTACAAGCAGAAAATTCCTAGCCTGGCTTCCGGTCATGAGTCCATCCTTTTGACCAGGGAATCGATTATCAATTTGTAGCCCGATATAATTGTCTCTTCCCGCCCCCCCCCCGCACTCATAGTACCCCCTCCCCTCACACAGCAGCCCATTGACCCACAGAACTGAAGCGATGGCAATGTAAGCTGTTACAGGTCCCAACAACTAAGATAAGATTCGGGCCCAAGAGAAATACGCATGATCCGTTTAGTTGACAAGACATGTTTTAGTTTAAGACATTATCAGGCATATATAAACAATGATAAAATCAAGGGCGTTATTTGTTTAAATCAGTTTTTATGCTGATTTTAAACGAGACAGTGACTCATAAACGACTAATTTATAATCATGGTAAAAATGTATAAATTGGAAGGTAGAAGGGCACCATCTTTAAAATCCAATATTCCACAAGAAATAACATCACATAAATAGAACAAGCTGAAATAGGATACGCCACTGATTAAGCGCACGATACTTCAGAGGGAAATCAAGCATTAAATAAGTTGAAGCAATCAGTTTACACTAATTGCAAGCGTTTTGTTTTAATTTAAAAAAAAAGAACTGGTCATTTATCCATTGATCTGTCGTTTGATTTGTAGATGTATTGGGGCATTAGCACCGCAGGGCCGGAACGATCTACACGTAACGTGAAGCAAAGCGAGAATTTAATGACTGTGAATCAAACAGGATTGTGTGAGTGGGGGTGGAAGGTGGGGGTGATGTTTTGTGAGGGTAATGGGGCGTTACCTTTTTTTAAAGAACTTTTAATTAACACGTTCAGTCAGAGTCGTATCTCGGACCTGTGTGTGCGTGAAAAGGGGGGGGGGTGTAAACTCTGATTGTTAAAAAAAATGTCGAGTGTTAAAAAGTTCTTGAGTGAGTGAAAGGTTTCGAGTGTCAGAAAGATCTCGAGTTTTAGAAAGATCTAGTGTTATAAAGATCTCGAGTATTAGAAAGACCACGAGTGTTATAGTCCTCGAGTGTTACAAAATTCTTCGAGTTTTAGAAAGATCACCAGTTTTAGAAATATTTCGAGTTTTAGAAAAATCTTCAGTTCTAGATGGATCTCTAGAGTTAGAAAGATCTCGAGTGCTAGAAAATCCTTTGTGTTAAAGAGAAAAGCTCGAGTATTAGAAGGATATTAAATGTTGGAAAGACCACTTAATGTTAGAAGTTGTGCAAGGCAGCCTTAAAAAGGTTTCTTATTTTAAAAAAAAATTAAGTGACTACGTAAATGAATCTTGTATCAAGAGGATAAAGTTACATTTCACAGTTTGAAAGAGTTTTTAAAAAATGTATTGAGTCGGTTTTTTAATAATTTAATTGAAAGTTAGGTGTAAGATATTCTTGACATATTTTGTCGATATATCCCACTAACGATGGCGCATTTTTGTCCACGCGAGTATGAAGTACCCTTGCAGCAGTAAAATATATAAATAGATATTCCGCTTCCTATAGAACACAGTCCTCAGATCTTCTGTGAAACGAATCAGACACGGAAATATTGGCCATGATCTACGGACCGGTATGCAAATATTGTACAAACACCGGGGCGAAGATAAACGCACTGGGGGACGGGACTCGTGTAAACAGAGCGAGGAAAGAGATGTAAGCAGCCAGCCGTGATACCATCAGCCAGGGTGCAGAGCACTGCACAGATGAAATGAAATCAAACGAGGGGGGGAGGGGGAGGGGAGTGAATCGCTAGGTTGACCTTGAAAGTTGGTTTTTTTCCTTCAATTATTATTTAAATTTCGATGATTGTTCACGAAAAAGTGGTAAGGCGTAGCGTAATCGATTTTCTCTTTAAACTTTTGGTTGTATTTATATAAAATAAATCCATAGTTTCATGATGATATTCAGACATTTTGAAAGACGCGAAATTCGCTTAAAGGCACAATTATTGCGGTATTGCAATCAGCCGTAAGTTGATTGAGGCTTCTATTAAAGACAGATCGATAAATATAAGGGAGTTTGCTATGGGCCACGAACTTTTTTTCCAGGGATTTATGTCATTGTATACAGTTTGTATAGAACTTTGTGTTTGCGTGTGAAAAAGAAAAAAACATTTAATAAGCAAGTTCCCTCTAAGTTTCGTTGGTCTGTGTGCAAAGTAATAATAAATAAAATTTTTGCAAAATTTCACAGCATCGAATTTTATTGAAAAAAATTACCAAATTTGCTGTTGGTGATTCAAAACTGCTGCGCGGCTTCTGTCATATATCTTCGCGGTCGCGCGGCTTTAATGAATATGCTTATAAGAACCATTAGAATAAAAAATATATATATATATAAAAATAAAACACAAGTGATAACATGAAAATTTAACTTCGAAACGATTCTTTAAAATAAACTGTGAATTTGATATTTGTATTCGAACACCCTCGGAATAAATGAGGAAACGAGAAGAAATAATGTCACCAAATTAATCTTTATGATTTGAGGCTACAATTGTTTCACAGCTTTCACAACAATACACAAAATGAAATATAAAAAAATGAAGATTTCTTTCAAATGGCGGTGGTTGGTGTGACATGGGAGATTACCATATGACAAGTTGGTGAACTTATGGCATGTGTGTCACATTCGGCACGCCAGACAAAATTGCTGTGGCAAGATATCGACATGAAACCATGAAGCCATAACGAAACAGCCACGTCAAAGCCAGGCCTACCAGGACGCAGCTTTAATTATTTTTAAGACATTAGATATATCGGCACAACAGAAATAAAATTTTGCCATATGACATAATATAACATTCTTTAATTTGATCCAAATCAAAGGTGACGTCATTTATAACATAGTAATTTTCAGCATCTCAAATATTTATATATATTTAAGCCCCATGGCTACAAAAAAATGCCCGGCAAGAGATCTCTGTGATGTTGGGCATCAAAGTGTTTCAGCACACGGTAATAATATCTAATCAATTACGATTTCTTCTTTTTGTTTAATGAAAGCCACACCAGAGCGCTACGGTAGGAGGTTCCCGGAATAGCCCTGCGAATGTTGAACTGCTAATCATCTGGGATGTTTGAAAAATCACCGATGAATTTAAATCTTTAGATTGAAATAAGATAGAAAAATTAATCAATTCATCTGATAGAAGTTGAAGGGAGTATAGTTTTTTTGTTTTTTTATAACAGACATTGTTAAAGACCTTATTTTGTTTATTCGTATTTCCATCTGTTTGTTAAATCCTAAATTTCTGTATAAAACACGTGACTATCATTTGAGGGTTATGTCTCATGGAGTGCTGGCCCAATAAACAAGGCAGCTGCTGGTGCCAAAGTATATGGGTAAATTAAAGTTTTCAAGGGCTGAATAATAGAGGAAACGGCAAAGAAGCAATTATACACCAGGCAATAAATTCTTACTTGAAGATGTATCGCAACGATGATTCATTTATAGATAGATGCATAAAAATACTTTTCTTGTTCGATGTGTAAGAACGAAAACATAAAATTCCTCCCTTCTGGTATTCGGGCGTTGAAAGGGGTTGCCTAAAACAAAAGGAAAAATAACACAAAAAAACCCAAACAAACAAACAATAATTAAAAACCTAATAAAAGCGCACGACTTGACATAAACCACGGATAAATAAGCGTAGGCTGCAATAATCTTCTGCATAGAAGGAGCCTGTAATTAATGAGATAATATAAGGATTTGACGAGAGTGATGGGGTTTGGGGTATAGGTCAAGGGGATTTTCGGGCAGCGTTATGCCCTTTAGGGCAGTGCTGCTCAAACTTTTTTAATTTGGCGGATCAGCAGACATTTCTCCTTTGCACCAGGGACCGGTGAACTATTTTGAAAAATTGACATATTCTCTACTCTATACGGTTATTTTTAATTATTGCAAATTATTGATTATAATTATAATTTTCTGTGTTTTCGTGATAACTTCTGCGGACCGGCAGCGGTTGATCTCTTTGGTTATTAAATAGTGTGTCGTGTCAGTATTAGAATGTCGGGGTAAGGGGGAACTAAAGGAGGAAAATTTAAATTCAGATTAAGAAACTACGCTCGTATATTGAAATTGACAACAGGGAAAGTTTGGGGAAAAAAACTCTCAAAATGAAATCCGCAAAGAAACTCTGTACCAAAATATTTTCAACGTATATACAAACACAAAAAAAAACTTTCATTAATCTCGGATCCTTAGAGTCGTGTTTGTTTACTCTTCAAAACAGTCCTTCGCAAAGCACATCATTTTTTCATGTTTGTTCTTTATGTAACACCTAAATGATGAAAATATTTCAATAGTGAATTTATTTTCTTCTCTCCGAAATAATGGATTTTTCTCCCCATTAACATTCGTTATATTCTCATTATCAAGACTTTCGAAACTGTACAAAAACATTTTTAAAAAAAAACTTTCCTTTCCTTCATAAGGATCGGACAATTCGTTGACAAAATACGTACCTTTAAGTGTGCCATCCATGTCATTATATGTTGTTGTTTTTCTTAAATGACGTTTTTAATATTTTTATTTAAATATTTTATGTAAACTGTTTACTTGTTTTTTTCTAGTAAAGTGCAGTGAGTCTGGCAGTGTGCTGGGAGACTGTTCTAAATTCGTATTCAATTTACATTAATATTAAGTTGAATTTGGAAAATTTGAATAAAATACATTTGAAATTTTAAAAAATAAAATTACTAAAATACTATTTCATTTTCTAACATTTAAATATAACACCAAAAAAAAACAACAAAAAAACACAAGAGTTATGGTGGAAATACATTTCGCAATACAAACTCCTTAGCCAAATAACAATATAATTGCTGAACTTAAAAAGTTACTGTAAACTAAAAATGTAGCGTCCAATTTCCTAAGACCAAACTTTATGACGATCACGGTGTGGTTAGCTGCCCTTCACTTTTTTAACTGGGGAACATTCACTTCACTGTTATTTCTGGTTGAAAAAATAAATAAAATTGTGATGACCTTTTCGTAGTCTTTAAACACAAAGACTCTCAAAATAGCCGGTACCTGAAGTGGGGATATAATCGGTAAGTCGATTTCTAGAGGCTCGGAGAAATGGGGGGAAAGTCGTTGAAGGAATCGGCTGGGTCATTTAAAAACATGCAACGGTAATCGTTGACTGGTTCAATCAGGGTTTCCATATTGGCCTTTTTAAGGCCAAATTCTCAAAATTTGGCCTTTTTTAAGAGGGTTTGGCCTTAAAAATTTTTTTTGGCCTTTTGGCCTTTTTTTGGCCTTTTTCTTAAAAAGAAATAAAAATATATACAATATATATATAATAATCTTTATCACAAAAAATTTTTTAAAAAAAATTTTAAAAAAAAATAAAATAAAAAATAACCGAATTAATTATTTCCTATTTTTGAATAGCGTACGTGTATTTTAGACATTAAAAAGTTTTTAAAAAGTTTAACGAAGTGGCAATTAAGACAAAGCCAGATATAGAATGCAGCTCAAACTTTTATACGCTATTGTTAGAGTCAGGGCTGAGCTTTTGTTTACAAATAAATGCAGTAAGGACTTTGTCATGTCACCAAGAATGCTTGATGACTTGACATCTGATAAAGTTTCTAATAATACTACAAATAGCAGTCTAGAGGAAAAGGATGACCTGAAGATTTTCTTTCAAATTTGTATGTTAGTATCATAGTCTATTTATTTTGTGAGTACAACCATGCATACGAACATTGGAATTTACACATTTTTAAAATTCTTTTTCTCCTGGTTCTACCTTCATTTTAAATAGTTAACTAATTTTCAGCCATTATGATCCGTCCATAAATGACGTCACGCGATTTTGGCAGATTTTTCAATGCATTTTCACCCCCCCCCCACCCCTCGTCACACGTAATCAAGAGCTAGACCCTTTCCAATATGATGTCACAGTTCTTAAAAGCCCCCTCCCCCTCGTCATACATCGCTACAAATCTGTAACCCCCTCCCGCCTCCTAGGTGCGTGACGTCATTTTTGTTAACATTTTTCATTTAAAATAAGTTTGGCCTTTTTTTTGGCCTTTTTTGGCAGTCAGTTTGGCCTTTCACCCAAATTACAATCTGGCAACCCTGGGTTCAATAACTATAAGTAACAGGAATATTTGAGTGTGTCAGTTAACTATAAGTAACAGAAATTGTTGACTGTTTCAGTTAACTATAAGTAACAGAAATTGTTGACTGGTTCGTTAACTATAAATAACAAATTGTTACAAGTATCTGAATCACACACCTTCCCATAAGACACAAAGATAAGAAATTTATTATGATATAAAAGTAAAGATTACAGCTCATTGTTACAATCAACATCATAGGAATTTTTAGTTAAAAAACAAAAAAATTTAATTTTTAAAAAAGAAATTAGCTGTAAAGGACGATTTGATTTCTCCATGCTAAAGTTATTAACCGAGTCTGTCTCTTAGATGAACGTAGATTTCATTATGACTTCTTACACCTTATACTGAGTTACGGACACAATCGTCTGTTTTGAAAAATTCAGTTCAATCTATATACCAACAGGATCTCAGGGTTGGGGATGGTCAGTCTCTGTAATTTTGCGGTTGATGGCTTCTCAGTTGCTTTATCACCATCTTTCTCTTGATGACCATTTGATTGGATAAATCGGCTCTACTCGAAACGCATCACGGTCAAAGGGAGCGGCCGTATTTGTGTACTAAAATATTATCAGTGAGTTTATAAAAAGGATAATCGCAATTTACAGTTTTAACAACAATTTATTTAATGTTAATTCCATTGTTTTGTTTTTTTGTTTTCTTCCACTTTGTATGGCTGGCTTAGTTAAGCAACAAAGCTAAATACCATTCTAAATGGGCAATTTAATTGGTTAAGGTATAAAAAAAAATTTTTTACTATTACAATACATTTGGGGGGGGGTAAAAAGAAAAAAAAATTCGTTTGAGAACCACTTATTGAATTGTTGTAGCAATAATATTTACTGATGGACAGAAAATGTCTCGGTCTTGACGTAAAATCCATACGCTCACACCTAGTCGTCTGCACTGTCATACTGGCCAATACTCACTAGGACTCATTGGTCGTGCATAGGAAAGCAGAGTCCATTGAAGGGGACTTAATCCATCGTTGTCATTAGTATTTTAGGTTTTGAAACTTTTAAATTTACAGAATTAAAAAAAAATATTTATTTATTTTTAAAAAAAAAGTCTTTTGCGGGTTTTAATTTTTTGATCGTTCAACGGTGAAAAATTTCATTTTAATTCCAATTAATAAATTAGGCAATTTTTTTTTCGTGTATTGATAACTTTTAATCAGACATTCTAAAGACAAAACTAACAACAGAAACAAACAACTAAAGAAGTTGAACAATAAAATGGAAGGCAACGAAGTTTGCCTTGTGACTGCTTACAACAAACATATTTTAGCAGCTTATTTATTATTTATATTCTCTAGTCCTGTGCATTGACTCTCGCATGTGAGAGTGTGTGCGCCTGTGTGTTACCAAAGAAAACTTTAATTATAAGGATGAAAGCGACGTTTTCTAGTTGCTGGATCAAATTCTATATAATACATAAAATGAAGTAATTTTTTTTAATATAAGATCCGCAGTGCATTGCTTAAAATAAAATGACGGTAATTAAAATATATTTATCTCTATATATATATATATATATTAGAAAAGTTGGTAAACCAATTACATACCATATATATATATAATAGAAATGTACAATGTCGAATTATGTACGTAGTTGTTATCCCGACATAAAGACTTAAAAGAGAACCCTTAAAATAATACTTTGTAAAGGAAACCTTGTAAATAATGACACCTGTCAAAAAATGAAATATCATTTTTTTTAAAAATACATTAGTCAGTATGACACGTGGTTTGAATATTTGAATATCGTAAATGACCTGTAGAGACATTGAAGATGGCAGAAGTCATCGAACACGCGAACATTATGACAGAAGCTTGGGAAAAGAGATTGTGCAAAGAGCGTAATTATGGAAATGTGTCCTTGCAAATTCAAGAAAGCGAAATAACCTAGCAACGGAAACCTCCTTCCTGTCTGTTGATTTAATGGTCATAATTCTCGATCTTATGGTCAGTATGTGGAGCCTAAACATGGATTAATGGATTTAGGTCATTAGTGACCTCACTATGCGCTTTTTCTTATGAAATGTTGGTCAGTACCAACTGGGTCCCTAACATGTGGTCTTATGTTTGCATATGTGTTAAGAATGTCTAAAACACTAGGACTTATGTTAGCATAATATATGTTAAGAATGTCCAACATGCTTTCACCTTTATTTTGAAAATAAAAAGATTTAACAGTTGAGGCCATATACGTTTGCCATGGAGCGGACAGTTAAACAGCGTCAAGCAGAACTTGGCTGAACGTTCAATACTAAGATGACCGAAGTACAAGAGTGGAGCGGACAGTTAAACAGCGTCAAGCAGAACTTGGCTGGACGTTCAATACTAAGATGACCGAAGTACAACAGGCTTCATATATAACATGGCTGGTTTATTTGTGTTGTTTTTTTTATCCCCACGCCAGAAAGAACTCACGTGAAATCCCTAGAGACAACCCCCCTCGCCCCCCACAACTACTTTACACGTCACCGCGCACCATGACCCCATTTTGTTTAGTCTGACGTGCAGGCGCGTGCTGTAAAGACAAGCAGGTGAACAAGAAGCTATCATTGGTACATGCTCGTCACGTGGTCATGTCACCTGTCTGCCCCTCAAAGCGAGTTTCACACGATGAGACTGCTTCATGCTAGACTCTGACTCAGCTCAACCCTGTCGAAAGTGATGTCAACACATTCGTTAGCGGCAAACATCCCCTCCGCCTTAACTTGTGCATTCCTCAAAATTAGTATAATTCAGTAGCATGTTTGCGTATTGTTCATTTGGTAAAGTTAAATCTGTTAAGAAAAGCTATGAATTGTAATTTTGTAAAAAGAAAAGAAAGAAACCCGCACTTCGAATCCTTCAAGAAATTTGGTAAATATTTCAAGTTAAATCTTTCTACTTTAAAAACAATAATACATTTTAATTTTAAATAAAACAATATATTGTCGTGAATTATTTATCGGAGGTAACAAGTTCACAAAAGTTAAACAAAGTTATTGGTGTGGAAATGATTGTACAGTTGGAAGAATAAGTTGGAATTTATAAGCTGCTTGAAGCAAACACGTTTCCACAAGAATACAAAAACAAACTCTTAGAGGTGTTAAGAAAAGCTCTGACGCTCTCCTTTACAACAATTCAAATTTCGAATTTCAGGTGTCAAAAGCATGAAACAAACTAACATTTTTTTAAATAAGAGGAATATTTTTCTTACTGCATAACTCTGAACATGAGCACCTGAAAACTCAATACCATGTCAAATACCTGTGCTTCTTGTTTATTAGTGTATTTAAATGTTGATTGCTGTCTCAATAAATAAAGATGAGATTTTAAATAATCTTATTAAGGAGATGAGCTTCTTTTAAAGCAGGCTCCCGAGCTTGTAAAAATATGTTAATTTTGTACTTTTTTTTTGGTCTTCTCGTTGCTCCTCTTTCCGGAATGTTTACCTATTTCGGGGGGACCGAAGAGTGCACAAAGAAAAACTCGCTCACGCACGCGCGCACTTGCGCACTCATACGCATTTAAAAAACATTTGCTTACATCACAGAGTAACATCATACCGGAAACGGGTGAGTGGGGGTTGGGAGGGGGCGAGTGACTTGTGGATGACAACAGAAAAAAATAAAAGAGATAGAGAGAGACCCACATGTAACAGATGGCGATCGTGAGCGCTGCATCACTCCGGGTAAAAGGAGGGGATGGAGAGAGGGGGTGGACGACATGAGGTGGGAGGGGAAGGGGTAAGGAAGGCAGGAGAAAGTTTTAACAAACCAAAAATAATTAACTCGAGCTGTCTACACCAACTAACATCAACTTGTCAGACATAAACCGCATAGCTGCACTTAAGAGGACGTCAAGAGAAAATATAAGTCTATTGCATTTTCTCTCTGGAAGTATTCTTAAACGGCTCAGTAGAAAAGGGACTCCCGAGAGATTTTTAAAAAATATTACTATTGGCTTAAGTTAACACAGGGACACGGTAGTCAAAACTAACGAAACATTTGGGGAAATGATGATATCTAGTAATGAAACAAACACCATCCTTGTATCTGTCAATTTAATTCATTATGAGTATTTTGACCATTGACCGAACGTCAAAGACAATTAGACTTTCAGCCTGAAATAATGGCAAAAACAATTACCGGAGCAAAAAACTTTTGTTCTTATTTATTATATTTCAATTTTTTTCATTACAGACGCTTCTTCTAAATCAGTGGTTCTTAGCCTGGGTTCGATCGAACCTCAGGGATTCTGTGAGTCAGTCTCAGGGGTTCGACGGAGGTCAAGAAAAAGGTTTGAAAAAATTAATGTTCTATATTTCCTATTAAGAAGAGATCGGCAAATGAAACTTGTGAGGCTCAGTACTTCCAACAAGGTTAAGAACCACTGTTCTAAATAACATATTATTTCGTCTTACGTTCTTTTATAAGAACGCACCAACCGTCCTGGCTTGATGGAAAGGGAAGCAGCGTTCACAGGTCACAGGCCTTTATCCCCCCCCCCACCACCCACCTATCACCGCCTTTCCACGCGTAACGTCAGGTTAAACTAAATCAGAGCTAGATAGACTCGGGGACACCCGCTATTCTCAGAATCAAACCTCAGCCTCATCAAAGACTCGAGCCCGCGACTCTCGGTGCGCAAGCCGAGCACCCATGCCCCTCGACCATGACACTGCACCTAAAGTCTTCCCGATCAAGTGTTCGCCTCCTAGGCAAGGTACTTGCATTCATCCTGCTCCTCTACAACTGTATCACTGGAGGCAAGGTACTTGCATTCATCCTGCTCCTCTACAACTGTATCACTGGAGGCAAGGTACTTGCATTCATCCTGCTCTTCTACAACTGTATAACTGGAGGCAAGGTACTTGCATTCATCCTGCTCTTCTACAACTGTATCACTGGAGGCAAGGTACTTGCATTCATCCTGCTCTTCTACAACTGTATCCCTGGAGGCAAGGTACTTGCATTCATCCTGCTCTTCTACAACTGTATCACTGGATCCTAGGGTTTTATAACTAATGGTTAAATTTTTGTGTGTTTCATTTGCATTTTCTGGAAGTGACCAGACTGATAAAAGCCTGCGTGACCGAATAAGGGATGAAGACTGATGATTTTTGAACGCATTCAAATGGACCTTAAGAAGTCGAAATTTTAACAAGTCAATTTTAAACTCTCTCTTCTCCCCCCCCCCTTCCCACTCCCGACTTTCCCCCTTGCCACAGCCTTCTAAGAAGACAAAGTTGTCTTGTTTTAAAAAATGAGCAGGGAACAGTCGACTGTTAAAAAATGAGCAGGCAACAGTCGACTGTTAAAAAATGACCTGGCAACAGTCGACTGTTAAAAAATGAGCTGGCAACAGTCGACTGTTAAAAAATGAGCAGGCAACAGTTGACTGTTAGAAAATGTGCAGGCAACAGTTGACTGTTAAGGTCACAGTTAACTTTTTTCAACGTAGTTCATCTTACCCCCCCCCACCAAGCCCCTTTACCTACCACACACACTCTCACACACTTTCTACCCTGCATGCAAGCTTCCTGTTTTGTTTTTATTCGCTTTATTCCTCTTATATTTTAAAACTTTCTTCTTTTTTTTTGTTGCTGTTGTTCTTTCAACTTTTCGTTTACTTAAGAAGTTGTTTGGTTCCTAGTGTGTTAGGTAGAGGGGCCGGCAAGGTTTCAGTTGAGGAAATGGTATTCCCTCCCCCTGATCCAGACTTCTGTTTGAAACATAAAAATAATTTGGTTAATTGGCTGGGAAGAATCCTTTAAGACTTAAAGATGAGCTGACTATAGGGAAGGGGATGGTAGTGGGGGGGAGGTGAGTGGGATGAAAGGTGGGGGGGAGGGGTTTTTAATGTGAAAGGTGTGTGTGGGGGTGGAGGTAAGCACACTTAAGTAATAGTTGGTGACCTGGAGCGAAGCAGTTTGGAGTTAGTTTGAGTCGGTGGTGGGGGTGGGGGGGAGGGGAGGAAGGATTAACGCATTAAATTTCTGCCAACCGTGCATCTTACAGGGGCGGAAATACAGCCCAAAAAAAAAGGAGCACATTAAAAGTTCATCGCATATCCCCTCTCCACGAATTAGTTGTCAAAAATCTGATGTGCAAAGGTTCTCAAATTCTACGAGCTTCTAGACAAGATGATGTTCACATCCCCAACATATTTATTACAAAATATCTACGAAATTATTTTAAACACTATTCCACTCCAACCCACACACAGAAAAAAAAATAATAACGATAAAAATAATAACAATAATAGTAAAAATATTACAACTAATAAAAAAAAATAATAATAATAATAATAATACCTTGAATTTAACTAAATTAAACGTTCATTACTTTTTGCGAAAGGTTTTGATATAGATTTTTAAAAATCACCAGTTTTTAGAAAGCTTTTGAGATCAGGTTCAAGTTATAATTTATTCTTTTATTTGTTTGTTTGTTTGTTGTCGAGCCTTCCTTCTCAGCTGGCTGCAAACCTCTTCAACAACTATGGCTATATAACCAGTGTAATGGCCTCTCGTACGCCAGTGAGAGACTTCAGAAACTATGGCTATACAACTATTGTAATGGCCACTCGTACGCCAGTCAGAGACTTCAACAACTATGGCTATCTAACCCATGTAATGGCCACTCGTACGCCAGTCAGAGACTTCAACAACTATGGCTATCTAACACGTGTAATGGCCACTCGTACGCCAGTCAGAGACTTCAACAACTATGGCTATCTAACCCATGTAATGGCCACTCGTACGCCAGTCAGAGACTTCAACAACTATGGCTATCTAACCCATGTAATGGCCACTCGTACGCCAGTCAGAGACTTCAACAACTATGGCTATCTAACCCATGTAATGGCCACTCGTACGCCAGTCAGAGACTTCAACAACTATGGCTATCTAACCCATGTAATGGCCACTCGTACGCCAGTCAGAGAGTTCAACAACTATGGCTATATAACCCATGTAATGGCCACTCGTACGCCAGTCAGAGAGTTCAACAACTATGGCTATATAACCCGTGTAATGGCCACTCGTACGCCAGTCAGAGACTTCAACAACTATGGCTATCTAACCCATGTAATGGCCACTCGTACGCCAGTCAGAGACTTCAACAACTATGGCTATCTAACCCATGTAATGGCCACTCGTACGCCAGTCAGAGAGTTCAACAACTATGGCTATCTAACCCATGTAATGGCCACTCGTACACCAATGAGAGACTTCAACAACTATGGCTATCTAACCCATGTAATGGCCACTCGTACGCCAGTCAGAGACTTCAACAACTATGGCTATCTAACCCATGTAATGGCCACTCGTACGCCAGTCAGAGACTTCAACAACTATGGCTATCTAACCCATGTAATGGCCACTCGTACGCCAGTCAGAGAGTTCAACAACTATGGCTATCTAACCCATGTAATGGCCACTCGTACACCAATGAGAGACTTCAACAACTATGGCTATATAACACGTGTAATGGCCACTCGTACGCCAGTCAGAGACTTCAACAACTATGGCTATCTAACCCATGTAATGGCCACTCGTACGCCAGTCAGAGACTTCAACAACTATGGCTATCTAACCCATGTAATGGCCACTCGTACGCCAGTCAGAGAGTTCAACAACTATGGCTATCTAACCCATGTAATGGCCACTCGTACACCAATGAGAGACTTCAACAACTATGGGTATATAACACGTGTAATGGCCACTCGTACGCCAGTCAGAGACTTCCACTAAACATCGAACCTATATCTTGCATCTCATTTTAGAACTTATATTCCGATGTGCAAGCAAGTTGAAATTTAGTAAAATTAAACACAACCCTCCCCCAAATTGATGATAATCAAAACGCTCATGATCTTTTGATCCCCCCTCCACTCAAATCGCTGCTATAATTTCTAAACCAAAGTCGGATATGACGTCAAATAATTAAGCATATACTTTGTACGGTGAGTGATTGTTTAGTGGTGAATTTAAAACCCTTTTTATATATGAGGAGAAATGTGATCTTACTTTGGAAACAATCATCTTTAATATTTCAGTCATAAATTTAACTTACCAAAAAAAAACTGAAAACAGTTCGCGCAAAGCTTGTAAAATTAGAAAATATTAAGTTACATTACTTGAAAAAAAAGGTATATATTTATGTTATATTTCTTTTACTAAACTTAGCTGCTGTTGACGAGTAAATTAAACCCGAATGTACAACGTTATTAGAAGAGAAAGATATATCAACAATTCATTAAAAGGAATTAATTTAACGCTTCTATGAAAACAAAATCGTTTCTAAAATAGTTGAAGATTTATTTCGCAGCCTTTCATTGGTTGCTTTCACCAAGGTGGCACACGCATTTTTATATTTAAATTTACGAGCCAGGTCGATCATTCCTGTGCGGCTTACCTGGCAACAAACAAATTATTCTCATCATGATAGATGGCTGTTTGGCTGGGAGCGATTAAATAAAGCGACGGGATTTGAAGATTTATTTGTCTAACCGCATTGCTGGAGGATAAGGGGGAGTGGGGGGATGAGGTTACGAATGGCAATATCTGTGAGAACAACTTCTCTTTCTGACTTGCAGGCCAGACGTCTGAACACTGGCATCATGCGGTGCTATCTGCCCTTGTCAGATAATTTATTGGACAACGGGATCTAAAGTTACCGATGGATTGAAATAAATAGTTTATAAATGGAAATTTACCCCCGCCCCCCTCTCCCCCCGAAAATAATTAATTTAAAAAATTTGCTTTCTTAACCTCTGAAAAAATTATTTATTTCTCTTATTCAAATTTTTAAAATATTATTGTTAAGTGATACTATTTTATATTTGTCAATTTTTAAATACTTTTCTTCGAATTCTTCAATTACTAAAAGAGTTTCGTTTTTTTGCAAATTAATTAATAGTACAGTTCTTTTATATTGTCCAGCGCCATCGAGGTGAGACAGCTCGAAACAGTCAAATTAATACGATCAATATGATCAGGAAACACAACAATGGCAGGGTGTGACGTTGTATATACTACTTAATCCACTGAAATTGTGATTTATTACTTTTTAAATCCTTTATATTAACTCGTGGTGTCTGCGACCTTGATTGTCACCAAAACATTGGATCGATTTTTTACCCACTTGCTCGTAAGCTAGGGAGCTGAAATTTTGCAGGCAGTTTCGTACCGAAAATAAAAACAATGTATCAAAATTTCAGATCGATCGCATGCACCGTAATTAAATTATTGATTTTTTAGATTATTTTATTTATTCCTATGTATCATGCTATTTTTTTAGATAGAGCGTCGCGGTGCGAATTATATTGAACAACCTTTCTGTCGCGCAATAAGGTGCGTATTTTATTGACAACTCTTTTTATAAACATATTCCTGATCGGTGCGCATTATATTAAACATGTTTTACGACACAACTGCAATTTTGTATTTTTGGATGGTCTTGCGCTGCGTATTATCATGAACATTCTTTTAGTTACTTCTCGTACATAAAGGATTTATAGTCAAAAACTTGGTTTTTTACGTTTTTTTTTATTAAACATCTTACTTTTCGGTTTGTCTCTTTCTTTTTTCCTGTGCTGTTGGGATATAATTTATGATATCAATTAAATTGTAACTACACCCCAATGATCAGTGGCGTATCAACGGAGGGGGAGAATCGGTGTAGATATGTCCCCGGCGCCCAACTGAGGCTTTTTACGTCACGTTATTATAGGTGAACAAGGGTAAGATATTAATTAAACAACGGGTGTGGGGCGAAAAAGTATATAGTTTGTCCCGGGGACAAAATATCCCAGTTACGCCTCTGCCCCTGATAACAACCTCTCGCATCATTAATGTTAATTATACACACATATCTTCCGCGACATTCCAGACCCATCATCTCCTCCCCCCTACCCCCACCACTCACACGCCTACCCTCCATTACATTATAGCATATGCACAATCACTAACACACTGCCCGGACACAACGAAGCCTGGATGTCAACAACGTGTCGGGTAACGAATATTAAACTCTCCACTCGTTGTCATGATCACCTCAAACAGGTTTGGGTCAGGCTGACCTGGGAGAATATACGGTGAGTCGCGTGGGTTTTGGCCCCAGGGGCGTGGGTGTCAGCCTGAAATAAATATGAAACGTTTTTTTTTCCTTTCAGGTTGGGTTTTTTCTCTGTGAAGACTGATGATGTAGTATTTTGAGCCTTGGGCGTCAATAGTGGATTTTTTCCCAGGCATCTATCTATCAATCATTATATGGCATTGTTGTCACACGCTGAGACAATGTTATACGGCAGTGCTCAGCAGATGGTGCAGGTAGCCAATTAAAGTATGGAGAGGCCTACGGTCAATGTAATATAGCACTGTCCAGCAGATAGCGCAGGTAGCCCAAGTAAGGAGAGAGGCCTACGGTCAATGTCATACAGCACTGCCCAGCAGATGGCGCAGGTAGCCAAAGTAAGGAGAGAGGCCTACGGTCAATGTAATACAGCACTGCCCAGCAGATGGTGCAGGTAGACAAAGTAAGGAGAGGCCTACGGTCAATGTCATACAGCACTGCCCAGCAGATGGCGCAGGTAGACAAAGTAAGGAGAGGCCTACGGTCAATGTCATTACAGCACTGCCCAGCAGATGGCGCAGGTGGCCAAATTAAAGTATGGGAGTACTACGGTCAGACAATGGTATACAGGTAGCCAAGAAACTAGCCACAGCTTTTAGAGAGCAAATATCAAGTCTTAAAGAATACGTACATCACATGGCTTGAAGATTGTTGTTTCAGATTTCTCAATAGGCTTGGCATGTGAAAGTAAATAACACATTTATTATCAGAGGCGTGTCTGTTGTTTTTTTTTAAATTAAATTTTTATATATATTTTAAAATCTGAGAGATACTGTAGCATTTCTACCACAAGCATTCTTAAGATTATTATTTTTTAAATAAATAAAGCAAAATGGATTCTTCTCTTTGTTAAATCGAGGCGTTAAATAAAACAATGTGTCCGGACCATATAAATATGAATCATTCGTTTTTGAATTTCTATTTCAACATCAGTTTTAATGGCAGAGCTCACTAGATAAATACTAGACATATGAGCGGTTTAACTTCGTCCGTTTGTTTAAATTCTACGCATTACAGCAAAGTCGTCGCTGTTGTTTTCATATGTTAACAGTCACATAACCCAAACGAAAACAGTGAGAGTGAAGTGTTGTTAGAAGTTGACGACTTTATGTTCGTCAACCTGACTGTTTATCTGGCTCTAAAGTGACCTATCCTTTACATTGGATTAAAGAGCAATACCATAGGGGTCTCGTGTTACTGTAGAATAGACAACAACAAACTCACTAGAGTAGAGAGACAAAAAAATTAGCAGGAAAAAGAAGAGAAATTTAGAAAAAGCAGGAGATGACTGCGTTTTGTTTAAAATCAAAGACATTTTCTTAGACACTTCTGAGCATTATCTCCTAACTATCAACGCAAGTGTGCTAACTGAAAGGGGAAAACTGAACAGTTCAATCGAATGCTAAAATCAACACCTTTAAAATCTTAGTTCCTTTTAACAACAAAAAGAAAAACAAAAATGGGAGTAAAGGGGTGTGTGAGTACTCCCTCATTCTCTCTCTTTCTTTCTATCTTTCTTTCTTTTTTCCCCTCACTCTCTTTTTTTCTGTCTTTCCTTCTTTTTCCTCTCTCTCTTTCTCTTTCTTCCTTTCTTTCTCCCTCTGTCTCTCTCTCTCTCTCTCTCTCTCTCTCTCTCTCTCTCTCTCTCTCTCTCACTCTCTCTTTCTCTCTCTTAACGTTCCCCAGATGAGCAATCTGGTGGAATAAAAATGAAAATTGTCCTGAAGATTGATGTCACTGAAGAATTTTACTTCTTTTATTTGTCTCCCAGGAAACTGATGGAGGTGATGGATGACACCAGTGATTGGAATAATGTAAAAATTATAGAAACTGTTCTAAGGTGGGGGTACCGTTTGAAACGAAATGTTAGTCTAGAATTTGTTTACCGGCTGGAGGGAGAGAGAGAGATGGAGAGAGAGAGAGAGAGAGAGAGAGAGAGAGAGATTGAGTGAGATGAGTGAGAGAGAGAGATGGAGTTAGAGAGAGATGGAGAGAGAGAGATGGATTTATATAGGGAGTAGGGAGAGAGAGATGGAGAGAGAGAAGGAGAGAGAGATGGATAGAGACAAAGAGAGAGAGAGAGAAGGAGAGAGAGAGAGATGGAGAGAGAGAAGGATAGAGGTAGATGGAGAGAGAGAAGGAGAGAGAGATGGAGAGAGAGAGAGATGGAGAGAGAGAGGAGAGAGAGAGAAGGAGAGAGATGAAGCGTAGAGAGGGTTAATGGCCAGTGATAGAAAGAGAGTAAAAGGGTAATAAAAGGGAAGCGATGAAAAGAGTAAGCGAGATAAGAGTGTGTGTGTGTTTGTGTGTGTATGTTTGTGTGTGTGTTTTTGTGTGTGTGTGAAAGAGATAAAAAGATAAATAGAGTGTGAGAAAAAGATAAGTAGAAACAGAGAGAATGTCAAGTTCATAAGGCGTAAGAAACAGATAGTTAGTGTTAAACAGTGACATGTCATCTACATAAAAATAGAGCGAGAGAGGGAGAGCGATTGAAAAGAGGTAACGAAAAATGAAGATAGAGATTGACAATAGTGAGCAAGAAAGACGGAGACACAGAGACGCGAAGAGAGAGGAAAATATCAAGAGAGAGAGAGAGAGAGAGAGAGAGAGAGAGAGAGAGAGAGAGAGAGAGAGAGAGAGAGAGAGAGAGAGAGAGAGAGAAAGAAAGAGAATAGCATATTCTTTTTTTAATACGTGTACTTCTCGTGCTCCTGCTCCACTGCCTGCTATTACATAATGCATGCAGCCCTCGCTCCATCCTCAGCATTGATTAGTGCAGACGCTAGTTAGCAGTTTAAAGGGTTACACATATTTTAGATAAATTTTTAATTAGCGAGTTCAAAGAATTCTATCAGATCAGAGAAAGTCTTTGATGTGTTTGAGTAAATGATACGCTACGACTCTTACACCAAATGTTCATGTTTTTTTTAATGTTTTAAAACTGACGTTTCTCGATCTATGACAGCCTTTATTTATTAGTAAATACTTGGGGGAGGGGGTTTAAATCCTTGTAAGGAACCCGTGGAAAATTCACCGAAGAGTGTGGGGTAAATTCATTAGTATACATACGGAACAAGCGAAATGGTGTTAAGATATAGTTATTGGACGATCTAGCTGAACTCATGTAAATGACTTGATCAGAGAACTGACCCTTCCCCGACTGGTCACTCCAAAACTTGCCACACCCCCTCGCAACTCCCACCTCCCGACTGATCAACCACGCCCCCAAGCTATCATCCCCCCAGCTAGCACCCCCCCCCCTGTTAGCGCCCCCCCCCTCCAAAGACTAGCATCACAATTCGTCTGACAAGTGATTTAAAGATAACTTTGTTTAATATTGAATTTGTTCATTCTTACATTTAAAATAATAAAAGTAGAATACCCACGATTTAAGGGGGGGGGGAATTCTATTCAACCAAGCGCAATTACTGTTTCTGTTTAATTTTTTAAAATCTGATTAGGGGTTTATTTCAAAATAGCTTTGACATTTATATGTTCATATGAACATCCTACGACGGGTAGGGATCGCTGTCGTAGGTTAAAGTTTAAAACTAACAATATAGCAACTTGTTTGCTGCTAGTATTATATATCTTTGTCTAGCGTTGTGTGAAGCTCTCCAATTAACCTTTAAAGCAAAGCAAGCATCATCAATCGAGGCTTTAGAGATGCGAGTAGACGTATCATTTCATTTCTCAATGTAACATCATCTATGTGTCGGAGATGTAAGGTAAACAACCGTGTACGCTATGATGATAGATAGCTTCAACATTTTTTTTTAATTAAAAAAATGACGTCATCAAAAATGTGAAATGATATTCAAACGCCCAACAGTACTAAAATTAGGCCGTGATTGGTTGTTTATTCTTCCTTTTTTAAATCTTTCTCGTTTCGCGTTTCCTAAATAAAGCAGTTCGAGTTTCATGGGATTATAAATAGATTCTGAACGATTGTGGTTGCCATGGCTACCGCAGAGGTGAGTTGACACAATCAAGGGCGTAACCTTTCATTCCGTGATAATCCAGAGTAAAAATTGTTTTATCAATGTTTGTTGTTATAGGATGTCTCTTTAAACAAAATGTTTGTTAAGAACTGTAATTGAAAACCAATATTTTCTCCACTGGTTTCATCACAACGCGTTTGTCTTGGGCTAATGTCTGCGTAAGTCACAGCTTACACTGACGCCCAGAGGCGTGACAAGTCTCTGTGTAGCTTGGGGGCGGGGGGGGGGCCTAGATTTGCATGTATTGTCTTTTAATGCTGAATTTTCCATATTTGTTTCACAAAAGGACTGTTGGAGCACAGGTTCTTAATTTTTTTTTGGGTAGCGACCAATGTTCCCTCTCAGGTTCGTTGGTCCTTGCATCAAGTAAACAAAAAAAAACAAAAAAAAACCGTGTGCAAAGTTGCACTGCATCCATGTGTGTGTATGTGTGTGTGTGTGTGTGTGTGAGAGAGTACAAAACTTTACTCCCAATACCACAGATATTATATTATCCTTGTACTAAATTGCAAGCGACGTCAGTCGGATTAATGCGTCCTTCGGTAATCAATGTTTTATGTATTTTCTTGGATTTTTTTATAACGTTTAAAGACTTTTGAATTTTTATAGTGTTTTGGTTTCCCTGTGTTTTGTTCAGCCAACTCATTCCACCTCCCCTCAATACCCCATCTCCACGCTATTTACTAACCGTCATAAACACACAACATATCAATACCCCATCTCCACGCTATTTACTAACCGTCATAAACACACAACATATCAATACCCATCTCCACGCTATTTACTAACCGTCATAAACACACAACATATCAATACCCCATCTCCACGCTATTTACTAACCGTCATAAACACACAACATATCAATACCCCATCTCCACGCTATTTACTAACCGTCATAAACACACAACATATCAACACCAAGCAATACATTCCAAAGTCTCCAAATCATTGAGCTATATTATAACCTTTCAACTAGTATATGATTATTATTTTTTTAACGAATGTACATTGTACAAGAAATCTTTGTCGATAACTCAGGATAACGACAAGATGAATGATGAATTAAAAATGACATTGAAAAGTAAAATTACTCCACAATTGTTTTGTTAGAGACATATTATAATTTTTATTGTAAAGTCGCATCGTAAGTTGTAATTTTAGCGGGTCTAGAGAAATAACGAAATAAATTCTTTTTTAGAATCTCCTTATGAATAATATTGAAAAGCTGCATTATAAATTTTCAAGTTAATTATAATTTAAATTGAAAAAAAAATGAAAAAGCTATTGGGTAAAGTCACGTTATAAATTATCAAATAAAATTACAATATAAAAAATTATGGCAAAGTATCAAAGTTAACGTTTTTGCTTTTTTAAGTGGAGATAAGGAGACAGGTGCCCTCAGGGAGTGGTCATTAGGGCGTCCGCGCAGGCCTCACACCGGAGAAGATTACGCAATATAAAATTCTTTATTCAACAATTTAACTTCTTGGTCCCACAAAAGACCATTGACAAAGGTCCCGCGTTTTGCTTCTGATTCGCTCTTTCAAAACACGTGATTTGTTTTTTAATGAATGTAAATTGCACAATAAATCTTTTTGGATATCACGTGATAAAGAACTGTTTACAAATATTCTGGAATATTTTTTTTTCAAACCCACTCAGAAAACTGTAAGACAATCCAACCTCTGACCTCATACCTCTGACCTCTGTCAGACATCGTTACGTCAACGTTTACTTGGCTTTCTTTAAATATATCATTTGTTGTTTTTGTATGTTATTGATTCCATACATAGCTTAGACACAGAATTGTATAATAGTGGGTCGAGTTACCGCTTACACGAAGTACCAAACACGGATCATTAGAATAGGATCAGGTTATCATTTCTTTACAAAAATGTTTGCCGGTTACTGGATATTAAACTAATGTTAGCATTTTCTTTCTTTAAACAAAAAATAAAAAACGTTTACAGTAGAGGAATAAAGGTGGGAGAATAAATCTTTAAACATTTAACCAGAGTTAGAAGAAGTATGAACTCAGCACAGGAGTTTCTCATTCACTTCAAATATTGACGGTATGAAGACAAGCTTCCAAAAAGAAAACTTGATTCTGAAATATATAAAAAGTTTGATTATACCGGCTAATTTCAACCTGTATTTCCTGATAACTTGTCTGAATGGCCCCTGAGACAAGCGAAGAATCCTCTTCAATACCACAGAAACATTGCGTACTCCCTAAACATACAGAGGTCACCTGATATAAACTTGATTGGGGGCCGTCCATAAAGTACGTCACGCTCCAGAGGGGGGAGGGGGTGTAAGAAAGTGTGACAGTTTGTGACAGGGGGAGGGATGGTCTGGCCATGTGTGACGTGGTCACGGTGTTTTATATTAAATGTAAAATATTTTGTTAATAAAAAAATATATTTTTGTTCGAAAGTGTGACGTACTTTTTAGCGGATTGGGGGGGGGGAGGGGTTTCCGAGATTTTTTACAGTTTGTGACAGCAGGGAATGAGGGGGAGCTAAAAATTGTCAAAAATAGCGTGACGTACTTTATGGACGGCCCCTTAGGCGCCAGCAAGGCAAAATATAGGAAAATAACTTTTTTGAATAGACTCAACAAAATGTGAGTTTTTAAAAAAAATATTTTTTTGAACAATTCTAAAATATGCACGTCATGGATTAGTCTTCCCTCTCTGATTAAAATGAGAGGAGGAGCTTCGACACCCAGAGTATTTCTCAGATGACAACACGCCTCAGATTTCTCAGCCAAGGGAGGCTGCTGAGAGCAACTCAACCCTGTTGTAGCGCACGTTATCCCTGTGGTTGTGATGCACGTCATTCATCTGGTTGTGATGCACGTCACTAATCTGTTTGTTATGTACGTCATCAATCTTGTGATGTACGTCATCAATCTTGTTATGTATGTCAACAATCTGGTTTTGACGTATGTCGTTCATCTGTTTGTGTGCTTGTGATATACCCTTTAAACCTAATTCTGCCGTGGTTATTTAAATCTATATCAATGATGGAGATAGAAGACCTGTACAAGCGAGCATTTTTTTCTGACGACTCAAAGAATTAAAAGTGTTTTGAGCTAAAATAGTCCAACATAGCGCTCTGAAAATTTCTTCTGACTTTAATGTTCACTTCAAATAATGAAAACTGAAAGAATGGCGTGCAGAAGGCAAGAGAGAGAATGCTGTCTTGTGGGAGTAGGGGTGGAATGGGGGTGGGTTGGTTGGTGGGGGAGAAGAGTGGTAGTAGTGAGTAGGGGTGGTGGGGGGCAGGATGCGGTAAGCACATGAGTTCTATGACATGCGTCTCTGAAAAAATTTTTTTTTAAAATACGTTTTCTGACATTTTTGTTCCAGCCCTCTTATTTGTTTCAAAGCTCGTGTAGTCGGCCCCATCTGTATTTAAAGATGTGACAGGTGTGTCAGGTTTGTCAGTCATAGTTGTAGCTTTTACCTGCAGGTTTCTCCCACTCCCTCCTCCACCCTACCCCCCCTCTTTTAACGCCACCATTCCCATCTGCCAGTCTCCGGTCTGGTGGTGCAAAATGTAGAGTGGCTTTAAGGAAAAAGGCTTCTGCACTGTCTCTGTGTTAGGACTTTCATTCTCCAACATTAACCAGACAAGCCACGGCTGAACATGGTGTTTTTGGGAGAGTGGGGAAAAGGGAGGATACTCGGGGATAGGATGGGGTGAAGGGGGGGGAAGAGGGGGGAGAAGGGGGTAACTCGGGGATAGAATGGGGTGAAGGGGGGAAGAGGGTGGGGAGAAGTGGGGTAACTCGGGGATAGGATGGGGTGAAGGGGGGAAGAGGGTGGGGAGAAGTGGGGTAACTCGGGGATAGGATGGGGTGAAGGGGGGAAGAGAGTGGGGAGAAGGGGGGATACTCTGGGATAGGATGGGGTGAAGGGGGGAAGAGGGTGGGGAGAAGCGGGGAAGAGGGTGGGTAAAAGGAAGGTCAACAGAGTCGTTCCTTTCTCAACCTCACCTGGGTTTTGTAAAGCAGATCTTACCCTTTACTACCCATCTCGCAAATCGGGAACTCTAGATATTATTTCTCAAATCCACAAATGAGATTATCATTGACACAGTAACTTCAGTACTAGCTGTAAACGCCATTATATAAAGTTTGTTTACAACGAGTTTTAATGTTTTCAGTAACACTCAACTATACATATATTATTTTCCGTGAGTTGGGGCGGAATCCTGCAGCTACAGCTTGAAAAACTTTGTTGCCCGGGGCAACCTCTTTTTTTTTGGGGGGGGGGTGCTCTTTCGGTTGATACACTTACGGAAGCTGCCCTGTCGGACTCAGCCTTTTCGGGACCTGTCCTTTCTGGGGTCCATATTGGGCAAACAATGTGTAGTTTCTACAATAGTAACACGTAAATAAGAAATACAGTTTAATCCTTGTTCATAATTTAATTAACTTTCGCGTGGTCTAATTTTGACCTCTACTTCTAATGCGATGTTCGTGTATTAAAATGCACTTTGTGGAGGATTGTTAATTTTTTTACAGTGTTTAGTCAATGATCAATGGAGCACAAGCTCTACGTCAACGCTTGCCACTGTTATAATAAGATTGAACACTAGCTTTATGTTTAAGATAACCACTGTCAAGAAATGGAGCACAAGCTCTACGTCAACGCTTGCCGCTGTTATAATAAGATTGAACACTAGCTTTATGTTTAAGATAACCACTGTCAAGAAATGGTTATTGGGTTGTCGGATATTTAAAAATCACTAAAAAAACTGAAAAAAATGTTTAAAAACAAAATAATAACCGTTTTTAACTCCACCTCCCCCCTGTCACAAACTGTCACAAATCTTGGAACACCTCCCCCTCCCCCACGTAAGTACGTCACACTTTCGAATAAACTTTTTTTCCTTAAAAAAATATTTACAATTTAATATAAAACACCGTGAAGTCACTCATGGCCGGACTCCTCACTTCCCCCTGTCACAAACTGTCATACTATCTTACACCCCCTCCACTTCTGGAGCGTGGCGGCCCCAAAGGCTAAATCCTTAAACATGGATAGTAATTATCACCAACAAAAAATTACTTTAGACATTTTTAATCAAAATACCCTCTCCCGAGTTTTCCAATTAATATTTAGTCGTGAATGTTAATTCCCTTTTGGGTCAAGCATGGTTCAATTAATATTTACTTTATCATTCTATTGACGCTCAAAGCATTCGACTTAATACTACAATGCCATTAAATATTCGTTAAATTGTAAAACGTGTAGGGGTGGTAGGAATGTGCCGTAGCGGGATAATGTCAGCTCTGAAAGTAGCCATTCAATGTTTAACATAAAAAAGATAATGAACGCAAAATGATTTCCCTTAGCTATTTTTTATGCCCTTATGCCCCACACATAGTCCATGCCATGCCATTCAGAACCAGCTCCGGGCATCGCGTGCTCCAGTCGTATCAAAGGCACGCGCTTTTGTCTGATGACCAATTAAACGAACGAAAACGAAATACTCCACCCACAGCCCCCCAAAAAATAAACAAATTGTAACAAGAAGTAGTAGAGATCTTTGTCTGTAGCGATATTAATTATAATTAGAGGATTTATTGGCGATCTATAAGGAACTGATAGGTCAAGTAGATTTATTCCAGATTACACACTCTTACAATAGTAGCACAGGTGGAACGCTGTTATGTCCACGTGGTAATGGATTTTTTGGTTGGGATGATTTGACCAATAAAAAATAATAAAACTAGAAAATAAATTCTACTTCATCACAAATAAAATATATTAAATGCTTACAAAATATCATCAACATTTTCATAATAAAAAGGTACAATTTATTATAAAAAGAGACGCATTTTAATAACTTGTAGCTCATTTACTTTGAAAATATACCAATCGAAACAATAAAAGGGAAATAATTGCCTCACCCGAAAGTTATGACGTCATCGGTTATCCTCACCGTATTATCCAAAGTGAAATATGAGCAGCCTGCGGCACACTTTAATCACTATATCCTCTTTCGGAACCCTTCCTTTTTATTTATCCTCTATTTCTTCACTGCCCAATAAGCGCCTGTGAAGTTGCGATCCAACGCACATTTAGGCTATTCACTAGTTGGATTTTTAATTATCTTTTTAAAAAGAAAAACTATAACTTATTTCCGGAACAAATGTAGGTGCTATAGAATTAATATTACTTTTTTTTTAAAATCACGATGATTTGAGACACATGGGGAGTAAAGGGGGTTGACAACCTTGTCGTTGAAACAAAAAGGGCCGCGCGAATGGTCTAACTACCACTACTAAGACACGTTTCACAGAAATATCTCAGCAGCCCTCTGTTCTTCCCTTCCGAAAAGGAGTACAAAAAATTTCCCCTCCCCTCCTGAGCGGAGTTTTGTTTTACCCGCGCGTTTCCCGACGTGCGAGTGAGCGCCATCAGCGGATGTGGTATCGATACTGCGCGAATGCACGTGCGGCGAATATCCTTGGTATCGATACTGACTGGAATGGGTTTTTTTTGTTGGTTTTTTTAATTTTAATTTATTTTTTAAAGACAATTTACTATAAGAGCATCGATATTCTATAAGAGCATCGATATTTTCTTCAGGATGTCTCAGATTTCGCTCTTGTTGTTGTGTTAAAAAGAATGTTTGACACTCAAAGTAGGAGAATACAAAGCATGGCAGAAAATGTTTAAAACAAACGTCTGAATTTCATTTTTTTTTACAAATGAATGTGTATAGTGTTAATAAAAATAGAATGATGTACAGTAAAAAAAAAGCGTAGAATATGGGGAGAGGTAAAAACAATATTGAAACATTGAAAGTTGTGTTCGTTGAAAAAGGAGAATGAAAATTTAATTTTTAAAAGTATACATTTTAATTCAAAGATCGTGCAGAAATGATTGAATAATAAATGAATACACTTTTAAAGCAGAATGGTGGTATCTTGTCAGGAGAAAATGGGATAGTTAATTATTTCTTGGGAGTGAATATGGCCCTATAACATTTTCTTCGAATATTGTCCTAGAAAATGGCACTATAACATTCTCTTCGAATATTGTCCAGGAAAATGGTCCTAAAACACTGTCCTAGAATATTGACCTACACTGTCCACGGAAATTTCCCCACAACTTTTTTTCTCGAACATTGTCCTCGAATAGTATCGCCCTTTTACTTTGTCCTAGAATATCGCCTTATTACATTTTCTTAGAATATAGCCCAGGAAAATTGCCATATAACACTGTCCTCGAATATTGTCCTAGAATATTGCCATACAACATTGTTCTAGAATGTTGCCCCATAAAATGGTCCTAGAATACTGCCCTATAACATTGTTCTAGATTGTGGCCCTATAACATTGTACTTGAATATTGTCATAGATTATTGGTCATGAAATTTTGTCTTAGTACTTTGCTCAAGTGAAATTGCCCCAGAATATAGCCGTGGAATAGTTCGCTTGAAAATTGTCCTAAAATATATACCTGGAATATTACCTCGTAACATTACTCAGATGATAGGCACTTCTTCTTCAGAGCCTGTTTTCTATCAAATAATCAGAAATAAAAAGCATATTTAGTAACGAAATCAAGAATATTTTTCTTTTTCTTAATAGATTTTAAAACGTTCTACCCAAAACTGCAATGTTGATTTTTTTAAAATATTTTTTTTAATACCTAAACCAACAATCGCATATGTCCAGTGTTTATACCTTTTAAAAAAAAATGTCTAAATAATTTGTTTTACGTTAAAAATGGAAGTATCGTAAACACATAAAATGGGTTACAAGAAGAAGTGTCCTAATTGAATAAAAATCAGCACAGCTTTGAAACATTTATTTACCTTGGAAAATATGACACCAGAGACAAGTAAGATTGATGTGAAAATATTTTATTTCTTTTTAATTAAACACGCTGGAAAAGGAGCAGGTCTCTTTAAATTATAATTTTAAAATTAACATTTTTTTTTCTAATTACAAAAAATACATTATTTTATATTTTGATATAAGCATGACGTAACTTGAAGCGAGTAGCTATAGTTTCTTGTTTTACATTTAAAAATTTTCCCCCGGTTGTTCTCCTCAAAATGTATCGACTACCTGGTATCGACTGTCTGGTATCGACTACCTGGTATCGCTGCCATCTTATTACGAGCTGTGGCACGTGTCGGCGCGTGCGGCTAAAGGAAGTAAGATGGACGGCATCCTGGGAATGGTGTCGATGTTCTGAATTTCTTGAAATATGTACGGGGTAGCATTTTGGTTAGAGATTATAAAACAAACTGTGTTTACACTCTAGATATGATATTTTCTGATTCATGCTCTAAAATACTTATCAGTTGTTGTTTTTTTATTGTGAATTTTTGTCAAAACGTTATCACTGATGTAATCACATGAGCACAGTTTGCTAATTGTTTCGGAAATTCGGGAAAAAGATTCAGATGTGGTGCTGGTTTTCGTAACTACATGTTACAGAATTTTTTCGTTGAAACTTCCACAATCCCACAATCCTTCTACACAGTACATCCATTTTTTCAGCCCATACATTTATGATATATACAGTCTTTTAGACATAGTAGAATTCTTTGTCTCCAGCTTTCTTTATTTAAAGAAAAATAAATTTATTAGGGCTGCGGAATTCAATATTAATTACTCGATTAATAGTTAAAATTTTTAATCCATTAAAATAATTTGATCGATTAAAATTCGATTAAAAATTAAGAAAAAATTTATAATATTTTTCCCCAATTTATTAATTATTTATATTTTTTTGTTACTTACATACTTTTCCCTCGTAACATTATTATTTTTTGTAGACGTGCATAGGTAAACATAAAGGTTCTCTTCTTTATTTATTGCATAGCAGAACGAATATGCAGTGTTACGTCACAAAATTTGGGGGCCGTGGAGTTACCGCGACTTAACCGATTTCGCGAAATAATTAACCGCAAACTTAACGGGATCTATATATGCGTTATAAAAATACAATTAATTGAAATTTGTCGATTAATCGATTAATTTTTTTTCTTATTAATCGACCAATTTTTTTATAAATACCAGCCATAATACTTATACATATATGAAAAATGCATAAACAATTCGACCGCGACCCCTCCCCAAAAGTAGCATTTGATCTACTATGAGACCGCCCATAAAGTACGTCACGCTCAAGAGGGGGGAGGGGGTGTTAGAAAGTTTGAGAGTTTGTGACAGGGGGAGGGGGGTCACGGTCCAGCCATGTGTGACGTCACGGTGCATTCTATTAATTTTTTAAAAAATTTTGTTAATAAAAAGTATATTTTTTGTTCGAAAGTGTTACGTATTTTAAGGGGGGGGGTCCTAGATATGTGACAGTTTGTGACAGGGGGAGGGGGGAGTTAAAAATGCTCAAAAATAGCGTGACGTACTTTGTGGACGGCCCCTATGCAATGACAATGAAATATTACTCATTTCCAAACAAAAAACACTTTTAATATTGTCAGATATGCTGATGCAAACATCAAAGATGATGAGGTTCACCTTAAGGATGAGTTACTTCTACCGAAAACAGACAACTATTTTTTTGGTTGTGGATTATTTTTTCAGTTTAACAAATAACATTTTTGTTCATAAATGACATGTTTAAAACAAAAACAAAAAAACAAATGACAAGTGCGACAAGGGTATCAAACTTCAAAGGTTTGTTTGGCCATGAAATTTTCAGTCTTTCATAAAAAAAAATATTTTTTTTAAAAAAAGGAACGTGATTCCATTCGATCTTCTCATCTGATGCAATACCCTCATACATTAATTCTGACCATAAAGATATCTACATTGACAACTGCTGGGATTTCGGAAACATATTATTTATATACAATAATGAAAAATGAAAAGAATGAAATGCTCTTTCCGGTTTTCTACAAACAGATATCTGTGTAGACGCACCTGTTTGGGCAAAGATTGGTCTCATAAGACACCAAAAGGAGACACCAAGCTTAGGATGAAGAGAATTGCCCTCGTTGGTCACGATGGACAAACAACACTTAAAGACTGACTTGAATGAGTTGTGCTGCTTCCATATGCGTAGCTAGGGATTTGGGGGAAGGGGTGGGGGGCTAGGACTCTTTGGATGGGGGCCTGCATACATAGTGGTGGCGTAATATTTAATGTAAAAAAATGTTTCGGATGCACCTTGGGGCCCCCTCAAGTGAGGGCCCAGGGGGACTATCGAATTTGGACCCCCTGCCGCTCCCCCAGCTACGCCGCTGGCTGTTTCATAGGAAATTCGTTTAAATAGTTAGAGGTAAATAATTAAAAGTAAATTTTTAAATTTTCAAATTATTATTATCATTATTATAATTATTGAATTATTATTGTTAGTATGAAAACCAAGAGGTGAATAAGAGTGTTTACAGGAATAAAATCGTTTGAAACATGTCTTAAGATGGAAAAGATTTGAGTCAGTCTTTTAATTTTAATTTGTTTCCTGAAATGTGAAGGAATGTTTATTTTAAATTGACGTTATCAACAGGAAAGCTCTAATTTTATCACTATAATTCTAAAATATGACAAAAATCGTGACAAAAATATTAGTGTTAACGTCACTGCAGCGGGTTGCCGTATTCCCCGGATCGTCAACGCGTGATTAGTAAATAATGAAGTGAAATGTTAGATAACTCCAATATTTGCAAGTTGCTCCTGAGGTGTATGTCTTACTTCCCTTTTACAAATTTTTAAAGATATTTTTTTAATCACCAGATAATTGTTATTTGTAGTAACATACGTAAGTCAAAGTCCTTTATATTTTACTGGGAATGATTTATTTATGGAAATATAATATATATACTAGCCTAATCCAGGAGTCGTCCGTGCCTGGCTGCATTTAGAAACAAGTAATCGGTATGTATTCCAACATTTTGAAAATTATTTATTAATTAATAATTTTTAAAAATTTTGTTGTTTTTAATTACACCTTTCCTTAAACATTTTAGGCACAAAATATAACCCGAAACATTGACGCCAAAATTTTTGTAATCAAAATGCATGCTTTAAAATACGAAAATAAATAATAATTATACCAACGGTCAAATGTATTTGATACATAATTTATTTAACTTGGCTAACAAATTTGACACACACACACACACACACACAATTGAAGGTGAAGCTAACAGATCATGCTGGACCGCACCCAGAAATAAGAAGGAAAAATATTTTTAGCTTTGGAGTACCGAGTGTCGACTGTTTATTTAGTAGAAAGTTCACCAGCAACGGTCCAAGAAACGGTCAAGTTAAACGTCATTACCCTATAGCCTGGACGAACCTTTGAGGAAATCCCAAGAATAGGATATGAGTTGATTTATTACAAACAGAATCGGTCTGACCTATTGGCTGTGACACAATGTCATTGAGTTTGTTTGTTAAATGTTTTAAATGATAATTATGTATAATGTTTGTTATATGTGGTAGATGCTAGTGGGTATTTATTTCTGTTATATTTGTTAGATTTTAGATGATAGTGTTTATGTATGTCTGTTACATGTGTTAGATTTTAGATCAGGGGTTCCTAACCAGTGGTGCATGCACCCCCAAGGGGTGCACGGGCAGGTTCCAGGGGGTGCATGAACCATTCAGAGAAAATAAAAATAAAAAGAGGAAGAACAAACAAGAAGGGGAAAAAAAAAGAAAGAAAAACTGATAATCTGAAAATGTAAACCATAAGCAAGGCGGCCGCTTTAAAGGGCGCCCATGTACAACTTTTAGGTGTTAGTAAACTGAACGCAGTTAAAATAAAGGATCTCAGTTGGTTCATAGTACTTTTGATAGAAGGCATAGTGGTCAAGTAAAAGGAAGGGCTAAAGGAGAAGTGAGAGGAATATAGGAATGAACAACAAAACGAAAATAAAACAAAACACAAACACAAAGTAGCAGTCAAAAGGTGAAAGTAAATAAAGTAATGGGGGTGAGACTGCAATCAGGCTTTTAAAAAGGTAAATGCATAAAATAAAAACAGGGTATTAGTAGGCCTGACAGGACGTAACACAACAGCGAACGTTTCGGCAAAGAGCCTTCTTCAACGGACAAATAGTACACAAATGAAACGAATAAAACGAAATAATAGAAAAAAACACTTAGCTGCGGTGAAATCCAAGTAGTCCAGTAGAGATAAAGCAAGGAGAGAAAAGTAAGAGCTTAAATAGGAAAGGAAAGGGTGGGTGTGGCCAATCAATCAGCTTGTCAGTGCGAACACAACGTTGATCCCATGTGGTGTAAGAGTCCCATATTCATAGATTAGTCTATTCTCCAGACTGACCCGGCCGGGTGTGTTTGTACAAGAAACCAAGGCGGTGACAGACATGTCATCGACGCCCATGTGGTCCCGTCCATTGAAGTGTCGGGAGACAGGACACTGTTTGTCTTGTTTAATGGCACGTACATGTTCCGCGATACGGCAAGAGAGTAACCTCCCCGTTTCACCAATGTACTTCAAAGGACAGCGCTTACACACAATGGTGTAGACCACATTGCGGCTAGTACAAAGATAGCCATTCCTAATCTTGAATGTCCCCTTAGGGAAGACAATCTGGTCCGTCTGGGTAACAAAGGGACATGTCTTGCAGCGATTACGACCACATGGCTTAGTGCCCAGATGGGAGGACGGAATAAGCAGACGGCTACGAACCAATAGGTCTCGCAGATTTTTGTCCCTCCTGAATACAATGAGGGGTGGGGTGGAAAATATGTTGTTTGTCTCAGGGTCCGCGAGGAGAATGGTGCGGTTTTTCACAAATATTTCCTTTGCTCTGATGTTGTGGGGATGGTATGTGAGCACCAATTTGCTCCTTTCATTACTATCACTGGAGCGTGATACAAAAGCGTCGGCACGAGTGAAGTTTTTAACTCGCTGAAGTGCAGATTGAAGTATAGCTTCAGGGTAAGACCTTTGTCTAAAAAACTCCACCATTTCCAACGCCTTTTCCAAAAAGTCCTCATTAGATTGACACAGCCTACGGAGGCGAAGGAGTTGTGAAAATGGAATAGAATCCTTACAGGATTTGGGATGAGACGAGGAATAGAGTAGGTAAGAGTGACTGTCCGTAGGTTTGAAGTAGGCCGAAGTGAGGAGGCGGTTCTTCTGCCGAAACGTTCGCTGTTGTGTTACGTCCTGTCAGGCCTACTAATACCCTGTTTTTATTTTATGCATTTAACTGTTTTGAGCGGATTTGGATTTTTTTCCTTCACTTTTATTGCTCTGTACGCGGCAAAGGTCTTTAAAACGTTAATTGTAAGCCATTGAAACCTAAAATCTTGAGTTGAGCATCCAATTCCGGTCATTAAAAACATCAACTTCGTCAGTTAAAAATGTGTCTGTGACTGGTAATATCTGGTGCAGAAGGAATCACTGAGGAATCACTGCCTGGCAGTATCAAAGGGGAAATTTCAGAGCACCTTTCAACATTGCAAAGGTCCTTTGATGGGTATTTCTGTCAAGACATTGCTAGGAAAGATCTTTGGATTCGCAATCCTTTTCTCTGTGACGTGGGCAACATTGATGACATTGACTTTGCTAAAGATGACCTAATTGATTTGAGAACCAGAGAAGTACTTAGGAGTGCCTTCAGTTGCAATAACTTGATTGAATTTTGGTGCGCTCAGCTAGATTCCTACCCACATCTAGCCAAGAGGGTAGTACTGACTGTCCTTCCATTTGCCACAACCTATCTCTGTGAAGCAGGATTCTCCACACCTTTAACGATTAAAACCAAGGAAAGGAATAAGTTGAATGCAGAGTATGACATGAGAGTTGCTTTGTCTAAAACAGTCCTCAAATTTAAATCGCTGATTGATCTTAAGAAGCAGCAGATCTCTCACTAAATTCCCTGTTGCCTATGGTCAAAACTGTTGTGTTCCTAAAAAAACATAGTTTATTTTACATTTTCTGCAAGTTTCACGAGGGGGTGCATGAACTTTTTTGGGCATCTGAAGGGGTGCATGGACCCCAAAAGGTTAGGAACCACTGTTTTAGATGATAGTGTTTATGTATGTCTGTTACATGTGTTAGATTTTAGATGATAGTGTTTATGTATGTCTGTTACATGTGTTAGATTTTAGATGATAGTGTTTATGTATGTCTGTTACATGTGTTAGATTTTAGATGATAGTGTTTATGTATGCCTGTTACATGTGTTAGATCAGTGGTTCCCAAACTTTTTTGGCCTACCGCCCACTTTACAGAAAAAATATTACTCGCTATACATGTATATTAATATTTATGTCCTTCTATTATATGTGTAAAATGAAAATTATTGTGTATGTTAATTATATGTGTTTAGTGATAATGGTAAATTATGTCTTAGATATGTGTTAGAAGAAAATGGTTATGCATATATAGTATATGTGTTGATGATACCGGTTATGTCTCTTTGTCTGATAAATGTGTTATATGGTAATGATAATGTTTGTCCTACATGTGTGTCAAAAGATAGTGTTTATATATTGTCTATTTATGTTTTAGATGATTGTATGTTTATTTGATAGATTATCATTGTTGTTAAGGTCTACAATATGTGTTAATTTTATGTTTTTAAGTAAACATTTGATAAAAAGCCACTTTGTTTATGTGACAACCTAATTTAATAACTCATCGCTTTTGTGGTTTTTTAAAAATTTAAACAATACACAGATTTAATTTGTGCCACTTTGGTGATAGGACAAACTAGTTATATATCACAGTGCTTACGACACTCATTAGTTTACGTGGCTATTTCAATTCAAGACACTTGATTTATGTGGTAAGTTGATTGAAATACAAAATAGTCATATGTCACACTGACTACGTAAAATAACTGTGATGGCTCAGAAATAGGATGAACATTGGGAAAAACCTCTTGTATCTGCAGCTGAGGTACTCAAACGGGCTGGCATATTACGGTAATGATTTCGAAAGGTCCAAACTGCAACGGCTGGATAGCGAAGTCAATAGTGCGCTCTCCTCACCAGCTGAGGTGCGGGGGATCTAGCCCATGTTAAAGCCGCAATAAAAATGTTGATGAATGACTATTGCTAGAAAGTCCTCCGCTGACCTGGAAAGGAGTTGGGCGCCGCCAAATCAACCAAGCCCCGAGAGAGATCAAATGGAAACATTAGAATCCCCTACGACCACGAGGTTATGGGACAAAAACAAACACACAAAAAAACTGCAACTGCACTGCACGAGTCCAATTAACTGTTTTAACCGATTTCCCCATTAACCTCAATTTTCCTCGTCTATTGTTTAGTGCGATGTTGAGTTACTGTTAAGAGTGGTTAATTCACAGGTGTTACATGACACGTTAGATACATTTCTTATACCGTATTTTTCTAAATAAAACAAACCCGTAAAAACAAAGTTTTTGACTATAAATCCCTTATATATGAGACATAACTAACAGTATTGATTATTTTCAAACGCGACAAACATTTACAGACTGAATCTGTCTTAGCTCAACTTTGCTTCATAACCCAGGGGGGGGGGAGGGGAAGAGGGGAAAGTATGGTCACCGATCGCAGGATCGAGCTCAGCGTGACACGTAAGATGTAAACAAAAGCACGCCGGTACTTCCATGGGTCACGTCAACGCGTCAACTCAAACTCTCACTTGAAAAAAAAACAATAACAAACAGTGAATTTAAATTACATACGTTATATATGGATAAACTAAAAATGCATTAATTTAATTACGGTACATTTGATAGATCTGAAATTTTGATACGATGCATTGTTAGGTGAGACGGGTCCGTGTGTCAAATTTCAGCTCGATCGAATTACGGGAAGTGGGTCATTTATTAGTTTTGTTTTTCCGCCCGCCCAAGACAGACAGAGGGAGATGAAGACAGAGACGGCGGTGAAGTTAATATAAGGGATTTAAAAAGGAATCTCTTCTTTGGGTTTTTATTTTAAAGGATATAAAATTCGTAAAAAAAGGAAACGATAAAGGTTTGTCCGTGATTCTGTGAACTGTCAGACATACAAACTAAACACTCCCATGAAGATAACGATATTTTGAACATTGAAGGAATGTGGTCGGAAGTGCACTGAACGTTGTTTTGTAGCACAGTGTTGAAATAATTTTGACACAAAGAATAACATTTGCAGGTGACTTGGTGCAATTTAGAAACGATTTTTGTTTGTTTCAAATTTATCCTATGTTTTTAGGGTAAAAAAAGAAAATTAAGTCGACGTATTTCAGTTTGATTTTGAGCTTATTTTAGCCAATCAGACAGATGGGATATTTAGGCCAATCAAACAGATGGGATATTTAGGCCAATCAGACAGATGGGATATTTAGGCCAATCAAACAGATGGGATATTTAGGCCAATCAAACAGATGGGAATCCAAGTCAACATTCAAGTTTAACTTTAGGCCCTTAAAAGCTAAGATATACTTATTAGCCAACTCAATTGCACCTAAAGTTTACAAGTAAATGCTAAACTTTTAATTGTTAGTATAAATAAATATTTATTTAACATAGAAGAATAAACAATTGACAGAGAAGTATTTTTTATAAAAAATAAAATAAATTTTGCAATACTTTTATGAATTATTGTCTTGCCAACTGATGAAATATATCATTGAGTGATAGCCGATCGATCAATCAATTTAAATTGATTCACTAGCGTACCACACAACTTGCATCATTTTCTATCATTGATTGTCAAGCCATTATAGTGGAGTTACTCCGATTTCATTTAAAGGAAAGCCGAGATCTATAAATTTAGAACTTATAGGATCTGCGCGTTCAGGAGAGAAAATGATGTGTTTTTGACAATATCATCATGTTTCTTAACCATAAAAATTTGTGAGAATTTTTTTTTGTTTTTTGTTGTTTTTTTTTCAAATTGGGGTCACCTTTGACAGAAAAAACAAACTTCGTATGCAGTTTATCAAGATAGACTATACCTTTTTGTATTCGTTAAAAAAAAATCAAAATACTTTCTGTAAAGCATTCCATTTCGGAGTGCACCTTTAAGAGATTGTAACTCAAACAAAAACAATATATAGTCTCAAGCTAGATTTTTTTGGGTAGAAAGAAGATACAAAGTAGACCGGTCCTAAAACATATGACCATTATCCACCAAAATAAAATTGTTGCTCAGAAAACCTGACATCACGCTATGTCGTCACCGGCGCAAAGTTCAAATTCCAATGTATGACAAGACTTAAGATTACAACCAAGAACACACGTAATCGGACGCAGGAAACCACTAAGCCACGCCAATCCTATCAGAAGAAATACAACAACACAAAAATATTAATAGATGTTTGAACTTTGAGTCCGGTCGGGTATTACACTTCGGGTAAGCCCTCGGAGTAATCGGAAGTTACGTCACCGGTGTCGCAACCCTGGATAATAATCTCAGAAGGTTTTTTCAATGCTCTCAGCGACTCTCAATCTGTTGTAACATACAAAAAAACAGTACTTCTTTGGAACTATGCGTACACAAAGTCACTACTCTCTGGAACTACGCGTTAACACATTTTTACTCTATGGAACGATACGTACACAAAGTTGGTACCCTCTGGAGCTAATAGTCTCCCCTGCTTATATATAAAATATAAAAAATATAACAATATAAAAGGAAGTGTCGTAGCTAAGGAAGGGGTGTCCCAATTCAAAAGCCCCCCGGGCCCCCACTTGAGGGGGCCCCCCAAAGGAGTGTCCGAATTTTATTTACATTAAATATTACGCCACCTCCATGTATGCAGGGCCCCCAAAAAGAGGCCAAGCCCCCCGGGCCCCAAAATCCCTACCTACGCCACTGATAAAAGGAGTGCGCATAATAAGATATTGTTTTAGCGCTCAGATTTTAGAAATATGTCCTTTCATCCATTTATAACTATCCACTTCAAAGCGTCCCTCTACTGTGAGACATAAACAAGACGTACATTCTCTGACACTGTGAGGCGTGTCTGTTCTCGTCGTTGTCACAACAGATTTGGCCATCAGAAGAGTTTGGCGTTAGGGTGGGGGGTTAAATTCCCAACGGCTGAAGCAATGTCCTTTCTTAGCTATTACCCAGAGGCTCATGTTTAGCATCAGGGTTTAAGACGAGGGTGAAACGGAGGAGGAAGACGGGGGCCAGAGTTAAGTATTTTATGGAGTGTCACCAGGAACAAGCACAGTGTCTCTTGTGTTGAGAACCGTTAACCTGAAGGTGTGATAATAGATCTTATCGCTGAAATGTTTTTTTTTAAATATATTAAAAAAACAAATAAAGAACTTGTTTTCTTTTGATACCGGGGCCTGGTTTTGTGTGGTCTCCCTTTAAAGAAAAATGACCTACCATTGAGGTCGAGATGTTTAAATAGCAGGGTACGTAGTAGCAAAAGTCACTTGGCAAATCAACTTGACAGTTGGTAAATTCGTTAAAGTTGCACTTTTCCACAAAGCACACAGTTCGTACTTTTCACATTTACTAGCCCCAGGAACCCGTACCTGATCAGACACTTGTTGAGCTAGCCAGCCGTGGCGTGTTAAGCTAAATCTAAACCCCGGGAGCTGTACGTGTGAATAGCCAGGTGAGTAGTAGAATTTATATTTACATAGGCATTCGAGTATCAACGAAAATAACATTTTTTATAATTCATATACAGGAGTTATACCACAATCCACTTAAAAAAAATATTTAATTATGTTTAAAACATTTTTCTAAGTAAAACAGGCCGTCCATCCATCCATCCATCCATCCATCCATCCATCCATCCATCCATCCATCCATCCATCCATCCATCCATCCATCCATCCATCCATCCATCCATCCATCCATCCATCCATCCATCCATCCATCCATCCATCCATCCATCCATCCATCCATCCATCCATCCATCCATCCATCCATCCATCCATCCATCCATCCATCCATCATCATCCATCCATCCATCCATCCATCCATCCATCCATCCATCCATCCATCCATCCATCCATCCATCCATCCATCCATCCATCCATCCATCCATCCATCCATCCATCCATCCATCCATCCATCCATCCATCCATCCATCCATCCATCCATCCATCCATCCATCCATCCATCCATCCATCCATCCATCCATCCATCCATCCATCCATCCATCCATCCATCCATCCATCATCCATCCATCCATCCATCCATCCATCCATCCATCCATCCATCCATCCATCCATCCATCCATCACCTATCAATCTATCTATAATATTTTCTAATTTGAATTATTTTTGTCTGTGTGTGGTGAAAGAATAAAAAAATGAAAAGTTTAAGAGAATTATCGGAGGTGAATAAGCTAAGTTAACAAATTGAAGTTTAAGAGACGGAGAAAGAGACAGGGAGACAGATATATATATATATATATATATATATATATATATATATATATATATATATATATATATATATATATAGAAGGACAGAGAGAAAGAGAGAGAGAGAGGGAGGGAAACTTAGATGTTGGATATACACTAAATAATTGTAGTCCAAGGTATTGCTTCATGCTTTGAGAGAAGTTTGATGAACCAAATCAATTGACCTGATAATCTTTAAAATTACAAAAAAATAATCCTTTCCTCAGACTGAATTAACCTATCGTCCGAGTTTGCACAAACTTCGGACAAGTACCATTAAATAACATTGAGTCGAGCTTATCTAGTGAACCACAAACTACGTCCTACGGGGACATACGGAGAAGCTTGGTTCACGATTGACTCCTTGTAAAAAAAAGGGTCCAGACGCAGCGCAAACACTACGGGAATACCCGGCCCATTTTTAGTCCAGCTCTGAACAGACTTCGGTGCGAAAAACGCCAGTTGCCTGAAAGTTAAGGAGAACATCAAACATGATGGGGTGTCAAGGGTTAACTCTGTGTTTCCTCGTAGTCTTATTGCTGGCCACAGATGATGGAGTCAGGGGCAACCCGTTGGATAACGGAGACGGTAATAGAAATCACTTGTTATACCCTTTGAAGTCCTTCAGCTTATTTAATAATTAAAAAGATGACAAATTGTACGCACTGATTTAATCGCTAAGAATAAAGGCACTAGTGAATAAAACGTTACTGGTTGGACTAAAAAAGAATTAAATCTTAGACACAGTAGCTTTGTTTTATATTTTAATATAGTAACGGTCCAAATTTTTTTTTGATTTACTGCAAAATTTAATTTAAAATATTTGGAAGCTACAAATTAAAGTAGGTTTCCCTTTGAATTGTATTTTAATAGCACACAAGGCTTCTATTTAAATTCCATTATAATTGCGCAGTAGTTTTAAATTTCATTTATATTCTAATAGCTCAGTTGGCTCCCATTTAAATTCTATTATAATGGCACAGTAGTCTTTTATTGCAATCATATTCTTATAGCCACTGACAAGTAAAATTTGCTCCCCCACCCTTCCCATTAAAAGTAAAATATTAATTATCTCTACATGTGTTACATTCGTCGTTCGTTATCCACTATATTCCAACGTATCAAAGTTAACCCCCCTCCCCCAAGCCTGACCTCTGAACTGCAACATTTCTGCCCAGATAGCTGCCGCCCACCCCACACATAAACAGACACGGACACACACATTGTGTCAACACTTCAATATTTCAATTATCTTAAACTAATTGCACATTTTTGCATTAGCTTGACACATGAAAATTGCATCATGACAACATAAATATAAATTTAACCATTTTTCTACAGGTGAGAGCAATGGTGAGACTAAAGAAATAATGATGGCGCTCTTCAACAGACCAGGTAAGTCTTGAGGCAAGACCTTGTGAAAGTGATTTGTATATCAAACAATATTGAAGGAGGAGAAGTAAACAAACAACATCAAATGAGGGTAAATAACAATCAAAGTCAAACAATACCATATAAGGTGAAAAAATCAAACAATATCAAATGAGCGTAAATAACAATCAAACATCGACTGATATCTTAGAATACATTATTATATATATGTTATTTATGGGGCGCGATGGTATAAGTGGTAGCGCACTGGACTATCGATCCGAGGCAGATTCCGAGTCGCGGGTTCGAGCCCAGGTACTGGCAAGGCCCCTGGGGCATTGTACAGGCCACACATTCCTCAGCTCGTTAGTGGTGACTAAAAACTTGTGAACGCTACATCACTTGCCCCATAGTCCATCATGGACTGGAAAGGGGGCCATTATTATATCACGTGAAATAGCAATCAGACATCGACTGATATCTTAGAAGGAATATTATATCACGGGAAAAGAAAATGAAACAAATATTTTATGATAAGAAAGAACCACGAAACTATATTGAATGAGAAAAGTCTGTTTGTCTATTTTCTTTGACATTAGTGTGTTTATATCAGTGGTCGCGAGCCTGAGCCTTTTTTGGGGCCGCGTGCCCAAAACTGAACCAAAACCCACTTATTTATAGCAAAGTGCCAACACTCCAATGAAATCCGAATATGGGGTTTTGGCTGGGCTGGTTTGATTAAAGAAGTAATATTTTAGCTGCGTGACGGCTGATGAGGCTCTGCGTGCCGACAGTGACAAGCGTGCCATAGGTTCGCCATCCCTGGTCTATATCAAGATGAAATCCTCTTTGAATGCTCTATATTTTCACAAACAAATAAAAGCGTTGGAATGAGGTAGATTAGTTACCAGAACCATATAATAGCAATCAAGAGTTATTCACCAACATTGTGTGTTAATTAATTCATTTTTTTCTTATCGCAGCATTCATTCCCAGGAGCACACCAACAGGACAGACCGAGTTGATAGGATTCAGTGCTTGCTGGCAAACTTGTAAACAACCGGGCATGAGGTCAGTATCTAAAAACCTTGAACAATTATTTGTGATAACAGTATCGTTGTACACAACTCAAATTATGTCACTAACTGTGATATCATCTTTCCATCGCTTTGTAACACAAAAAAAACTTCATTAAAAAAATAATAATTAAGTTTAATGCCATTGGCGTAGACTGCCTTTATTAAATTTAGCCCGTTGATCTTACTGAGGCTCACAAATTAAAGTTAAAAAGAAATGGTTTCGATGTAACTTCCGCAGTTGATGGTCATAATTAATAACAGAGAACCAATGTTCCCTCCAAGGTTCGTTGGTCCGTGTAAAAAGTATTTTTAAAAAAATATGTGCCAAGTTGCAAAGCTTTCGTTTTTTTAAAAATTGTATTAATTTATTTATTTATTTTAAAGTGTTTGTGCAATATTTTACGAAATTTGCTGCGAGGTAATTTTAAACTGCTGCGCGACGTAGCATCAAGTGAGCATTTTTCTGAACTGTTACGATGTGACTTTGAGTTGAGGAGGTTGTTTGATGTTAATTGAAGAAATAAAATTGAACCAGATAAAATAATTTAATGGTTTTATTTCCTCTGTCCGCACACAGCCTCACAGAAATTCACGCATGCAGCCGTGCGTGTTTGCTTAGCCCAGCTTAGCCCCCGTCTGCTTGACGGATTATCGGGGGATTAAGGTTCGCTAATCCTTGAGATGATAGTCGAGGCAGTCAGACGTGACGTCAAGAGCTTGTTGCATCCATGGGTTGGTGACGTGTGGAACTGGATTACTACTTGAGACCAGTCTTCAAATGACGTGAAAATCATGGCATGTTCTAGCGACTTACGGTTATATTTAGACAAAACCCTTCAAAACGTACTGGTTATAATAAATTGTAATACTAAAAATTGTAAGATAAAATTTAATAGTATGATTATATTTTCATTATTTTATTACTGCCATTTTTTCTGTTATTCTTCTTTTTTTTTCCGAGTCTACAGAGAAAAAAAATTGAATCTCAATATTTAAAAGAAAAACATCGCTCTAACTAACTCTTTATAGAAATATAATTTATCAATTTGTCACAAATTTTTAAAATTTTAAATCCAATGACACAGTAGAATAAAATTAGCTCAAACTACTAAACAATGTCAATTTCTACTCTTCAATAATTATTCTTCCACGATCATTTTATCAATCAAAATAGTCGTTTAATCTTAAGAATCTCAGATGTGATATTATGGCCTATTTTCATTGAGGCTGACAGATTTGGGCGTATGTTAATACGTTGTGTTGACACGAGAATTTGTATGTTGAGTATTTGGTTTCATGAATGTAATATTTTTCATAAAAGTGCTGGCTTTGCTACTGTATCTTCTGTATGCAACAATTTATCAAATATAACGGCTATGTCATGTTGCTAAGATCAGTTTAATGAGTTTTTATTTTTGTTTGTCGCTATCCAATTTTCTTTTGACTTAGGAATATTTTATACTACTGTGTGTGGCTATGAAGGATGTTTTCCTTTGACTTTAATATATATAAGATAAAATATATATAATAGCATTTTTTAATTATTTTAGCTTAAATGTGCATGTATTTTATGAACAACTTTGCTCTAAATACGATTTGACGCACGAACATCCAATATTTGTTTTAGAAAAAATTTTTTATACATCTAAAAAATATATGTCAAATTAATGCAGAAAGAATGATTTATTCTCAATATGCAATAATTTACATTTTTTTTCCTAATAAAGTTATTAATTTTGGCTCATTCTTGACTATGAAACGCAAATTTTATTTAAGAAATAAGATGTTTAATTGGTTAAAATGTAAGGTACAGTTATTTTGAAAGCGTTGTTTTGAATTCAGCTTAGTACAAGAAACAAAGAACAAATAGATGTTATATTCTTTCACTAATGTAGGCTCACAAAGTTTATTTTTAAAATATTGACATGGTAAACATTCATTGCCATGTAATTTTAATTTATACTACTATAAATGTTTTAATGTGTATTTGTAACTTGCCATTTTCCTCAGTCGGTAAATTAATATCATCTTATAATCAAAGCCAAAAAATATATTGTATTTAGGGCTGTTATCGATTAATTTAAATTTAATCGTTAACTTTTGAAAAATTATCGATAATTTCGATTAAAACCAAAATTAAAATATATGACGTCATTAAACTGAACATTTCTCACGGACATTGAAAATTAAGAATATTTTGAACTAAATTTCATGACAATGTGTTGATACTTGATTTGTGCTGAAGGTGGTACGTCAGCGATGTATTTGATCCTTTAAAAGATAATTGTTTATGGCAGTGAATACAGTAAACGTTTTCACCATCTTCGACTTTGCCATCCGCAGTTAGCTTAAAAACAACATATTTGCTCAACTTTCTAGTTATATGTTTAAATTTAACTGCGCTGATTCTGTCAGCATAACGCATAGGCCCGTTGGGCATTTGCCCGGGGGCCCACGAGCATATGGCCCCATGGGAATATGTTTATTTATATATATTATATATATTCATTTTTTTTATTCCTGCGGGGGAAAGGCCCAACACTATTTCTTTTCCCGGGGGCCCAAAATGGTGTAAAGACGGCTCTGGCTGTCAGCCATTTTTTAGTTGACGTCTGCCGGTCAACATAGATTAATAAAATAAATTTTAATATTACGCGGGAGATGTTTGTACGTATTATTACTAATTATTAATAATTTATTAATTTTAACTAAAATTTTTAAAAAATATTTTCTTAAATTTTAATCGAATTTTTATCGATTAAATAATTTAATCGATATTTAATCGATAAAATTTTTAACGATTAATCGAGAAATTAATCGATAATTTCCGCAGCCCTTATTGTATTATTTACACAACTCCTAAGTGCTTCTTTTAGTCAACTTACAATCTTTATCTCAGCGCAACCTTTACATAACGAGACTAAGGTACGTGGAAACATCCGTCCTCACATTGTTGTAGTTAGGATTTGTCCTTGAAAATATGAACAATTGTGGGGACATTTTTTGAACACTTTAATCGAATTTTATGTAATTTTTTTAAAACTTATTTTAAAATTTATAAAAAAAATATTATTCTTTTCTTCTATATTTGCTCTTTGCGATAATATTAGCAACAATCTTTACTAGTTAGTAAATGTAGTAAAATGTTTTATGAATGTGTCTGTGGCCATTAATAAAGCTTAAAATGTAGTTTTATTCACACCTTTCGATTGTTTATCTTATAAATCTATCTTGAACCTTTATGGCAATGGGTATGGTGTGTGTGTGTGTGCGTGCGTGTGTGCGTGTGTGCGCGTGCGAGAGAGAGAGATCGCTAAAGATGTCCACCAATAAATTGACCCCTGTTGTTCTGTTCATTGTAAGCCCTGTCTGACAGCAAGTGTCTAAGATAGACAACGTTGTTCTCATGAGACAGAGATAGAGGAAGGAGACGGGTGCTGTGCGGTGGGAGCTTTTAATGTTCAAAAGTTTAGAAGGCTACATCTTCAATGCTATACACATTACTCAAAAGATCTCTTTTAAAAAAATAATTAACTTTTTAAAAAATTCACTCATTGATACCTTGAAGCCTGGTTGACACATTTCTGATATCCAAGGAATACCAAGGGATTAAATGACTAGCACAACTTTCCACAACTTATTTTGGGTACTAATAGAAGTTTGTTGGACTCAGATCTTACTTCATACTTATATTTAAATGTTGTAGTGCATTGATAACGTACCTTTGGCACGCGTGCCACAGTTGGTACGCAGAGACTCATAAGCCGGCACGTGGCAAAAATATTACTCCCTTAATTAATAATTACAATAAAATTACATTATGTAATTTAAATAAGCTTTTCATTCTGTTCTTGAACGTTTCATTTACTTATTTATCGCATTATGCCACGGGCATGAGGCCTAAGCCAGATATAAGATATAAAGTTATAAAAATAAATCCTTTATGGCGTGAAATTCTCTATCAATTATGTTTAAATAAATGAAATCACTAAGACTTGGGGTGCTTTTTTTACTTTGTTTTGATAATCTCATCAGTGGCGTAGCTAGGGGGTGCAGGGGGGGACATATGTCCCCGGGCGCCACGTTAGGGGGCTCCAAAATGAGTATTAAAATTATTTAAATTTAATTAGATGTAAACTAATAAATTTCAATTAAGTTTGCAAGATTGAATTTTGGAGCTCAACAAATATCTTCTTTACAAACCAGTTGGCAGGCATGATTTTTGCGCCCCCATTGAGCATTAAGTAACCATTTTAAGGTTTAGTTCAGATATATTCCAAAGACGCAGCAAGCCTTGTAAGGGTTATCGTAGAGAAACTGGAATATGATAACATACCTCTAGCCCACTGTCGGTCACAATAACATAACAATGCTGATGTCATGACTGGGGATATATCCGTTCTTCAAAAGCGAATAGGTGCCAGAAATCACAGAGCATTGTTTGCAAACTGTGACAACCACAGCTTAAACTCAGTTAAACATAGGGTGGCCAGATGTCAGGCAGAAGGAGGACATGTCCTTTTAGCCTAATGTTCTCCGGCCGGCAGGCAAAGCTGAAATCGTTTAAAATGTCGGGCTTTTCTTACATTTTATATTATAAATTTTATGTATTGTTTTTACAACTATTACATCGTATTATCGTATGTTTACTTTAAATAAAAATAGATTATGGCTATTTTTAAAACTTACAAATCTAGACAAGGACGAACAAATCTAGTTCTAGGTTAAAAAATATCGCAGTCATTGACATTGAAATGGAAGAAACAGCAGTATTGGAGGTTATGAGCCGTCTTCACACAACCTTGTAAGTTTCGAAAATAAATTGGAGGAGACATTTGTTACACCGAAAGTCAAGGAGATGTTGAGAAGACTTACGCAAAGTGGTCAAGAAGAAGAGTGTGGCAGATGTTAAGTTGGTGTATGAAGCATGCATTATTAGTTACTTTGAAAAGTGGTTGAAAACTTTTGATGCATTTCAATGCTTTAATTGGATGACCTTAGATAATATCATAGAATGTAAACTTGATGACCATTTGGCGTGTATATTGTATTTGAACGAGAAGGGTATTGTAGATGATGTGCAATTTTTTTTACCAATACAGCAATCTTAAATGATTTGTACAAGACAAAAATGAACAGTTTTTTAAGACGCTTGCATGAAAAGTGGAATAAAAATTACAATAAAATTATACAGACTTTAAGTTTAATCCTGGACGAATCATATGAAATATTCAAAATGTCCTCCTTATGTCGTCCTCCTTATTGTTTTATTATGCACTCCTTTTGGTGTCCACGTATCTGGCAACCCTAGCTTAACAGGATCAAGTTTTTATCACGTTTTTTGGAACAGATGAAAGTATATATTTATTTTTCTCTCGTTCAACAACTCGTTGGGAAGAATTAAAAAGAAGTGTGCCAATCACAGTGAAGAGGTAGTCTAAAACATGCTGGAGTGCAGGATCAGACGCTGTTAAAGATACTTATGAAGGACTAGATGAACTAGTAGGGCTGTTGGAAAAATTATCAGAAGATGCAACTATGACGCCTGACAACAGAAGTGATGCAGAAACTTTACTGGCATGTATATTAAGCTTAAACTTCCTAGTTTAGATACATTTCTGGAACATCATACTTGGGAAAATTGATCCTACGTGTCCAGAAACGGTTGCAGGATCCTACTATGAATTTCAAGGAAGCAGCATCTGATCTTGAATCGCTGCAAAAACTTGTCAACATTCGTTTATTATTTTAGCCTAGTTGCGATAGACAATGGAAAAACAAGATGCACAACTTGGGGAATCGAGGTTGACAGAAGGATTAGATGACATCGGACGATACCCTAGAATTAACAAGAGATGCAGAACTTTCGGCAGAAGAAGAAATTGCACGTGTTATGAACTGCGTAATTGATAGACTCCAACAGAGATATCAATACGGTTTTTGTCTAAAAATCTTAAACTTAAACACCAAATTTGGATTTTTTATAAAAGTAAAAACTCTTCTCGCTGAGACAAATGTCGATACATGTCAAAATTGCTCAGATTTTGGAAATTTCTACGACACTGAAGTCAATGGTCACGAATTGTGCACAGAAATCGGAGACTACAAAATGCTATTCAGTTCTCGGACTGAAGTTCTACAGGAAACTCCTTTGGATCTTCTTGGTTTTATTGTTTCATATGGATATAACGTATTTCCAAATCTGTGCATTCCACTGCAAATACTTATAACAATTGCGTTTCAATTTCAAGCTGTGAGCGGTACTTCAGCAAACGTAAGCTTATTTTGTCTTATTTACATGCTTCAATGGGACAAGATCGTCTTAGTGATCTTGCACTCCTTAGCATCGAAAGAGAAACGCTTGAGAATATTAATTTTGACAATGTGATTGACGAGTTTGCGACTGTCAAATCAAGGAGGATCAATTTGTTGTAGATTATGTCTATTCCCGTCATGTATAATTGGTAGAGTCTATTTTTTTCCTCAAATAAATTGTTTACAATCGCATAGAGAATTATTAGTCTGTATTCTACTTCATTAAAATACCAGATGTTTCGAAAATGAACAAAAAAATTCTTGGGGGCTCAGTGAGCCCCTAGAATATGTCGGTCCGAGACCGAGAAGGGGCGCAGAATTTGTGTCATGTCCCCGGGCGCAGATGACCCTAGCTACGCCACTGAATCTCATGCGTGTGAACAGTTGTTCTCGGCTTTGAATTATATCAAAAGTGACAAAAGAAACAGACTGACAGATAACCTGAGTGCTGCACGCGTTGCGTTCAAATTAACCAAGTATGAGCCAATGTTTGACGAATTTTCAGTATGCACGCAACAGCTATTATCACATTAATAATTAATATAAATAAGCAAAACGAATATATTTCCTGTAATAAGAATTTTTTTTTATCTTTGAAAACCCTCTTCCTGTTTTTCCTAGTTTAGTCATAATACAAATTTTTGATGTGTCGCTAAGCCAAACTCACATTTTCGGGATTAATAGGAGTATTGATACCCTGCTATAAATAAATTGGTTTTGGATGAATTTTGGGCACGCGGCCTCAACAAGTTTCGCCAACACTGTTGTTGTAGTGATGGTTGATGTTAAAAGAAAATTATTATAAGAGACTTCGATCTGCACATTGAAGGGATACAGCAAATGCTACAAGGTAACCAACATGAATTTTTATCATTACATAATAAAACATATATTATTGGTATGTTTTGTATTCATTTTTTAATTTATATATTTTTAAAGAGGAAAACATGACATCGTGGTAAAAAAAAACATTTAAGGGGTTAACGAAGATCAATAACCTGATTTTTTACTAACATCAGCAGGGAACATCTAAACGGATTAAAAAACAATGATTAGTGTTTTATCTCACTTAATCTGTTGCGAGGATTAAGTGAAGTTTTGTTTAGTGACAAAGTTTGTTGGGATTTTCCCGGACCTACTGTATATATAATCGTTCTAAAGCCGACCTTTTTTGGACAAAATCTAGGGGAAAATGTTGGGGGGTCGGCTTACGAGCGGGTCATATGTCATTTCTGCATGTACATTGAATATCGGTGTTGTTAATGTAGATCGTCAAGGTCCTTATCTACTACACTCTACAAGATTCGAGACTGCTCTACCAGAACCTATAAAAATATTATTAAACATCTGCACTTACCTTATTTATTCATTTAATTTATTTTGGTGAATGTTTTAATAAATTATTTTACAAATTTTGTTTTCAACAACGAATTTTAATAGTACGCCTTTGCGCCACTATTTACCAAAGAAACACAAAAATACCGGTAACTGTTGGGGTCGGCTTACGAGCGGGTTACACACTTTCTATACTATTCTCTTCAAAAAGAGGGGGGGGGTCGGCTTATGAACGAACCGGCAATAGAACGAGTATATATGGTACTTTGAGTTGATTAAATCGACTTCATACTTTAAGGAACACTGCTATACTTATGACCCAGAGTACAATATAATAATGAGCTGCGTCATTGCAAGAACTATTACTAACTATAACGTAGTGGCAAAACCAGCTAACCCAAACTCCAATATTGATAACGATGTAAAAAAATCTCTGTTCCCTGCTTTTTGTTATAGCGATGTAGAGCATTCAAGTAACTGCCCTTCACGTTGGAAACAAATCCCGATTGTGGTTTTTTGTTATATCTTGTAACATTCACTTGATAATATCTTCTGTCGTTTTGGATATATACAGCAGGGGCGGATTAAGACTGCACGGGGCCCCTGGCTGCAATTCAAACTGGGGCCCTATCTAGCCAGCGCCCCTTTAAATAAAATGATTGCTAGCAGCTAATATAAGACTGTAACTTGTAAATAAATAGTTCATCGGTTCCTTTAACATACTTTGTTTGTACTACGGGATCGGCCTTCCCAGCCAAATAGATTATTCATGAAAAAATGGAATACGAAGAAATAACTGTTTGCCGGTATCCTAATATTGAGTGTAAAAATACAATTTTAAAAAAAATGTGTTCCCACGCCGGGAATCGATCACGTGACCGCTTGCACAGCAAGCCGACTTTCTACCTCAAGACCACACGAGCCTGAAGAATAAATAAAATTTTAAAAATATAAACAATAATCTTTGATATTTTCTCTTAGTGAGCCTATAAAATCGGTTATTTTAATTAATTAATTTAATTTATGATATTTTCAGGAATTCATGCAAACATTTGTCCATCTTTCTTATAAAATAAATATACTAAATTTTAGGGCCCCTAAATCATCGGGGGCCCCTAGCTTTAGCCCGTTCAGCCCCCCCCCCTTAATCCGCCATAGAATATACAGACATGCTGTCCAGCGAACAACAACAGCTTTACTGGGCTCTTTATAGACTGACAAATGTCCGGTTTCAAACGAGGATTCCAGACAATCCTTAAAAAAATCTCAACCGCAACACAACTAATAAATTTCTCCAACAATCACTACTTAATGGCGACTTTAATTATTTTGTCACTGAAGATACATTTTTTCCCCAAATTAAAAGTGTTATCTTCTAAAATAAACAACACGATTTCAAGATGAAAGTCACATAAGAAAGTGGATCTTATCTTTTTTATATATAAATAAATACGGTAAGCCATTCAATAGTTTTAAAATTAAATTTTGAAAAATAAAATCTATAAACGTATATGTCCTGGCATTATTTTGTAATTATTATTGTTATTTTAAAAGCTATTAAAGTCATTTTTTTACAAAAAACTTAAGTAAAACATGTTTCGCAAATATATAATATGTTTCTATATTTCATGATGTATCATTTTCTCCGTTTTCATTGCTAATTAATAATTTTTAGGGATGGTACTGATTAAAAAGAATGTGTTAGATTAATTGGGAAAAATTTAATTTATTAATTTTAATTAATTATATTTTCATGAGGTATTTATAGATCCCGTTAAGTTGCGATTCTTTATTTCGCGAAATCGGTTAAAACGCGGTAAATCCATGGCTCCCAAATTTTGTGACATAACACAGGAAATTTGTTCTGCAATGCACGAAATAAGGTAGAAAAACCTTTTTTTTAAATATATTCACATCTAAATAATCTATATATATAATTCTCTTCATGAGACCATGCCAGGCAAGTAAGCAGCAAAAATATGTGCAACCGAGCATGACGAATGACCCTCGCTCGGGTCAACTAAACACTGTTGGCAAGCGTGGTGGGATGAAATGAAAACAAAGGGGGTGAGAGTGGGTGGAAACAATGCACTTGCGTTCACTTGCATTGGTCCTTCACAGTAAATGTTAGATTCGTAGTGTACTGGTTATCATGTCAGCCTCATACGCCGATGGTCCTGGGTTCAAGCCCCAGCGAAAACATTGTTTTTTTAAATTTTAAAAATGTTTGTATGTGCCCGTTCTTTTACCCCTTTATTGCCAACACTAGCAGAACCCGCGGCGTAGCATACGCGCTAATGATTTAGTTACGGGTGAAGACTTCCTGAAAGACACAGTTGTCAAAATGGGATGGGTTTGGGCAATTGACAGTGAGTGAATGAAAAGAAGGAACTTTGGAGAGACCCGCGGCGTAGCATACGCCGCAGACTTGCTCATAATAGACAGTTCAAAGAACGGATGGGGGGGGGGTGAGAGTACAGACACAAAAAGCAGCACAAACTAAGTAAAAAATAGCGGGTAAACATGGAGACAAGCACACTGAGGTTGTTGTTACCCGCCTTCCATTTAATAATACCATCCCTTAAACATAAACTGTGATTCGCCAACCCTAGCGAGGGTTAGTCATGTTTAGGGTTGTTAATTGCGTGTTGTTGTTTTTAGTTGTTTTTTAAAACCGATTATCGATTATGTAACTCTGATTTTAAACCGATTATCGTTTTATAGCTGACTTCATAGAAGTTAGGGGTGTACCGAATTTCGCCTGCAAACATCTCGAAACCAACAATGAGTTGGTAGTCCCCCCCCCTAACCGACGTTCACTCGCGTTGTTTTGATTTCTTCGTGCTGTAGTTTGTGTCCAATTAATTCTCCAATTTCTTTGCACTCTCCATGAGCAAATCTGCGGCGTATGCTACGCCGCGGGGCGTCTAGTTAATAATAAATAGTGTATTACCTGTCAAAAAATGACGAACTAAAATTTTCAAAATAAATACATTTCAGCTGAAATCTATTTATTTTGAAACAAATACACGTCAGAATAAAAAAATAGTGTAATACAGAACTTTCAGTTATTTTATTTATTTTTTTATTTTATTCGTTTATTTTGATACGAGCCACAAAGCCCGTCCAAGGACGTTCCGCCACCGTTCGGTGGCATGTTGTTGTAACTCCGCTCTAACAGCCGTCTCGACCGGCATACATGTGCATCACGTCAAAAATACTATTCATTATAGTTAAAATAAAAAACTCGTAAAAACAGAGCTTTTGACTATAAATCCCAATGCGCATAACTCAAAATAAAGTCTTGGAAGAAATACTGCACCAAAAATAACTCGTTTTGAACGTCCGCATAAACATGTTCAATATGATTGGCTGTAGGAGTCATATGTGTTTGACGGACCAATCGTTATAGATGACCGGACAGAACGGACAGAACATTGCCTTTTATTATATAGGATTGAAAAATTTTATGCGGAACTTTCGAAAAGAGTTATTTTTGGTTCAATAATTTGGTGCGCTCCGTTCTAAAAATAGTAGCGTCACAGACAGGACGGGACGGACGTGACTTACATTGCAAATTATGTATGTTGATAATACGTGGGAAAAGTATATAAGCAACAAAATATATATATTGTTAATAAATTGTAAAAAAAAATATTTGAAATATTTTCTTAAACTTTAATCGAAGTTTGATGGATCAAATTAATTTTTATCGATTAATATTTTAACGATAAATCAATTAATTAATCGTTGATTTCCGCAGCCCTAGTAATTTTATTTTTAAATCATAAAGTAAACTATTTTTTTAGTTACTGTCGCAAGTTATTAAATTTTATTAAAAAAATTTATCATGTTCGTTTGTTAGCAACGTTAAAAATAACTTCAACACAAACGTTGATATGAAAGAGTTTAATTGTATTCTGGAGCCATGATTTGAGCACCGATTTTTTTAACGCAATTTCCCTTGGAAAAATTGCGCTTATAGATTCGAAATGTCTGTAACGCTTGCACATGCAACTCCTCCTGAACCATACCAGTTAGAGGGTTCGGGTCTTTGCAAATATGCTAAGGAGGTCACAAGGATATGCAACGACCAAAAAAAATACCTAAAAGGTTTACTGGATTTCCTGTAAAATAAAATTTACAAAAAAACGAAAAAATATCAGTATTTTGTCGATTTCTCGCCAACCATAACATCTATCGGGTTAAAACAAACGTCAAACAATAGCTAATAATATTTAGAACAATGTTGGAGATGGCATTTTGGAAAATATAACTTTGTTCGTCTCCCGTAATTTTAGAAGCAGTTTTTGAAAGCAATTGTTTTGTTTAGTTTCAAAATTATTGATTTGAAATGACTTTTAATTTAATCTAGAACAATAGTTAATGGGGTTTTCCCGCTTTCTGAATGCTTATGTTAGATTGTTGCGTGGTTCGCATTATGACACATTCTTGGTGTGATGTAGCGTGAGGAGATATGACGTCATTTTGTGTTTGGTTTCAGAATTACTTATTTGAATCGACTTTTCATGTAATCTAGAATGATTTCCCTTGACAAAAAATAGGAAATTCCTTGTTGGAAATTGCGTTTAAATACTCATTCGAGTTTTTTCTTGTTTTTATATTGATAGCGTACAACTTTGTTTTCGACCCATGCGAGATTTCAGTGTTATTCTGGAGCAATGAGAGAGTGCCACTTTGTTCTAGAGCCAGTGGCGTCACTAGGGCGGTGCTGGTGGTTGGACTGCACCGGGTGACATCAAAACGTAAAATTATGTATGTTCCCGTTAATTGACATTGGCAGACACGGGGAGGGGGGGGGGTCTTTGGGGTAAGTGGTGAGGGGGTGACACCCTGGGTTACCTAACTTGGTGATACCAACCCTAGTGACGCCACCATTTTCTAGCCCTATGAATTATAAAGATAGTTAAAATGCTTGGTTCAAATTATGCGACTGAAATGAACGGTTCATACTCTATTACTATGCTACGAAGGAGTTTTTAAATGTTTATTTTTTAGTCAAATGTCCCCTTAAATTTATTAGCTATATTCGTAAAAAAAAATGTTTTACAGTATGTTTCCATTGCATAAAAAATAAATTATAAAATATGACGCAATTTTTTTTTCCAAAGCATTTTTTTTTCAAAGGAAAAAGTAAAGCCAATGACACACTCTGACCTCTTTGTGAACTCCACGACACGCCTACATCATCCGCCACACGCAGCGTAACCTGATCAACGTCCATCGCTGGTAGTGTTGAGCTGGCCGTTAGAGCTTGGTTTTGATCTAGTCGTTAGAGCTTGGTTTTCTCATCTTTTCAAAAACAACAATGGATATTTATTTAGACCGCGTGCCATTCAGGAGTTACTATTAGAAGGTAATTACCGGGTACGTCAATGAGCTTATGAAAGGGGTTATTCTGTAAAAGGAAAGTCACTTGTTTTGATAGTATGTTTTCGTGTTAGTCTCAGTACATCAGCCCTTGTTGTGCCAGATTTCGATCTTCAGAAGCAAGTTTGTCCTAGTTTTCAGGGCTTAATACCACTGTTTTCAGTTGTCAAATAATGTGTACCTAAGGGTTTTGAAATTATTTAAATCATTTAACTAAGTGGTGGAAAAAACATTCTAATTAAAGAGTGATAACCTCATTAGTAGATTGGAAAGTCGGTTTCCTTTACTTCGGTTTAAAACAAAAAGTCCAAAAAATGTAATTCCAATATTTTACCGATTTAGATATACACTCCTTTAAAAGATTAAAGTAATAACAATAATTTTTTTATAACTATATTTTATTTGCTTAAAACTGTTGTTTTCTTCATATATAAAAAAGGTTAACTCGATGATTAAAATCTACAACAATTATTACGAATCTGAAAACAAATTAAAAAAATATTTGAAAACAAAAATTAACAGCACTGTGGATTTTTTTTCTTAAATTGTGAGTAACAAAAAACTGTTTTTCTCTCCATTTTTCAGTTTTAAATAATTAAAAGGAATTCGTTTTGCCTGTCATTCACATTAACAAACCTTGGCCTGCATATCACAGAATCCTTTGAAAAACCAATACCACCATTTGCTTGGGATACTTTTCTTTCGAGCACACAGACCACCAGCCTAAACAATTCGTCCTCGTAAATTTTCTATTCCTACCAACAAGCTCTTTCCTATTAAGACAGACAGCAGCTTAATATTCGGACAAAAATTCATTCAATAGAGCTGTTTTCCATTCACCAAAGACTAAATAAACTAGACACAAAACAAAAAGCAGGCTTCTAAAAAGAAAAAAGAAAATGTTGCGGCTGAGAATATTGAAACTGCTGACCATCGTAGTTACGGTGTCAGATTTGATCACATACGCAGCAGGAAGACCACGGTACGACTTAGAAGGTGAGGAACGAATTTCTTTCCCTTGTATTTTTATTATTACGTGCCGAACTGTAATCGTAGGGTAATGACTATTGGGATTTAAAAAGACATCTAGTGTCTTCTTACAAACTGCTTTCTTTTTGATTATTTTTAGTATGTTCCTGAACTGTATTTCAAGGGTAATGACTATTGGGATTCAAATGTTCATCTAGTCTCCACTTACGAACTTCTTTACCCTTCATTTTTTTAAATTTAAGGGGCTGAACTGTATTTGTAGGGTAATGACTCTTAAGAATCAAATAGGCATCTAGTCTCTATTTACGAAGATCTTTCACCTGCATTTAATTTAATATATTTTTTTCCAGTTAGCTCAAAGGTTCAGCTCAACGAAGAACGATTACACAGCGCAGTTGAATTGGATATAATCAACGAAAACGGTACGTCACTAACAAAATAGTGTGTCAATGTGTATGTTATATAACAGTGTAACAAAATAGTGTGTCAATGTGTATGTTATATAACAGTGTAACAAAATAGTGTGTCAATATGTATGTTATATAACAGTGTAACAAAATAGTGTGTCATTGTGTATGTTATATAACAGTGTAACAAAATAGTGTGTCATTGTGTATGTTATATAACAGTGTAACAAAATAGTGTGTCAATATGTATGTTATATAACACTGTAACAAAATAGTGTGTCATTGTGTATGTTATATAACAGTGTAACAAAATAGTGTGTCAATATGTATTTTATATAACAGTGTAACAAAATAGTGTGTCAATATGTATGTTATATAACAGTGTAACAAAATAGTGTGTCAATATGTGTGTTATATAACAGTGAAACAAAATAGTGTGTCAATATGTATGTTATATAACAGTGTAACAAAATAGTGTGTCAATGTGTATGTTATATAACAGTGTAACAAAATAGTGTGTCAATGTGTATTTTATATAACAGTGTAACAAAATAGTGTGTCAATGTGTATGTTATATAACAGTGTAACAAAATAGTGTGTCAATGTGTATGTTATATAACAGTGTAACAAAATAGTGTGTCAATGTGTATGTTATATAACAGTGTAACAAAATAGTGTGTCAATGTGTATGTTATATAACAGTGTAACAAAATAGTGTGTCAATGTGTATGTTATATAACAGTGTAACAAAATAGTGTGTCAATGTGTATGTTATATAACAGTGTAACAAAATAGTGTGTCAATGTGTATGTTATATAATAGTGTAACAAAATAGTGTGTCATTGTGTATGTTATATAACAGTGTAACAAAATAGTGTGTCAATGTGTATGTTATATAACAGTGTAACAAAATAGTGTGTCAATGTGTATGTTATATAACAGTGTAACAAAATAGTGTGTCAATGTGTATGTTATATAACAGTGTACAAAATAGAGTGTTATTGTGTATGTTATATAACGGAGTTTCTTGGTCCTTATCGTCCCCCTGTAATCTCGATTGCTTCTTAATGACATAATAACCACAGAGCAGAGAAGAATACATGAGATTTAGAAATCTTTAGGGAGTAAAGAACAGATAAAGATTACTGTAGGAAGATAAGTCTCAAGAATGTAGATGGCAAGAAAACCGTTAAATGAAATGAAGAAAAAAGTCTATCGATAACAACACATGAGATTTTTTTAATAGTTTTTTTTTCTTATACATTTTAAATTTAACTAAAATTTAATTTTGGAAAAAAAATATATTAACAGCCTCAATCATGGTGTGGACATAAGTTTTATTTGACATACTCGATTATTCACTGATGACGAAATACATGTTCTTTTAAATTTCAACCGTTGAACATTTTAACTAGTAATAGATACTTAGACGTGTTCAGAGGAATCGCCTTAAATTTGTTTCCCGCATGCTTTTTTTTTACGCTAAAAAATTGTTGTTTTTTAAACACAGATAACAGCACCGGGGAGATAAAGGACAACATGATTCCATTTCTATACAGACGTAAGTATAACACAAAACCATGGGCGGTTCGACGGGGGAAGTGGAGGGGGGGGGAGGGGGTACGGGCGGCTTGTTGTCACTATCATCTGGTCTTAGTGGTTGTATCTAGAATTGACGCTCGTCATTGTAATTTGAGCAGTTAAGCTATAACTTCACCTCAAAAGCCTGTTGATTTGTTAAACGTACAACTGAATCTCATTAGAACTTTTGCGTTGTAATTTGTAGCTCTGAAGTTCGTCAGCTTATTTTGAACTGAAACTCCATAACTTCTGGTAGTAAAGACCAGATGTGTTTTGTTGAAATATCATGTAACTCGTGTCGTACTGACCTAACCTATTTCCCGACATCTCTCAATGACAGAAGTTGTCGTGACCAGGTCTGTTGATAGACTTACTTTACCAGGTAGATTAAATCTCATCAGGTGGAAATATCGGTGAATCTTAAACTCTTAATGAAGTTATTTTTAGCCTTTTATATATTTAAAAAAAATAATTATTTCTTTAATTTAAAAGTCATTAAAAAAACAAAAATTTTGTTCTTCTTTTTAAGTATTTAAATATTGATGCTCAATCAGATAGTTTATTGTGCAAATATTGATTGAAGTACCGGTATATTCTTGTTGCAGAAAAGTTGGCGAGTGTTCTCGGTTGTAAACGCCTCAAAGCTTATTAAACAAATTATCTGACAAGTGGCTGAAGAATTCCTTTAAAAAAGGAAGGCAATCATGGCGATCCTATAAAGTGTAACATTGCGGAGTATGTGTGTGTGGGTCGGATGAATGATATGCGACCCTAAAAAATTATGAATGTATGTGAAAACAACCTTAAAAAAATAGTAATAATCTCCTCCTTATGTTGTGTTCAGGGGAAGTTATCTACTAGAAACGATCTTTAATTTTTTATTAAATATTTCAAACATTTTTTGTTACTGATATTGTTCCAATATTTAGCAGCTTGATTAAACTTTGACGCAGTCGCCCTGATATTAACATTAAAAGTACAGTCTGTATAGAGATTGTTGCTCAGCTGATGAAACAAGGAAGGATGAAATACTAAATGTTAAGGCTATTTCACGCTTCTTTTACACCGTACACAACGTCACGTTTCTTTTACACCGTACACAACGTCACGCTTCTTTTACACAGTACACATTGTCACGCTTCTTTTACACAGTACACAACGTCACGCTTCTTTTACACAGTAAACAACGTCACGCTTCTTTTACACCGTACACAACGTCACGCTTCTTTTACACCGTACACAACGTCACGCTTCTTTTACACCGTACACAACGTCACGCTTCTTTTACACAGTAAACAACGTCACGCTTCTTTTACACCGTACACAACGTCACGCTTATTTTACACAGTACACAACGTCACGCTTCTTTTACACCGTACACAACGTCACGCTTCTTTTACACAGTACACAACGTCACGCTTCTTTTACACAATAAACAACGTCACGCTTCTTTTACACCGTACACAACGTCACGCTTCTTTTACACAGTACACAACGTCACGCTTCTTTTACACAGTAAACAACGTCACGCTTCTTTTACACCGTACACAACGTCACGCTTCTTTTACACCGTAAACAACGTCACGCTTCTTTTACACAGTACCAACGATGAGGTCGTAATGTACTTTAAATAAATTAAAGCACGAGTTAAGGACCGTCCATAAAGTACGTCACGCTCCTGAGGGGGGGAGGGGGTGTACGAAAGTGTGACAGTTTGTGACAGGGGGGGAGGAGGGAGTCAGGCCATATGTGACGTCGCGGTGTTTTATATTAAGTTTTAATTATTTTGTTAATAAAATATTTTAATTTTTTTCGAAAGTGTGACGTACTTTAGGGGGGAGGGGGTCCGAGATCTGTGACAGTTTATGACAGGGGGAGGGGGAAGGTAAAAATTGTCAAAAATAGCGTGACGTACTTTATGACGGCCCTTTACCTGTTATGGATTGGGGTATGCTTCAAGTCTTTCTGGCGCCAGAGATGACGGTTACTCTTGACATTCTATATAGTAGAAGAGCTTAGAGCTAAAAGTACTTAAGTCACAAATTGCGTAATTTGAGATACTCAAAAAAATTTTGTGTGTATTTGACGATGGAATTTTAAATTTTATTTTGGCTGTTAAAAAATTGGACCAAATTAAAATGTATTGTTTTCAACTTTATACAGTAGATTGGTCTAAACTAGATATTAAATAATGATTCTTTCGTTTGAATATGACAAAAATTTGACTTAAGGAATTTTAGCACTAGGGTCTCCTTAATTTGGTTGCTTTGAACTTCAAGGCAATCAAGTATCGATATCCATACTAAGAATTGTATTTAATCAAGCGTCGATATCGGCAGTCAGAATATTGAGCACTCAATAAATATCGATATCCGTTATAAGAACAGTTGGAAGTCATGTATCCGTTTCAGTATTTGTTTCTTTTGCATTTACTGGAGACAAATTCAGACACGGTCCTATCATGTCGATTGCACTCATTAACTTGTACGCATAAATCGCCGCTAAACCGAACATTTTTATATTTTCTTCTAACAGCGGTCACTGCCAAGAACAGCACAGACACTCAGTCGGTGTCCTCGATATTTAACGCCTGTCTCCAAGCGTGTTCACAGCACACTCACAGGTTTGTTACGTATGTTTAACGGTAATATATGAACGTCCTAAAGTTCAACTGTGTTTCTTAACATCTCTGCCGTGGTCGAATTCAATCATGCTGCTGTTGTATTTCCATTTCCTTTCATCTACACCTCGGATTGTCTTTGTGTTCTCGTCCTAGCGTTATGGAGCTACACGGCTGTCATCGAGAATGTCTGTCCGACCCGTTCAAGTATCCGGTGTTGCCAGAGGTAAACGACCCCGAGATTTTACCCGGTGTGTTTCAGTTGGAGAATGACACGTTGTCCAGGGGTCCAGGCGACGGCGAATTCGGACAGGTCTTTCCTGGACAGGAAGGTGGACAGAATCTTCTGGAAGGAAACGAATACTTGGATGTACCGTAAGGTGAATACGGTTCTCAAATGATTTTGGAATTCGGACCCGAGGAGAAGCAAGAAGGGTGTTGTTCGTTAGATCCCACACTGGAGGAATGGGGACCACCGAGTTGATGTTGCGAAACTTGAAGTAAATAAACAAGAAATAGCTCAACGCGTTATTTGTTTAATTTTTTTCTTAATCACAACGCCTTAAAAAAAAAGTCTTTTAAAAAACTTATACAATTGATATTCTTGTTATACGTAAACTTCAGCTGGCAACCTAAAATTTTTACAGTTTACACAATACGTAGTTTTGACACTGTTTATAAGGCGTTAATGATGGGATTCTTCTTTCTTTTAATCTAGCTCTCTAGTGACGTTCTTTGAATATATCCTTTGTTTTACGATGCTCCGGCCCCCTTTTCCTTAAAATGTTACATTTTTTAATGCTCAAAATTTAACAACTTTTGCTTTTTATCTAGCTCTGACTTTGCGTTCAGAGCTTTATACTATGAAACATTTAATTATATTGAAAATTCTTGGACTATCTAGCAGTTTTAACCATTGCTTTCACAAAGCAAATTTATTGTATGAGCTATAAATTATAAACCTTATGATGACAAAGTAAGGCCAATTACTCATTTAAAAAATATAAAGATTTCTTAAATGTATTACCTCCCTTTGATCTTCGGCGGCATTTAAACTACCGGTTGTTCGTGAAGAATTTTTTATATATAAAATTACACCAGTCAACAGAAAGAATGATTGAAGTGAAAATAAAATTTGCTGCGACTTTAAAATCAATTTTTTTAAAAGGTTTTCTTTACCATCACATATTTCAGTCAGTTAAAATTACTTTAGAATGTCCTATGACATATTTGTAAACGCATATTTTTCTACACCTCTAGTTCCGGTTTTTAATTTATTTTACACGTTAAGTATTGTCAATTGCGTCAATGGATATCTGTGCAAAAAAAATTCGTCTAACTGTCAGGGTATATATAAAAAGAAAAATGTGTATCTGATGAACGTTGACTCGTGGGTGTGAACTGTTTAATTTTTTTTAAATTTTTATTATTTTTTTGTAAAGAAGTAAATTTATTAGTCATATTTTGTTCTTTTAGAAAAAACGTACTAATTGTTTTATGTTTCTGTAGGCTCAGGCCTATGGGTATCATAATATTAGAGAAGTTTATACTTCTAACCCTCTGTAGTTAATAAAACTTTTCTCACCAGCCGTGTTATTTTCATATTTGACCTATAAACTTAAAATATACTAAAGATGGTGTTTCAAGTATATTTTAAAACAGTTAACTTCTATAGGAAAGTAGTGAAACGAGTAATATTTGTTTCTTTTAATAATTACTTTTTTTATTTTTTGTTGTCAGTTGAGTGAAGAAAGCTTGTACAATAAACACAAAAATAAATGAATTGGATTATAAATTGTTATTTTATTTACAAGCAATTTGTTTACAAACATTGCGTTACAATATGGCGTATTCACGTGGTTTTGCCCAGCGAGTCTCGTGCTAAGTCAGACGAGGACCTCTCAGCATGAGCTTTAGGGTAAACAAGACAACAAGATCGAAATTTGCATTCAGAAGTGTACTAATCACAGCATTCATAACCAAACATACTGCATTTAGAATTCATACACAGATTTCATTAACAGTTTCAATTACGAAATTGAGATAATTCCATACACACGTTTTCAGACATAACTAAAAAGCATTTCAATTTGAGCCAACACTATTTTTAAAATTTAGTTTTTAAGACAGTCTGGATTAAAACATGAAATGAAATATAACTATACAATTTCACTTCTGTCATAATACCGCTTTAACAATTATACTTCAGAATTTTCATTTAGAATAACTAAACAAACAAAATTAGCATGAAAAGCACGAATAAGACAAATTATATTGATATGGAAAGTCAATCTAATATAATATACAACCTGAAGTAAACAAGCAATGAAAGAAGCAAGATTTAATGTTATATTTTCATTGTAAATGATTAAATTACATTTTCTATTATTGCATTTCTTTTCAAATCTGTAGTAAAATAGTGTTGTTTTATATTAAACTGAAACAATACAGCATAAACAAGTAAAAAAAAACAATCACGATTTTTCTTTAGAAGTCAACAATTTAGAGACTATATATTCACCGACTTTGTTTCATTCATTTCGCGAACTTCATTTCTATTTACACGCTCTTTACTGTTTGACACCACCTTTACTGTCAAGTTACTTTTTATATCAATGTGGCAATCCTCTTAACAAGGAACAAAAAAATTACACCCAATAACAATTTATAACGTTATATACATATTTGACAAACCCATTCACAGTTATAAAATGTGGGCAGATTATTTACAGCGGCAGTGCGTCTTTGGGCAGTAGCCCATGTTGCAGTTCTCCAGGCACCAGTCCTCTATCCCATCCAGCTTGCCCCACTTACCCACGCCAACACACGCCACATAACCGCCCTGACTGTCATCGCTGGGAGAAACCCTTTTGTCATGTCTTTCAAAGTCCGGCCTAACGTTGAGGGGAACTCTGTCACCGTCATTTTGAGTCAATCGGGGCTTGCCTTCGAATTTGATAAAGCTACCTTCCTCTGAATCGGCGGGATAATTATCAATCCGGTTAAGTGGAAGTTCACCCCCCTCCTTACTCCCCATCGAATCCTCTTTAGGATCAGATGAATCTTGGAAATCTTTCTCGTTACTCTGTTTACCCATTGAGCCGAAGGCTAGAGACGTCTTCGCCCCGTCGTAAGCTTTAGATTTGTAGGCGTCCCTCTTCAAGCTTCCGTACGCACGTTTCGATAAATGGTGGAACACGTGACCTTTCTTGTAGTACCCCAACTTCCCGCCACTTATCTTTTCTCCTGAATTCTTGGACCCGCCAAATCCTTCCGACCCGTAGCTGCTGTCATAACCTTTGCCCTCCCCGATGTCACCTTATTTACTTCCGTCAACATCTGAATTGTAAATTTTCTCTTCAGCGCCTGACCCTTTGCTGTCTCCGTAAACGACGTTTTTATTGGAACGGTAAGCGTTATCTTTATGTTCATACCCATCGTAGTCGCTACCGTCTAACTCTTTGGGGAAACCTTTACCCCCATCAGTATCTGTGTCGTCAAACCCTTTGCCACTTCCTCCAGATTTGTCTAAACCTTGACCAGAAAAAGTTTTACCAGAGCCAAAATAATTGCCTTCATCACCATTATCGTCTTGGTAATCCTTACCTCCAAATTTATCCCCAAAATATTTTCCACCATCTCCCTTAATGTCTTCGCTATCTTTACTTCCAATTTTTTCCCCAGAACCAAAATATTTACCTTTACCTCCCTCATCGTCTTCGTATTCTTTACCGCCAAATTTATCACCAAAATATTTGCTTCCATCTCCCTTATCGTCTTCGTATTCTTTACCGCCAAATTTATCACCAAAATATTTGTCTCCATCTCCCTTATCGTCTTCGTATTCTTTACCGCCAAATTTATCAACAAAATATTTGCTTCCATCTCCCTTAATGTCTTTGTCATCTTTGCCTCCAATATTTTTGCCAGAACCAACATATTTAACTTCATCTCCTTCATTGTCTTCGTTATCTTTACCTCCAAACTTGTCCCCAAAGTATTTGTCTCCATCTCCCTTAATGTCGTCGTTATCTTTACCTAGAAACTTACTCCCAAAATATGTGTCTTCATCTCCCTTATCGTCTTCATAGTCTTTACCTCCATATGTATCCCCCAAATGTTTGCCTCCCTCTTCCATGTTGTCTTCTTTATCTTTACCTCCAAACTTATCACCAAAATATTTACCTTCATCTCCCTTATGGTCGTTGTAATCTTTGCCTCCCAACTTTATGCCAAAGTTTTCCCCACCTTCACTTTCGTCGTAATCTTTATACCCGAATCCTTTGTCACCCCCATATGATTCACCGCTATAGCCTGTATTGCCACCCTCTTTACCACCGTAAATTTTACCCTTTTCGCTTATTCCGTCTAGCTCTTCTTCACTATCAGCACTATCGTATCCATGTTTTGCACTAGATCCTTTGCTATAGTCCTTTCCCCCAAAGCCGCCATATTTTTTATCACCAAAACCTCCGTAACCATCTTCGTACTCTTCATCATATTCATCGTCTTTCGAACCGCCATTATCGTCTGCTTCGTAGCTCGGCCCACCAAAAGTTTTGTGCCAAGTTTTATGGCTGTAGGTCTTTCCGCTGAGCCCAGGGCCGTAATCATAATCGTATTCAGCCTCGTATTCTTCGGAGGAAGCGCTCTGTCCCTCATCACAGTCTTTTCCGCCTTTCTCCGCTTCGACGTTGCCATCTTTCAGTTCACTTTCGTAGTTCTCACCTCCTTTTCCTCCATCGTTCTCCGAGTTTTTCTCAGCTTCAATATCATAGCTGAGTTTTTTACCGCCACTCAGGCTTTTTGTGCTCTTGTCCTCATCACCCTTCGCCCCTCCTTCGCCACTGTCATAGTTGTAAGCTTTACCATAAATATCTTTGGAGTTCTCTTCCTTTGAAGAATAAGACGACTCAAAAGACTCAACATTATAGCCATCGTTAAGATCAGATCCCTTTGCGGAACTGTAGCCCTTATCGCCCTCACATTTACCGCCCTTGAATCCATCGTAGTTACTTTCATCTGTCCCAGAATAATCTCCCTTTCCATCATCCACGTAAATCTCTCCACCAGTGTAATCGTCTCCCTTTCCCGATTTACCTCCATAGTCGTAGTCGTCTTTTCCAGAGTAACCGTAATCATAAGCCCCGGAATCACCACTCTCGTCACTAAGACTTTTGTGCTTGAAGGAGTCGTATCCATCACTCTTCCCGTAACCTAATCCAACATTTTTGGGGTGGGAATTGTAAGAGGCGTCATAATCCACTTTGGTGTCCTCATCACAGTCTTCTTTCCCTTCATCGTTTTCCCCACTCTCATAGTTCGAATTGAAATCAGAAATGTCCTTATCCTTCACACTACTGCTGCCAAAAGAAATGGCGTCAGCGTCTTTAGAGTATTTTCCTTTCACTACAGACCCTTCACTCGATCCTGAAAAATCTGGTTCATCGTCAGATTTCCCTTCATATATTTCCCCCTTTGCTTCAAAACCGTTGTCTTCACAATCATCTTCATCATGCTTCATTTCCGTGGATCGAATCAGCCTTGAATATTTATAAGCCCCGTAGCTTTTGCCATTATTTTGTTCTTCGATCCCACTGCGGAGCGCCGCTTTAGAATTCACAAGTTTCTTGGCTTCTAAACTATCCGTCTCCGAGCTTCCGAAGGTATCAGATGACTTTCCAGTGTCAAGGCCAACAGTTGCTTTGTTTGATCCTTTCTCGTCGTTTCCCTTTTCCGATGCAGACGCGCTGTTTTTGCTTCCATCTTTTGCTGAGCTCCACTTATTTCCCCCCAATGAACAACTTGCCTCGTCTTCGTCCTTCTCTTCGTCTTCCTTCGATTCGAAAACATTGTGCTTTCCCGATGTTTCATCTCCGTAGCCTTCTTCGCCATTTTCATTATCAACTCTGTTACCGAATTCTACAACATGGTATACAGCAGAACGTCTGCTTTTTTTTGAATCCGAAGCTGAATTCTTAGTTTGGTGATCTTCGACATGGCTTAAATCTTCATGACTATGATGCCCGTGTTCCTCTTCGTGTCCATGATCATCTCCATGTCCATGTCCATGTTCCTCTTCGTGTCCATGATCATCTCCATGTCCATGTTCCTCTTCGTGTCCATGTTCATCTTCGTGTCCGTGTTCTTCACCATGTCCGTGTTCCTCTTCGTGTTCTCCTTTTCCATGTCCTTCTTCGTGTACATGTTCTTCTTCGTGCTCCTCTTCGTGTTCTCCGTGTCCATGTTCTTCTTCGTGTCCGTGTTCTTCACCATGTCCGTGTTCCTTTTCGTGTTCTCCATGTCCATGTTCTTCTTCGTGGCTAATATCTTCATGATCACCATGTCCGTGTTCTTCTTCATGTCCGTGTTCTTCACCATGTCCGTGTTCCTCTTCATGTTCTTCTTCGTGTCCATGTTCTTCTTCGTGTCCATGTTCTTCACCATGTCCGTGTTCCTCTTCGTGTTCTCCATGTCCATGTTCTTCTTCGTGGCTAATATCTTCATGATCACCATGTCCGTGTTCTTCTTCATGTCCGTGTTCTTCACCATGTCCGTGTTCCTCTTCATGTTCTTCTTCGTGTTCCTCTTCGTGTTCTCCGTGTCCATGTTCTTCTTCGTGTACGTGTTCTTCACCATGTCCGTGTTCCTCTTCGTGTTCTCCATGTCCATGTTCTTCTCCATGTCCATGTTCTTCTCCGTGGCTAATATCTTCATGATCACCATGTCCGTGTTCTTCTTCATGTCCGTGTTCTTCACCATGTCCGTGTTCCTCTTCATGTTCTTCCTCGTGTCCATGTTCTTCTTCGTGTTCCTCTTCGTGTTCTCCGTGTCCATGTTCTTCTTCGTGTCCATGTTCTTCTTCGTGTCCATGTTCTTCTTCGTGTTCCTCTTCGTGTTCTCCGTGTCCATGTTCTTCTTCTTGTCCGTGTTCTTCACCATGTCCGTGTTCCTCTTCGTGTTCTCCATGTCCATGTTCTTCTCCATGTCCATGTTCTTCTTCGTGGCTAATATCTTCATGATCACCATGTCCGTGTTCTTCTGCGTGGCTAATATCTTCATGATCATCGTGTCCGTGTTCTTCCTCGTGTCCGTGTTCTTCACCATGTCCGTGTTCCTCTTCATGTTCTTCTTCGTGTCCATGTTCTTCTTCGTGTTCCTCTCCGTGTTCTCCGCGTCCATGTTCTTCTTCGTGTCCATGTTCTTCTTCGTGTTCCTCTCCATGTTCTTCGTGTCCATGTTCTTCTTCGTGTCCGTGTTCTTCACCATGTCCGTGTTCCTCTTCATGTTCTTCTTCGTGCCCATGTTCTTCTTCGTGCTCCTCTGCGTGTTCTCCGTGTCCATGTTCTTCTTCGTGTCCATGTTCTTCTTCGTGTCCGTGTTCTTCTTCGTGTCCATGTTCTTCTCCATGTCCATGTTCTTCTTCGTGGCTAATATCTTCATGATCCCCGTGTCCGTGTTCTTCTTCGTGTCCGTGTTCTTCACCATGTCCGTGTTCCTCTTCGTGTTCTTCTTCGTGTCCATGTTCTTCTTCGTGTTCCTCTTCGTGTTCTCCGTGTCCATGTTCTTCTTCGTGTCCATGTTCTTCTTCGTGTTCCTCTTCGTGTTCTCCGTGTCCATGTTCTTCTTCATGTTCCTCTTCGTGTTCTCCATGTCCATGTTCTTCTTCGTGTCCGTGTTCTTTTTCGTGTCCATGTTCTTCTCCATGTCCATGTTCTTCTTCGTGGCTAATATCTTCATGATCACCATGTCCGTGTTCTTCTTCATGTCCGTGTTCTTCACCATGTCCGTGTTCCTCTTCATGTTCTTCTTCGTGTCCATTTTCTTCTTCGTGTTCCTCTTCATGTTCTCCTTGTCCATGTTCTTCTTCGTGTCCGTGTTCTTCCTCGTGTCCATGTTCCTCTCCATGTCCATGTTCTTCTTCGTGGCTAATATCTTCATGATCACCGTGTCCGTGTTCTTCTTCGTGTCCGTGTTGTTCACCATGTCCGTGTTCCTCTTCGTGTTCTTCTTCGTGTCCATGTTCTTCTTCGTGTTCTCCGTGTCCATGTTCTTCTTCGTGTCCATGTTCTTCTTCATGTTCCTCTTCGTGTTCTCCGTGTCCATGTTCTTCTTCATGTTCCTCTTCGTGTTCTCCATGTCCATGTTCTTCTTCGTGTCCGTGTTCTTCTTCGTGTCCATGTTCTTCTCCATGCCCATGTTCTTCTTCGTGGCTAATATCTTCATGATCACCATGTCCGTGTTCTTCTTCATGTCCGTGTTCTTCACCATGTCCGTGTTCCTCTTCATGTTCTTCTTCGTGTTCCTCTTCGTGTTCTCCGTGTCCATGTTCTTCTTCGTGTACGTGTTCTTCACCATGTCCGTGTTCCTCTTCGTGTTCTCCATGTCCATGTTCTTCTCCATGTCCACGTTCTTCTCCGTGGCTAATATCTTCATGATCACCATGTCCGTGTTCTTCTTCATGTCCGTGTTCTTCACCATGTCCGTGTTCCTCTTCATGTTCTTCCTCGTTTCCATGTTCTTCTTCGTGTTCCTCTTCGTGTTCTCCATGTCCATGTTCTTCTTCGTGTCCGTGTTCTTCTTCGTGTCCATGTTCTTCTCCATGTCCATGTTCTTCTTCCTGGCTAATATCTTCATGATCACCGTGTCCTAGTTCTTCTTCGTGTCCGTGTTCTTCACCATGTCCGTGTTCCTCTTCATGTTCCTCTTCGTGCCCATGTTCTTCTTCATGTTCGTCTTCGTGTTCTCCATGTCCATATTCTTCTTCGTGTCCGTGTTCTTCTTCGTGTCCATGTTCTTCTCCATGTCCATGTTCTTCTTCGTGTTCGTGTTCTTCACCATGTCCGTGTTCCTCTTCATGTTCTTCTTCATGTCCATGTTCTTCTTCATGTTCCTCTTCGTGTTCTCCGTGTCCATGTTCTTCTTCATGATCCTCTTCGTGTTCTCCGTGTCCATGTTCTTCTTCGTGTCCTTGTTCTTCTTCGTGTCCATGTTCTTCTCCATGACCATGTTCTTCTTCGTGGCTAATATCTTCATGATCACCGTGTTCGTGTTCTTCTTCGTGTCCGTGTTCTTCACCATGTTCGTGTTCCTCTTCATGTTCTTCTTCGTGTCCATCTTCTTCTTCGTGTTCCTCTTCGTGTTCTCCATGTCCATGTTCTTCTTCATGTCCATGTTCTTCTTCGTGTTCCTCTTCGTGTTCTCCGTGTCCATGTTCTTCTTCGTGTCCGTGTTCTTCACCATGTCCCTGTTCCTCTTCATGTTCTTCTTCGTGTCCATGTTCTTCTTCATGTTCCTCTTCGTGTTCTCCGTGTCCATGTTCTTCTTCGTGTCCGTGTTCTTCTTCGTGTCCATGTTCTTCTCCATGTCCATGTTCTTCTTCGTGGCTAATATCTTCATGATCACCGTGTTCTTGTTCTTCTTCGTGTCCGTGTTCTTCACCATGTCCGTGTTCCTCTTCATGTTCTTCTTCGTGTCCATGTTCTTCTTCATGTTCCTCTTCGTGTTCTCCGTGTCCATGTTCTTCTTCGTGTCCATGTTCTTCTTCGTGTCCGTGTTCTTCTTCGTGTCCATGTTCTTCACCATGTCCGTGTTCTTCTTCGTGTTTGTGTTCTTCACCATGTCCATGTTCCTCTTCATGTTCTTCTTCGAGTCCATGTTCTTCTTCATGTTCCTCTTCGTGTTCTCCGTGTCCATGGTCTTCTTCGTGTCCGTGTTCTTCTTCGTGTCCATGTTCTTCTCCATTGCCATGTTCTTCTTCGTGGCTAATATCTTCATGATCACCGTGTTCGTGTTCTTCTTCGTGTCCGTGTTCTTCACCATGTCCGTGTTCCTCTTCATGTTCTTCTTCGTGTCCATCTTCTTCTTCGTGTTCCTCTTCGTGTTCTCCGTGTCCATGTTCTTCTTCGTGTCCGTGTTCTTCTTCGTGTCCATGTTCTTCACCATGTCCGTGTTCTTCTTCGTGTTCGTGTTCTTCACCATGTCCGTGTTCCTCTTCATGTTCTTCTTCGTGTCCATGTTCTTCTTCATGTTCCTCTTCGTGTTCTCCGTGTCCATGTTCTATTTCATGTTCCTCTTGGTGTTCTCCGTGTCCATGTTCTTCTTCGTGTCCGTGTTCTTCTTCGTGTCCATGTTCTTCTTCATGTCCATGTTCTTCTTCGTGGCTAATATCTTCATGATCACCGTGTCCGTGTTCTTCTTCGTGTCCGTGTTCTTCACCATGTCCGTGTTCCTCTTCGTGTTCTTCTTCGTGCCCATGTTCTTCTTCATGTTCGTCTTCGTGTTCTCCATGTCCATGTTCTTCTTCATGTCCGTGTTCTTCTTCGTGTCCATGTTCTTCTCCATGCCCATGTTCTTCTTCGTGTTCGTGTTCTTCACCATGTCCGTGTTCTTCTTCGTGTCCATGTTCTTCTCCATGTCCATGTTCTTCTTCGTGGCTAATATCTTCATGATCACCGTGTCCGTGTTCTTCTTCGTGTCCTTGTTCTTCACCATGTCCGTGTTCCTCTTCATGTTCTTCTTCGTGCCCATGTTCTTCTTCATGTTCGTCTTCGTGTTCTCCATGTCCATGTTCTTCTTCGTGTCCATGTTCTTCTTCATGTTCCTCTTCGTGTTCTCCGTGTCCATGTTCTTCTTCATGTTCCTCTTCGTGTTCTCCGTGTCCATGGTCTTCTTCGTGTCCGTGTTCTTCTTCGTGTCCATGTTCTTCTCCATGGCCATGTTCTTCTTCGTGGCTAATATCTTCATGATCACCGTGTTCGTGTTCTTCTTCGTGTCCGTGTTCTTTACCATGTCCGTGTTCCTCTTCATGTTCTTCTTCGTGTCCATCTTCTTCTTCGTGTTCCTCTTCGTATTCTCCATGTCCATGATCTTCTCCATGTCCATGTTCTTCTTCTTCTTCCTCTTCGTGTTCTCCGTGTCCATGTTCTTCTTCGTGTCCATGTTCTTCACCATGTCCGTGTTCCTCTTCATGTTCTTCTTCGTGTCCATGTTCTTCTTCATGTTCCTCTTTGTGTTCTCCGTGTCCATGTTCTTCTTCGTGTCCGTGTTCTTCTTCGTGTACATGTTCTTCTTCATGTTTATGTTCTTCTTCGTGGCTAATATCTTCATGATCACCGTGTCCGTGTTCTTCTTCGTGTCCGTGTTCTTCACCATGTCCGTGTTCCTCTTCATGTTCTTCTTCGTGCCCATGTTCTTCTTCATGTTCGTCTTCGTGTTCTCCATGTCCATGTTCTTCTTCATGTCCGTGTTCTTCTTCGTGTCCATGTTCTTCTCCATGCCCATGTTCTTCTTCGTGTTCGTGTTCTTCACCATGTCCGTGTTCTTCTTCGTGTCCATGTTCTTCTCCATGTCCATGTTCTTCTTCGTGGCTAATATCTTCATGATCACCGTGTCCGTGTTCTTCTTCGTGTCCGTGTTCTTCACCATGTCCGTGTTCCTCTTCATGTTCTTCTTCGTGCCCATGTTCTTCTTCATGTTCGTCTTCGTGTTCTCCATGTCTATGTTCTTCTTCGTGTCCATGTTCTTCTTCGTGTCCATGTTCTTCTCCATGCCCATGTTCTTCTTCGTGTTCGTGTTCTTCACCATGTCCGTGTTTCTCTTCATGTTCTTCTCCGTGTCCGTGTTCTTCTACGTGTCCATGTTCTCCGTGTCCATGTTCTTCTCCATGTTCGTGTTCTTCGTCATTTCCATGCTCCTTTTCGTGTCCATGTACTTCTTCTTGTTCATGCTCTTTTCCATGGCGAATATCTTCATGATCATGATTATCCTTCTTGAGTTCCACTTTATGTTCTTTCTCCACTTCATGTATTTGTACTTTTTTCTTTTCCTTTTCTTGTTTACCTTTTTCGTCGATGTACTTACTTAATTCTTTTTTTAAATTCAAATCAGTCCTCATGTCTTCATCTTTGAATACTACGTACTCTTTACTTTCTGAGTTCGGAACGCTCTGCTTTCCTCGATCTGTATCTGTAACTTGAGTTGCTGATTTGTTTTTCAAAACTTTTGTTTCGACCTTAACTTCGTGTTTTTTTCCCTGTTTAGATTCATCTCCAGGGTTTTCATTTAAATCTTTTTTCTGATTCGGTTTACTTGGTTGTATTTTCAAAGTGGCAGGTTTCTTATTCAGAGCAATTTTTCTCCCACCAGTTAGTTCACTGCCATCTTTTTGAACACTTATAACACTCTTAGGTGTGTGGTATTGTTCCTTCTTCCCTTGGCCAGTTTTAATGGGATTTTTTTCACTCGATCGGCGTGAAACAAACTTCACATCTTGGTTTGGGGTACCACCCATTCCGTCTTTAATCTCGCCTGATTTTGTGTTGTACTTCTGACCGCTTCCAAGTCTAGCAGCTGTCTGCCCTCGTTTCGCCTGAGCTTGGTACTGACTGTTCGGTTCAAACTGTGCTGCACCGTGCCTCACATCTTCTCTGTCACCTGATATGCCTTCTGCTCCGTCGGAGCTCGTCACTATCTTATCCGTTATTGATCGGAGCACCTTTAAATCCCTTAGAACCAACTCGGGATGGGCGATTTCCTGGTCTATAGAGTTTTCTTGATTTTTTAATTTGAAATTTCGAGTTTCTCTTTTTCCTCTTGGATAAGCTTTGGATTCAAACTTTTCCCCTGTTATGTTTTTCACCGAAGAAGATGATCCGTTGGAATCTTCCCCATCACTTATATTCTTTGAGATTTCTTGACGAGACGCTGACACATTTCCTTTATTGGTTTGAAAAAAAGATGGCTCCTGGTGTGTTACATTTCCAGCGGCTGCGTTACTTAGGCTACCATCATGTAAGCCATTGCTGGTCATGTTGCTCGTGGTCGGTGATACGTCATCATCTAAGTCAGCGCTGCGCTCGTGAATATTCCGGACTTGTGGATTATCGTTGTTGGTACCCTTATCAGTTTCCATGTCCCTCCGCGTCAGCAGTCGCCACAACAGTCCTTTCTGCAGCTTGGCCCCGAGGCGGTCGTACCAGGGCTGAGCTTCTTTTTTCGTCTCATCCTCCTCATCTGTCGAGGGGGCATCGTCGCTATTCTCTCCATCCGACAGAATCAGACTGTCGCTTGCCTCCCCTAGCCACCGTCCAGGGTTAGGGAACTTGACATGAATCGGGTTTTCCACAGAGATTTCATGCTTGTCGTCCGACGCCCATTTCCACAACATGGAAGACGGTTTGACGTCTTTCGAATCTAAATCCGCTGGATGATTGTGATGATGATGCGCCTCCTCACTCACGAACGTATACTGGGGCTCTCCGTCGCTTCTGACCTCGGTGACGTCAGAGGCCGGACTGTGAAAGAACAGCGGAATGTGTTTGATGAACCACCACATCGGTTCGTTTGGCGTCGTGTCTTGGGCTGGCGTTGGTGAGGTCGGCGTGACGGTGGTTGTCGAGGTGCTGCTTTGAGAATCGTCGTTGTTCGTGTCATTTCGCTGTGTTCCGTGAACGTGTTTCGTTCCGTTGCTCTTCTTCCCGTGAGATTTGACCTCTTCCCTCGGCTTGTTGTTGGCGTTGACTGGCTTCGACGTTGTGTTCTTCTTGGGGTGCTTCGTCGACTTGGGGCGTGATTCTTTCCTGGCCTCGACGATGACGTCTGCGCATGCGTAGAACTGCTCTTGTTGTCCACATCCGACGCAAGAGGTGCCATCTGGGTCAGTACCCCAACTATTGGCTGTTTAAACAAATGTATGACATAAGTTTGTGTTTAAGATGTTGTATTAAAATTAAACACATGACACTCAACATAGATCGTTCCTGCTGTACTTCGATAAGTATCAGTTTGTACCTTTAAGCTTTAAGCTGTATGCCCCAAAAGTAACTCTAACATCAACGAATATCGTTCAATGACAACTCCTTGTAAACAAACAGCTATGCTAACTCTAAATAAATAGACATTTAATACATCACTATCCATATACCATAAAAGTTTCGAGTTATTACTTTGATTCTGTCATACGTTAAATATGCGTTAAGATGAAAGCTGTCGCTGTTTTAACACTTACCGACGTTCCATTTCCACTGGAATAAACACTTCTTGCAGGAGATGTTTTTCGGCAGGCGAACTTTGACCTCGTACTCGCCGGAAGCATAGGGCTCGGGGAGTTCATATCTGTAGACAAGGGGGAGTAAGGTGGTCATCAATTAACAATTATAAATAACATTATTTCACGTGGTTGAGATATTAGACTTTCATACGACTGCCGATTTTAAACAACATTAGTAACGCTTAACACATTATAATAATGTTGGTGTGAAGCCAAAATAGTTTCTTTGTTTCATAGCGTATAATATAATATACTAGCAGACCCCTCCCTCGTGCGTTGCAACGATCTCAGTAAAAAGGAATACATCTCTATACATATAAGACGCATTTGTTGTCTGTCTGTCTGTTACCTAATAACTCAAGATCCAGACAACCAAATAACGTGCAATTTGGTACACATACACACAATGACATGAGAAAGGTTCTTAAACAGGTTTCATTCCATATATATAAGATACTGTGGGCCGGGGGCCCAAAAGTTATACATATAAGACGCATTTGTTGTATGTTTGTCTATTCCCTAGTAAGTCAAGATCCAGACAACCAAATAACGTAAAATTTGGTACACATACACAAATTTACATGGGAAAAGAGTTCTTAAACAGGTTTCGTTCCATATATAAAAATTACTGGGGCCCGGGGGCCCAAAATGTAGTTTTTTCCTGTTTTGAGATTTATAAAAAATATATATTATCCTATTTCCCGTGTAGGTAGAAGCATGAAACTTTCGGTGGTTGTTAAGTATCATTTGGCGATGGTAACAGGTAAAAAAATTATATAAATTATCACTCAGTCCTTTGGGATTCTGGTATAGACTTGCGGACACAATGCTTTTCTCAAAGAGAAAAATCTTTTTGTACACACTCCAAATGAAACTGCCAAAAATGTTGTCTATCCCATTGCTTTAAGTTAAATGTACCCTTTTATTGCATGCAAATAAACAATTGTGTACGCTTCTACAGAAAACCTCATTTTAAACCCGGGAGAAGCCGGGTCCTTGCCCCTAGTATATAGATAAAAAGAATTTACTTTAAGGGTCACCGGGCCCATCAGTTTAACATATGACGTTCGAAAATCTGTTCATTTTCATTACAAATATATAAATATATTTATCTATATTGTTCAATATCGCGTAAACTTGAATGGAGAATACAATATACTAAAAGTTTAGTAAAAAACAATTAGGGCCCCCAGCCCCGAGGAAATGGACATTAGGAGTTCAGTGCCCTATATTAACTTAATATAGGCTCTTAAGTTTTTATATACCAAGTTTGGTAAAAATCCAGTTATTTTCTCATTATCTAACAATTAAACTAATTTTTATTTAGTTAATATAAGAAAAAAATACATTAAGGGGCACCCGGGCCCGTTCGGTTCAAGATGTACATTTTGAAAACCTGTTCATTTAAATTCAGTTTCATCATGGATATATTTCTCAAGATCGTTAAAAATAGAATGGCAAATAATATCTCAAACATTCGGGAAAAAAGACATTTGGGGCCCCCCAGCCCTGAACGATTGCACATTAGACGAGCAGTGCCCTTTTTTTATTTTAATATAGGCTACCAAGTTTTTAAATACAAAGTTTGGTTAAGATCCATTCATTTACTCAGTAGTTATCACATAAACTAATTTTTATATAGCTCATATAATCAAAAAACGACATTAAGGGCCCCAGGGCCCAATTAGTGCAAGATGTAAAGTTCAAAACAGCTGTTTATTTCAATCAAATTCATAGTGGATATATTTCTCTATATTTATCTATATCTTTAATACTTGAATGGGGAATACAATCTTAAACGTTTATGAACAAAGATATTTTAGGCACCCAGCCCCGAAGAAATGGACATTAGGAAATTAGTGCCCTATAGTATTTCAATATTGGCTACCAAGCTGTTATATACAAAGTTTGTTTAAGTTCCATCAATTTACCTAATAGCTAACGCTTAAAGTAATTTTTTTATAGCTCATATAAGAAAACAATCATATTATGGGCCCCCGGCGCCCCATGAGTGTTAAATATAGAAAACAAAGTTGCCAGTTACCATCCCAGGGGCGTACTCAAAAGTCTCCAAAAGTTTCATGGCGATCGGATGAATGGTTTAGTCAGCTATAAAGGACATACATACATACATACTTTGATTTTTATTTATATAGAAGAAGAAGATAAGGTTTCAGATCTCCAATGACATTGTGATTGTGCAAACAAACCTTTAAATACACACAATCTAAATACGGCGTGCAAAATGTCTCCTTTTACAGTTATATTCGTGGTTGAAAGAAGATGTTAACATTTGTTTTTTCCACACGCTGGTCGTCAGCACGTAATACAAGATGATTTGGCGTTTAGAGCAGTGTTTCTCAAATAGTGGGGCGCCCCCCCCCCTTTGGAGGCGCGAGGCTCCGTAAAGGTTATGCAGAGGTGCTTGACCGTTATGCAGAAGTGTACTTATAACAATTTTATAGACAAATGATACTATTTACAGTCGCGCGCGGAGGCGCAAAATGTTTTCTTTCTTCCTATAACAGAAGATAATTGAGAAACACTGGTTTAGAGAGACTTTCTAGTGAACTTTTTCACGTTCGAAAGTGCGACAAATCGAACATAGATGTGTACTTTAAGTAATGAGCCAACAGTTGACTTGCTGACCTTGTTTCGCCGTCCTCCAGTCGGAGAACGTGTTTGTTGAGACACTCCTGTGTTACCTCGACGAATTCACCATCAGAGTCGTACTCGACATCTCCCGCCTTAGGCCTGTCGTAAGGGCAGAGCCTGAACTCGATCCAGCCCCTGTAAAAAAAATTAAAATTAGTGGAAGTACGATTACAACTATGACATGTGTTTTAACACAAAGCCATAAGGAAAAAAAAATTAATTCAAAATTAATTTGCTTTGTCATAATGCGGTGGGAAATCTATTAATAGAAATGTTGGGGCTATATATATATATTTGGGGGACGAATTTCCATTAAAATGTAATAAAAGATGCCAGTCAATATGTAAATGTAGGAAGGAAGTATCTTATCAGCTATTTCTAAATTCTTCGTTAATTTATGTCAGATTATTGGACTTGAACAAGAAAAAAACAGTTTCGTAATTTTACTATGCAAACAATTTTGAGAGCTTGTTGATTCGACTGTAATTATGCTTCAAAACATTGTTCCACTAAAATGTAATCTAAAAATAGAACATTACTCAATGAGTCATGACGTTTTCCGGTTTTAGAAATGACAAGGTCTATTGCTATTATTGTCATCACTATATTCCTTTTTAACATATATAGCATTAACAATTAAATAAATATATATTATATATAACAAATACATTTGTAAAATGCTGTGAACTTGATTCCATGAGTAAAAGTAATTGCTTAATTTTTTCTTCTTCTTTTAATTGTTGACGGAATACGAAGGATTTGTGTGTGTGTGTGTGTGTTGATTTCCTTTTGAGAAAATAATTATTATTGTTTGTCTGCATTGATAAAATTATGAGATGTATCAAATACTTGTAGACATTGTCTTTACCTGTGATTGGCCGTGATGGCAAACTTGACGGTTATCAAATCCCCCGCCTTGTACGTTTTCGTTGGCTCTCCACCATAGAAGGCCCCGCCCCTTTCGTGGGCACGTGGTACGGGTGAGTAAGGATCACCACAGACACCGCATCGTCCATCAAATTGGTTCCACAAGGCCTGCGAACATATTGTTTACATATTTTACATTATACTAAAAGAAACCCAAAAAAAAACATTTCGTTCTTTAAATGTCTTAAATAAAATTATGCCCCAACTTTCGGCAAATACATCTTTTGTAATCGGCCCTGAGCCTACAATTAAATTAATTTACTAATCATCACATTTGTAAATAAAGTCAATGAAGCTTTCTAATCTCAAGTCTTTAAATGTCCCGCAATATCTTTGACACGCACGGTTCATCTGTGCACTTTCACTTGGTTTCTTTCTTTTTTCTTTTTTTTTAATATTCCGAGCGGTCATTTATTTAACGTAACTGCCGGGGCAATAATTTTAAAAAATAAAAAATTATAGCTATCAAAGTCAATGCAAGTGCTTCAAATCATTGAGTATGTGAATACACATTTTCACAATTGTCTCTTGTAAGCAGCCTGCTCAATGCGTCATTCCTGACACATCGGTCAATGGTCATTACAGTCACTCTACTTTATATTACCTTGTCACTTATAGTGACTTTCTTATTATTTAAGAACTTAATTAATGCAACAATTATGATGTTAATTTTGTTAACTACAATACCAACATTAACAAAAACATAATCAACCTACAGTCGGACCTAAGGTTCAACAAGTATTGTAAATGCCAACAAAGGTGTTTTACATATTACGCATCAATCTAAATGCAACTGTTTGCATCTTTGAATACAGTGATGTATTGAGAAAAAAAACATAGCTTATAACATAGTTTCCATCCTTTCCATCATAGTATTAAACAAGCAATTATAGCATAACTTCAGCTAACTGCTAACTTAATTCATTTCGCCGCAGCATTCAACAAAAAAAATAAAATCAACTATAACATAGCTCCAACTAACAAATAATTACATCCTTTTCACCGCAGTATTCAATAAACAATTGCAACATAGCTTCAGCTGACAGTTTAACTTAAATCTTTTCAATCTTAGTATTCTACCAACAGCTATAACATAGATTCAGCTAACAGTTAACTTACATCCTTGCCGCCACAGTATTCAATAAACAATTACAGCAGATCTTCATCTAACAGTTTAACTTACATCCTTGCCGCCCCAGTATTCAATAAACAATTACAGCAGATCTTCATCTATTAGTTTAACTTATATCCTTTCGGTCAGTGTCCAACAAACAACTATAGCAGACCTTCAGCTTACTGTTAACTTACATCCTTGCCGCTACAGAATTCAACGAACAACTATAACAAAGCTTCAGCTAACAGTTAACTTACATCCTTGCCGCCACAGTATCCCTGATGGTCATCATAGTCCGGCGGGGAGTCGAAACCCAGTCTCCACATAGTCGCCCTCGACGGGGGATCAAGCAATCGGCCATGTCCGAGACCAGGGGGCACAACAGCGAAAACCACAAACACGACTAGGACGTGCGGAGTTATCTTTCCCATTCTTCCCCACGCGCTCCTCTTCCAAAAAACGTTAATCTTTGATATTATTATTCAGAACAAACCAACAGCTACGTAAAGTGTTTTTCTCAAGGTTATGAAACTCAAGGTAAGGCTGCACCAATACTTCTCTGGTCGTATTAATGTATTTCTATTTGATATTCACTTTCCAACTCTAAAAGACAACACAGCTGACTTTCCTGTTACTCCCCAACCATGAGTTGACCATGATGTACGGACTCCATGTGTTTCCCCTCACCCCTAAACTATCTCAACCTCCAACAAAATCAAGATTTGAAGCCCTGAGACAAGACATTCGACTTATATACTCTCACACCTCACAATACAATTCATGTCACTTTTTCCCCTTTGACCATCATACACAAAGCATTTTGTAAATAGGATCTTAAACACAAAAATATGCTGATTTTTGTCTGCATTATCAAAACGTGAAAGGTGTCACAAGTTTTCCTTTCCACAAAAATAATAATTTTAATCTCATCCGTATGTTGTTTTTTTTAGATGTACAAAATGTCAAACAATTTGACTTTCCGTCAGACATTATTCGTCAAATCCCTTCGATTGTCTTCCCGTAACGAAATACAATGGGTTCTCTCCCCGCGTGAACAAACCACGACCCTTGCGACTCACGGGGCCACGCATTGTGTTAAGCTGATTAGCGTCACTGAGGACCCGCCGGGCGACCTGACTTCCGGTGAAGTTCAAATGTAGGTCAAGGTTTAAAATGTAAACAACAAAACAAATGTCTGAACGCGGGGTTTATTATTATTTTTCTTTTTAACAACCCAGGGGTCCTCAACCTCTGTACAGTGCCGTTGAACCTGTCGTTAATAATTTATTTAAATCCAATCTCTCTTTCGGAACATATTTTCGGAAATTATTCCCGATCGTAAAACAATTCATCCTTAAACTTTAAAAGGTAATATTAAATTTTTTTTAAAAATTTAAAAAACATACACAAGAACAAAGAACAACAACGCCGGGTCATTTCGCACGACCTAGCAATATTACACCCCCCCCCCAATACACACACACTAACGCTCACACACAACCGTCTTCCCAGGACAATAATTACTTACCTGGGCAAGTAATCCTGGTGGTAAGAAATGTGCATGACAGGTAAAAACACAGCATACAGGTGGGGGTAACACGGGGCTAGCAGCGTCCTCAACCCTCCTCCCCAACCCTACCCCCGCACACAAAAAAACACAAAACAAACAAACAAACAAAGAAACGAACAGATAAACAAAACAATAAACTCTTCCGTTAAACTAATATTTTAGCGTTCTTGTTTTTGTTTTTATTAAAGGGTCAACAAAATCCTGGTAGGCAGTTAGACTATATAACAGGTTGTTATCTGTTGTGGGGAAGGACTCTCAATTTTCATCTCAACTTTTCCCCCCAACTGGACATTGCTGATGGTGTGCCAACATTCACGTACCCACATCATAGAGTACGCACACTTAGATCGATCACGCATAGGGACGTAAGCAATGCTGGATTTACATTTGTGCTAAACAAACTATAGCTTAGGGCCCCACGCCTTATGGGAGGCCACCCGTATTTTTTAAAATCATATTTGGCGCTGACATAGAATATCTGGACTTCAAAAGGGCTCCCATATCTCAAACAGCTTAGGGCCCCATCAAGTTTAAGTCCGGCCCTGGACGTAAGGATAACAACACACAGAGCAAAAAAGTTTTTGCAATTTTTATCTTGTCAATACGAAAATCGTCGTTTAGTCAAAGTTAGTGTATAACCAAGTGTAGTGATATTGTATAGTTACAGTCAGTGTATAACCAAGTGTAGTGATATTGTATAGTTAAAGTTAGTGTATACCCAAGTGTAGTGATATTGTATAGTTACAGTCAGTGTATAACCAAGTGTAGTGATATTGTATAGTTAAAGTTAGTGTATAACCAAGTGTAGTGATATTGTATAGTTAAAGTTAGTGTATAACCAAGTGTAGTGATATTGTATAAAGTTAGTGTATACCCAAGTGTAGTGATATTGTATAGTTAAAGTTATTGTATACCCAAGTGTAGCGATTGTTTATAGTTAAAGTTAGCGTATAACCAAGTGTAGTGATTGTGTATAGTTAAAGTTAGTGTATACCCAAGTGTAGTGATATTGTATAGTTAAAGTTAGCGTATAACCAAGTGTAGTGATTGTGTATAGTTAAAGTTAGTGTATAACCAAGTGTAGTGATTGTGTATAGTTAAAATTAGTGTATAGCCAAATGTAGTGATTGTGTATAGTTAAAGTTAGTGTATAGCGAGTGTAGTGATTGTGTATTGTTAAAGTAGAGTATAACCAAGTGTAGTGATTGTGTATAGTTTCAGTTTTTATGTAAATGTTGTGAAGGATTGCCAATAAACATATTTGAGACGATAAATCGCTGTTTTTTCCCAAAGCAATTTTACTATATTACTTTTTTATGCACTAGTAAGTCGTGTTTTGAGAGAAATGCATTAAGACATAAAAAGTAACGGAATATTCTATTTACCAGTGTTCGCGTAAAACTACCAGAAAGACTCAGTCAAACAGAAAAACAAAAGTTAAGTCTTCATTATAAAAGCAAATAAATGGCTGTACTGTGTCCCGAGTCAAAGGCGGGGGGGGGGAGGGAGGTTAAAAAAAACAATGTTTTTACTGTTCCCTGGAGAATGTGATTAAAAAAGGTAATCCTAAAATGTAACGCAAACTATCCCAAAATGGAACATAGCCACCTCCACCCTCCCCACACATTCTTTCTTCGCCAATTTGTACGAAGCGTCACTTTAAAATTAAGCTTGTCATCACATAATTTCACTCTAAAAGAAAAATAGCGGAAATAACGGATTAACTGTCAGAAACGTAGAATATCCCTAAAAATAATGAGCCTGTATGTATTTTTTCTTCTTTTAATTTAAAAAAAAAGTAAGTAAAGTCCTTTTTTCAGACCATGATGGCCTATGCGGGCAAGTGAAGTAGCATTTACAAGTTTATTATCCACGGCGTTACAGCTTGGCGTCTAATTCTAATAATAAGTCACCGTCGTCTTGGCAGGTGGTAACGAGGGGATTCCCCCATCGTGTACTAGGTCCTAAGTCAAGGCAAGGGTCGGGAAACTTTTTGTCTGAGAGAGTCATAACCACTACATTTTTTAAAAAATTAATTATTTGAGAGCCATATTCTACATTATGTTTAAAACTAAAAATTCAACTAAATGTGTGCATTTTGTGTATTTTAAACACTAAAAGTACAATAATTGTCTCTGAATTCTTTTTAATAACATTGTGTTTAGCTGTTTTTTTTTAAAATATGCAATTGTTATTGCATGTTGTTCGTCCGTCGATTCGACGAAGACCACTCTATTCATCCGAGGGTTGCTGGGACTGGCTTTGTTTGTTTAAATGTTTACATATATTAAATATGCAATTAATATGTAGATCAAAGGAGTCTGAATAAAATGTCTTTTTTATAAAAACAAACTTTGTCTGAGAGCCAGATGCAGCCATCAATAGAGCCACATCTGGCTCGCGAGCCATGGTTTCCCGACCCCTGTCCTAAGTAGATAATACGAAATAAAGAAATATTACAAAAACAAATATTCTTTAAAATAACATTCATTTGTCTGTTTAATATTTAAATATATATATATATTTAGAATCGACTTTAATACATACTGATGTTGATGGTGCAGATGAGGAAATAGAGGGTTATCGTGTCTGTACTTTGCGCAGCGCTTTGTTTCAAATTTGAGATAGCTGACAAAGCTAGAAAATAATCTAAATCGAAACGTGAAATTATTCCCCCCAAAAAAATATATTTTAAAAAATAAAATAATAAAAATAAAAGAAAATAAATTCTGACTAAAATATTCCCTCCTGCACCTCTGGTAGCATCCTCTATGCGACATTTCTGTTATTTGTGTTGTCATGGGACAGATGACTCGTGCCATCTGTTGGCAGTTATGACAGTGACAGATGACGGCTTCGAACGACTCGGATCTGCACACAATGTATCTTGAAACACATGCACGCGGGGTAAAAAATTCACTGTATATCCAAAAGACTTAACTAAGGGTTGGAGGCGTCCCTGACCATAGAATGCCTCTTCGGTCTACTGCTGCCGCTCAGTCAACAGGAAGATGTTCAAGACTCGTGAGTTGTCTGTTCGAGACAATGTGCCAAGACATGAAGTAGGGTCGAGGGGCATGCGCGTTCGGCTGGTTTATCTATGGTCACGGGTTCAATTTGTTCCCGGGGCCAAGGGTGTCCCTGAGTCCACCCAGCTCCGAATGGGCATTTGACGCCAGTTAGGAAAACAAAGGCGGCTGAGTAATGCGCGGAACCCTAATAGCTGTGGACTTTGAACGCTCCGTCACTCGCCAACAGACTGGAATAGTATGTGGACGCTATAATCTTCTGTATAGAAGTAGCGTCTGTATAGATAAGGGGCTGTCCATAAATGAAGTCACACACCTTGGGGGTGGGGTGGGGGGGGAAGACGGGGGATCACACTTGTGTGACGATGTGAGACGAGAGGGAGGGGGGGTTTACGAAATGTGACGTCACATCAAAACGGGAAACTTTAAATAAAAGTTCCACTTAATTTTTTTATTGCTTACAATTTATTTAATGACGTTTCACATGGTTTCACGCGTGTTATGGAATTAGAGTTGAGCCTTACTCTAAATACATACTTAATTGACAAAAAAGTGATTTGAAACATGCTCATTTTCATATAGAACATACGGCTTTTAGGGGGGGGGCAAAGCTTTTTGACGTCATATTTGAGGAGGGTCTCATTTTTTTGACGACGTGTGAGGAAGTGGGAGGGTAAAAAATCGGCCAAAATCGCTTGACGTCATTTATGGACTGCCCCTAAGATAAGACGATAAGTGTCTTTGTGTGGCAAAAAATTTTTTAAAAATGAAAGTTAAGTGCAATTCAAAATGCCACTGTAATCTTACTTTCTGTAAAAAGTTGTACAACGCCACTTTTGCTTTCCGGCTTCGTTTGTTAAAAATGTCCTGTAATAGTTTATATCTCTTATTGCGTCTCTGTAAGTAAGGCATTTTCATTGTTCTCTGTTGACACTTCACCTGGAGAACGTAATTTGTTATCATGAAAAATGCCTGCGCTGAGTATGCAATATGCAAAATAATATTTTAAAAAAAAACCCAGCTATTTCTTGATTTGCCTAAAAACTTCAGGCAAGCAGAGAATTCATACATTTCTGGTAACACACACACTGACACCCATATCCTATAAATTGCCAATTGATAACTCACTTGACAACCAATTGTTCCATTTAATCTGCGCGGCCGCAGACTCACCTGACTGATGCCGCGCAGCAGTTTAGAATTACCGCGCAGCAAATTTTGATAAAGATATTTGATAATAAGGGGTATAAAATTTTGGGGGAAATTGAACGCTGCGCACAGAAGTCTTTTTGTTTTTTTTTGTTTTTTTTTGTTTTGTTTGTTGCAACCGGACCAATGAACCTCAGAGGGAACATTGTAGATAACACTCAAAAATGTTACTCGTAAGGCTAAATTAATCATAAATTATATATATATATGTATGTATGTATCCATATTATAAACCCTAATTTATAATAATAAAGTAATTTCTCCTTCTCATTTTATATTAGTGTTCGTTTTTTGTTTTTTTTTAAATTACATTTGGTGAGAGGAGAAACGAAACACGTTTCTCGTGATATCGATTGGGAACCGTCTTAAATTTGACACTCGTCAATAAGATTAATCCTGGTTGGTTGATGTGGACCTGGGCGAGTGTAAGTACACATGTGGGAGTCAACCACACGAGACTTGCCTAAATAACATTGGGGATATTATATGGGGATCAGTGGCATGGATATCCAAAGCGCACGTTCGAATTTAACGATCATAACATATCCTAGTGCGACACGCGAACCATCAGCGTTGCTATTCTTAAAACCATGTAAATGCTGGGGTTTCCAAAGTGCGGTCTGCGGGCGTAATTCGCGTGTAAATTTTAACTGTCCCGTTACCTCATCTTAAATAAATAATTGTTTGTTTTTTTAAAAAATGAAATGGCAGCATTATATTTATAACTAAAGCTGAAATTATTTTCTCTTTTGAATACAAAATGCCTTGTCGAATAGTGATTGAAAATCGATGACTTTTTTTTAACGATTAACTAACGTTGATATAGATTACAAATGTGCCGATGAAGTTATGTGAAGAAATTCAACGACTACAAATTGCAAAAATCAATGAATTCATTAATATAGATTAGTTTTGCCAACTTAGAAAGGAAAATGAATATGACCTCGGTGCAAATGTCATTTTAATACATCTTTCGACCACAAATTTTTGGGCCTTGGTATCTTTCAAAATAGTGTCATTATTTTTAAGTTCATAGTATAAAATAAGTACATATTTATTCTATAATTTGACAAATATTTATCAAATTTTGATAATTTCTTGTGATGGAATAATATACCTATAGGGCATAGGGTCTCGAAAACCTTGAAAGTATTGGGACCTTTTTACCGCGAAAAAAGCTCTTTAAAATTACACCCAAGAAACAATCCTGTCATTAAAACGCCTGTAATCCAAACTTAAATAGTGTCATTTTTGTGTGTTATTTTAATCAAAACCCCACAGATGTTTTACTTCATGGAATATGCCCCCTCTTTCCAAAACGTTTAGACACCACTGGTTTAATATACACGAAATAACCTGCCGAGCGTCAACAGAGGGCTAGACACCAGGGCTGTGGGCGGAGTGAAAACACTCTACATGAGGGATGGTGCAACGACCGAGACCAGGGACAAGATGTCCCGTTGTCAGACTAGGCTAGTGGGACATGTTTGTTGTTGAGCTCAGCTGGGCCACTGGAGCTCGTTAGGCGGTCGCGTAGTTATTTTTATATCTACATTACAATCAATACGTTATTTTAAAAGTACACTAGCCAACATCCCGTGTAATCCCGGTTTATTTAAATTTAATGTTTTAAAAAACCTAAACTATGTTTTGTTTTAGAGTTAAAGACGACTTCCCAGCGTAGAGGGTTGTTCTGTTATATAAAAAGAATGTACTCGAGTTTCACTTAAGAATGTGCCGTAGAGCTAACCTGTTAAATTCTTTTAAATAATTAAACAATCCAGACAAAGCTAAGCGGACCCAAAATGGATGAGATAGTTTTTTTTTAAAGTTTGTTTATATTTTACATCAATATTTAAATCCTGACTATTCACATTAATTACTGGGCAGCCACATAGTTTATAAGTTTAAAATTATACGCCCTTAACAATGGCTACTATCGCAAATACAAAGCAGCAATAAAAACCTCATCTATTACTGACGCCTGTTTTATACAGAAGCTCATATTATGCGTCCTACGTTTTGGTGTAAGGTCAAAATGACACAACGTGTCAAGAAATAAATTCTTGCAGGGGCGGGCCACTCTTCTTACACCGATCGATGGCTTACGTTTAGAGTACATACGAGTCCGATTTCAAATTTAAATTTGAATTTAGTTCAAACGATAGGTGAAGCCGAATATTAAGTCCCTGAATATTATTATTATTTTTTTTAAATTATTATTTTTTTGTTTCCTTTTATAGACACTGGTATAGACACTGGTATAGACACTAGCATAGACAATGGTATAGACACTGGCATAGAATATGGTAATTGTGAACTTGATTTTTTCCCCCTTAACAATTGACAATCTTTTTTTCCCCCTTAACAATCGGATTTGTTTAAACGTGTATCTCGCCCCCCCCCCAAAAGCTCCCCCCAATTCCCATATCAATGCTTCGTACGTTCCTACCTCCGAAAGCCACCCTTAGCATAAACTAAAATTATGTGTTGAATCACTTGGTCTGGGGCCGGCTAACACGGTATATACATTCAGGAGGCTTGAAACGTGAACCTTTGAACATCGGCCTTGACCTAGCTTCAAGGTGTTGTTTTACTTTGTGTGTGTGTGTATGTGTGTCTGTGTGTGTGGTAGTGCTAAAAATAAGGGGAATTTCTCAACTGCGCCTTAATTTTTAAAACGAGCATGAATTCCCCCCCCCCAACCCCTACTCAACTTAGAAAAAAATTACATTTAACTTAAATAATTTAAAGGTTGTTATTTTAATAATTAGAGAAAAGTAATTTGAAAATGTAACGCGTAAATATTAAACTATATAATTTGCAATTGTCACGCCAGTAGTGTCAGTCAGTCAGTCATGGCGCTATGCGAGGTAACTCCCGATAAAAAAAATTAAAAATGTTGCTTTCGAGATTATAACAAAATGTGTTGCTCATCATAAAATATTGTGACGTGACGTCATTATTTGAGCTTTTATTATTGTGTGAAGGGAACGAAGTAAAAAGAGCAATGTTATATTTGATGTGATTAATATTATTATTATTTTTTTGTATTAAATGTCCGTTTTTGTGTATGTGTCCATGTCAATATTACGTCCGTAATTATAAATTTAATTTTCTATATCAATGTATAACATTCGTTTTTCGGTTTATGAAATTTACTATTGGTTGTCGTTCGGTTGTCAAGTTTCGATGCGTTTTGAACTACAAAGCCATTATTTATTATTGCAAATGAAATTTGTCAACTTATGCTTCACTTTAGAGTTTGTTTTTCTTTTATACACTTTGAGATTGCATATTTGTATGTTTAAAAAAATAACATATTTAAAAATTGGACTCCTCCCCGCAATAGTTTTTTTTAAATTATTTACATGTAATATTTTAATGCGTCTTAGACTAATTTTGAATAAAAAATCGTTGCTTTTAATATAAAACTGGAAGGGGTGCTGACTTGACAATAATGAAAACGTTTATTAGAATTCCTAAAATGTGTATATTAAAGTTGATACCTTAATATTTTATTTTATCCAGTGCTTAACTTTACGTTAAAGGTTTCATGCAAAATAAATAGTTCGTTGTTATTCATATTTGTACATAGTTACAATTTTTTATTTACATTTTTTTAATAATGTAAAGGTAATAATGTATGGACCAATGGGTGCATAAACTGACAAGTCATAATAGATCTTGAAAAGGTGATGACTTGACAACAATAAAAACGTTTATGTGAATTACTAACACGTGTATATTAAATTGTAAATATGATTAACAGTTGATAAGTTAATCTTTTAAGTTATCCTGTGACAAACTTTGCTTACTACGTTTCATGCAAAATAAATAGTTATTAACATGTGTAAAGTTACAGTTTATTTTTACATGTTTTGATAATGTTGTGGTAATAATGTATGGACAAATGGGCGAATAAACTGACAAGTCATAATCATCGATGAAGCTTAAACGGCTTCAAATGACAGATATGCGTGATGTGGATCACATTACAGTCACATAATTTATTTTTAACGCACTGTGCTGTATTATTGGTGCACTCATAATTGGTGCGCACTATTCAATGCCGCAAGTTAACGTCCGGCTGATTCCTCAGCAATATTTGTTAATACGTCGAACTTCAACAAACTTCTTTGCCGCAGTATCACTTTATGCTGTGTGTAATTCACTATGCATTATGATATAATCATGATAATAGTATATTATTCATGCAAACTTATATAACGCGAAGCCTAAGCTTGGAGGTTTTCTCATAACACATATATTCGTATATATAATCAAATTATATTCTCTGATATGTCCGTTCGTAACGCTAGATTTTAGAAAGCCCACCGCTAAAAAAAATAACTTTGAAAAATATATTGCAAAAAAAAACACCTAAAAACCCCACTAATTTCAAACGTCCACATAAAATTGTTCAATATGGAGAAGAGATTTAATTTTTCTCTCTTGGTCTCTACATTTTCTTGGTTATTTGCAATGCGGCTTTCAGGCAAAAGGGACAATTACAAAAACTGAAATATATCCATTTTGAAAACTCCCGTCATTTTTGACGGGTAATACACTAGTATATATATATATATATATATATATATATATATATATATATAAATGTACGGTGTTTTGCAGGAAACCCTCCGTAAAAATGTTTAAGACAAGACTTGTCAAAGGTTAGCTGAAGAAAGTAAACATTCGTAAACATAATTAACAGGCGAAAGAGCATATACACGAGCAACTGTTAAAATAATAGAATTGAGACCAATAATTAATGTAGTAAAATAAAGCTCACAGCCAAAACATATTTTGTTTTGTTGCGTCTTTCTTCTTTTCGCTCTCTTTCTTTCTCTCTCTCTCTCTCAATATATATATATATATATATATATATATATATATATATATATATATATATATATATATATATGTAGATATATATATATATATATGTATATATATTTTTATATATATATATATATATATATATATATATATATATATATATATATATATATATATATATATATATATATATATATATATATATATATATATATATATATATATATTTGTTTTTTTTTAAATAATTTTTTTTTAAAAATTAAGACTCCTTTCTACATTGCTCATTTACAAATGTATGTCTTAGTCTGTTCGCAGTATTAGCTGTACATAATCATAATCCTTAAATGTTCAAGTTCAAAATAGAGATGCAAGTGAACGTAAACATCTCTCTCAAGTTCAAAATAATCAACGACATTACATTTTTTATAAGAATAATAGGCTCTAATAATACATATATATATTTTAAATATCAATTAATATTTAATATTTAATAATATAATAATTTAATAATCTAATAATTAATATTTATATTAATATATATATATATATATAATATTTATGATATTTATGATATATTAATAATTAATATTTATGATAAAACAGCATCTTTTTTTTATTAAATTAACGATCATGCTTCATTGTCCTTGTAAAGAATTTTCAGTAATTCCCCTTGTAGTCAGTTATTTAAGTGATTCTATTAATAGACTTTTCATGACTGGATGGAAGTGCTTTTAATGTCAAGGCAACTCAGTGTTTCACATGACATAGTCTATGTGAGTGGCTTGTGAGTAGTGAACACGTTCAATGCCACACTTAGTGGTCGCCATACACGTACGCCATAAAGCAGAGGCGTAGCTTGGATATTTTGCACCCGGGGACAAACTATATATTTGAATTACCCCCCCCCCGGCCCTCCATGTTTAATTAATATCAACCCCTTGTTTACTTATTATGTTGTGACGTCTTCAGCCTCTTTTTGGCATCCTTGACCTTTACGCCCGGGGACATGTCTACCCCCTACCCCGATCGCTACGCCTCTGACTCAAGAAACACGTCCGTCATGCTATTGTCAAATTTATCCACATTTACAAAAACCCTTCTGTTGCCAACGCTGTAAGGGTCAATTAATCGATATGTAATATCTCAAATTAGGAACGGTTTGTGTAATACTAGGTCTTGCTTTTATTTCCACACCTGACCAAAGGCCATAATTTGTTCAGCTCACCTCTTGACACAACTCTGAAGACATATCAGTGGGTTTTTAAGAGTGTAATTTTGGATCAGGATAAATCATAAAGCACGTAATGCCTGCTGATGTTTAGTTTATTTATGTGTAAATGTAGACAGAAATGTGTCTAAGTTGTTCGCACGTGAGCCATTGTCCCTCATTTAATGATGATTAATGCCTGAAAGATAAGCATGACCATATAAAAGGATGTCACGCAGTACTGTGAATGTTAACTGTAATCCGAATGAATTGTTTTGTAACGAAGTTTTAATGTATCATTTTTTTTTAATAGTTAACCCTTCAGTGTCAATAACACCATGAATTTTCAAATCAATCTATCTTTGTCTTATAACAATCGGCTAGGACGACAATTGACCTTACATTCTGATAGTGAAGTTATCTTCGGAATATTCAGATGTTGCCAGTAGAGATCAGTCTCTTACAGCACGGACTGTTATTCTGGTGATTACCGTCTGATCGGACTGTCCCCTCCTTGGACACAGTACCGCGCCCTGATGTCCAAGTCTCATACAAACAGGCGTTACCACTTAATAATCGTACTTGTATACCTTGTACTTCTACTTGTTCTTGTACTTGTACTTATAATTGTACCTGTACACACATATTTTTTCCCCTCACGAAGCACTGCCCACCTCCTTTGTTCTCACCCTCACCCAAAAAACAGCCCTTCTCTTTCACAATGATTTCATGACTTAATCACTCGAGAAAACAATGGTTGAAATGATACTGTAGTTTTTTTTTCCCAAGACGAACTAGACTATACATTTGCAATAAGTGCTGTATTTTTGTCACGACTATCAACACAAGAAGACTGGGCGTTTAGCACTGATGACACATGTCGTGCTCAAGGAGTCGCTTGTCTCAGTGTGACTACATTTGTTTTGACACATGATGTGACAGAATAGATTTTAGACATTGCTTTTAATATGATGAAGCGAACTTTACCTACGATGGCCGTAGATGTGTATTATTTAGGGTGGGGAAACAATTTGAGTAAAGTTTTTAAAACTTTGGGTAAAAATATCAACTGTGTCCACATACCAACTATCTACTTTGAGTAAAAAAAATTCCTCTATGTCTACATATTGACCATCTTTTATGGAAATGGTTGCTACATGTGAGACAATATTCAAAATGTGTATCTAATGTGAGACTACATTACTTCCCCAGTCGTAGATAATGGGAGAATATATTATTACCCCAGTCGTAGTTGGAAGTGAGACCGTATTCATAAGTCAGATTAGATTTACTATTGGAAGCTTAAGGTGCGTGGGTTCAACTTCACCAGTCGTTAATTAATTTGAGACAACATTCAGCAGTCATAGATATACGTGAGACATTTTTTATTATTTTTTTAATTTAAAAAAAACAATTAAGTCGATGGTCGGAGGGGGTCCTAATGTTTCCATTAGAACTTACTAGGGGCTTGGTAAACCTTAGGTTATTCATTCATCATTTATATTGTGGCTTTAACGTGGGCTCGATCCCTCAGCTTGTGAGGCGAGCGCACTTTTGACTTCGCTATCCAGCCGCTGAAACATCTTTAGTCAGTAATTTCATCAGTAAAACCAAATGTACTTTTTACGTGATTACTATTTACTTCCTTTATTAATTCTAGAGTATTCAAGCGTTGTTTTTTTTAAAAATCCGATTTTAATATTTGTTCCAGGAACTTGAACATTTATCGTTCTCTTCTTCCCGTGTTTTGTCATAGATCATAAAAGTAAACAGGATCAGCTCCCCTTTCACGTGATATTTTTGAGAAAAAAAAACAACCAAAACAATCTTTGAATCATATACATTATAAAGTTAGGAGCTCTCACTGTATCCTGAGTGACAACTCATTTCTCTAACAGTACAAAAAGCATTCGTCCAAAAGAATAAATTTTATTGCGTCTCAAAAACAGTATACCTTACAAAGAGGTACATTGATGGGCCTATTATTTCTATCTCCGTCTTTCCGGTCCACGAAATAAAACGTTTGAGAAGCACTTCAGTTTTGATGTATTTTTGACTACTGAAAACGAGACAAGTATAGTTAAGAATGTTTACTTTAAACTGCGCGGTCGCGCATATATTTGACAGACGCCGCGCGGCAGTTAAGAATTGAAAACGATAATAAAATATCTGTGTTTTTGACGTGTACAATTTTACAACGGATGCTGTGCAATTTTGCAAACGAGTTTGTTTTGTATAATGATCAACGGACCCTAGAGGAAACATTGGTTGTCAACAGTCGTATGAGAGGAAGTGTATCAAAACTACAAAGTGTTTACTCGAGGCAAAGTCATCTATCAATTTGAATAGTGCTAACAAAAAAAAGGTTTGACCTGTCAACTCCCCCCCCCCTCCCCCCCCTCCCCCCCTCCCCCCCCGGGGTCCAATTAATGTGAACCCACTGTTATTCATCAAACATGGCCCAACATGTCATGTCAGTCTTGCGTGCCTACAAAAGCCAGTTTTTGTTTTTTTCTCCCCCATGGCTGGGCTGGTTACGCTGTGACCTAGTTACTATTTTTTGGACATGTGGAGTTTCCCCTAACTTTGTCCGTGTGTCCTTGAGCCACTAGGTTTTTTCCCGCCCTGTTATTTTTAACAAAATTGGGGTGTATCCAAGTTTGTGCCATTCATTGCATGTATTGCAAGCAGACGTGGACGTACGGATTCTTTGCTCGGTACGTGGTAGATACAACTTTTATCTTTAAATGACATGCGCTTATAAAAATATTACATCAAGTTGCCCTTTAGTTGAGCGATTTCTTAAAAGAGAAAAGTTTTCGAGCTATTATATTATTCCTAGTTGGTAGCCACTGTTTATGAAACTATTTCCAAACTGAATATGTTGACTCAACGGTGTTTACCTGTCACCTGTGTTAAACCTATCAATTTCACATCTCTCTTTTGTGATTTATTTCCATAGTCAATTCTTATAGGACATGAGCTGGACTGGATTAGTGTATTCTGTAAATTACTTCAATTTACAATAGGCATACATTGGTCGTGAAGATTTCACTGTTAGATTACAGAGTACTATAATATCTGCATGACTTCATATAATCATTAGGTAACGTGTTGTGATTGTGATATTTCATTGCGAATATACGTCTTGACTCGATGTATTTCGAAACGAAATCAGGTAGTCAGAATTCAGTATGCTAATACTAAATCAACTTAGACAGTTTCAACGACACTAATTCACTTACTATCTATTAGAGCAGTGCTTCTCAAAGTAGTGGTCCGCGGACCGGTGCCGGTCCATGGGAAATCACTGCCGGTCCGCAGAAGTTATCAAGAAAGGACATAAAAAATATTATTATAATCCCTTATTTGCAACCATTAATACCAAACCTATAGAACATGTCAATTTTTCGTTGATAAGCACATAAAATGAAACATATAAAATAAAATAAATTTTAATATCTTTTTGATCCCACGTCATTACAGTGGAAAATAGGTCACCAGTCCATGGTGCAATGGAAAAATTCCTGCCGGTCCACCATACTAAAAAGTTTGAAAAGCACTGTATAAACTGTATTAGATTACATCAATTAGTCAGTATTTACTAGAATTGAGGTTGTTAAGACCTCTCGGTTTGAAGACAGGCTAAGCGCTTTTAAAAAAAAATTTAAAAAAAAACAACAACATTTTTCTTAAGTTTTGGGGACCAACAAGAGAATCTTTCAAATTTTTGCCTCGTGTGCTCCGATGGTGACGTCAAAGCGCCCATGATGTTACCACCGCTCGTGTTTAGCTCTCTTGCCTCTATGCCCGTCAACTAAGGGATTTTAAGATAAAAAAAATTAAAATCCCCTTAACAAAGAATTAAACAGTGATCATTAATAGTCCATTTTTAATGTGTATGTATTAAAATGGCATATTATAAAATTATCGAAGGTTGTTAATACACTTATTTTAAAGGACCGGCTTACCGTTAGCGAAGTGTTTGTCCTTTGGGGTTTCGAAACAAACAAGAGAATGTAACACATAACCACGCTTCGTCCTTTGGTGATCGCGTGTTTACCTCACTTGTGTGATGCACCCCAACTGGGTGGATTAAAAAATAATAGGGGGAAAAAATAATAATAGTAAAACTCGTGGGGGTACTAAGTAAACATTGATGATAGTATGTTATTTTTTAAAATGCCATATTATGTTTCGATCGTCAACCGGAATTACTGTACTTTGAGACGCACAAGATGACACCTTTTCTTACTTTTCCTGTTCAAATATTGGCTTTGGGCTATATTCGCCGTAACCCTCTTCCAACGCATATCAAATAAACATCCGAGTTATGGTAATTTTAAGTCAAATCATTTGGCTCGCACGTACAGAGCAGGTAACTGTCACTATAAGGGGCCGTCCATAAATGACGTCACGCACCTAAGGGGGAGGGGGGTACACACATTTGTGCCGATGTGTGACGAGGGGGAGGGGGGTACACACATTTGTGCCGATGTGTGACGAGGGGGAGGGGGGTACACACATTTGTGCCGATGTGTGACGAGGGGGAGGGGGGTACACACATTTGTGCCGATGTGTGACGAGGGGGAGGGGGGTGTTTGAGAAATGTGACATCACATAAAAACTCGCAACTTCAAATAAAATTTCCACTTAAATATTTGATTGCTTTCAATTTATTTAACAACGTTTTAAATTGATTTCCACGTGCTACGACAAAAAAAGTGATTTAAAACATGCTCTTTTTCAAATAGAAAATACAGCTTTTTTTTTGAGGGGGCGGTAAAGCTTTGTGACTTCATAGTGGAGGGGGGGTCTAAGTTTTTGTGACGACGCGTGACGAGGGGGGGGGGAATGAAAAATCGTCCAAAAACCGCGTGATTATGGACGGCCCTAAGACCGAACGCTAAATTTGAGTACGGGTTGACCGCCCCGTCTCCTTCATAAGTCTATCCAATGACTCTTGTTATATAAATAGTAACACTCGCGGCCTTCACAGGTGTTCACATCCAATGGGTTTTGAAATCGCCGCCGCACTGAGTAACTGAGTATTGGTTTTCGTACAATGCCTCGGCAACTTAGCGAATTAAAATAAAAAAAAACTTTGCCGAACTCCATCAACAGTGATGACGTGTATATTATTTATATACCGGAAATAATAAAAGGGACTTGATGTCTCGACCACTGACGTGTTTACTCTTCTAAGCTGCTCTGTTACCTTAACCATTACACAACAAAAAATAGACTCCGGGTAATAAACTAATGTGGGCTAATTGAAGTAACGTTACACCGGTCAGGATTTGAGGACGGGTTAACTGTTAAAGTAACGTTACACCGGTCAGGATTTGAGGACGGGTTAACTGTTAAAAACCTTAACTAGAATAATGTGCAAGTACGTCTCTATGAGAGTAAGTAAACTGCTCAGATTCTACTAGTCTAAACTAAGTATCCACGTTTTCCTATAGACGTACTCAATAAATCGTGACCAATGTAAAAGACCAAGTTAACAGTCACGAAATGGTGAGCGTAAGCGTGAAGTTGTTGTATTCGACTATTACAGTTCACGCGCAAGGTATAATAACCGGAGCCTTTGGCTAGATTTAATTTTTCTTTGTTATTGTCTTTTCGATACAAGCTGTGTTGTATTTTAACCTTCATAGTCTTCATACCTCGTCTTATCAATACATTCATACTCAGCTAACCATGTCGGACAAAGTTTTTTTTTAATTGTTTAAAAATAATTATTATTCACTTTGCGATTAGGGACCGAAACCTGGATTAAGTTATCGTAAAAAATTCCCAGACAGAGGAACAAAGGAAATTGCTTGTAACTTGTAAAGCAAGTGTAAGGATTGAATCACACTCATGTCGTGACCTAATTTAAACGCGTTAGTTATGTTTACAGCTTTCATTTTCAGTTGAAATTTTGTTGTAAAAGTGTTCACTTTTGGTATTGGTTGCCTACTGAGGTTAAGCGCCACTTGGAGCTGGGAAAGCTTTTTTTTTATGGACCCTTCCAAGAAAAAGTAGAACCTTTCTCTGAAATCTTACCCGCCCACGCCTGGGGTTAAACACCACCTCAGCCCATTTTAATCTAGGCGACAGTGGGGTGTTTCTTTTGGCTGTCCTTGGAGAGTAACCGCCCTTCTGCGTGGAACAAAACAGAAATCAAAATGAAAAGAGAAAATGCCCGACAACACAGATGTCGTGCGGTCCAGTGTTGAGTCATGACATAACGAGCCTCAGTACATGACGTCACGCGATTTTGACCGTTCCCCTCCCATTTGTTACACGTCGTCACAAAAAGTTAGCCCCCCCTCCCCTCAAATAAGATGTCACACAGTTTTGCCACCGCCCACCCCATAAAAACCGTATTTTCTATTTGAAAGTCAGCAATGTTTCAAATCACTTTATTGACATTTAAGCATGGGCGTAGGGAATGGGGGCATTTGCCCCCCCCCTTACATTTGAGAAAAAAAAATGTCATAAAAATGTCATAAAGTTGTTACAATAAAACTGAACTAAATTTCCTGAACGTTTATTACATGGAAGACAGTTTACATTTATTAAACTTAAAAAATAATTATATCTGCAAGTATAACTGATACATTACTGATTGTTCTAAACATTCCAGTTGTTTAACAATTTCTGTAACATTTTCAGCAAAAATCCGCAAGCTTTTATATTTATGTGACCATCTAGTTTCACATAGCAAAGGAACATTTAGAATAAGTTTTCTTTGCTGATTACTTTCTCGGAAAAACACTATAATTGACTTAATTGATCCTATTGTGTTTCGTACAACATTCACATTATTTAAATCGTTCACAACAAGATTTAGTATATGTGAACTGCAATGTACAAATGTTGCTTTTGGGTATTTTTTTCTAATTATTGGTTGGACTCCTCCTTTTTTACCTGCCATTGAAGAACATCAGTAGTATCCTTGACCAACATGCTTTGTCATATTTAATCAAAATTCTAATGAATTAGTAATGATGGTGTTGGTTAAACTTTCAGCTGTTCTATTGACAATTGGAATATATCCCAGGAATTCTTCTGTGACCATCATTTTCCCATTTTGTTCTTTGACAAATCTAACACCAAGTGACATCTTCTCAAAGCCTGAAATGTCATTTGTCTCGTCGGCAAGTATAGAAAATGCAACTGAATTATTTGCTTCACGAACAATGTTTTCACGCAAGAGAGACCCACAAATTTCGATTATATATAGTGTTTTGCGTAGTTGCCGAGATACACTCCGCGGTTACCCGTCTAAAGGGCCCCAGACAAAACGGCCCCGAAATAACGGCCCCGGTCAAAACGGCCCCAAACAAATTGTTAACATTTTTAACAAAAACATTAATAAATTTTTTTTTGCATTTTAAGCTTTCATCAACTTTTTCACCCTTAAAAAAAGTGGTAAAATTGTAAAATTATTTCTTGTGATGTTATTTTATTGCTTCTTGTCAACAGACAACCGTTATTGGTACCATTTCGCGTAAAGGCTATTGTATTAAATTCACTTTTGTGGTGTTATTATTATTGTTTATTGTTAGCTAAACCTGACACTGAATAGGTCAGTAAAAATACGAATATATTTGATTGTAAATTTTACTATTAGTCCATCTATTAGTCCAGGATCGTTTTGTCGGGGCCGTTATGTCGGAGCCCAATTGTCGGGGTCGTTTTGTCGGTGAACCATACTCAGCACTACAAGAACCAATTGACAAACGATTACCAAGAACTTCATCTCCAGATTCAACACGAAACTCTAATAGTTCATAAAAATTACCAGAATTTGATTCTGTTCCCCGAAGTGCTAAAACATGCATGCAGCAAAATAGGATTGTAGAAATGATGGGACTCAGTTTGTTGCGATTTTCTTGAATGTGTCTTCTAAATGATTAGTCCAACTGCTCATCTATAGAAACTGCTTTGGCTTCCAATAAAGCGAATAAAATTGCTTGCATCTTTATGAGAGCCTTTGTGCCATAATGTGCTTTGCAGGTTGCTACGTGCATCTTCGTTGAAATCTTTATCTTTTGTATATGGTTTGATGACAAATACCCACTGAACTCATAGAATTACTTTTTGCAGAAACCACACGCAATATTTGCAAAAGGCACCTATTAACATTTGCGAGTATACAAGCCACGGTGAATAGTGTGATAACCATGCATATCTAAAAACTAAAAACTCAGTTTCCCTCACTGTCAGCTCTAAAATCACAATTTTTATCAAGGGTCCAACAATCACGAATCAGCTGCAATTTCAATTTATTTGAAAGGTCGTATGTCCAGACATACCTTCCAATATCCAATTTAGGAAATGAATAAGTGTCAGCGACAATCAAATTAGGAACAGTTGCTTCAGTTGTGTCTGGCTGTTGAACGTGCACTGTTGTCCTCAATGCCAATAATACGTCAGATGCTGCAGACGCCCCAAAATCTTCTAATAACGGCATTTCGGAATCCCGCGATTGGTCTACGTTTCGATTTTTTTTAGCCTGTAAAAAAATTTCTGATATCCATCCTTGGTAATCCTGCAGTTTCTACATGTATATTATTTCATAGCAAAAATCAATTTTCTCGTGAGAACTTAAGTTTTTTATTTATTAAATGCATTAATAAATGTTGTATTTCAGCTATTACAGCACTAATTTGTAAGTCTTATTAATTTCTAAGTTTTTTTCGACCCTTATTTTATACTGAACTTGAATTTAATTGAAAATTGTACCTGTAAGGAATTGTCAGTTAAATATAAATAGTGGGTTTTTTTTAGCCCCCCCCCCTGGAAAAATTCCTAGCGACGCCCATGCATTTAAGTATATATTTAGTGTAAGGCTGCACTCTAATGTAACACGCGTGAAACCATTTAAAACGTCATTAAATAAATTGTAAGCGATCAAATATTTAAGTTTAACGTTTATTTAAAGTTGGCAGTTTTTGTCGTGACATCACATTTCTTAAACACCCCCCTCCCCCTTGTCACACATGGTCAAAAATGTGTAACACCTTCTACCCCCGGGGGGGGGTGTTTAAGGTGCGTGACGTCATATATTGACGGCCCCTTAGCCTCATGCTGTGTGTAATTTCTTAGACTTTATAAAGTGGATCTAAATGTAATTGAAATAACTGAGCAGTCGTATTTTTTCGTGTAATTTTTGAAATTATTATTTGGGAAAGTGTACTTTGAAAAAAAAATTGATCTAGACTTCCCTTGACAGCCGCGAAGATCATTCATATCGTTGAACACCCTCGCCGTACCGAAGGCAGAGGCGTCACTAGGGTGGGGTTGGTACGCGGCTGCGGATCGCTCCTGGTGACATCATCGTCACAAAGTGTGACACCAAATGTCAAATTCTGTATGTCCCCGTTCTTTGACACTGCCGGACGCGGGGGAGGACCATGGGGTAGGTCGTGAGGGGGTGACACCATGCGCTGAGGCGACGAGTGACACCAATCCTAGTGATGGCCTCTGGCTGGAAGGTCACTGTTTACACCGAGAAGCTCTCCTCTTAGCAAGGCCAGCCTCTCCCAAACCACTCCATCCTTCCTGCCTTCCCACCCCCAGCCTTGACGCTTGCCGACACTTCCTCCATGAGTTGAGAGCCTTGCTGTTGCCTATCCATTCTATCGTTAAACTGTTGCCACCTTCATCCTTCCTTTTCTTGTTGTGTTCCTTCAGCCCAGTAACATCAAAATGCCACCCCCCCCCCAACACAACAAAACAACACATGTTAACACCGACCACATGTAAACAATACATTTTAAACGTTATATGCACTTTATTTAATTATACTTAAAATTTTATTGGGATTTAAATCCCAGCAAAACTAAATAATTATCGACCAAATATAATTTCCTAAACAAGTAATGCGCGATTATATATATGTAAAATAATAATAATAATAATAATAATAATAATAAACAGTGATCTTAATTTTCAAGCTGTTTTGCGCAAAGCGACTGTAGTTGTTTTTCTTAATAACTGTATATTGTAAGTCTTTATTAAACCCTGGGATAGCCCCATAATCTAAGGCCAACAGAAATACACCATGATTGCGTTTAGATGTTAAAAATCAATCTCTTTGTTCGTTTGTTTCTTCTAGGGACTATGACGAAGACGTGAACTATGGGATCGAAGAACTCCAAACAGAAAAGTTGTGGCCGTTACGGTAAATCTTTGGTTTTTATTATATCTAAAAGCTCCTAGTCTCTGCATGGCTTTTTATTGGACAATATCATTTAACAGCATACTGTGGGGATACGGAAATGAAAATTTGGAAAAATATCCTTGAATGAAATTTATTTTAGAAACTGGGTTATACCAGTTATACGAGTAGTGATGATTAGGTGTTTTTTTTATACTTAAAAAGTTTCCGTCAATGAAATTAATTAAGTTCAGATAAGAGCATTACTCATGTTTTGGCCTATCCATAGCTTAATTGTTTTAGTTATAATTCACCAAGTCAAGGAAATTCCTGAAATAAGTGATTTTAAAAAATTAGATTTCTTCTGGGTTTTTTTTTAAATTTAATAGTTTAATAGTAGTTTCCATCATTTCGCTTCCTGTCGGTTAGTATCCACAAGGAACTAAACCTGTACAATTCCAATGTCATGGAAACAATCTATAATTATCGGTTTAATATATTATTTCTCTTTTGTTTTCAGAGGATAAATGCTGTCAGTATGACTCATACGATTCTGACGATGACAGTGAAGGGTCATCTTACTTCTCTGGTAAGTGCTGCAACGTTCTTCGTTGTATCTTAGATCTCTGAGCAACCAGTCACTTGTTATAAGCAAACATTGATCTGGGCCCAAAGACTGCGACTACCACATGTGTTGATGGCGTCTGAATTAAAACAGACGTAACAAAAAAAGAAGCAAGATTATTGTTCAGTGTCAATAGAAGGGGTTAGTGCAGTTTACTAAAAGTTTTGAGCAGCAGAGACGTTACTATGGGGGTGCGGGGTGCTGACTGCACCAGGTGACACCAAAATGTAAAATTGTGAATGTTAACGTTATTTGGCAATGGCAGACTCGAAGGCGGTCGGCGGGGTAAGCCGTGACAGGGTGACGCCATGGGCCACCGCACTGTGTGACACCAACCATATTGACGTCTTTGGTGACAAGTGTAAATGGTGGTATCAGGAACTGCAGTGGGCCACTGCACTGTGTGACACCAACCCTATTGACGTCTCTGGTGACAAGTGTAAATGGTGGTATCAGGAACTGCAGTGGGCCACCGCACTGTGTGACACCAACCCTATTGACGTCTCTGGTGACAAGTTTAAATGGTGGTATCAGGAACTGCAGTGGGCCACCGCACTGTGTGACACCAACCCTATTGACGTCTCTGGTGACAAGTTTAAATGGTGGTATCAGGAACTGCAGTGGGCCACCGCACTGTGTGACACCAACCCTATTGACGTCTCTGGTGACAAGTTTAAATGGTGGTATCAGGAACTGTGACACCAACCCTATTGACGTCTCTGGTGACAAGTTTAAATGGTGGTATCAGGAACTGCAGTGGGCCACCGCACTGTGTGACACCAACCCTATTGACGTCTCTGGTGACAAGTGTAAATGGTGGTATCAGGAACTGTGACACCAACCCTATTGACGTCTCTGGTGACAATTGTAAATGGTGGTATCAGGAACTGTGACACCAACCCTATTGACGTCTCTGGTGACAAGTGTAAATGGTGGTATCAGGAACTGTGACACCAACCCTATTGAAGTCTCTGGTGACAAGTGTAAATGGTGGCATCAGGAACTGTGACACCAACCCTATTGACGTCTCTGGTGACAAGTGTAAATGGTGGTATCAGGAACTGTGACAACAACCCTATTGACGTCTCTGGTGACAAGTGTAAATGGTGGCATCAGGAACTGTGACACCAACCCTATTGACGTCTCTGGTGACAAGTGTAAATGGTGGTATCAGGAACTGTGACACCAACCCTATTGACGTCTCTGGTGACAATTGTAAATGGTGGTATCAGGAACTGTGACACCAACCCTATTGACGTCTCTGGTGACAAGTGTAAATGGTGGTATCAGGAACTGTGACACCAACCCTATTGAAGTCTCTGGTGACAAGTGTAAATGGTGGCATCAGGAACTGTGACACCAACCCTATTGACGTCTCTGGTGACAAGTGTAAATGGTGGTATCAGGAACTGTGACAACAACCCTATTGACGTCTCTGGTGACAAGTGTAAATGGTGGCATCAGGAACTGTGACACCAACCCTATTGACGTCTCTGGTGACAAGTGTAAATGGTGGTATCAGGAACTGTGACACCAACCCTATTGACGTCTCTGGTGACAAGTGTAAATGGTGGTATCAGGAACTGTGACATCAACCCTATTGACGTCTCTGGTGACAAGTGTAAATGGTGGCACCAGGAACTGTGACACCAACCCTATTGACGTCTCTGGTGACAAGTGTAAATGGTGGCATCAGGAACTGTGACACCAACCCTATTGACGTCTCTGGTGACAAGTGTAAATGGTGGTATCAGGAACTGCAGTCTCCTCAAATACAGAAAACAAATAAAATATACACGTCATCGGCTACTTGGTGTCGGTTTATCAGTGTGCCCACTTTCATTTATCTTAACATACCCTTGTGTTCTTCGGTTTTTTTTCCAGTTGATTTGTGGTTTGTTTGTATCCGTTCTTTTCTTGTACGTTTGTCTCCGTTCTTTTGTTGATCGTTTTTTCCGCAAGTTTGTTGTATATTTGTTTCCGTTGATTTGTTGTTTTTAATTTTAGTTTCATTTAAAGCTTCAGCATTTTAATATTTGTTACGTCCTTCCTGCAGGGAACTTCGAGACTCAGATTTCAGGCGAATATGCCATCGACAAAGCTCACGAGGAGTGTCAGAAAAATCCCGGACACAAACAGTTCATCCCTACGACAGACTTCTCACTTGACCACCTTCCCTACGACTGCCGCGACATCGACATCTTCAAACTCATCAAATCTCTCTCCGGGCTGACCGTTAGGGTGGACGTCCAGCTGACCACGCTGACCCGCCCAAAGTTCTATCCGGGGACGGAGCTCCCGTACCCGTTCCACGACAGCGAGGTCGAGGTCACCAGGACCGGAACCGGGAGGATCTCCGGGGTCCACGTCTACACAGAAGCCGACAGCAAACCGTGTCCCTGTCACACGTGTCGACTTTCGGACACGCCCAACAGGGTTTGGGGGGAGGTCTTTGTCTACACTGCCACACACCTCGTCTTCAACGACTTCGAGGCCAAGAACACGAAATGCGTCCTGTTCTACGAGAGACTGGACAGCCCGCACCTGACGCTGGACGGGGTGGAGCTTGCCTCGGTGGACGTTGCCGGGGACAGGTGCCGGCTCGCGTGCGCTACGTGTCACCTGGATGTCATCACGACGCTGTCCATCATGAACGACCGCTACAACGTGTTGTGGAAGCGGGTTCACGACAGGTACAAGAGCTCCAGGGATGCGAACCGACTGACTGTGATAGTTTCCCATCCGCACGGAATGCCCAAGCAGATTTCTTTCGGGCAATGGCTCCACCGCCAGGAGGTGAAGTCTGACGTGTTCAGGTACACCAAGTACACGTACACCGCGTGCACGTGCCCTGGGAGTGCGGGCGCTACTGTGCTGATACTCGGCTGTGGCCTGCTGTTTGCACACGTGCACAGTGGATGCAACTTTGATGGTTCGAATTTCTGCGGCTACGGCTGGGACTAGGCGGGAACTGAGACTGGGGCTAGTAGGGGACTAAGACTGGTATTAAGGTGGGAACCTAAGACTGGTACTAGAAGGGAACTATGACTAGAAGGGAACTAAGGCAGGGACTGGGGGAAACTAAATTTGGGATTAGAAAGTTATTATGACTGAGTATAGCATCATGGACTATGGCTGGAATAACATTGGAATATAGCTATGATTAGAACTTGAATAGAACTGGACATGACATGGATTAGTTTGATGCTATGATTGGGTCTAGATGTGGGACATAGTTAGGACTAAGAGGGAGCTACGACTTGGATTAGCTTTAAACTATAGTTCGAATTAGCATTGGGCTACGGCAGGAATAGAGTGAAGCCACGACTGCCTGAGTCTAAGAAGGGAACTAAGACTCGGTTTAAAAAAAAGGGGGCGGGATGGGGTAAGTCTTGAATATGGGAAAGACCATAACTGATAAGAATAGGAGTGTGTCTTGGATTGACATTTGGCTATGGCATGAACTGGGGTGTAAAAAGGGGGGGGGAGGAAGATCCTCTGACTTGAATTGGATCGGGAGTATGGGGGTGGGGTGGTGCTATGATGAATCACGTCTTTCAAGGAGTCACAGCTTTAGTAAACACAAACTCTCACTGAGTCTAACTTCAAACATTCATGAACGTACAGCAGGTTGCCAACAGCAATAGTTCATACTCTTTTACTCTATATATAGTGCAATGGTGGTCAGACCTGTAGTAACGGAGAGCTGTTTTAAAATATTGTTTTTAAATATTTGAGAGCCGCATTGAAGCACTATGAGTCATTAAACCTGGCTTGGAAATCTTCCAGTAATCTTGTAAAATATATTTCATAAATGGTAAGGGAGCCGCAATGCGAACTCAGAAGAGCCGCATGTGGCTCGCGATTCGTGGTTTGGCCACCGTTGATCTAGTCTATAAGATCAAGTATGTCCTTCTGAGTCGTGATCAAGTAAGTGAGAATCGATATTTTTCGATATCAGGCTGAATGTTGATTTGCTTGTTCCTGCTGTGTAGAGGAGTTGCGACAACAATGAACTCGAGTATTATTGGTTTTATGTAATCTCATCTAGTCTTCAATAACCTTGAAATTATGTGGAGTTGATTGCTGTTCTTCTTTTATTGTTATCCCCGAATGTGAAATATTATATGCCCAAACTTATTATATATATGTATCTTGCCTTCTATGTATTTAAGAGAGAACTAAAACCGCTACCAAAGTATGGGTTTCTTTCTTCGGCTAATGCAATAAACAGACCGTGCCAGTTATAACTAAACTAATGCTGTTGTATTTTTGTTAAACCCTCCTTATAGGCTTTGACATTCGCTAGCGGTAGTCTATTAATAGAACACGCGGATATTCACGTTCATCTGTTTCATAAATATACAAATCAAATATTCGAATATTCTGTTTTAAATTATTTCAAATGATATTTATTAATTTTACGATTATTTAATTTTAAAGGTAAATTTGTAATATAAAAACAGGGTATTAGATGGCCTGACAAGACGTAACACAACAGCGAACGTTTCGGCAAAGAGCTTTCCTCAACGGACAAATAGTACACAAATGAAACGAATAAAACGAAATAATAATTTAAAAAAACACCTAGCTGCGGTGAAATCCAAGCACTCCAGTAGTCCTACTATTTGTCCGTTGAGGAAGGCTCTTTGCCGAAACGTTCGCTGTTGTGTTACGTCTTGTCAGGCCTACTAATACCCTGTTTTTATATTATAAATTTACTTATTTAAAAGCCTGATTGCAGTCTCACCCCCATTACTTTAATTTTAAATCAGTTCAGTGCATTTATCCAGAGAAATTCTTGATTAAAACATTATTTTACCTAAACAATTTTCAAACGTATTGTTACTTTTATATGTCATATAGAATTGAACTAATGACATGAACATCGGGACAATAGGCTTGAAGCAGCCAGTTGATAGAATCATGGCTTTTATTTATTGGTTTAATCACACAATTCTTTGGTCCATCTTGCATTTTGTAACTTTAATATTTATTATGCAAAGTTTTTTTGTTTTTTTTAAAAAGCCTTGTAAAAAACAGAAACATTCTGTTAAGATATAAGACGTTTCCCAGTCTGAGAAATTACAAACCACTCTACAATGATCGTTTATAGTCTTGTAATTTTGTCAATATTGTTTGTCAAATAAACCTTATTTAGAACATTTTATATTTTGTTTTTAATAGTGTATTCTTTACTAATTTTTTTTACCTTCTGTACTGTTCCAAATATTTTTCTCGCATCCCAGGAAATACGAAGCATGAAATGAACATCACCTTTTATTTGAAAATTATCCTCTCGTTGTACCAAAGCTTTGATCTACAACATTTTCTTTTTGCTCTGTGTAACTCATATCTAAAATAATGGGGCATGGCGAATATGTGTGAGAACCTTGTTGGATTCATCAATTAAAAAAAAATTAAATCTTATATTATTTCGTCGATTTTTAGATATAATGTTACAGCCTATACACATATAGATGCATCAGTGTTATTGTGTTCATTTAAAATTTTACTTATTGGAGCACTACGTGAATCATTTAAAAAAAACTATAATTTAAGCATAGTTATATTTGTTACTTTTCAAACGCTTTTGAGCATTTTGCATTAGGTGATTATCTAAATCATTATGTCAAGTGATTTATTACCTAGAAGTTTTGAATTGGTAAGACAGTTTAAAGATTGGAATAAAATTAAAAAATTTAATCTATTAAATTAATGTATGAATTAATTTTTTTTTAATGTTCATACTGTCGACGACATCTGATCTGTTGGAAAATTTCACTCATTCTAAATTACTAAGATTTTCTACATTTTTAGGAGTGTTTAGCATTCTGATGGAAACTAGTTTAGAAAGTACTTAAATTACATTTTAAAACTATCAACACTATGATTTGAATAGCCAAACAACAGAAAATTCAGTTCAAACGTAAAATTTAATAAAAAGAAAACACCTTTAAAATTATAATGGAATTAAAACATTTGATTTATTTAAGGATTAAATAGTAAATGATGACCAGGTCCTAATGCAACATTTTTAGAACCATTAATTTCTTGCTGTAAAAGTTAAAGGCCAATGACAATATCAAAATGTCTGTTCTGGTTTTAAAGGTAAAGTCCATGATCTGTCGTTGACTGGAAATCAATGCTTACGTGGTAGATCAACCAATCACCGACTTCTGTATAGACCACGATATGCCAACGTATAAAAAGAAGGACTGTTGCCAGAATTTCTGCATCAGAGATGCCAGAAATTTGTATAAATTCCTCCATATTTTGGTTCAAGTAGTCCTATAGTTGTTTTATAATGCAAGTTTTCCTGTGTTGAATTACTTTATTGCTGAGGAGGATGTGGTTTTCCTCAGTTCCTGTCAGAATGTAGCTTACGGCCATGAAATTAGCAGTTTCCCCCCTTGTTCGTTTTATATGTACGCCTGGGTTGTTCAAGAACTCGAGTGCCGCCATAAAATACTACCTTGTCTAAAGTAAAGACAAGAGCTATGCTAAGACGCTTTCTTCCTGAAACGGTTAGTTGGTTAAAAGTCCTAATCTGCATTAGTTTAGGAACTGGTTGTATATCAATGATGTCTGTTTATTAACCTGTTCTCTCTATATGCTTTTTTTGTAGGACCTAATTGACAGTGCCTTTAACGTAATAGTTGGGGAACTGATTGGGAGAAGAACTCTATTCATAGTCTTAAAATTTTAGCCTTTTTGACATGGTAGGTTGGTTTGACATACGTTTGGTGTAAAATAAAATGATGGGCGCCACGAGGTAAGAGGTTCTTTTAAATGCAGATTAGACGCCGCGTTACCGAGCACAATCCGTGCTTCATAACAAAAGATGAAGTCATGGAGAGCGGACAATCCAACTTTGAGGAAATCCAGGAAGATTGTCATAACCGTCCCTCTTGCCCCTTAGTTGTAAGAGTAACACAGGGACTAACGAATGGCGCTGATTTAACAATAAAAATGATTGGTGCGTGGGGAAACAGAGGTTTCTTTTGAATGTGCTACGACGCCGCACTACAGATAAATGTTCCGATATACGACAAGCAGCATCGGGGGAGTCAACCAATGTTTCCAACACTTTTTGTCTTGCGCCAGTCTTTTAAATATTACCCACATCATCATATATTTAGGTTTATAAAAAAGTGAAATGCGCCAAATATTTCTTCACAAAACAAAATGAAGATAGGCCTATGCCGTTGTTGACCGTAACATGTAATATGTATGAGGATTAAAAAAAACCAACAACAAAAACAAAACATTCATGCATTACATGTATTTAAGAATTTTTTTTAAAAATCTGTGTTGCCAATTTCAAAATAATTCAAAATAATGATTCGGTTAATAAGCAAGGTCTAGGAATCATAAATGTTTGCAAGCTTTTGAAAAGCAACAAATATAGTCCCTTAGCACACTTAAATTATTTTGAAAAATAAGAAATTCGTGAAGTGCTTAATTTAGTCAATTTAAAAATAAAATAACGCTGATTCCGTCTATATTTGTATAGAAGTATAGACTGTAACTTTAAATAAAAACTATCACACATCGTAATAAAAAAAAAGTACTTTATTATTTTTATTTCATAGTAAATAAAACATCTTTCCCACTTAAGAAATGAGTTTAACTTCTCAGATAAAGCTAAACCACCAATACAATGTCTAGATAGTCATTTATCAATTTATTACTATAGATCCCATGTTGTCAAAGGGGTATGTTCTGGCCTGAGGTGGGTATATTCTGGCCTTAGAGGGGTCTATTATGGCCTTAGGGGGGTATATTCTGGCCTGGGGGGGGGTATATTCTGGACTAGGCCAGAATAATCCCGGGTATATTCTGGTCAGGAGTTAAATCTGGCCTCTTGTACCGGGAAGATAGCTGTCTAGCCCAGGGGTCGGCAACATGCGGTTCGCGTGTTGCATATGGCTCTTTCGATGTCAAGTTTCGTCTCTCCACTTCCAGGAGCAAATATTAATATATGTAATTAATGTAATTATATTATATTAGTTTATTTTCAAAAATAATTTTTGTGGCTCTTTAAAAAATTGGGAAATTTTGTAAATGTTAACATTTGTCAATTCCGTGTCAAAATGTTGACACCACTGGTCTAGCCTGACAACCTCTGCTTCAACTGATGACATGAACATTGCCTACATACGCTGTTAACGTCAAAGCATGTGTTCTTTAACGCCATCTACCTACAACTGTAATGAGCCTCGGATATTTAAATAGGGACAAAAGAATCATTCTTAGAAATAACTATGAAATAAAATAAAAATTGTTGTTTAAAATTGTAAAACTTGTTTAAATTTTCGAATTTAGAATCTACAACTTTGCTATTATTCTGCTGAGTGCCTTGTGCTGAAAAATGATTTGCACATAAGGTTTGAGTTGCTCGATTGAGGTCGAAACGCGTGTGATTACTTATATTAAACGCTCTGTTTGCGTCATTAGAACTATAATGTATTACATTCGCTGATCATCTATGTTACTGGATACCCAATGGCGAAAGTCTTCTTAGCTTAACAGCTCTTTAGGCCATTAACTTGCGCAGTAGAAATCAAAATGAGTTAGTATTAAAAGGGAGGTAATGAGGCAAGGACTAAAATCTTTGTTAACTCACAAGGATTACCTCTCAAGATTCATATATTTTTTAACGATATCTCGGCCTTTGTCAAAATGTGTTTTTTACACATTATTGTTTTAATCAACTGATACTGCTTCATCTCCTCATAAATGCCAAATGATTTTATGCAAAGTCAATAAATAGTTGCCCAACTGATAAACCATCGCTTAAAGGAATGTTTGTTGGAGTTTTTGCGCAGTCTATATTAATATACTGGAAACCCCCCTAACTACAAGGAAGTAAATAATGTTCGCTCTTAAGGCGTGTCGTATGTTAGTGAATGGTGAAAATGTTGTGCTGTGTGTTGGTGATTGTGCAACTAAGTGTTTTGCATGTTGGTGAATGGTATAATAATAAAAAATTTGATAATTTATAAAGAGCTGTACCACAGCAAGTAGCTGGGCTCACAGCGCTTCACATAAAAATAGTTATACACATGTCATAATCAATGTAAAACATACAAATAATAATTAATGTAAAACATACATATCATAACTGCAACATATAACGACATTATGGTGTACACAAGCTACGCTTATCATTTAAGAAATGTTTGATTGTTTTTACATTAATTTTGAAAAAAAAATTGAAGATATTCGTTTTTTTTAAAAATAGGTGTGTTGGTGAATGGTGTAACTAGGTTTGTTGTGTGTTAGTGACAGCTTGTTAAAAATGGGTGTACTACATGTTTATGACCAGAAAAATCTACGTTTTCAATATATTGTTGCTGGAAAAAAAAGTTTTTCGTGTGTTGGAGGTATTAAAATATGTTCGTGGTTGAAAACTTTTTATAAATTGAAAATATGTGTAACTGATGTGTTGGTGATTAATCCCTTTCTTTTTTTGAATCGTTTGTGTGCGGCTTGTTATATTTGAAAACAAACAAAATTTAAAATATTTGGAGAATGTTTAGGCCATTTTACTGATCAAATTTATGTTTATTGCATAATAAATGCCAAATTGAACAATCGGTCATGGAATAGAATAGACGTAAGCTCTTTGACAGCGAAAAACTGAAGTCTATGAGTCATGTGTGCACCGTATATACTCTCATTTAGGGCAGTAAAGAACAAACAACGTGTTCCAGTCATGAGTCGAAACTCGAGTCTTCCTCATTGACCCATGTTATGAAATTTGCCTTTTGATTCAAGTGATCTAGAGCAATGTGCCGAACGTCCTGAAATGTTATCCCTATTTTAGATTAATATATCATAAGGAATAGGACATCAACAAAACAATTGAATAAAATACAATATCCACTAATAAATCATGTGATCAAAACAATAAATTAAAACTAAATAAATATACTAATACACAATAAGGCGTTTCGGCTAATGCCTTCACCAGTACACATAATTGAACACAAGTACATATTAAAATTAAATTGACATTATATAATACATACCATACCATTGATGAAAAATAATAATTAAGTAAAGATATAAAAAAACACTCCATGTCTTGATTATTAGGGCTCTAATTTATTGGCTATTCATCTAAATTAACGGGAACATGAAGGTCTAGAGCAGATGGCTAAAGACACATACGTGTTATGTTATATATTTTATGTTGCCACCACTATTCCTTTTGTCATTGAAATTCTCACCTACACGCGTGCCATTATACAGAATAAGACTGCGATAAATATTGCAATAAAAATTCAAGATACGCAAACAATTTATGTGATTAAAACAATAAATGTAACGCTTTCTTAATGGACAAATACATATGTCAGCGTTTAAACAAATGGCATCATCAGTAGAGCCCCTATCTTGCGGCAGTACTTGGTTATATAGACCCGTAATCTGTGCCGTGGTGGCGCCTCAGCTATGGCGGGTCGAAGAAGGAAAAAAATCCACATCCACCCTCTGAGGTTGAAACTCCCTTGAGAGGCAGACTAGGTCGACTTGTGCGGATGCCATCTACCCAGACGACCTTCTCTTCTAGGGGGTCGTCTCGGGGGTGTCCCCATCGGCTAGCTCTCTTTGTTGGAGGGGAGAAAGTTGCCGGGGAATTCCCCGAGGGCTTCTATAAGAGTCTTAGTGACTCATGGCCTTTTTGACGCCATCTCAAATGTCACATATTTAGTAAAGCTAAAAAACTCAAGTATTTAAATTATTTTTTACAGTATATACTACCTACCATTCCATGGAAAACTAAGTGGAGGAAAAAAAACAGAAAAGAAGAGAAGAAAGATGGGCACGATAACAAAACACGAAGGAAAAATAAGAAGTTGCAGTAAAGAAACCATGAAACCAGTTACGTAAAATTTTGAACTTGATTCTAACCATATGGAGCTAATTTAACAGATCTTTTTATTAATATATTCTTGCAGATAGAACCAGACCGGTGTATTACTCGCATCAAGAATGCCAGAAATCTTATTGGTACCAGGTAACTTGGAAATGTTCTATCAAAGATCTTGTTTAAAAGCGTATCCACTGCAGTTGCCATCAGCTGTTCCCGTACTGTGGAGGTGGTCAGTTGTCCAGTCATCTCTACCAAACAGAAACACTGTGGCCCCACTCGATCCGGGGCATGTACAAACTGTGTACAGGTATTTTGAACAGGTGTACGAGTTGGCAACCATTTGAGTTTTTACACCGTCGTAAAATAAGTCGTCGTAATCATAATACTCAGAATCAAAATCAGTTGGTTCGTAATCCCATGGATACTCTGCTAAATCACTATCATAATCATCATAATCTTTATCATCAACGTCATCACAGTCAATGTGATAGTCATCATAACAATACTTAACATCACTGTTGTCACTGAGACAATGATCTATATCGTTATCAGCACAGCCATTGTCATCATCATTATTATTGGACACGCTGCCCGCAAGATCTTCATTTGTCTCACAATCAGCCGGCGTCATAAGCAAATATTTGTTACTATCATTTTCAGAATCATCTTCATCGGCATCATTTCCCCAATCATAATCATAATTTTCAATATAATCACTGCAATAAACATCATCGTCAGGACTGTTAGGGTCCCACGTTTTGGTCATGGCTCTATAATACGAGTCTTGTGACTCATCCGAGTCATCGGCCTCATCGGCCTCATCGGCATAATTTCCCCAATCATAATCATAATTATCAATATTATCACTGTAATCAACATCATCGTCAGGACTGTTAGGGTCCCACGTTTTGGTCATGGCTCTATAATACGAGTCTTGTGACTCATCCGAGTCATCGGTGTCAACGCATACAGATATAAATTCCTGTTTCACGATGTCCGTCCTGTTCGTCCACTGACCAATAGAAACTTGCTTCGGACACCCGTGAGGATGCGAGACAATGATGACGAGTTTATCTTCTTCTTCTTTTTTGCGTTCATATTTCTTAAAGACTTTTTCACTAAACCTCTTGTATTTCTCCACGGTACCAGCTAGGTTCTCAGCGAATGAAAGGTCATGGGTCACACAGAATAAATTACTGACGTCTCCCTCAACATCAGCCTTGGCTGATGTGCCAGAGATTGAGGTTACTTGAGACGTGTCACTGTCACATCCGAATGAAATGGTCGTATGTTCAGCCTCTTCGTCATCAAACACAACATGCGTAGCTGTGGCAACTCTTATTTCGGCCCACTCTTGAACAGCTGAAGTTTGTTTACAAGTTGAAGATGGACAAGTTTGACCATCGGCCATTGTGAACTTTTTCACTTGAACCACACGTCCACTGCCATATGAGATAAAACCTCTCTGTCCCCGACATTTAGAAAGTGGATATGGTTTCTCGTTGAAGAGTTCGGGTCTATTGCTACTGACACGAGTCACTGTCAGCTTAACAGTGAGGTCAGCAAGAGTCTTGACCAGTTCAAAAACGGACTTCTTATGGTAGCGAGCAGGAAGGTGCTGAGGCCCAAAAGATGTGAATGGAATGAACTGTTCGTGTTTCGGATTCTTGCGACAATTGTCGTAATGTTCCTGGAGATTAGCCTCTGGTCCATACACAACGTCTTCTTCATACGGCCCTGTGAAATACCTGCCTACAGTTAACACTCAATGACGGAGTTTATTTTTGCATTCATTCACTTATCTGAGATAATCCCTTCTAAAAAAATATAAATTATAACTCAAAACTTGTATATATTTAAATATGCTAATTTGTTTGTAACACATTAACTTTCAGAATTTTCTCTGTTTATTTTAATTGAATCTTTAAACAAAAATCTTGAATTTTTAATTACTATTCAAATTATTGATAAATGAAGCTATATTTATGCATACAGCTTTCCATAAGGTTCATACATTTTCTCAACTAATAACATTTAGCAGCATTATTTCTTACAGTTAGATTTACTTGACAGATAAAAACTTACAAAAGTCGTCACCGAGTTCTTCAGTACCTAGCCCAGATCTCTTTTTTGCGGTGTCATATCTTTAGGCTGCATCTTGGATTGTAACGGTGTTGCCTTTGATTGCATGTTTCGTCTCTTTGATGTTTTAGTCATTTTCTTTAATGTTCTAGGTCTCGTCGCACTTTTAATAGCAACTTCTCTAACATCTTTCTTTCTCTTCCTTAATGTTCTAGTAGATCCTACTGATACTTCAGCTTCCTCTTTTGTCTTTTTAGGTCTGTCTTTTGCATTTCTATACCTTTTTCTATCTCTTTCTTTAATTATTTCGGTTTTCTCCCTAGATCTCTGTTTTGGCAGAGTAATATCTGCTGACTGCATCTCGTCTTGTAACGATGTTGCCTTTGATTGTTTGTTTCGTCTCTTTGATGTTTTAGTCATTTTCTTTAAGGTTCTAGGTCTCGTCGCATTTTTAATATCAACTTCTCTAACATCTTTCTTTCTCTTCCTTAATGTTCTAGTGAGATAAATAAAATAATCAAAAAATTCAATAATTTAATTACGGTACATGCGATCATTCTGAAATTTTGATACATCATTTTTATTATCGGCATGAGTCTGCCTGCAAAATTTCAGCTCGCCAGCTTACGAGGAAGTGGGTTAAAAATCGATCCAAAGATTTTTCGGCACCGCCCACCCGCCTGCCTCAAGCAGACACCACGAGTTAATATAAAGGATTTAAAAAACAAACCCGTAAAAACAAAGTTTTTGACTATAAATCCCTTATATATGAGACATAACTAACAGTATTGATTATTTTCAAACATTTACAGACTGACACCGAGTGATGTCCCTTGTCTTTAATAAATGGGGGTGGGATGTGAGGGGGTGTCGGCACGACGGTCGGCGTCAACACGACGGTCGGCGTCAACTCAAACTCACGTGGAAGTGGGGAAAAAGAACAATAACAAAACAGTGAATTTAAATTACATACCTCATATTAGGATAAACTAAAAATGCATTAATTTAATTACGGTTCGTTCGATCGATCTGAAATTTTGATACGATGCATTGTTAGGTCAGACGGGTCCGTGTGCCAAATTTCAGTTCGATCGGATCATGGGAAGTGGGTCATTTTTTACTTCTGTTTTTCCGCCCGCCCGCCCGCCGAGCCCAAGACAGAGACGGCCGCGAAGTTAATATAAGGGATTTAAAAAGCCATCAAGCGGAGCGAATGCTATACACAATGACATCCATCTTCTCTGTTATTAAAATATATTTGCTCTTCAACCTAAAAAAGACAAAAGTAAACAATCATAATGACCGATTTAGCTTGAAGTTTTTTTTTAAAATGTGTACCATTTTGTTCACGCTGTCCCAGTGGCGTTGTAAGGGGGGAGGGGGACTACCCCGGGTGACATCATTAGGGGGGTGACACCAAATTCTAAAACTTTACTGTGTTGGATTTTATGTCAGAAAAATGAAGAAGAATATTTGTTTTCATCTAGAAAGAAATTAATAAATACAATGAAGTAGTTAAACCCGAAAACTTTTTATTTAAAAATTATCAATTAACTTTCAATAATGAAACAGTCCCAACACAAAAAAATAACATTCAAACAAATTTTTAAAAAAAATAAAAGAAACAGCTGCACCAGAGATATCTTTAAAGAGGCTGGACATGAAAGAGGTGGTGTCTTCTGTTTTAAAAGATATAAAGCAAACTGGATTTTGCATGGTCGAATAGCACTTCACTACTCCCTCCACCACAGTGGGGTGGGGGGAGGGGAACACGATTTTTCTAATTTAAAAAAATCAAAAGATGTGTTTTCTTTGTTGTTGTTTTCTTTAGAGGAAAATTATGAACTCAATATCTTTGATTTAATATTTTGTTTTATTTATATTTATTAAAGGCGTGCAAGCATAGATATGCATGTTTATATACAGGTAGTCCTCCGGTTACGACGGTCCCATCCTGACTTACGCTGTTTGGTGGTTACGAATGCGCCCCCATAAAGAATAATATTACGTGTTATTCCGTATTTTTTTAATTTAAAAAAAACACTTTTGTTTTTCATGGGGCAAGGAATTGTTTTCTCTATTTGAAATACCATATATAATCGTTCTAAGGCCGACCTTTTTTGGACAAAATCTAGTGGAAAATGGGGGGGGGGTCGGCATACGAGCGGGTCATAGGTGATTTCTGCATGTACATTGAATATCGGTGTTCTGAGGGAATAAAGTGGTGGAGGGAAGGTGTCTCCTCTCATGAACTTGTGTCGCTATGTCAAAGGAAGTTGTCCTCAATATCAAAATTGTGCTTAATCTGCGTGTATTACGCCATTTTCCCTAACTGGCAAACTCCATAAGTCGAATTTTTTCTTCCGGGTTCCTTTGAGTTCGACTTAGAGAGGTACGACTGTATATTGATGAAACATTTGGTGTTATTGGCTGACTTAATTAAAATTAAATATAAAAACATTTTCTTTTCGTTTTCATACAATAATAAGCCCTCTAGGGAATGCTATAAAAATGACATCCATCTTCTCTGATATTAAAATCTCTTTGTTCTTCAACCTAAACAAAGACAAAAGTAAACAATCATAATGGCCGATTTAGCTTGTACTTTTTAAAAAAATGTGTACCATTTTGTTTACGCTGTCCTATTATTTTTTGGAGTCGGCTTGCAAGCGGGTTACACACTTTTTATACTATTCTCTTCCTAAAGAGTGAAAAGGGGGGGGGGTCGGCTTATGAACAAACGGGCTATAGAACGAGTATATGCGGTAGATTTTATGTCATTAACTGCTTTTATATTTTGGGCGCGCGACGGAAAGAGTAGGCTTTGTTGTGTTGTAGGGCGAGGAAGATGCTTAGTCGGAATACATACGCTATTTTTGTTGTTTACACCCACTCCCTCCCTCCCTCTCTTTCTCTCTCTCTCTCTCTCTCTCTCTACTGTGTTATCTTTTTTTTTCATGCGGTAATTATTTTCTCTTTTGAAAATACTTCACCATAGGGGTGCGAGGGTTGCTGACAACACGGGTTAAAAAAAATGTAAAATTCTGTAAGTTCCCTTTGTTTGGCTCTGGAAGACTGGGAGGAGTTCTATGGGTTATGGTCAGTGCATAAATGGCGTCACGTGCCTAGGGGGGAGGGTGTCATCAGGGCCGGCCTAAGGGAATTGGAGGCCCTAGGTGAACTGAATTTGGTGGCATTAAATGTAATAGAAAAATAAAATAATAATTATGGAAAGATTCTTTTGCGAGGCCCCCACTAATGATGAGACTAATCGGAGGCCTTAGGCAGCTGCCTTGTTTGCCTATGCATAAAGCCGGCCCTGGTGTCACGATGTGACGATGTGTGACGAGGGGGAAGGGTGTGTTTAAAAAATGTGACCTCACTTCCAAAACGAGCAACTTTAAATAAATTTTCCACTTAAATATTTAATTTGTTATCATTTATTTATGACGCTTTCAATGACTTCACGCGTGTTATGATATTAGAGTGCAGACTTACACTAAGTACATATTTAAGTGACAAAAATTAATTTGCAACACGCTAATTTACATTTAGGAAATGCGGTTTTGGGGGGGGGGTGTCCAAGCTTTGTGACGTATTATCGGAAAAAAGGGGGGGGGGTCTAAGTTTTTGTGACAACGTATGACGCGGGGGAGGGGTGGGGTAAAAAATCGGCAACCTCACCTGACGTCATTTATGGATGCCCCTTAAGTCGTGAAGGGGTGACACCGTGAGCTACCACCCCGGGTGACACCAACCCTAGCGACGCCTCTGCGCTGTCCTATTATTTTTGGGGGTCTGCTTGCGAGCGGGCTACACACTTTTTATACTATTCTCTTCCAAAAGAGGGAGGAGGGTCGGCTTATGAACGAACGGGCTATAGAACGAGTATATACGGTAATGGATCTAAATCCGCACCAATAACAGATAACAGATCTTCCACAAGGAACAGTACTATTTCTCTTACTCTTTTTAATTTATATAAATGATTTACCCATCAACATCTCAACAGGAACAAAAGTAAGGTTATTTGCTGATGATTGTAAAATCTATAGAAAAATTAAATCAGATCAAGATAGCAAAATTTTATAAAAAGACTCAGATGAATTGATAAAATGGGAAACTAACTGCATGGAGTATGTCTTTCCATCCAGAAAGTGTCAACATTTTAAGAGTAATACTTTGGAGTAATAATAAATGAGAAACTATCATGGAATCCCCATGTCAATGAAGTTATTAAAAAAAGCAAACAAAACCTTAGGCTTTATAAAAAGAAACTTTTACAAATGTAAAAAGAATTTAAAACTAAAATGCTACCTCACTTTGGTGAGGCCTGTACTAGAATATGTATCTTCTGTATGGGACCCATAAACCAAAGAAAACATTGATAAACTAGAACAATCAAAAAAGAGTTTCCAGATTCATTACTGGAGAATATTCAAAATTGCAAGAATAACACCATTAGTTAAATCACTAAACCTGGAAACACTAGAGGATAGAAGAACCAAGAATAAAGTAGTAATAATACATTAAGCGATTAATTCTAATTTAGAAATACAACGCATCGATAAATTAATAAAACCATCAGAAAGACATAAGGATAAAAACAACTTCCATATTCCCTATGCAAAAACAAACACACACAAATTCTCGTTTTTCCCGTCCGGAATTTGGACGTGGAATGGGTTGCCTGAAGAAACCATGAAAACCAACACGTTATCTATATTTACAACTCTAATAAGATGCAGGACTAGACACAAAGCATAGGCAAGCGTAGGAAGCAACAAAATCTTCTGTATAGAAGGAGCGTCTGTAACAGATAAGATAAGATAAGATAAGATAAGATAAGATAAGATAAGATAATTCTTTCTATAATTTTTTAAAAACATTTTAAATAAGAAATCAAAAAGCAATTAAATAAACGTTTTCATTTAAACCATAACATTAGTTATTCATAAACAGAATTCTATAGGCGATTAACAGTTGGTTACCTGTTTATCTGTTAATTTGTTGCCTTTGGTCAACCTTGTAAGTTATAATATAAATTTACGAATTCCCACAATGAACTTCTTTAAGTCGAATCACAACGGGTTCTCCCGTTTAGGATACTGAAAGTTGAGTTGTTGTAATTATCTTCTTCTTATCTTATCTATACAGACGCTCATTCTATGCAGAAGATAATTGCGTCCACAGACCATGACGGATGATCTGTTGGCGAGTGATGCAGCGATCACAGGCCACGGCTATGAGCCGCTTAACTGGTGTTAGGTACTCATACGGAGCTGGGTGATTCAGGGACGCCCTAGGCCCTGGGAACAAATCCCTGCCTTCACATGGATTCGAACCCGTGACCATCGGTACGCCAGTCGAGTGCGCTGCCACTCGACCACCGAACCAAGAGTTGGTGTAATTCTTCAAAACTTTTCGTTGTTATGTAATTTCTTCATGTAATATTTTCTTTTCGAGCGTTAAAGGAACAGAAAAAAAGAATTAAACACCATTTCATTCATGTTGTTAAAAAAACGCTAATACAAACAAGATGTGCAAAGTACAAGCTGCAAATAAACTTTGAATAGTTTTTTATAAAGAGAAACATCTTCAAATGAAATAAGAATATAAAACTAAAATGCTTCCATCAATTTGTGATACCTTTACTAGAATTACTATGTTCTGTAATGCACACATCCAAAAAGAAAACATAAATAAACCAAAACAAATTTTAAAAAAATTGCAGTCAGATTACTGGAAAATATTTGAAATTTACAAGAGTAACAACATTTTTAGTCAAACCATTAAACTTAGAAACGCTAGAGGATTGATAAACAAATTAAGGTTGTAATAATACATGAGGTAATTAATTTTAATTGTAAAATACAACACAACTCTTATCTAATTGAACACTCAGACTTGTATCAAAAATGTGTCTTGTTCCATTCGCAAGAACAAACACTTGTAAATCCTTCATCTTGTCTGCAGTTTGGGCGTGGAATGAGTTACCTGAACGAACCAGAAAAACCACCACACTATTCACATTTAAAAGTCTAATAAAATTGTAAGATCAAGATAGATTGTAAAATAAAATATATGTTGGTAGTCAAAACACATTCAATTTTATAGATATATTCAAAATCAGTCATTTGTACGTGTAGGCTTGGAAGATAAGCCCACTATTGAACCGGTTCCTTCCTGAAAACGAATTTTATAAATGTGAGTAAATACTTTGCTATTCAGCTTGATGAGACCACTGATGTTATTAGTAACTAGCAACAAAACCCGTCCAAGGACGTGAATAAGTGTAGGGTGACCTGTGAAGTTCATGGAAGGACATCACTACATTACCCACCCCCGTCTGTCCAGAGACTGTCCATATACCCTACCCCCCCACACCGCCGTCTGTCCAGAGACCCTACCTCCCCCCTCCAAACACCGCGGTCTGTCGCAAGACCCTACATCCCCTCCACTACATGTGTATCACGTCAATAAACAACCCTGTAAAAACAAAGTTTTTGACTATAAATCCCTTATATATGAGACAGAACTTAAAGTATTGATTGTGTTCCAGCGCGACAAACATTTACAGCCTGAAACTGAGTGAACTGCTCCTGGTGTTAAATACGAGATGTGGTCACCGATGGCTGGCGTGAAGTCAAGTGACCCGTAAAATGTAAACAATAGCGACCGCTACATATAGTTTATTTATAGAGATAAACTAAACATGCATTTATTTAATTACGGTACATTCGATCGATCTGAAATTTTGATACGATGCATTGTTAGGTAACACAAGTCTATGTGAAAAATTTCAGATCGATCGCATCACTGGAAGTGTGTTATTTTTTACTTTTGTTTTTCCCTTGCCCGACGACGAAAGTGATGACGACAAGATTTCGAAGTTAATATAAGGGATTTAAAAATTCTATACATTATAGTTATAACAACATTACCCACCCCGTCTGTCCAGAGACCCTACCTCTCCCCCCCCACACCACCGGTCTGTCCAGAGACCCTACCTCCCCCCCCCCACATCACGGTGTGTCCAGAGTTATAATAAATAACCCGTGAATACAAAGTTTTTTATTACAAATCCCAACGCGCACCGCTAAAAATAAACTCTTGAAAAAAAAACTGCACCAAAAATAACTCGTTTTGAACGTAGTTCAATATGTAAATGAGACATAATTTTTATCCGCCAGTGATTGGCTGTATGAGTCATATGTGTTTGAGGGACCAATCGCTATCGATGACCGCACGTAACATAGCCTTTTATTATATAGGATGTGCAGCTTATGGTATATGTTTGCTTTAAGGGTTTTCAAATAATTAGAAAAAGGAAATGTTATTTTGTGCTCCTCTTGAATTGCGATGTCAAGAAATGTTAATGAATACCTTGATAAGGTTAATGTAAAATTGGAAGATTGTATTGATGTGTCTGTTGATGGAGTTCCAGCCATGTTGGGTCGTGGAGCTGGTTTTTCGGCTTTTGCAAGTGAGAGGAATCCCAAAATTGAAGTTAACCACTGTATGATCCATCGTAAAGCTCTGCTTGTGAAACATTTGGAAACAAAACGCAGTATGGAACAAGTTAGCTGTCTTTTTTTTAAAATTTGGCATTGAACTTGGAATATTGTGTATTATAACTTTTGACCACATCACGCTCAAAGAGAGGTCCACTGTTTACTTTCCAGTTAGTGATGTGCATAATGTCCATTGGATTGTAGTTGCCATTCGATGTGACATTGCGGATGTACCAGAAGAACCTCAAGGGTTGGCAGAGGCACTTCTTGAACATCAATTCAATAATAAGGCACGCATTGAATTTTCAAACAAAGCAGATCTGACACATTTTTGGATGTCAAATGCTGAAAATTCTTTCAACATTGCACATGAGAATCCCGTCATAATTTTGTTAGTTTTGCAACAACGTACCTTTGTGAACAAGGATTCTCCCCTCTAGTGAACATAAAAATAAAGCTGCGAAATAGATTGGACACTGAAGACAGAATCCAACTTACCAAGAGATCAAAGACCCACATTTCGATGTAAGTGTGTCTAAAATGAAGCAATATATTTTCTCACAGAACTGAAGTGTAAGGAAATTTAAAGAAGAAATCTTAATTTATATCAAATTTATAATTTCAGTTAGTTTTTTAAGTCTCTATGTGTTTAACGACTTTATCACATTATGTCATAATTATCATTATAATGGATCGGTCAGTGCCGTTAGGGCATTAACCATTATAACCTTTATATATTCGACTTTAGACTTGTATAATTGTATCAAGTAAATTCCCCCTGAAATATGGATCCTCCATGTCGTTTTGATTTAAAATATCTACGTATAATCCTTTTCAGTTTCAGATTTATTTTCAGACACTTGTCAGGCTTCTAAAACTCACCAGAATCATTTTCGCTCCCCATAACCCCAAGTCGTGTGCACAGGACCTCGTGACTTCAGGTGTAATGTCAACATAAACTTTAATAATTTTGGGGTAATGGGCAAAAAAGTTTGCCGACCCCCGATCTAAACAGTTAACGAAACAGTAAATGAATGCAGGTCGTGAGAACTATAGTTCGAAAGAGTTTATTTGACAACTTCAAAAGGTTGACAGGATTACTAAGGTCTAAGGATAACTAAATAAATGAAAATTTTAACAGCAAACAAAGTGTACAGTGTCCATAAGCACTCTGCATATCGTTCTGTCCTAAATGTCTTTTTCTCCTAAATGTCATTCTTTCCTAAATGTCGTTCTCCCCTAAATTTCGTTCTCTCCTAAATGTTCTCAGTAGTCACAAGTCACGTTTTCCGTATATAGCAGACCAAAGAAAGCTATGTTTGTGACATAATATAGAAATAACCAGAAATATAAGAATAAAATAAAAAATATAGCAATGCCTTGTGTTCTTATATAGTACTAAGATTTTTTTAATTTTTTTTAATAAATAAGATAAACGTAATTTCAGTTAACGATTTATTAACATTACTTTTTTAAATTCTTATTTGTATTAAATAGTAACATATTTTGGGTTTTAAATACTTGGTCAAATAAGGTACACCAGTTATACTCAACTGTACCAGTTTTTCGCTTGTTACCATCGCGGAAGTGTACTTATCAACTACCCAGTGTTTCATGGTTCTACCGCACGGGAAATATGAGAATTTGTGATTTTCAGTTTTTATATAGCTCATATAAGGAAAAAACTTCATTTGGGCCCCCGGGCCCCATGAAATGATAATTTAATTTTTTTCGCCTGTTACCATTGCGGGTTTGTACTCGATAACTTCCCAAAGTTTCATGCTTCTGCCTACTCGGGAAATAGGAGAATTTGTGATTTTCAAATTTTATATAGGCCATATAAGGAAACAAAACTTTTTTGGGCCCCCGGCCCCCATGAGTGTAAATTTTAAAATTCTTTTACGCCAATTTTGGTCGCGAGAGGATACTGAACAACTTCCCAAAGTTTCATGCTTCTACCTACTGAAAACTGTTCAGTAGTATTCATACCTTCTTCATTCATTGCCCAGCTTTCTTATATTTCTCTCCTTTTTTCCTGGTTTCCCCAATACTTTATGTCTTCAGTTGTTAGCTTTCTTTCATTATTTCCAAATTTTCTTTAATTGGTCAATTTTCAATTAGTTTTACTCGTTTGTTTGGAATTTGAGTCACACGTTTAACATTGTTTCTTTTCTATTCTTAAAGTTTTATTGGTTCTTCTTCTGACAGATCTTTTCTTGTTGAAAGCAATCCACCTGTCATTAAAACATCAAGAGTTTTATTCTGTAAAAAATAAAGACAAGAGACTAATCACAAAGTTTGAAGAAAAATATTCTGCTTCTATATCAACGGGTATAAATCTAACATACGCAACTAATTTGTTATGTATGTAAAAGCTTAGCATGACGTAATGTTGCTTTAGCGAGGAGATACAAAAAAACAACTAATTAATTGAAATTGAATACTTAAATGTCATAATATTGCATTCTTTAAATTTTAAAACTGGAACACTAAAAATTAGACATTTTTATTTATTTGCTATATTTCAAACATCTAATTCGTTATATAGCAAGTATGCAGACTTGTCAGTGAAAGCTAAAAAGGATAATAAGTTAAGTCCATGATATCTGCACAAATAAGTTTTTTAATCGAACCACAAGCATATCTTTTGGCTAATGAGTTTCTTTTGCTATGCGTTACTTAAAAAATTGAAATTAAAAAGTTATATGATGTAAAATCAGTCGTTAAAATAAGAATAAACTTGAGAGGGTTACGATGTTGATCCAAAATATGAAAATTATGGTTCGAAGATATGCGGAAATGTTCCAGCCGGTTACAAAAATTAAAACTACTTTTTTCACGTGTTCACAATTTTAGAGCTCACATCAGTCATATCTTCGCATTTACTTTGTTTGTGGTCTACTCAGAAGCTAAACGTACTGCTCTCGGTGTTTCTTGTCGTTTTTTAACTAAACACTACCTAACATTTACAAGGAACAAACTAAGGCTTAGTTTTCGAGTGTTAAGTGAAAACGTCTTTAATTTTTGATGAAATAAGTTATCATTGACTTTATGTTTATTTGTCTCTAAAAGCAGACAAACTACACGGGGAATCCAGCAATGACATCAAATTGATTTATTTTCTAACTGCATAGAAAAAATTCAAAATATTCTGCATAACAAAAATAATCGTTATATTGCAAAATATTTTCTTGATATTACCATTGCCAAGGGAGGAAGAAACAAACCTCCTTAGACATTTTTTTTTAATACGGCGAAAAAGGCTTTTGCTTTACATTCTCTTTTATTATGTTATTATACTATATTTGTCATTTATAAATACATTTTTCTTATTAAAAACACGTAACAAAACAATTAGGGGTAGCATTTTTGGGACTGGAACGGATTAATGGCATTTCAATTAATTTCAATGGGGAAAATTGCTTTGAGATATGAGCAAATTGACATACAAGCAAGGTTACGGAACTAATTAAAATCGTATAGCGAGGTATCACTGTATATGTATAATGTATATATATATATACATATATATATATATATATATATATATATATATATATTTATATATATATATATATATATATATATATATATATATATATATATATATATATATATATATATTATGTGCGAACCAAGTAAACGTAAATACTTGTTGAAACTGAAAGTGACTTTCCCTGGGTTCCAATAAATACTATCAATAACATTGACATCTACATGATTGTGTGTAACAGAGCAAAGATGAACTACATTTAAAGATTAAGCATCATTTATAATTTTTGAATAATTAATAATAAAAAGTACATGATTTAATAAATAGTTTTTAAATTGTCAAAAAATGTATTCACTATTTTTCCTTCAAATGATTTTATTTTTTCTCTTCTAGAAATTTTTTTTTCTTTAATTTTATTATTATATAAGTAAATGGGACGCGGTGGTCGAGTGGCAGCGCACTGGACTGTCGTACCGATGGTCACGGGTTCGAATCCGTGTGATGGCAAGGGTTTGTTCCCGGGGCTAGGGCGTCCCTGAGTCACCCAGCTCCGAATGGGTACCTAACACTTGTAGTGTTAGGCGGCTGGGTAATGCGTGGAACCCACAAAGACGTGGCCTTTGAACGCTGCATCACTTGTCAAAAGATCATCTGTCATGGTCTGTGGACGCAACTATCTTCTGCATAGAAGGAGTGTCTATATAGATAAATCAAATCAAATGAACAGGCAAAATATAATATTTAAACCTTAAGATTAGTTAATCATTTTAAAAAATTATTTGCGTTTAACATTTGTTTACCTGTTCATCCGTTAATTTCCGTCTTTGGTTACCTTTACGTTATTTAAACCATAAACGACTTCTAAGTCGAATCAGAATGGATTTTCCCGTTTAGGATTCTGAAAGTTGTTTTAAAATAATTCTTCAAAACTTGTCGTTGTTATATAATTTTTTGCCTGTAGCACTTTTCGTATCAAACGTTAAAGAAGTAGAAACAGATAATTAAACATCATTTCATTCATGTTAAAAAAGATAATTTTAACTAATAAGAGGTCAAGTAATTAAGAGTAATAATAAACTAATTAATCAAAAGTTGCAAATAAACTTTAGTATTTATAAATATAAACTTTTTCAAATGTAATTAGCATATAAAACTAAAATGCTTCCATCAGTTGGTGAGACCTATATTAGAATTAGTATCATATGTTAGGGACCCTTCCGAAAAGAAAACATAATTAAACTAGAACAAATTCAACAACAACAAAAAATGGCTGTCAGAGGCTTTCCTTGGGAATATTCAACATTTGCAAGAGTAACAACATTAGTGAAATCATTAAGCTTAAAAACGCTAGAGGATAAATAAACAAAATTAAAGTAGTAATAATACATAAGGCAATTAATTTTAATTGCGAAATACAACACAACTATAATCTAATAATTGAACATACAGACATTTCAAAAATGTGTCTTCTGCCATTCGCAAGAACAAACATAAATCCTTCATCGTGTCTCCAGTTCGGGCGTGGATTGGGTTACCAGAACAAACCAGAAAAAACCACAACAGTATTAAAATGTAAAACCCTAATAAAGTAGAAAGATCAAGATAGATTGTAATATACAATATAAGTCGGTAGTAAATACACATTCAGTTCTTTAATAAAATATGTAACTAGATAATATGTGTAGCCGAGTTGTGGCTAAATGGTCTGCATATGCAGCACACACTAACTAAACAGTTAACCAAACAGTAAATGAATGCAGGCCGTGAGGACTATAGTTCGTAAAAGTTTAATTGACTACTTCCTAAGGTTGACAGCATTACGCTGGTCTAAGTAAAACTAAGTAGATGAAACTTTAACAGGAAGCAAAGTGTACAGCTTTAATACAGCCTATGCCCTACTAGTGTCACTAAGCACACTGCATGTCGTTCTCTCCTAGAAGATATTGAGAGATAAATGCAGTTATTTGACTTTGACTTGACTTATCTATACAGACGCAGAAGATAGTTGCGTCCACAGACCATGACAGATGCATGAAAGTTTGGCAAGTGATGCAGCGTTCACAGGCCACGGCTTTGTGACTCAGGGACGCCCTAGGCCCCGGGAACAAGCCCTTGCCTTCACACGGATTCGAACCCGTGACCATCGGTACGACAGTCCAGCGCGCTGCCACTCGACCATCGCGTCCTAGATGTCGTTCTCTCCTAAATGTCGTTCTCTCCTAAATGTTGATCTCTCCTGAACATGGTTCTCCCCTTAATGTCGTTCTCTCCTAAATATTCTCCCTAGTCCCAATTCAAGTTTTTCTTATATTGCTGGCTAAAGCTATGTGGGTGACATACTATATCGCACCCCTGCATCGAGCCATTCAAGCTCGAAGTCTTTCATTCCCTTTCCCATGTCCCCGTAATTTGCTCGTAATGTCTCATGTCCTATTGTCCAGTCCGACGACACTAAAAATTTCGCTTCCGGTCTCTGTCAAAACCGTCATTGTTCAAAGCTACCGCCAGAACCCCTCTCAAATATTTCACATTCCAGGTACAGCCCCTTCGTTACACGCTCCACCCGCTATGATATGGGGGCTGGGGAGATGGAGAGAGGATGCGGCGTCGAGCCCTATGTTTTGGGGCGTACGCTGCTTTGTGTGGGGACTGAGGAGATGGAGAGGCACACTGCCTCAATTGTATTTCAAAGTTAACCAGAAAAATAAGAATAATATATATATTTTTTAAATAGCTTTGCCCTGTGTTCTTATAATAAAGTGTTGTTGTTTTTCAATAAATAAGTTAAACGTAATTTTAGTTATCTATTTATTATCCTTTCTTTTTTTATAATTTTATTTCTTGTTATATTGTAACATTTTCTTGGGTTTTAAATACTTGTTCAAATAAGGTCGACCAGTTATACATCAAATATTGCTACAGCAAAGGCGAATTTCAGTAATTACAACATGTGTTGTCTCTCTGTATGACGACCAGAAGAGGAAACTTGCTATCGAGGTGACTGTTCCTACAACAGAGGGAAACTTGATCTCATCTAAATGTACATATTTCCAATAAATTGTGATCGATATAATTTTTTTTAAAGATTTCATCCCCACAACCTTTTGGCCAGCAAGATGATTCTAAAAAAACTGGCCAATCCTCGTGGCTGACCTTCTAACACAGCAGGTCTTCAAAAAAAAATCATCTTTTTGCTTTCCGGAGTGATGAGTCTTATAGATATGCTTATTAGAAGTCAGTTTCCTACTATGAAAGTACTAATGGGCACAAAAGGTTGCAGCCGTAGCCGTTCCAATAACTTTCCATAATATATGATCGACGTAGCAGTTATTTCCCTCGTGAGATATTGTAAATAAAAGATCGTTTCACTGGAACAAGTCGCAACTTGATGTTTGCAATTCTTTGCAACAGGTTTAATAAAAATCAACGTAGGAGAGATAAGGTCATCGCCTAGAGACGAGCAATATCCCTTATAGGATCTGAATTATAAAATGAGTAGGTACGTTGACATCATATATATACATACATATATATATATATATATCGGTATCCTTCCGTCTCGAGAGACGATGGTGCATCACCGTTGGGTTGGGTTGCATTTCCTCGTGTGGCAGAGCAGTCCTATCCTTGAGTGACAGTCTTTTCAACAGCTTTTGCACACGAGTTCTTTGCTTCCCAATGTTTCGTCCTTTCTCCTAGCTCTTCTGTCTGTAGCCTCCTCCATCCTTCGTTCCTCGGCTGCTATGACGCCCTCTTTGACAACAGTGCGCCACGTAGATCTGTCCTCTGCTTTGCATTCCCAGTCAATTGTGTTTATTCTGGCTGCTTTCATGTCTCTCTGACAGACGTCTTTAAATCAGAGACGTGGGCGACCTGTCTTCCTCTTTCCCGATGCCAGTTCTCCATATAGGAGGTCCTTGGGGATACGACCCTGGCTCAATCTTTTTACATGTCCTAGCCATCTTGGGTGTCTTTCACTACTGATTGAGAACATGCTTTGGATATTGACACGTATCAGGACCTCACTATTTGGCACTTTGTCCTGCCATTTAATGCCAAGGATGCACCGAAGGCACCTCAAGTGGAAGCTATTAAGCATGCGCTGATGGGATGTATAAGTGGTCCATGTCTCGCAACCATATAGCAGCTTACTGATGACGCAGGCTCGATAGACACACAGTTTGGTTTTCTCCGTTAGCTTGATGTTTTGCCAAACCTGTTTATTTAGTTTAGCCATTGTGGCAGCTGCTTTGCCAATTCTACTGTTTATTTCGTCCTCAATGAACAATGAGTTGGAAATCTTGGACCCCAAGTAGGTGAAGCTGTCCACAACCTCCAAGTTTTCATTCTTGATATTGATGGTAGGAGGAGAACATGTGTCTTGCGCCATGATGTTTGTCTTTTTCAAGTTTCAAGCTGATCTGCAGACCAAATTCTTTACAGACATTGGAGAAGCTTGACCATATGGATTAAAAAGAATTCACAATTTAACGTAATTGTAGTATTCTTTCTACAGTTGTGGTTTTAACTTTAACATTTAATACACTCTTCTTCTTATATCCTGTATTTTTGTTTTATAATTGCCCCCATCTTTTTTTCCTTTCGTTTCTGTGTTTTTGTATCTTTACTTAATCATTATTTTTCCATGAGATGGTATGTATTATGTATTATATAATGTTTAATTTAATTTTAATACTTGTGTTAGTTTTTTGTACTGATAGAGGCATTAGCCGAAACTTCTACTTTTTCATTAGTCAAATAAATATTTAATTTATTGTTTTGATCAAAAAATTCATTTGTGCATCTTGTATTATATTTCCAACACATGGTTTACTTTCTGTCACCATCACCAGAAGAGCACAGTTTTATCTTGAGGCTCTGAAGTGCCCAACTGAAATCTGGATTGGTAAGTTATAGCCTTATCTTATGTTACATTTTACATTACAGACATAACACGTACAAATTCTCCCTCCTTGCTTTAATTTTGGCGCGGAATGGGTTGAGTAAACAAAACAGGAAAACCAACGAGCTAACAAAATGTAAAACCCTAAGACAAATGCAAGAATAGATATAAATTGTGGATAAGCGTAGTACGCAATAAACTTGTGGTTAAGAATGAGCGTCTGCAATAGATGTGACCTTCACCTTAAAGTAAAAACCTGAAAAGATTAACCTCGAATAAAAACAGCAACACAAATGTAAAAAGTGTGTTACCAATGACGCTTTTTTTAATGCATCTAACCATTTATGAAAGCGTTTATTTTAAATGTCGGTAATGGGACCTCTAAAACAAATAGACCAGGACTAGTGTTAGACTATAAAATAATTCCAGGACTGTCCGACCATGATATTGTTAGGGTCACCAATACAATAAAAACTAAAATTAATAAGATACCTAGAAGAATAATCTATCTTTGGAATAAATGTAATTCAATAAAACTACACCAATCAGCGGCTAACTTCCAACAAACTTTCCTAAGTAAATTTAACACAAATAGCCCAGTAGAAGAAATTTGGAAAGATATAAAAACAAATCTAAAAACTATAATGGATGAGAATGTTCCAACAAAACTAACATCAAATAAAATTAACAAATGCTGGTTCAATTCTAGATTGAAAAAGCTATGCAAACTAAAAGAGAACTTATTTAAGAAATATAAAGCTACCAATTCACATAGGATACACAAAAAATACTTAAAGATTAAACACTTGACACAAAAACTTAGTCGGAACCTCCAAAATGAATATATAAACAATGTAATTACCAAAGATAACAATAAAAACTTATGGTCCTTTATCAAATCTAAAAAAATGGAACCTTCAGGAATAGCCACACTAAAAGGCTCAGATAATAAAACCTATAATGATAATGAAACTAAAGCTAATATCCTTAACACATATTTTGCATCATCTTTTTCTGCCTCAGGCGACAAGGAAGTTTTAATAAATTTAAATAAAATGGAGGAAATAGGTAACATAACTGTAGATGAGATAGGTATACATTCACTCCTAAAAAACTTAAAAATAAACAAAGCTACTGGCCCAGATGATTTGCCTGCAAGATTATTAAAAGAACTAAGCAATGAACTGTCCCCAATCTTTGTAGTTCTCTTTCAAGCCTCTCTAAACCAGGGTAAAGTGCCCCAGGATTGGAAATTAGCTAATGTAAGTCCACTCTTTAAGAAAGGGGATAAATCAGACCCTGGTAATTACAGGCCTGTATCACTTACTAGTATCACCTGTAAATTACTAGAACACATAATATATAGTAGAATAGTTAACCACCTTGACAAATATAATGCTCTATGCCCACATCAACACGGCTTTAGAAAAAACAGATCATGTGAAACACAATTAATAGGTTTAATAGATGAACTATCAAAAGGCTTGGACAAAAATGATCAAATAGATACAATATTACTAGACTTCTCAAAAGCATTTGACAAAGTTCACCACCTTAGTTTACTTAAAAAACTTAACTACTTTGGAATCTCAGGTTCCTTACATCACTGGATCCAAGACTTCCTTTTGGGCAGGGAGCAAACTGTAATAATTAATGGATCTAAATCTGCACCAATAAAGGTTAACTCAGGAGTTCCCCAAGGAACTGTGCTAGGTCCCTTACTCTTTTTAATTTATATAAATGATTTACCCAACAACATCTCAACAGGTACAAAAGTTAGGCTATTTGCTGATGATTGTATAATCTATAGAACAATTAAATCAGAACAAGATAGCAAAATTTTACAAAAAGACTTAGATGAATTGATAAAATGGGAAACTAACTGGAGTATGTCTTTCCATCCAGAAAAGTGTCAACTGTTAAGAGTAACAAAGAAAAAGAAACAAATAAATTCAAAATATTACATTCATGGAAAAGAACTGACCCAAACTAAAGATGCAAAATACTTAGGAGTCTTAATAAATGAGAAACTATCATGGAATCCCCATGTCAATGAAGTTATTAAAAAATCAAACAAAACCTTAGGCTTTATAAAAAGGAACTTTAACAAATGTAATAGAGATATAAAACTAAAATGCTACCTCACTTTGGTGAGACCTGCACTAGAATATGCATCTTCTGTATGGGACCCATCCACCAAAGAAAACATTGATAAACTAGAACAAATTCAAAAAAGAGCTGCCAGATTCATTACTGGAGAATATTCGAAACTGACAAGAGTAACACCATTAGTTAAATCATTAAACCTTGAAACACTAGAGGATAGAAGAACCAAGAGCAAAGTAGTAATCATACATAAAGCAATTAATTCTAATTTAGAAATTCAACACAAAGATAACTTAATACAACCCTCAGATAGACATAAGGATAAAAACACCTTTCTTATTCCGTATGCAAGAACAAACACATACAAGTTTTCCTTCTTCCCGTCCGGAATTCGGGCGTGGAATGGGTTGCCTGAAGAATCCAGGAAAACCAACACTTTATCAACATTTAAATCTCTAATAAAAATGCAGGACTAAACACAAACCATAGATAAGCGTAGGACGCAATAATCTTCTGTATAGAAGGAGCGTCTGTAAACAGATAAGATATAAGATAAGATAAAACAAGAAGCCGTGTCGTCATTACATTAAGGCGCTAGTGCTTTTGAAATGCGTTGTTTTTTTTTATAAATGACTTCAAAATTGTTGAGCGTTTTCGTTCAACTACACGAATTTATCTTATCTTATCTGTTGAAGACGCTCTTTCTATACAGAAGATTATTGCGTCCTACGCTTATCTATAGTTTGAGTTTAGTCCTGCATTCTTTTTAAAGTTTTAAATGTTGATGAAGTGTTGTTTTTCCTGGTTTCTTCGGGCAACCCATTCCATGCCCAAATTCCGGTCGAGAAAAACGAACATTTAATTTCTTTATCCTCTAATCTTCAACGTTTGTGCTACTATCGAGACATGTCGTCCGAAATAGCTCTTGGCATCAATATGAATCTGATTAGGACGTTTCTACAGACTAAAAAAAGCAGAAGTTTCTTCTCCTGATAATCTATCGCCAAAAAAAAGCCGTCAACAATATCAGGTAACAAATGTCACGAATTAGTTGTATTACTTTGTAATGAACCATAACTCTGGATGACAACGGGAAGTAATTAACGCAGTGCCCTAAAGAACAACCATCTCTTCGAAATAAGAAGCACACATTTAAATAAACATCACAGGAAATTTAAATTTTTTAAAAAGCAATGAACGAGGCTGTTACTGTTAGGTTACTCAAACCTTTTATTTAACATGAACTCTTTACGATAAAATAAACTTTTAAAAAAAAATAGTCTTATTTAATCAATTTAAAATTTAACTTGAAATCTTTTCAGTTCCTCCGGCTCATACTCAAAATGGCACACCACAAAATCCACTAACATACGTTGATAAAATATAGTCACATTTAATAATTTAATTTATTCACATTTTATATTTTCATTTCACCCCCGAAAAATCCTGGACTTCCAGAAGGAGAATATTTTTTTTCTTATGAAAAATAATAATCCCTGGTATTTACTAGACGTTTCTTATATCGCTGGATATCATCGCAGCATTTCCGTGGAAATTTTGAAAAAGTTCTACCATAGATCTTACTTTAGTCAGAAACTTTAGCAATGCTCAATCTGATATCTTATTTGAACCAGATACCCACTATGAGGTAACATATTTGTAACAGGTACTTTAAAAAAGTTTCCATCAGAGATCTTGTTTAAAAGCGTACCCACTGCAGTTGCCAGCAGCTGTCCCCGTACTGTGGAGGTGGTCAGTTGTCCAGTCATCTCTACCAAACAGAAACACTGTGGCCCCACTGGATCCGGGGCATGTACAAGCTGTGTACAGGTATTTCGAACATGTGTACGAGTTGACAAGCTTTTGGAGGGTGTAGCAGCACCTGTCATCGTAGTCATCATCATAAAACTCATCAGAATCATCAGAATAATCATCATCATCATTGTAACTTTCATCAAACTTATCATAATCCCTGGAGTGATCATTATACTGATCGTCAAATTCATCATAATTCCAGTCATCATTACTAAATTGGTCATCATTATCATCATAATTCCTGTCATCATTACTAAATTGGTCATCATAATCATCATAATTCCTGTCATCATTACTATATTGGTCATCATAATCATCATAATTCCTGTCATCATTACTATATTGGTCATCATAATCATCATAATTCCTGTCATCATTACTATATTGGTCATCATAATCATCATAATTCCTGTCATCATTACTATATTGGTCATCATAATCATCATAATTCCTGTCATCATTACTATATTGGTCATCATAATCATCATAATTCCTGTCATCATTACTATATTGGTCATCATAATCATCATAATTCCTGTCATCATTACTATATTGGTCATCATAATCATCATAATTCCTGTCATCATTACTATATTGGTCATCATAATCATCATAATTCCTGTCATCATTACTATATTGGTCATCATAATCATCATAGTTCCTGTCATCATTACTATATTGGTCATCATAATCATCATAATTCCTGTCATCACTATTATATTGGTCATCATAATCCTCATAATCCCTTTCATCATTAGTATATTGGTCATCATAATAATCATAATCACTACCATAATCAGTGTACTGGTTATCATTATCATAAACATTCCTGTCATCATCATTATATAGGTCATCGTCAATGCTACAATTTTCATATGGGTCACTATAGTTATCATCTTGGTAGTCATCTGGGTCAGAATTAACATATACTGTCGTAAATTCCTGTTTTACGATGTCCGTCCGGTTCGTCCACTGACCAACAGAAATTTGTTTCGGACACCCGTGTGGATGCGAGACTATAATGGCGAGTTTTTCTTCTTCTTTGTTGCCTTCATATTTCTTAAATACTTTTTGACAAAACCTCTTGTATTTCTCCACCGTACCAGATAGGCCTGCAGCGAAATCGAGGTCATGGGTCGCACAGAATAAATTACTGACGTCACCCTCAACATCAGCCTTGGCTGACGTGCCAGAGATTGAGGTTACTTGAGACGTGTCACTGTCACAGCCGAATGAAATGGTCGTATGTTCAGCCTCTTCGTCATCAAACACAACATGCGTAGCTGTGGCAACTCTTATTTGGGCCCACTCTTGAACAGCTGAAGTTTGTTTACAATTTGAACATGGACAAGTTTGGCCATCGGTCATTGTGAACTTTTTCACTTGAACCACACGTCCACTGCCAAATGAGATAAAACCTTTCTGTCCTCGACGTTTCGTAAGAGGATATGGTTTGTCATTGAAGAGTTCGGGTCTGTTGTTACTTACATGAGTCACTGTCAGTTTAACAGTTAGATCAGCTAGTGTCTTGACCAGTTCAAAAACTGACTTCTTATGGTAGCGAGCAGGAAGATTATCAGGCCCAAAAGATGTGACTGGAATGAACTGTTCATGTTTCGGATTCTTGAGACAATTGTCGTAATGTTCCTGGAGATTTGCCTCTGGTCCATACACAATGTCTTCTTCATACGGCCCTGTAGACGAAATGAATTTTTAACTCAACTTAGGCAGAAATGGATTGATGACGTAAAATAATGGTTGGATATCAATTTTAGAACGACCAACAGCATATAAATTGTATGTACTTTAACAAATGTTAAATGTTGTGCCTCAATCAAATAATCCTTGCCAGGTAATATTTAAAATCTCATCTTTTAAAAATCATAGATATGACAACAACAACACAAATTTGTATTTAGTTTCGAACGCGTGTGTCATAATGTCAATAAATATTCAGGCCTGATACAATAGAAATTATTGATTTAGAGACAGACCTTTCATAGAAAATAAATGTCACTAACGCTCTAATTAATAATGTCAACATTATGCCGTTTCAATATTAATATACTCTTTCGTGCGGTTTATAATAATATGATTTTAGAGTTCATTGTTTTTTAATGAATTATAAACATGTGTTTACCAATAAGTATCTAGATTGGTTTACTTCTTTAAAAAATGTAAGAAGAAAGAGAAACAATGGTAGGTTTTCGAAAAAGTATATAATACTTACATAATAGACAAGTTACGCTTTAAAAACATTTTGTTTTGTTATGTTAAAAGCCCTTGTGTAATGTCCTTTCTTAAAACTGTAAGAAAAAAATTATTTGGAAATCCCCTAACCTTGGGGGAAATAACACGCCCGACGGCCTAAAATATGTAATCTGACAAGTTCATTATTTCTTTTGCAACAGATTTGGATGGCTCTTAACCCTCACCAACCTCTCCCCTTTGTGAAGAAGAAATAACGTAAGCGGACAATGATGAAAATATATCAGTAAGATAACACTACAAATTTGATCATTAAAATGGGAGGGGGGATAAGCAAGTTTTGACACCTTCTTTTTCAGAGATAAGACAATTGTGAGTTCCCGAAGTTCGGAAAGAAGGACACTCGATCAAGATACCAAAAACAAAAATACTTTTGCGTACACATATGTAGAGTGGGGCTATGTAATTCTGTTGGTAGGACGTCATTTTATCCAAGCTTGCATACAGTTTTTATTTAGTTTTTATTACAATATTATCTTTCTTTTTTTATTCTCGGAATTGAACCCCATAGACCCCATAAATAGTAAAGGTCCGACGAAAGGGCCATGTACCGGATTAATGATTTGTTTTTTGTATGTTTTATGTAACTCGATATACGTGACATCTTAGAGTTCCATGTTAACATACTCACATGAGTCGTTGACACGTTGTAAACTTTCTGTTGTCTCTGCTTCTTCAGTTATCTCCCCTCGTATCGGCTCTTTGGGTTCTTTTACTTCATTCATAATTGTCTGCCTCATTTCCTCTCCAGCTTTAGTGGCTTTATTATTATCTACAGTGCTTTTTTCTCTATGATCAGTGGCATCCTTTCTGAAATCTTTGGCACTCGTTACTATTCCAGATGCGCTCTTGCATATTTTAATGGTGAACTCTTTTTCTTTAGCGCCTTGGACTCTTTTTTCGCTTGGGTTTCTTCCTTCATGATTTTGACCTTCTCTTATTACTTCACTGGGAATTTTGCTTTCTTCAGTGGGATCTTTTCTTACTTCGGTCTGACCTTTTCGTATTTCAGTCACATCCAGTGTCACTGGAGTAGCATCCGTTCGTAGCTTAGTTGTTTCCCTTCCTGTTTTAATGACATAATTTGGACCACGAAAAGTCTCCGTTTGAATGGTTTCAGATGGAATGTTTTCGTCTTTGAACATAAAACATTCAATATTCCAACTTTGAATGGTTGCTTCTTGAATGATCCCACTATAAATAATCCCATCTTGAATGGTGCCATCTTGCATTGTCCAATCTTTCATAATTCTACAGAGATTGGCAACACCATGAATAGACTCAACTTGAATGGTCCCACCTTTAATTTTCGCATTTTCCATAATTCTACCTGGAATGGCCACACCATGAATAGGTTCAACTTGAATGATCCCACCTTGAAAGATTCCACCTTCCAAAGTCCCACCTGGAACTCCACAACTTCTATTTTTCCCACCTTCAATAGTCCCATCTGGAACTCCGCAACTTGTATTTTCCCCACCTTCAGTAGACCCACCGGGAACTGCCCTACATATATTGTTCCCACCTTCAATAGTCCCATCTGGAACTCCCCAACTTGTATTGTTCCCATCTTCAATAGTCCCATCCGGAACTCCCCAAATTGTATTTTTCCCACCTTCAATAGTCCCACCTGGAACTCCCCAACTTGTATTTTTCCCACCTTCAATAGTCCCACCTGGAACTGCCCCACTTGTATTGTTTCCACCTTCAATAGTCCAACCTGGAACTCCCCAACTGGTATTATTCCCACCTTCAATAGTCCCACCTGGAACTCCCCAACTGGTATTTTTCCGACCTTCAATAGTCCAACCTGGAACTTCCCCACTTGTATTGTTTCCACCTTCAATAGTCCAACCTGGAACTCCCCAACTTGTATTGTTTCTGCCTTCGATAGTCCCTTTTGGAAATGCCCAACTTGTATTGTTTCCACCTTCAACAGTCCCTGCTTGATTGGGTCCGGCTACACCAAAGCGAGCAGCTGATAAGTTTTCCATTAAGTGACTTCAATCTTCCTATCGATGACGAATGCAAAACAAATATCTGATAAGTGCAAAAAAAAACGTAAATAGAATTATGATAATTCATGATATAGAAAATGTTGTGGAAGGACATATTTTTCCCCGAAACCTGGTGACAATAAGTTGAGTTTTTCTTTGAATATATAGTCTGATAAGGCTTTAAGCAAATAGTTAAAAGTAGTGTCTTCTAAAAATGTCGCATATACATATGTTTTTGTATATCAATATCATCCATTTGGATAACACATAAATACATTTGGAGAAGATTACAGGATTAGAGGATACAAATTACAATGCGTGAGTATCACGTAGACATGCATAAAAAATAGGGGTCTACCGATATGCCTTTTTGCCGATATTACCGATACCGATATTACCGATTTTTTTTTGCCGATATGAGTATTTGTTCGGACAAAAACCAGCGGTAATATTTGATGACGTCATTCTTAAATTTATCACTCGTAATTATTTATCTTTTTTATTAGGGGACTACCGATATGCATTTTCGCCGATGTTACAGATATTTTTTTTCCGATAGGAATATTTGTTAGGACAAAAACCAGCGGTCTTATTTGATGACATCATTCTTAAATTTATCACTCCTAATTATTTATCTTTTATATTAGGGGTCTACCGATAAGCATTTTTTTCCCATATTACCGATATTTTTTTCCGATATGAGTGCCGATATGAGTATTTGTTAGGACAAAAATAACAGCGGTCATATTTGATGACGCCATTCTTAAATTTATCACTCGTAATTATTTATATTTTATAATTAAGGGGTCTACCGATATCCAGTATTGCCGATATTACCGATTTTTTTTTCCCGAAACGAAGTTTCCGATGTGTTTACAAGTTCAAGATCATGACCTACATAGGATTCATAACCAAACTAACCGTCCTTTATAAAAATGTACAAACAAATTTAGGAAGTTCTTTTGAAACTTCTAATTCTAACCAATAGTTTAATGGCTTTTGCACACGGCCACCTTTATGAATGAAACAATGAGAACAAAGCAATAGTAATAGAATGAAAATGAGGTTGAAGGTTGAATGGTTGCCAATGACAACAAGTCTTCGCACGGTACATTTTGTTATTCCATACGAAACGAAATGTTTTAGACATCTGCGATTCTGCGTGCATCTTTGCTATTAGAGCAATTACGTGAACATAATGTTTACATGTTATACATTTATTAGAGCAATTACGGTATACTTGGCATCGGCACTATTTACACAGTATTTCTGAGCATACGAAAATCGGCCGATACCTAAACAATATCAAAGCACATGGCACACTGTATCGTGGCTGCACATATTAATACTAGGACTCTTTTGACTATTTCAATACCGGTATCGGGGTCGATATATTAATTTGTCGAGATATTGTAAATCTAAGTGATAGTTTTTTTGTTTTCGTTTTTTTGGGGGGTCAAAATGTCATTTATTATGAAATATCGGTGACGTCAATATTGGGACCTTTACATGCTACCGATACCGATATTGCCGATATCCAGATATCGGTGCCGATATATCGGCCAGCCGATATATCGGTAGACCCCTAATAAAAAATATAAACTCTTCCTTAATTTTCTGAAGGGTGGCATTGGCCCATTTTCACACACCCTAAAACTGTTTAGGGTCGGAACTGAATACATTGCCCCGTCAACTTTTCCAAACTATTCCTTCATTGCTCGCTTTAGCCATCATCTTTCCCATAGCTATTGATTCTCGTGTAAATAACGCAATAACGCTCTTTCTCTATTGCCATTTTCAAAGTAATACACTTTCACCTTTGAATATCTTTTTAAATCCTTTATATTAACTCGTGGTGTCTGCGGCCGACCGACCGACCGACCTTGCTTGATTGCTTGCTTGTCGCCAAAACTTTTGATCGATTTTTAACCCACTTGCTCGCAAGATAGCGAGCTGAAATTTTGCAGGCAATTTTGTACCGATGATAAAAACAATGTATCAAAATTTCAGATCGATCGCATGTACCGTAATTAAATTATTGATTTTTTAGATTATTTTATTTATTCCTATGTATCATGTTATTTTTTGAGATAGAGCGTCGCGGTGCGTATTATATTGAACAACCTTTCTGTCGCGCAATAAGGTGCGTATTTTATTGACAGCTCTTTTTATAAACATATTCCTGATCGGTGCGCATTATATTAAACATGTTTTACGACACAACTGAAATTTTGTATTTCTGGATGGTCTGGCGCTGCGTATTATAATGAACATTCTTTTAAATTCTTCTCGTACATAAAGGATTTATAGTCAAAAACTTGGTTTTTTACGGGTTTTTCTTATTACCTTCTAGCATAGACATTTGCCCTCTCTGTTTTTATACGTTCATAAGGTTTATAAACGCCCCGGTGAGTGTGTGTATGCCAAGGTTGGTTTGGGTACGCCCATGTAGGGTAAATTACTTGCTTGTAGGGTTAGATATTCTTTACCCGCCCTCACAAGAATAAACGGGCCGATCGTCGTCAAGTCTAAGTGTACGGCTGCTGTTCTACAAACAATAATCATTCAGCTAAAACAGTTGATTACATCAGATAACTTTACTGACGTCATAAATGTCAAGTTCAAGGTAAGATGTTCATTCAGTGTGTTCATGTCACGAGACCTTGACATATCTTTCTGATAGTAACTAGGTTTTATTTTCTTTTTCTTTATAAGTCAACAGCCTGGGAAATATGTTGAACTTCGTGGCTAGAAGTGGATGAAAGCTAAGTAGCTTTCATTTCTTCAATGTTAGACTGCGTTTCTCAGCAATAGAAAGTTGTAACAGAAAGTTGTAATTACATAAAATGACTATTACTGGTATCTTTTTTATATCAAATGTATCCGAAAGTAAATTACAAACCTTTTAAAAACTGTATGTATGTATTTAAGAGTTGATCAAAGATTATATAATTGAAAGATAATTCAACTTAAGTCAAATTTATGTGTTATGTCCACAACTTTATGATTATTTTAGCGTTGCTCAAATGACAAAATACCTAATGAGGGACCAAATGAAACAAAATCCTGTCAGTCAGCTATTGGTCATTTTTGTCAATAGACGCTAACTCTTGTCAGTCAGCTATTGGTCATAATGTTCAAATGACACAAATCCTGTCAGTGAGCTTTTGGTTATGCTGGTAAAATGACACATTCTCCTGTCAGTCAGCTATTGGTCACTTTGGTCAAATGACATAAACTCCTGCCTGTCAGATATTGGTCATTTTGGTCAAATGAGACAAACTCCTGTCAGTCAGCTATTGGTCATTTTTTTCAATAGACTTAAACTCTTGTCAATCAGCTATTGGTCATAATGGTCAAATGACACAAATCCTGTCAGTGGTTATGTTGGTCAAATAACACAAACTACCTTTAGTCAGTTATTGGTCATTTTGGTGAAGTGAAACATTATCCTGTCAGTCAGCTATTGGTCATTTTGCTCAAATGACACAAACTCTTGTGAGCAGGTATTGGTCATAATGGTCAAATGTCAAAAACTCATGTCAGTCAGCTATTGGTCATTTTGTTCAAATGACACAAACTCTTATCAGTCAGCTATTGGTAATTTTGGTCAAATGTCAAAACTCATGTCAGTCAGCTATAATTATGTTGGTCAAATGACACAAACTCCTTTCAGCTATTGTTTCTCTTAGTCAAATGGTACAAACTTCTGTGAGCCACCTATTATTTTTTTTTGTTCAAATGACGCTATGTGCAAAAGAGAAGATATATATTTCAGATTGCAATTGATATTTCTAGTGATATCTTTAGTCCTTAAAAGAATATGTCACGCTATTTTACGCCAGAGCTGTGGTTATTGAAAACTATGTCTGTTCATTACTGTTTGCTGAAGAGCGATTGCCTTTTAGACACTAGAAATTCAAACTACCTGGGAAAGAGTCGCAACAGCAACCGTTACTGGGTCACTGAGATATAATTATGATAGACTTTACTTAATATAACATAATGAGAACATTTTTTTTAAAAAGTCATTTATAATATTGCCATGTATATATATATATATATATATATATAATTTATGCTAAACGTATTATTTGATTTCTAAAATTTCTTACCTGGTTTTTAGACGGTAAGTTATGTATAAACAAGTTTTATCTTGTTATTTTTAGTAAATAAAATGATAATAAATTGACAAACAAATTATAATTGAGTGGTTGCTTCCTTTAACATCGGAGAATGTATATGTTGGGGAATACCCTGTTGTAATTCTGAAACAAATTATAAATGGGGAAAGCCCTTACAATTCTTCTTATCTAAACGGATGCATTGCATCACAATTATTTTATTAATTTTAGCCTATGTTTACGTCTGACATTCATTTAACGTTATATATTCATAAATTAAAACACCCTTACCTTTGCCAAATTTGAACCGATTCTCCTTCGTCACCTGCCCTCAGGTAACACAAACATCTGTACAGACTGTACCTTCTACGCCAGCTTCTCCCACTTTTTAGCATTGCGGACCGGCAGAAATGTTTTTCATTGCAACAGGGACCGGTGAACTATTTCCCCTGTACTGACGTGGTAGCGAAATGTCCTTTCTTGGTAGCTTCTGCGGACCAGCATCGGATGGCCCAAGACCGGCACAGGTCCACGGACCACCACTTTGAGAAGCACTGTTCTACGCTACGCCCCAGCCCATCCGACCATGTGTAATGGACTCTATCCTAATGTCTCTTTGAACCTTCAGTTCCAAACCTGTTTCTGATTCCCATCCCTCCTATACCTTTTTTCTACCTCCTATTAAACATAATAAATCATTTTGTTTCTTCGTTTTGCTTGTGCCGAATTTTAGACTCAAAAAATTGATTAAGCTATTCAGTGAGAGGATAATTAATTTTTATAGGGCGGCGGAAATTAACGATTAATTTCTCGATTAATCGTTAAAAAATTTTAACGATTAAATTTTTAAAAATGATTAATCGGCCCATCAATTACAAATTATTGGAAGTCAAAAAGAAAAAAAAATAGTGGCCGATAAATAATAATTTCCTGACGATTACACGAACATTTTGGTTTTAAACAATTGACTGACGGGAATGTTTAAAATGTTGATAAAGTTTGCCTACCATGGTTCTAACACTTCGCCTGCTTATCAAACTAAATGAAAAGCGTATTAAGCTAATGGCAGTAATGGTGTCTGACTCAGAGACAACAAATGACGACACCTCTTCTGATGAATTACTGCCTTACAAAATGGAGATGAAAGTTCCTGAATCCATTAACCCTTTACAATGGTGGAAACTTAATGAACATCGATATCTGATAATGTCATTCCTTGCCAAGAACGTTTTGAGCATACCAGTTACCTCAGTTCCACGTGAATGATTGTTCAGCTCAGCTGGTTATATTGTCAATTAAACCAGCTCATCGCTTGAACCAAATAATGTAAACACACTTGTCTTTTTGTGTAGTTGGTTTGATTGCATATAAAGGAGATATTCCAGTGTTATTTAGATTTCAACAAGAACGTTTTATAAGTGTTACTAATGACATCATAAATTTTATTTTTTGGCTTTAAACGAAATTAATGATTAATTAATCGTTAATTTTTCAAAAGTTAACGATTAAATTTAAATTAATCGTTAACAGCCTTAATTTTTTTATTAAACAAAAAACAAGCAAACAAATTTTTTTTTCAAGTTAAAAATATAAGATTAATTTTATTAAGAAAACAAAAGCAATTAGTAAGAGTGTATTCACAGTCCATTACAATACGAGAGGGCTCACAGGTTTCCGCGCGCACTTCAGTGTCACACTATGTCTCAGTCAGTTCAGGCGTGTTCTCCCTTCTAGGATCAATAATCAAGTCTCCCGTTTTTTCCAGAGAAACTAAACCAATCAACAATAATTCATTATATTTTCTATCTTCAACCTCTACATCAACTTTTTTAAAATTAAAGGGCAACTTTATTTTTTCATACACACACACACGTACAAAAAAGACATAACAAAACAATTTGTAATGAATGGGAGTTAAGTGGTAGATCTGACGGACTGAGCTACCACTTCAACACATTCCTCATTCACGAAGGCCTTGCACCAGCCCCCAAAAGCTAAACCAGGAAGACCATTAAAATTCCGATTATTTGATCGTTTAAATTTATCAAATTATAAAAATCCGACAGTGACAAAAATAAAAACATCATCATCATTATAATCTATATAAATAAACACCCTCAATTATCACTGATTGACTCACTCATTCCGTAACGCTAAGGGACATCACTCTGCTTTTTTAAAATTTAAAATAAGCTAAGGGACATCCCTCTGCTTTTTTTAAAAATTTAAAATATAGACTTAAAAATCATTATATGACTTCATTGTTTTAGCTCATATTTTAATTTTGGAAAAGGTAACTATGTAAAAAGATGATTTGAGGATTGTTAATTATAAAATACTTTGTGTACATTTCAGGAAGTTTAATATTACGTATTTATCATACAAGGAAAAGTTAGTTGGGCTTTTGAAAAAGGTGGGCGCCATAGGTGCCCTAAAAAGTGGGCGCCGCAGGCGCCACGGCGCCCCAGCACAACCTAGTATATAATCATCATCATCATCCTATATAATAAAAGGCTATGTTCCGTGCGGTCATCGTTAGCGACTCGTCCCTCAAACACATATGACTCATACAGCCAATCATATTGAACACGTTTACGCGGACGTTCAAAACGTGTTATTTTTGGTGCAGTATTTCTTCCAAGACTTTATTTTGAGTTATGCGCGTTGGGATTTATAGTCAAAAGCTCTGTTTTTACGAGTTATTTATTTTAACTATAAGAAATATAATTTTTGACGTGATGCATATGTATGCCGGTAGGGCGGCTGTTTGAGGGGAGTTACAACATGCCATCGAATGGTGGCGGAACCTCCTTGGACGGGCTCTGTTGCTCGTTACTTAATAAAAGTCGAATATGACATGAAGTGAGGTATTTTAATGATGCCACTTCCTTGGTTTCTTTCCTGCACTTCGGTTATTGAGGCGAACCACCATCTCTAAACATATCTTTGTTTATCATCTGGTCGTAAATTATTCCTTTTACCAGGCTAAGAAAAAAATTCAGCTGTACTGTGATTTTAAAAAAAAATAAGTGGATATATTATTAAAGAAACCTACTGAAAAGTTTTTCCAGTGACTGAGCTTGAGAGTGTTGGCACTAGTAAAAAGAATACTCTAAATTAAAATATTAAATTTTTAAAAAAACTTCATCAACGTTTTCGAAACAGTATCAGTAAAAAAACAGACCCAAAAACTTTTGCGAAACATTTGTAGTTTATGCCAGACCCAATTACCTATTGAAAGTGGCGGGTTAGTTTAATGATAACAATAAACAGATTTTAACGCAAAAAAAAACACAACTGCTGATTAAATTAGTAAACAGAGGCGGCGTTAGGTACGCACGAGGCCTGGTGCAAAAATTACCCCACGGGGGCCCCCTAGATTAGATCAATTCTTGCGCAAACTCAGTAGTGCAATATCTGCCGGCTCTTTTGTTACTAAAATATAGTCTCAAGTCTGAAACGCGATTGCCCCAGCTGCTACCCCCCAAAAGGCCGCTCCTGTTAGTAAAGTAAAAGTACTGAATCTACATAATCTCTTACCAATTACTTTGTTATAGGAATCGGCAATTGAAATTCAGTTTTGAGGTCGAAAGTTTTTTTTTACCAATTAGCAGCTTTCTTTGATTAAAAGACACACTTTCTGAGCCGTGGTAGTGCCGAGGTTTTAGCGAGTCGAAGTATGGAAAACCACCCCTTCTCTGTGAGGTTAATTTTCAGTAAGAGGCATGGATAAGGGGGGGGGGCTAGCTAGTAGTTCCCTTGATGAGCCTTATGATCAGGGATGCTGACTTTTTTGTACATGTAGTATTTACAACCATTCTTTTTTGCAGGAAATAAATATCTTGGCAATACCTATATTTTTAATGCCAAAGTCAAAGAAATGTTTCCAGAAATATTTAATTTCAATGACACAATAGCAAGCATTAAAGCTGATAAACTTTATAAGTATTCTAAATTCTAATTAAAAATTGCTTGCAACTAAAATCAATTGCTAAGCTAATTTCTGTTGACCAAATAACTGTTTCACAAAAAAAGAAAATGCAACTGAACACTTGTAAAAATTTGAAAAAAAATATTTTATTTAACATATAAACAAGACATGTGTTTTGATTTGAGATATTTATTAGTTTTGATTTAATATTAGGGCTGGTACTGATTTTAAAAAAAATTGTTCGATTAATCAGTAAAAGTAATTAATTTTGATTAATTATATTTTATAAGGCATATATAGATGCCATTAAGTCGCGATTCCTTATTTCGCGAAAGCGATTAAGTCACGGTAATTCCATGGCTCCCAAATTTTGTGACGTAACACAGCAAATTCGTTCTGCTATGCAAGAAATAAGGGAGAAAAACCTTTTTGTTTATTTATGCACGTCTAAATAAATAATTATAATACGAGGGAAAAGTGTGTAAGTAACAAAACATATACATTATTTATAAATTGGAAAAACATATAAATTATTTATAAATTGGAAAAACAAATATTTAAAATATTTCTTAAATTTTAATCGAATTTTAATCGATCAAATTAATTTTAATCGATTAAAATGTTTAACGATTAATTAAATCTATATTATTTTTATTATTATTATTTTATTTTTTTTAAACAACAGTATTCTACGTTATAACGCTGGTTAATACTAAAATATAAAGAATTTAAGAATACATTTCAACTTAAGAAATAGGTTTTTATATGTTACATAAAAAATAGATTTTGGCAGTCAATACACATTCAATCTTTTACAAAAGTATAACTAAATACTATGTAGTATTATTTCAATGTTTGCCACAAATATAATATCAAAATAATAATATTGAATTGCCCTGTTTGTTTTAATATCTTAGTTTTGTTTTTGTGTAACTTCAGGTTGCGACCTATTAACATTACTATTTGTTCTTTAGTGTTGTAATTTTGTGTTATTTGCTTGAAATCATGTTAATTTTTATTTTCATTACATTGTAACTTTTCTTTGGTTTTAAATACTATACTTGTTCAAATAAGGTCGACCAGTTATACTGCAAAACTGCTAAAGCTAAGAAAAAGTTCATTAATAACAAAATGTGTTGACTCTCTCTATGACAACAAAATTGACCCGCTATCCAGGTGATGGTTTCTTCAACAGAGCGAAACTGGTGCTCATGAAAGTGAACATATTTCCAACACATGGCTTACTTATTGCCACCATCGATACATGAACTCACTTTGAACATGAGAAATGAAAGTACCGAAATGAAATATTCATTGATCAGTTATAATCTTATAAGTCTGGACACCCGGCATGGACGTGTTGCCTGATCAAACCAGGAAAAGAAGATATCAACATTAAACATTCTAATAAAAATGCATCACTAGACATAAACAATGGATAAGCGTAGAACGCAAAAATCTTATTATATAAGGAGCGTCTGTAATAAATAAGATAAGAAATCATCATACAACAGTTATATAGTTTCATATTTGGAAGCTTTTAAATACTAAACCAAACTTGTTTTAGAAGGGGAATCATCATAATATAAAAATATTTGTAATGATAATAATAATAATAATAATAGTAATAATATTAACAATAATAACAATAATTAAAATAAATATAAGAAGAAGAAGATTAGAAAATGTTCCTTTTAAGTTCGTTGGTTGAAGTGCAAAAAAATTAACTTGTGTGGAAATTATCAATTCTTTTTGTGCAATATTTTACATCTCACAAACACACATATATTGTCGTTATCAAAATTTGCTGTCCTATAACTCTAAAGCAGGTGTGGGCAAAACATTTTAGGGTGAGGGCTGCATTAGTAAAATATGAATCGTCAAGGGGCCGCTCCTAACCAAAATTTATCCTCTGTTCAAGTACAAACATCCATCTTTAACATTTTTTTTCGATATTACTGCAGGCTTCCGTGGGCCGCAAAGAACTCCGTAGCGGGCCACATGCTCTTGGCTTCCGTAGGAATCTATTTGAAACACAGCTACACACTTTTTAAAAAAAAGCAGAAGTTTTTGCTCCTGATAACATTTAATGCCCAGAAAGCTATGAACAATATCAGGTATCACATCTCAAGAATTTGTTGAAATACTTTGTAAAGAACGATACAGCGGGAAGTAACAAGCGCAGTGCTTCAAAGAACAAGCATCTCTACGAGGCAATTAGCAAACATTAAATGAACATAATTGGAAATTGAACATTTTAAAAATAAATGAACGAGTCTGAAACTGTACTAGCAATTACATTTAACATGCACTCTTTCCAAAAATAATTTTTTTAAAGTATCACTAAAAAAATGTCTAATTTAATTTGACTTGAAGTTCCTAAAGCTCATACACCGAAAAGCATACCACAAAACTAACTTGCACTCGTTCATAAAATATCATCTACTTCCCTAGTTACCCACTGTACTTTTGGCGAATAATGAGACTATGAGAATGAGAATAATTTTATTCTTAAGAAATAAGCATCCCTGGTATTAATTTTTTTTTAACATTTCTTGTATCTCTGGATTTAATGATTTAATTTGAGCTCGTCAATGGAAATTTAGAGAAATTTCTACAAGAGAACTTATTTCGGCCAGACACTTTGGAAATGCTCTGATATTTCTTAACCATGCTAGATACTTTGGAAATATTATGAGAAAAAATATTTGCTTTAAAAATGTTCCATTAGAGATCTTGTTTAAAAGCGTATCCACTCAAGTTGCCAGCAGCTGTTCCAGTGCTGTGGAGGTGGTCAGTTGTCCAGTCATCTCTACCAAACAGAAACACTGTTGCCCCACTGGATCCGGGGCATGTACAAGCTGTGTACAGGTATTTCGAACAGGTGTACGAGTTGACAAGCTGTTGGATGCTGTAGTAGTAGTAGAGGTAACTGTCGTCGTAGTCATCATCACAAAACTCATCATAATCATCAGGATAATCATTATCGTCATTGTAACTTTCATCATAATCATCATGATTACAGTCATCATCATCATTATGATGGTCATCATAATCATCATCCTCCCTGACATCATCATTACCAGGGTCAGCAAAATCATCATGATAGGGGTCATCATAGTCATCATTATTCCTGTCATCTTCTTCATTACACTGGACATCATAATCATCATTATTCCTGTCATCTTCTTCATTACACCGGACATCATAATCATCATAATTCCTGTCATCTTCTTCATGAAACTGGTCATCATAATCATCGTTATTCCTGTCATCTTCTTCATTAAACTGGTCATCATAATCATCATTATTCCTGTCATCTTCTTCATCAAACCGGACAGCATAATCATCGTTAGCTCTGTCATCTGCTTCATAATACTGATCATCATAATCATCATTAGTCCTGTCTTCTTCTTCATAATACTGGTCATCATCAATACTATAATTTTCATATGGGTCATTATAGTCATCATCTTGGTAGTCATCATGCTTAGCTTTAACAAATAAAGTTTTAAATTCTTGTTTCACAATGTCCTTCCGGTTCGTCCACTGACCAACAGAAACTTGCTTCGGACACCCATGAGGATGCGAGGCAATGATGACGAGTTTTTCTTCTTCTTTGTTGTTTACATATTTCCTAAATACTTTTTGACTAAGTCTCTTGTATTTCTCCACCGTACCAGCTAGGCTTGCAGCGAATTCAAGGTCATGGGTCGCATAGAATAAATTACTGACGTCACCCTCAATATCAGCCGTGGCTGACGTGCCAGTGATTGAGGTTACTTGAGATGTGTCACTGTCATAGCCGAATAAAATGATCGTATGTTCAGCCTCTTCGTCATCAAACACAACATGCGTAGCTGTTGTCACTCGTATTTGGGCCCACTCTTTAACAGCTGAAGTTTGTTTACAATTTGAACATGGACAAGTTTGACCATCGGTCATTGTGAACTTTTTTACTTGAACCACACGCCCACTGCCATATGAGATAAAACCTCTCTGTCCCCGACATTTAGTAAAAGGATATGGTTTCTCGTTGTAGATTTCGGGTCTGTTGTTACTGACATGAGTCACTGTCAGCATGACAGTGAGGTCAGCTAGAGTCTTGACCAGTTCAAAAACTGACTTCTTGTGATAGCGAGCAGGAAGGTGCTGAGGCCCAAAAGATGTGACTGGAATAAACTGTTCATGTTTCGGATTCTTTCGACAATCGTCGTAATATTCCTGGAGATTAGCCTCTGGTCCATACACAACGTCTTCTTCATAAGGTGCTGTTGACGAAATGAAACTTTAATTCAAGTTAGACTGTAAATGATTGAGTATAACTATTTGTTTATATATATTTATAGCACGTCCAACAGCATAACATTGATATTAAACATCATTTTAATTGCAATTGTCTGCCTATTTTTAAATCCATTATATTAACTTCACCATCTTGTCTGTATGCCCTGGTCCCACCCGTGGAAAAACAAAAGTAAAAAATTACCCACTTCCCGTGATCCTATCGAGCTGAAATTTTGCACATAGCCGTTTGTCACCTAACAATGCATTGTTTCAAAATTTCAGATGAATCGAATGTACCGTCATTAAATTAATGAATTTTTAGTTTATATCCATGTAACCATCTGTTATAGTTGACCTCCACTGCTCACTGGAAGTTCACTCCAGCCCTCGATGTCACGGGGTCTGTCGTGCGGTGCGTATTATATTGAACATAATCAATGCTTTTAGTTATGTCTCATATATAAGGGATTTATAGTCATAAACTTTGTTTTTATTGGTTCTATAATTAAATTTTTAAGCCGGAAACAATCGAAAACCTTGATTTAGGGACAGATCCTTTCAAAACTATAGCCGTTTTAATTTCAAGATAATTGTTCCTCTGATATATATTATCATAAGTTTAGAATTCAGCGGTCTTTTAAAATGAGTTATAAGGAAGTGTTTACCTAAAGTTCCAGAATGCGTATAATTAAAAAAGGAGTGTGGATAGAAAAGAATAAAAATAAAAACAAATTTAGAAAAAGTATAATAATATGCAATGATTTAAAAATTTTAAAAGTCTATTATATTAACTCGTGGCGTCTGCGTGCTTCACTACTTGTCGCAAAAACTTTAGATAGATTTTTAACCATTTCCCAGTATTCTATCGAGCTGAAATTTTGCAGGCAGACTCGTGGCGACGATAAAAATAATGTATCGAAATCTCACATCGATCGAATGTACTGTAATTAAATTAATTAATTTTAAAAGTATATCTGTGTATCTCTATGTGACATGTAAATATTGCTGCTAGACAGTCGCGCGATGCGTATTATTTTGAAAGCGCGGTGCGTATTATATTGAACATAATCAATACTTTTAGTTATGTCTCAAATATAAAGAATTTATAGTAAAAAAATCTTTAGTTTTTTACAGGTTTTTAAAATTTCTTTATAAGACAGAAATTCATTAGAAATTTCCTATTTTTTGGGAAATATCACGCTTGATATCATAAAATAAATGATCTGGCGATAAACGTGGCGCATATTGGCACCATTCTTACTGTTCCTCCAGAAGTGGAAACCTCTTAGCCACCACCAGCACCCCTCTTGATGAGAGAGCAATAACGCAAGCGGATAAGGACGCGAATATTTTGTTCAGATTACACGACAACCTAGGTGACGAAACTGTGGGGAAAATGGGGTGGGGGGGAGGCAAGATTCTTCACCTTTGTTTGAGAAATAAGAAAAGTTTGTGTTCCCAAAGTTTTGAAAGAATAATACCCCATCAAGATACCGAACTAGAAAGTTATTTTAAATACTTATAAGTACAAATTCACAGAATAGATCCGAAATGTCATAGTTGCATATAATGCGAGCTCGCATACAATTTTTATGTAGCATTCATTTTAATATTATTTTTCATTTTTTATTTCAATCGAACCCAATAAAATGACCGTTTAAATAATCCGTAGGTCCGACAAAATGGACATGTGCTGGATAAATAGTATGTTTTTTGTAACTCAATATGTAAGAGTACTCAAATTTCCATGTTAACATACTCACATGAGTCGTCTACGCGTTGTAAATGTTCTGATTTCTTTGCTTCTTCAGTTCTCTCCCTTCCCATCGGCTCTCTAGGTTGCTTTACGTCATTCATAGTTGTAGTCTGTTTTATTTCCCCTCCAATATTATTGGCTTTCTTACTGTCTACGGTAGTTATTTTTCTTTGATCAGTGGCATCATTTCTTAATTCTGCGGCACGCGTTATTATTCCAGATGCACCCTTGTTTATTTTAATTGTGGACTCTGTTTCTTTAGTGGTTTGGATTCTTTGTTTGCCTGGGTTTCTTCCTACTGGAGTGGCACCATTTCCTTCTCCAATGGAATCTTTTCTGGCTTGAAAGGGACCTTTTCGTACTTCTGTGGGACCTTTTCTTACTTCGTTGAGACCTTTCCTCACTTCGGTTGGACCTTTTCTTACTTCAGCGGGACCTTTACTTACTTCAGCAGGACCTTTTCTTACTTCAGTGGGACCGTTTCTTACTTCAGCGGTAACTTTTCTTCCTTCAGTGGTAACTTATCTTACTTCAGTCCCATCCAGTTTAATTGGGGTAGCATCCTTTCGTAACCTAGTTGTTTCCCTTCCTATTTCAATGACATAATTTGGACCATGAAAAGTCTCCGTTTGAATGGTTTCAGATTGAATGCTTCCGTCTTTAAACATCACCCAATCTGTGGTCCCACTTTGAATAGTTTCAACTTGAATGGTCCCACTTTGAATTATTCTATCTTGAATGATCCCATCTTTAATTTTCCCATTTTCCGAAGCTCTACCGTGAATGGCCACACCTTGAACTATTCCACCAATGTTCCCACTTTCAGCTGTCAAAGCTTGATTGGGTCCGGCTACACCAAAGTTAGCAGCTGATAAGGTTTCCATGAAGTGACGTCAATCTCACTGTCGATGGTAAATGTAAAACAAATATCTGATAAGTGAAAATAGTTACAAAAGTAGGATATGATAGTACGTGCTATGTAATGCTTTGTTGAAGAAAACTTTTTCCTCATAAGGTTTTAAGCGATTAATTAAAAGCAGTGGCTTATATGTATGTATATATGTATATATATATATATATATATATATATAATATGTATATATATATATATATATATGTATGGCATCTGTCCGTCTACGAAAGACGATAGATTTATCTTTATTATCTGCAGCTCTTGGTGTGGCTGATGAGACCAATCCTTGAGTGGCAGTCTCTTCTGCATGACACACACACGAAAGCAGTGGGGCAGTGTTTCCTGGCCTTTCTCCTCGCTCTTTTCCCGACTGCTTCTGCCCTAGTTTGCTCCTCTGCTCTTAGTGATCCTTCTTTCACTATAGCCCGCCACATGGACCTATCCTCTGCCAGGTTTTCCCAGTTTTGTATATCAATGTTGGCTACTTTCATGTCTCTCTTGCATATGTCCACGTATCTGAGACATGGCCGACCAACCGACCTTTTCCCTGTCGCCAGCTCGCTGTAGAGCACATCCTTGGGTATGCGACCACTTTGCATCCTCTTGACGTGTCCAAGCCAACGGAGGCGTCTTTGGCTTAATATTGCTGCAATACTACTCATGCTTGCTTGAGCCAGGACCTCTGTGTTGGGGACTTTCTCTTGCCATTTGATGTCTAGGATGCGGCGCAGGCATCTGAGGTGGAAGCTATTGAGCCTTCTTTCATGCCTGGTATAGGTGGTCCAAGACTCGCATCCATAAAGGAGTGTGCTCAGTACGCAGGCCTGGTATACCTGCAGCTTAGTCCTTGCTGTGAGTTTGGCATTGGACCAGACTCTTTTGTACAGTCTAGCCATAACAGTTGCTGCCTTCCCTATCCTGCTACTTATCTCATCTTCCAGTGAGAGGGTGCTCGAGATGTTCGATCCCAGATAAGTAAAACTGTCAACAGCATGTAGGTTGCAGTCATCAATGGTGATAGTCGGGAGAGAGGCAGCATCCTGTGCCATAATGTTGGTTTTCTTTATACTTATGGTCAGGCGAAACTCTTTGCAGGCAGCGGAGAAGCTGGATACAAGGTTCTGCAGGCCGTCTGCTGTGTGGGATATTAAGGCGGCATCTTCTGCAAATAAGAGCTCGCGCAGCAAAATCTTCCTTATTTTGGTCTTGGCTTTAAGTCGGGCAAAATTGAATAATCTCCCGTCAGCTCTGGTGTGTATGTATATCCCCTCGCTGTTGTTCTTGAAGGCATACTGGAGTAAGATGGAAAAGAATATTGCGAATAGAGTAGGTGCCAACACGCAGCCTTGCTTTACTCCACTACTTACTGGGAAAGCCTCGGAGGTGGCACCGTTATAGCACACTGTGCCCTGCATGTTTTCGTGGAATTGCTTGATGATGTTAAGCAGATGTGTAGGGCAGCCTATTTTTACTAAGATCTGAAAAAGGCCGCTTCTGCTGACAAGATCAAAAGCTTTAGTTAGGTCGACGAACGCGATGTATAGAGGCATATGTTGCTCCCTGCATTTCTCCTGCAGCTGGCGCAGAGAGAAGATCATGTCTATGGTTGATCTTCCGGCTCGAAAGCCGCACTGCGATTCTGGGAGTACACGCGATGCTAGGGTCTGTAGGCGTGTCAATGCAACTCGGGCGAAGGCCTTTCCAACTATACTGAGGAGAGAGATTCCACGGTAGTTGTTGCAGTCACTCTTGTCTCCTTTATTTTTATACAGTGTAACGATGTTGGCATCTTTCAACCCCTGTGGTATCTGCCCCTGTTCCCAGCACAGAGTGAGGAGGTCATGCAAAGGCAGTAAAAGTATTTCTTTTCCACATTTGAGAAAATATATATATATATATGAGATCCTCGGAAATTAACGATTAATTTCTTGATTAATCGTTAAAAATTTTTAAAGATTATATTATTCTTAACGATTAATATACCCATACATCACTTACAAATTATTGGAAGTCAAAAAGTAAACAACAAAAAAATAGTGGCCGATAAATAATAAATTTCCTGACGATTACATAATCATTTTGGTTTTAAACTATTGACTGACGGGAATGTTAAAATTTTGATACAGTTTGCCTACCATGGTTCTAACGTTTCACCTATATACTTATCAAACCAAATGAAAAGCGTATTAACCTAATGGCAGTAATGGAGTCTTACTCAGAGACAGAAAATGACTACAGCTTTTCTGATAAATTAGTGGGTTACAAAATGGAGATCAAAGTTCCTGAATACATTAACCCTCTACAATGTTGGAAACTTAATGAACACCGATAGCTGAAGCTTTCATTCATTGCCAAGCCCGTTTGTGCATACCAGTTACCTCAGTTACATGTGAATGATTGTTAAGCTCGGCTGGTTATATGGTCAATTAGACCCGCTCATCACTTGAACCAAATAATGTCAACACACTTGTCTTTTTTCATAGTTGTTTAAAAGATGACATATAAAGGAGACATTCCAGTGTTATTTAGATTTTCAACAAAGAACGTTTAATGAGTGTTTCTTATGACATCACACATTTAAATTTTTGGCTTTAATCGAAATTAACGTTGAATTAATCGTTAATTTTTCAAAAGTTAACAGTTAAATATAAATTAATCGTTAGCAGCCCTAATCTATATATAAATCGTATATAAGTACTACATATACTTGTTCTATAGCCCGTTCGTCCATAAGCCGACTCCCTCTTTTGCGAAGAGAATTCGTATGAAAAGAGTGTAACCCGCTCGAAAGCCGACCCTTAAGAGTTACAAGTATTTTTTTTTGTTTCTTTGGTAAACAGTGGCAAAGCGCATACATTAAAATTCGTTGTTGAAAACAAAATTTTTAAAACAATAAATAAGGTAAGTGCAGATGTTTAATAACATGTTATAGCTTCTGATAGAGCAGTCGAATCTTGTAGAATTTAGCCAAGGAACTTGATGATCTACACTAGAAACACCGATATTCAATGTACATGCAGAAATCACCTTTGACTCGCTCGAAAGCCGATCCCCCAACATTTTACCCTAGATTTTGTCCAAAAAAAAGTCGGCTTTAGGGCGAGTTTATACGGTATATCTGGTATCACTAAATACAGAGTTGTATATCATAAATTTATATAATATATAAATACATTCAGGCTAGGCTCAATGCGCGTACCATGTGTGATTGTGACATAGGCATGCGCTAAAAATATTTTTATGAACTCTGCCCTAATTTTCCAAAGGGTGAAAAAAGATTATTTTCACACAACTTAAAATTCTTTAGCGTCGGCACTGAATACATTGCCTCGTAGACCTTTCTAAACTACTTTCCCTTCATTTGCACCCTTTAGCCATTATCTTTCCTATAGCTATCAGATTATCATGTAAATAACTCTAGCCCTTTTTCCATTGCCATTTTCAAAATAATACACTTTCCCCTTTGCATATCGTTCTCCCTTCCAACATAGACAATAGCCCTCTCTGCTTTTATACGTTCATATGGTTTATAAACGCCCCGGTCAGTGCGTGTACGCCAAGGTTGGTTTGGGTACGCCTATGTAGGGTAATGTACTCCCCTGTAGGGTTATATATTCGCCCCCCCCCCAAGAGTAAATGGGCCGATCGTCATGAAGTATAAGTATATGGCTGCAGTTCTACGAAAATTGAAACATTCAGTTAAATCGAATACATCGAATGACTTTACTGAAGTCCTAATTGCCAAAGTCAATATAAGATGTTCACTCAGCGTGTTCGTGTCAAGAGACCTTGACATTATCTTTCTGAATGTATTTTGGCTTTATCTTTTTTTTCTCTTTATAAGTCCACAGCCTGGGAAATATGTTGAAATTTGTGGCTAGAAATTGATAAATCTAAGAGTAAGTAATGCTTCATTTATTCAATATTAGTACACATTTCTTAACCATAGAAAATTATAATTACATAATAGGACTATTATTTACTGGTACATGTATTTTTGTTATATGTAATCTAGTGGAAGGTAAATTACAAACCTATTTGAAAACTTTGTGTATGTATTTAAGACTGGATCAAAGATTATAGAATTGAAAGACAATTCAACTTAATTCAAATATATGTTATATCCACAACGTTATGATTATTTTAGGGTAGTTCAAATGACAAAATACCTAATGAGGGACCAAATGAGACAAATCCTGTCGGTCAGCTATTGGTTATGTTGGCCAAATGAGGAAAACTCCTGTCAGTCAGCTATTGGTTGTGTTGGCCAAATGAGGAAAACTCCTGTCAGTCAGCTATTGGTTATGTTGACCAAATAGGAAAACTCCTGTCAGTCAGCTATTGGTTATGTTGGCCAAATGAGGAAAACTCCTGTCAGTCAGCTTTTATTTATGTTGTTCAAATGAGGAAAACTCCTGTCAGTCAGCTTTTATTTATGTTGTTCAAATGAGGAAAACTCCTGTCAGTCAGCTATTGGTTATGTTGGCCAAATGAGGAAAACTCCTGTCAGTCAGCTTTTATTTATGTTGTTCAAATGAGGAAAACTCCTGTCAGTCAGCTATTGGTTATGTTGACCAAATGAGGAAAACTCCTGTCAGTCAGCTATTGGTTATGTTGGCCAAATGAGGAAAACTCCTGTCAGTCAGCTTTTATTTATGTTGACCAAATGAGGAAAACTCCTGTCAGTCAGCTATTGGTTATGTTGGTCAAATGAGGAAAACTCCTGTCAGTCAGCTTTTATTTATGTTGGTCAAATGTGTCTATGTTCAAAGGAGAAGTGTCATTGATTTGATATTTTATTATGATATCTCTCGTCATGAAAAGAATATATTGAGTTATTGTACAGCAGAGCTGTAGTTTTTGAGAACAAGTTATGGTCTTTTTATGTTTGCTGAAGATTAGTTGCCTTCTACACACTAAACAGTCAAACTGACCGAAAAAGCAACCTTTCCCGAGTCACTGAGACAGATATTTTTAAGACAGACTTGACTTCACTTAAAAAAGAAACACCACTTTTAAAGAAGACATTTAAAATGAGAATGACATTTATATAACTTAAACTGGTACTTGTTTTTTATCCGACCACCAAATTTTTTAATTTTTTTTTGTTGGTATTAACTATTGGCAACACCGCGCTACTTAGGCTACCACTACTACTACTACTAGATGGTATGGACTTCTACCAATTATGACGATGAAGATTAAATAAATTAATATTTAAATCATTAATCTATTTAAAATAATTATAATATTATTTATAAGCAATACTAATACTATTACAGTAATTAAATCAATTATAAGTAACAAGATTGACTACATTCACAATATAAAAACTTTATCTATATTGACATTTGACTAGAACAACCCCGATTAAAACTAACTAAATGATAAATGAAAGAAATAAGTAGGCTATATAATATTATATAACATTAATTTGCTGCTTTATGTATTATCAATTGTAATATAATATCACTCTTTCTTTTTTTTAAATTTGGCATTGATTGCACTCACGAAACCATGAATCACAGCCTACATTTAGTCGATTCTAAACTAATACCGGTGCTTACACGCAACAAATCAAGCGGTCATGGAAATCTGTAAAGGAACCAAATAAACGCAACAACGGGACTCCTCGTCATATTACAGATATAAATAATATTAAAATTTATTTTAACTAGAGTGATGAACCCCTAAACTAAACGTATAATTTGATTTGTAAAAATTCTTACCTGGTTTTTAGAGGATAAATTATATAAACAATTTGTATCTTGTTATTTTTTAGTAAATCAAGTAAATAAATTGACTAACTAACAAATAGTAATTTTATGGTTGCTTCAAATCACATCGATGATCGGCGAATGCAAATGTTGGGGAATACCCGTTTTCAATTCTGAATTCTGAAACAAACTAATCGAGGGTAAAGCCCGAACAATTCTTTGTATCTTATCGTATCTCTTGTATCACTTATGCTTAAAGTCAAGTATTTTTAGTCGACGTTAGGTCTGACATTCATTTAACTTTAACTTTATTTCTTCATAAATGTGAGGGTTTAGATTTAAACACCGTTACCTTTGTCAAATTTGCTCCGTTTCCCCTTCGTCACCTGCCCCCAGATAACAAAAACATCTTTACTCTATCTTTACCTTCTACGACTACGCTACGCCCCCACCTATGGCGGATTAAAGGGGAGGGGGCTGAACGGGCTAAAGCCAGGGGCCCCCCAATAATTTAGGGGCCCCCAAACTTAGTATATTTTATAATAAAAGTGGACAAATGTTTGCATGAATCCCTGAAAATATAATAAATTAAATTAATTATAAAATCGTATCTATTAATCTGATCGCCTTTCGGACAAGAGTCAGTAATCGAAAAACCTGATTTGATAGGCTCAATTAGAGAGGATATTAAAGAATATATAAAAGCCCAAGTCACTGGCTCACTGGATGTGGAACGCTATGACGTCATTGTTTGATCTTATATTTAATATAAGGTGTGCATCAAAAGATGTGCAAATAATTATAAATTAAAGATGCATTGTAAAAAAATATTATATGACGTCATTGTTTTAGCTTATATTTCAATTTTGGAAAAGGGAACCATGTAAAAATAGGATTTGAGGATTTATAATTATAAAATACTTTATGTACATTTCAGGAATATTAATATTTCGTATTTATCAAACAAGGATAAGTTACTTGGGATTTTGACAAAAAAAGTGGGCGCCGTAGGCGCCCTACAGCCCCCAGTGGGCGCCATAGGCGCCCTACAACCCCTAGTTAAAGAATATTGTTTTTTATTTTTTAAATTACAATTTCTGTCAAGCTCTCCTGATCGTATGGAAGTGTGTAGGCCAGTGGTGTAAGTGATCTAGGGATCGATTCTCAGTGGTGGAATCTTTATTTTATTTTATTTTATTTTTTGTCTTCTACACTCAATTTTAGTATACCGGCAAACAGTTATTTCTTCGTTTTCGGCTTTTTCGTGAATAACCTTTTTGGCTGAGAAGGCCGATCCCTTAGTACAGACAAAGCATGAGCAAGGAGCCAATGGACTATTTAGTTACAAGTTACAGTCTTATAATAGTTGCTAGCAAACATTATTTTTTAAAGGGACGCTGGCTGGATAGGCCCCCAGTTTGAATTACAGCCAGGGGCCCCGTGCATTCTTAATCCGCCCCTAGCCCCCACCCATCCCACCACGTAATGGACTCTATCCTAATGTCTCTTTGAACGTCCAGTTTCGAACCTGTCTCTGATTTCCATCCATTCTATACCTCACTTATCCCTCCTATTAACCGTTTTGCTAATGCCGACTTTAAGAGAAACTTTGATTGAGCTATTCAGTGAAACACTATTTCACAGAGCGAACTTAGCGCACAATTCATTTTTAAACAAACGAACAAAAATTATAAAATACAACAACAATAATAATAATAATAATAATAATAATAATAATAATAATATTTAAAACATAATAATTTTAATTTGGAGAAAAGGAACTAGAAACAGTTTATTCATATTCCATTAGAATATTTAATGCAAAAAATATTTTTCATTTTAAATTCGCATTTGTTTCAGGTCTCTTTTGTTTGAAACAAGCTAAAATATTTAGTCACTCGTCATCCATTCTTGACTTCACATTGTTCACCATCTCTCTCTCTCTCTCTCTCTCTCTCTCTCTCTCTCTCTCTGTGTGTGTGTGTGTGTATATATATATATATATATATATATATATTATTTATTTATTTATTGAGAGAGAGAGAGAGAGCGAGAGAGAAATAAAGAGAGAGATTAGCTACATTTAGAGAAAATGTAATGCGTGTTATAAGTTATTTAAATTATGTATTTATTTATTTACATGAATTTTTCCCCTTTGCATTTAAGATCTCCAAAAAGTCTTCAACCAAGCAAATATTGAAAATAAGAAAAACCCGTAAAAAACCAAGTTTTTGACTATAAATCCTTTATGTACGAGAAGTAACTAAAAGAATGTTCATTATAATACGCAGCGCCAGACCATCCAGAAATACAAAATTGAAGTTGTGTCGTAAAACATGTTTAATTTAATACGCACCGATCAGGAATATGTTTATAAAAAGAGCTGTCAATAAAATACGCACCTTATTGCGCGACAGAAAGGTTGTTCAATATAATACGCACCGTGACGCTCTATCTCAAAAAATAGCATGATACATAGGAATAAAAAAAATAATCTAAAAAATCAATAATTTAATTACGGTACATGCGATCGATCTGAAATTTTAATACATTGTTTTTATCATCGGTACAAAACTGCCTGCAAAATTTCAGCTCGCTATCTTGCGAGCAAGTGGGTTAAAAATCGATCAAAAGTTTTGGTGACAAGCAAGCAAGCAAGCAAGCAAGGTCCGCCGCAGACACCACGAGTTAATATAAAGGATTTAAAAAAACATGTCTGAACTAATTGCCCGCTAGAGATGTTTCATTAACAGGTCAAAAATCTTTTTTTAAACAAATTTTATAGTTTTATATACTTACATAGATCAATATTGTTTCCTTGCAAATTTGATTTGAAGTAGCTATCTCTTTATCAAATTCATTTACAATTTTCTCTTTCATTATCTTTGTCTGTGTCCAATGTAAATTTCTTTCCACGTCATTTTGCAGAACTCGGTACTATAAAGCTTTCAAAGGATAAAAACAAGATCCCTAAAAGACTTGTGTTGATAAAGTTATAAATGTAAATCTTTATTAATGGAGAAATGTATTTGTACACGTTTCGTCAAAATGCCCTTATCATTTCAAAATAAGTAAACAAAATTGTTTGTTTTTTTAGTCCCATAATCTATGGTCGTAGGGGGTCATAATGTTTTCCTTTAGAACTTACAAGGGGCTTGGTAGACTTTGGTAGGTGCCCCAAATCCCTTCCAGGTCAGCGGAGGACTTTCTTAGCGTTACTCATTCATTTTTATTGTGGCTTTGCGTGGGCTCTAACCCACGCCCCTCAGCCTGTGAGGCGAGCGCACTATTGACTTCGCTATTCTGCCGCCAAACAAAACTATTTAAATTAAATTCACATTATATAACATTTTTTAAATTAAATTTTTAATTTATCATGAAGAATTCATTTGTCGAAACGTCTGCACCGATATTTTTCCAATAATAAAGCTTTAAATGTGTAGTTGCATTCACACAGCTCAGTTTGTGTATCTTGCATTTCCTTCTTTCTTGTTTCTGTTTTAAATCGCTGCAAGACACTTCTTTTATATCTGACTCAAGCAGATCAATATTTCTATATTTCCGTCTATTAACGTTCTCTCTATACATAAATCATCTGTTTCTTTGTCTGCGACTCGACTCCTACAGGATCATAATTTAAATGATTTGATTTGTCATGTTTTGTTATTTTTAAGTGCCCTCTATATTTTTATGGAGACTAGCAAAGTCGTATGGGTCCTTTCTTGTTCTTGTTTCCTTTCTGTTGTGTATGTTGGAGTTGTTCTTGTTTCCTGTCTGTTATGTATGATGGAAGCAAGTGTCAAGCATCTCTTTTCATGTGTGTTTGTAGGCGTTATCAAATAATACCATCGCTCGTACAATAATTCCTTGAAACACTTGATGTTAAGAAAATGAACTTTAATACTGAAATATCAGATGAATACACAAATCACTATGTACAACAACAAACTTCAGGATTCACTTGGTGGAGACATTTACTAACACTTTCAGCCATCTTGTCTCTCAATCCCGTGATTCTCACGTGACAGTAGGCTTTAGAACCCTGTAATAGATCCAATGATCTTTTTAATTCTTGTAAAGTTTCCATTCTTCAGAATGCTTTGAAGTAGAAGTGTCCAACGAGTTTGAGTCCTGCTGCCCGCTCCAAGAGAAAATATGCAGAAAGGACCCAACACACTCAACATTCATACCAGTCAATGATTTCACCATTGACCACCTGCCCGAAGGCTACAGGGATGAAGACATTTTTAAAATCGTGAAAGAATTTGCTTACCTGACTGTCAAAGTGACGGTCACGGCCGTCAGTCCTTCGAGGCCATAGTGTTTCCCAGATTCAAACGACCCGCACCCGCATCACGACAAGATAGGACGCGACAAATTTACCCTGAGCGGGACCGGAAGAATAGTGAACGTCGAGATGCGTACCGAACAGACATGCCCTTGCCACAAATGCCGGCGGCTTGAGAAGGTAACGAAAGAATGGGGCGAGATCTGGATAATAACGTCCGCGCACGTCGTCTTCGATGACTTTGAAGCGAGACATACAACATGCGGTCTGTTTTTCGACTTGCCCACCGGACCGCGGGTGAAGATAGAAGGAGGCTGGGCTGACGAGAACCTATCTGTGGTCAAAAGCGATTGGTCAGTATTTAAATGCGCGTCGTGTGACGTTTAACTGTTGGATCTGATAAAAGAGTATATCAACTATTGCCACGGACTTTGCGAGACGGTCAGAAAGAGATACGAGAAGACGCAAGAACAGGACAAACTGGCGGTGATCGTGTCCCACCCCCATGGCTGCTCGGCATACGTCACTGTCGGATACTGGATAGAGAGACGGGTCACTCTTTCAGGCATTAGGCCTTACAACAGTCAAGTGGTCTGCGAGGGGACCAGCTACACCTACACCAATAGTATTGTCCGGGGTCCAGCGGAGCGTATATATACAAGCTGGGACGTGGTGGCTGGTCACCCATTCACCCTCACATGATGAGTAGTAGGGATGGAGTAAACTCTTCTGGACAATCTCTGGAAACTGTGTAGGCCCCGGACATAATTTTCGAATGACCATCAGACAAATTTTAATGTTTGAAGCATTAAAAAGTGAAATCTGGAAATCTTAATTACCAAAGCTGAAATGACTACATGACCACACATGAGAGGTTAAGAAGTAAAAAAACAACTGGAAATTACTGTGGTCTAATCTTTTATCAAAAATATTTGCATCAATGTTATTTATGAAAGAATATATATATTTCTCATCCTTTCCGCGTCACCTACTATTATGGGTGACTTCTCTAACGATTCATTTTATCTTAACGATATGTTTATGTTTGCAATAACATTAATTATTAACATGTTTTAAAATAAGTGGGTTTTTTTGTTACCCGTGTTCCCATTTCCAGTGTCAGCATTTTTCTTCAATAGGTGGACAATTCCATCCAAATCATAACTTTTAACAAAAATGCACACTGTCTTAACAAAATAGCCTATAGAGTTCAGGATGTTACAATAGTTAAAACAGAGAAATAATATGTTACTTTTAAGCCAAAAAATAAAAGGTATAAACCAATGAGTATTTTTGGTGTGTGGTTTAAACACTAACAGTGACATCTAAATACTTTAATATTACTTTTTTTTTAATTTATTTAATTTTTTTTCTTCAAATTTTTATTTTGAAAAATTACTACATCTGAACATTTTGGACGTTTTAATAAACGTGACTTGATTTGAAATTTGTTCTGAAATTTAAAACATTGTTTAAAGACCGCATAGAAATTTTATTTGTGTTAGAGATTTTACATAATGAATATACATGTACTCTTAATAAGTGACGATATTGCTACTCTTGCTTCTAGAATCTTTTTTTTCCAGTTGTTTTAACTGTTACTTTTTAAAATACCTCCGTCTTCTTATATCCTGTATTTTTGTTAAGTAATTGTGCCCATCTTTTTTATTGTCGTTTCCTGTGTTTTGTTAATTATAATTTTTCCATGGTATAGTTTGTATTATCTAATGTAAATATAATCTTAATCCATTTATTTGGGTAAATTTTATTTGTACTGGTTAAAGCATTAGCCGCAAATTATACTTTTGTATAAGTCAATTAAATAAAGCTTTAATTTATTGTTTTAATCATACAATTTTTTTTAATGTCTTGAACTTTATTTAAAAGCTTTTTCATAAGATATATTGCTTCTAAATTTAGAAGAATGTTTCTATAGCGGATATAGTTTATTTAAATCATTTGATTCGTTTAAATGGAACATGAAAGTGAAAGTATTTCAATTTTTAGTATTGAATATTATTTAATTTTTTAATTAACCACGAAAAAAAATTTAAGATAGTAAAAAGATTGACAAGGAGCTTTGAGACGAATTAAATTGGGTCACTGAAAACTTCAAAAGTCAAATAATAAATCTCCCTATTAGAAAATGAAAGAGAACTTAAACCAATCAAAAAGAAGTCAATATTTTTTTTAGCTTCAATCTCTACATCCTTTCTTTTTAAAATTTGAAGTGCAACATTATTTTTCCTTTCCCACACAAGGACAAAAACAAACAACAAAAAAACAAATTTAAAGGAATGGGAGTTCATTGGTAGATCTGACGAACTGAGCTATTAAACCACTTCAATACCTTCAACATTCACGAGAGCCTTACACCAGTCCCCCAAAATTAAACCAGGAAAATCAACACTATATCAACATTTAAAGCTCTAATAAAAATGCAAGACTATGCATAAACTAAGTACGCAATAGCCTTCTGTATAAAAGGAGCGTCTGTAACAGATAAGATAAGATAATAATAATCGTGTAGAAAAATATAAGTTATGTCATACATAAAAAGTTATGCCCGAAATTCCGACAAGACCTTTAAAATTCCGATTTTTCGACCATTAAAATTTATCACGTTAGTAATAATAATAAATTGATAATTTTTATGGCGCTGTATCTCAACAAGGGCTCACAGCATTTTACATGGAGATAATAACATACATATAATAATTAAATAAACATTCTTATCATAATAAACACATAAATGACAGTACATTACACATAAGCTACGTTAATCATTAAAAGGAAATGTTGTTTCTTTAATTTTGAAAATAAATTTTGAAAAGATGCGTCTTAAGTGCAGTCTTGAATGACTTGGTAGATGAAATACTCCGGATGTGTAATGGTAGAGAACTCCATTGTTTGGCTGCACAAAAAGAGAATGACCTTTCGCCAAATCTTTTAGTTCGTGTCTTAAGAACACAGAGAATGCGCGTGTTTGCAGAAGAGCGTAGCTGACGACTTGGTGAGTAGACCGACAGAAGCTCAGTAAGATAGGAAGGGCATGAGTCAGAAAAGAAGTTGTGACAGAGAACGGCCAGTTTGTAATCAATTCGGGCTTGTATAGGTAGCCAATGAAGTGAGTAAAGTAGCGGAGTAACATGGTCTTGTTTTTTTTGTTTTTTTTTGCCTTTAGAACTAATCTGGCATCTAAATTTGAACTTTCTGTAGTTTTTCAATGCATTGTTTTGGTGCACCTGACAGAAGAGAATTGCAGTAATCCATACGAGCTAGTACAAGAGCACAGACTAGCATTTTTATTGCACTAACTGTTAAGTATTGACGGATTGAGCTGATCTGACGAATGACAGTGTAGGCAGAGCGACAGATGTGATTGGTGAAGTTGTTGGTAGGCATATTGTCAGAAATAATGTAGCCAAGATTCCTAGTCGATGTTTTGAACAGTATATCAGAACTAGTAACCTGAATAGAATTCGGAAGAGACAAATTACTGCGTGATTTATTGTTGCAGAATAGGAGTGCTTCTGTCTTGTTATCATTCAGTTTGAGCTGACTGAAATTCATCCAAGACTTTACCTCACCAATGCAATCCTGCATCAATTTGACATTGAAGTCAATATCAGAGGATCAGTGTGAGTGTAAAGCTGAGTATCATCTGTAAATGATTAAATTTTAACTGAATGCTTTTCGAGCAGCAGAAGTAGTGGCCTTGTATACAGTACGAAAAGTACCGGGCCCAAAACGGAGCCCTGAGCCACACCATAAACCAAGTCAGCTCTGTGAGAGATACAGCCATCTACTGATACCACCTGTGATCTGTTTGACAAGTATGATTGAAACAAAGCCAGAACTGAGCCAGAAATTCCAAAATAATTTTGCACGGTTTTTAGCATTATTTGATGGTCAACGGTGTCAAAAGCAACACTAAGATCTAAGAGGACCAATATAGAGATTATCCCACTGTCTAGTGCGAGTAGGAGGTCATTTGTTACCTTTAACAGGGTGGTCTCTGTGCTGTGAGAAGGTATGTAGGCCGTCTGATTGGGACTTAAAGGAGTGTTGTCGTTAACCTAAGAAAAAAGTTGTTTTAAGACAAGTTTTTCAAAGACCTTAGATACAAATGAAATATTGGACACAGGTCGATAGTTGTTTAAATTGTTTTGATCCAACCCTTGTTTTTTCAGAAAGGGTTTTATTACAGCAGATTTACATTAAGTTGGAAAAGTACCTGAAGTTAGGCTCTCATTTACTCTATGTGTTATTGTTGGGAGTAAGTGGTCTAATGACTCAACCAATAGTGGAGTGGGGATTGGATCAAGAGAACATGACGTTGGTTTAGATTTTAGAATAACAGCTTTGACCTCATTTTCCGTAACAGGCTGGAACATGTCAAATCTTGACCTCACAGTCCCGGCAAAAGAAGGAGATATATTATGTGGCGGTAAAATCGTTCTGTCAAGCTCAGCCCTAATTTCGGCAATTTTGTTTGTAAAAAAAATACAAAATATATCTGGTTACTGATGCAACGGATATACGGTTGCGGATTTGAGAAGGCAATCGTCAGGTCTGTGCAATACCCAATCAATTATGTGTCCTCGATTGTGTGTGGGTTTATAAATTTGTTGATGAATGTTGAATACATCCAAAAGTTCCAAAATTTTTGCTGTCGGTGGATTCTGAGGTTGATCAAAATGAAAGTTAATGTCCCCTAATATCATTTAAGTGCCAGGCAGAGTGGTCCCCTAATATCATTTAAGTGCCAGGCAGAGTGTTGGCATGATCCAAAAGTTCCGGGAATTCCTCATGAAATTTGGCATCCGTTAATTTATTTTTTCTGCTAGGAAAGACATGGTAAATGCACATAAAGTGGATGATACGATGTGGCACTGACAATGTAAGTTGAACTAATTCAAAGGATGTGTGTTCGAATTTGAATTCTGTTTAAAAAATGAAAGCTCTTGGGACAGCGTATTACTGTAGACAACAGCTAGGCCTCCACCTCGAGTGGAAAGGGGAAATGATCGAACAGAATAGCCGAGTGGAGCAAGATCAGCACACTTTCCCTCATCACCAGTTTGTCGAAACCAGGTCTCCTGTATAAACATCATGTCTATCTGCCTGTCCATGATGACTTCGCATACAGCAGTACGTTTGTCACATGGACCAAGTGACTGGGCGTTAAATGAAGCGATGCAGAGATTTCTTCTGTACAGTTGAGAGACGTTTTTACAGGTATATTATAAGAGCGTTGATGGCTGCCTTCATCAACATGAAAATCAGAATTAGCTCTTTGTTTGGAAATAAGGACAGGGATTCATCTCTGTTTTCGTCTCCCGTCACGAGAGCTACGCTACCGAGGAAGGTTTCGGCCAATACACATATCCTTAAGTATATACACTAGTTCAGATCTTATGCGTGTATGCTTTGTATTCATGGATAACAGGCAATTGCGTGTGTAGTGTATTGGGCGCCTAAATGTGTGCTGTCGGGCCTTGCTATTGTTATTGTCCGCTTCATGGGCTTGTCCGAACAAAGATTGCTGACCTTGTAGTTGGACAAAGGCGTTGAGCCTCGCAAAGAAAAAAACCCAAAATATAAATAATACATTTTCATAAATGAAAAACGTAGCTTGCCTGAAACAGGGATCCATAATGAACATCCTGATTCAGAAATAACATAAAGTAAACAGTCCAACACACACAAACTTCACAATTAGAGAGGAGCTCGATGCTATACATGCCTATTTGGCGTAGCCTCGTTATAAAAATCCGAAAACGACCAAAATAAATAAGTTGCATAATAAAAGTCGAATATGACAGGAAGTGATATATTTCAATGATGTCACTTCCTTGGTTTCTTTCCTGCACTTCCATTATCGAGGCGAACCGCGATCTCCAAATCTTTGTTTGTTTGGCCGTAAATTATTCCCTTTACCGGGATAATAAAAATAATACAGCTGTACTGTGACTTTAAGAAAAAGAAAATTTAAGTAGATATATTTTTAAAGCAACCTTCTGAAAAAGTTTTTCCAGTAACATAACGTGTTACTAGTACTAAGACTAGTCTTAATGAACAAATTAAATTTAAAATAAAATATGGTTTCACTTGCACAAGTCACAACGTGATTTATGTATTCTTTGCAAGAAGTATAATGAATTCTACGTAGGTGAGACAGGTCGTCGCCTTGTGGGAACGGCTTCGAGAACACCGCGCAATACAACTCAATATCCTGCATGTGGAAGAAAGTCATCAGCCCCGAGCCTAGTGCTTCTTCATGGGTCTTCCAGGAAGACCCCTCAGCTATTCCGACCCCCTCTCCCAAGGGGACTTAACAGCTGAGACCCCCCTGAAGCGGCCGCCTGTTCATCCAGGACATAATCATAAAGTCGAAAATACCTCCCACTAAAGGTGACTTACAATGGAGGGGTGGAATTTTCCCTTCTTCTACTCGCTACCACTTCGGCGCCACCCCGGCAAAGCACACGAGTCTCAATGGTTAGGACTGCCGCTAAGCCGGGGATCATCAATGACCTACCTAGGATGTAACCCCCACCGAAAGGTTTCCTCAGAGTTGGCGTCCGCTACGTTCTTCGCGGTACCTTTTGCTAATCCGTGCTGGCGCTCCTGGCCCTAAACCAGCACCGCTCAATGGCGTTGTTAATAAAAAATTTCACCAGCGCAATACAACTAAACAGGCCTGTCTCTATATCATATCTCTAAACATGTCAACAGTGTGTCACGGATGACCAATGTTCAATGTAACTTGTGAGCTGCGCGCAAGGTCGTGTTGTTGGCTTGTTGGAGCGAAAGCGTGAAAAGGGAGTTTTTTTTTGGTTGACGTGTTTGGAATGTGTGTAGAGGTCAGAGAGACGGTTGAAGTGAGGGGGTGTTGTATCAAGAAGTTGGAATTAAAGTTTGTTTTCTGTTAGCAGTGTTCGACTATTTCTTGTGTAATTGGTGTTGATGAATCTTAGAGCAAGCGATCCAGACATAGACTAAGGACGCTTGTGACATTTCTGGGGCTCGTCCGGGATTTACACAGGAAACACGGACACTGAGGAAGCAACGAGAATGCCAGTCACGACTCTGGAGGAGATCATAGCACTGGTGGATGCCCTGCAACTCAGAGGTGAGGAAAGAAGAGATTACATAGAGAGAGAGGTACAACGAGTGAGAGATGCTGAGAGAGAGGCGGCCGAGAGAGAAATGGCGGACAGGGCGGCTGAGTGAGAGGCAAGGCTAGAAGCCAAGAGAATTGAAGCTGCTAATGTAGGAAATGCAAATGGGACTGACAACAGACCAAGACAGCCTAAGCTTCCACCATTCATAGATGGGGTTGACCAGCTGGATGGCTACCTGACGAGGTTTGAAACTTTTGCTAGGATCAGTAAATGGCCAGAAAGTGACTGGGCGGTGTCACTAAGTGCGCTTCTGTCTGGTCGAGCCTTGGAGGTATACTCTAGAATGCCTTACGAGGACGCGTTGGTATACCAAAAGGTGAAGGAAGTGCTTTTAAAGCGTTATAATCTCACCGAGGAGGGCTACAGAAACTTATTCAGAAAGAGCAAACCCCAGGCAGATGAATCGCCATCCATTTTTATAGGAAGAATTCGGAGCTATTTGTCGAAATGGATTATCTTGTCGGACATTGATAAAACATTTGACGGTCTTAGAGACCTCATAGTGAAAGAGCAATTTATGGCTGTGTGTCCCGAAGATCTGGTGATTTATCTAAGGGAGCGAAATAATGACACCCTGGAGGAAGTTGCCAGAGTGGCTGAATTATTCCTGGAGGCCAGGAATAGAAGCTTTAATTACAGCCATGGTGCAACACAAAATGGCGATGGTGTTGGAGATGACATGTATGGGAGAAAAGTTGAGGGGCAACAGACCAGATCGGGTCAAAGAAAATGGCAAAGTAGGGCCGAGGAAAGATCAAGGTCAGACATACACTGCTTTGTGTGTCATAGGGTTGGCCATATAGCCCGCTATTGTCCCAGTTCAAAGGAGGGCGAAAATGCGAGCGTGAAGAGGGCAGCAGCGGCACATGCTATTCCAGTGCGTAAATGGACGGATAGCACGTACATGTGTGATAAAAGCCAAAAGGAAGACGGAGAAAGAAAGTTAAAGGTTGTGGAAGGGTTTATAGGATCAAAGAGTGTTGAGGTATTAAGAGATACAGGATGTGAAGCAGTGATAGTGAAAAGACACTACGTCAGAGATGACCAATTAACGGGCGAAATCGGGTTGATAAGAATGTTGGACACCAGAATAATAAGAGGAGAAAAAGCGATAATAGACATAAGAACACCATACTTGAGTGGCAGAGTGAAGGCGGTATGTGTGGAGAACTCAATAGTGGACCTTATTGTGGGAAATGTGCATGGGGTAAGGAGCTATGACGACCCAGACATGGAGTTCAAGGGGGCGAGGTTGACAACGCCAGAGTGTGGTATGGTAGAGAGGTCACAATGTGAGGTCACATCGAGGGGAAAACAGCCGGATGTGAATCGCCGTGAAACTAAAAATTCACGGGAATGTGCTATGGTCGATGTTGGAGTCTGCGCAGAAACGGAATCAAATGAAGAGGTGAATTCCGGTGAGCATCGGTCGTTTCCCGCATTCCATTCTCGACCAACCACGAAGAGTCAAGTGAGGCGATTCCTTGGACTCACGGGCTACCATAGAGACGTACCAAACTACGCAACCCTCGCATACCCGCTGACCTCCGTGACAAAAAGGGGTCAGCCCGACAGAGTGAAATGGGGGAAAGAACAGGAAGAAGCATACGACGCCTTGAAGAGAGCCATCACAACACGGCCAATACTACACAAACCCAATATGCAAAAGTCCTTCGTTTTAAGGGCCCATGCATCGGACGTTGGACTTGGGTGCTACGTTACTTCAGGAAGATAACAGGGGAATACTGCATCCTGTTGCCTTCGCCAGCAGGAATTTCTTTGAAAGAGAGATAAATTATTCTACGATTGAGAAGCAGTGCCTGGCGATTGTGTGGGCGGTCAAGAGGTTTAAACACTACCTCTACGGCAAACTGTTTGTTTTACAAACTGACCAACAGCCTTTAAAGCATCTTACTACAGTTCGATTCGTAAGCGCCAGGATTACGAGATGGGCCATGTTTCTGCAGAACTACAGCTTTACAGGGCAGTGAAATCAAGCTCAAGATGTTGTGACATTAACCCAAAGGAGTATTATGTTTAATATTGACATTTTTTAATATTAACTTAATGAATATAATGTTATAAGTTAGTGTATTTAATATAATGAATGTTTATAAACACTATGCCGAGTTATCGGATAGTAATGGTTAAACTGTTAAGTAAAATATGTTATCATTGGTTAGGATTATTTGAGGGCAGATGTCCGTAGTATATTTCAAGTTGTAAAAGGATATTCTAGTGTATAATTAAATGTGTAAATTGGTCATTCGAGATAGTGGAAATTTGTCGACATCGAAAAATTTCTGGAAAGGGGGGCATATGTCACGGATGACCAATGTTCAATGTAACTTGTGAGCTGCGCGCACGGTCGTGTTGTTGGCTTGTTGGAGCGAAAGCGTGAAAAGGGAGAGTTTTTTTTTGGTTGACGTGTTTGGAATGTGTGTAGAGGTCAGAGAGACGGTTGAAGTGAGGGGGTGTTGTATCAAGAAGTTGGAATTAAAGTTTGTTTTCTGTTAGCAGTGTTCGACTATTTCTTGTGTAATTGGTGTTGATGAATCTTAGAGCAAGCGATCCAGACATAGACTAAGGACGCTTGTGACACAGTGCCAGTCATAGTGCGATCTCAGTTTTTTTTTCAGTTACAGACGTTTAATATGCGAGCAATACCAAAGATGGGATCTAAATGGAAAATATTTTTTAAATGCTTTGTTACGTTAACTCCATATGGATTAAAGCAAATTCACAATTTTACGTACACTGTAAAAAATCTTACCGTAAAACGACAGTAAGTTATCGTGTACTAGCTGCCATTAACTAAGCGCTTTTTAACGGTAACTTACCGCAGCGATAACTTATCGTTTTTGGCTTACCGTTATTTTACGACGGAATGTCGTAAACTCTTAGGATACCGTTAACGTTAAGTTAACGTTATTTTTAAAAAAAAACGATAACCACCCCCCCCTCCATTTTAGGGCAGTCCCCCCCCCACCCTCATTAATACAGCCCTTGTTTTAACATTAGCTACTAATAAGCAATACAAACTGGACGCAAAAAAATGAGATAAGTATTTTAAAAATTAATACATTTTTTTATTAAGTCCATTCAGGTCATAACAGTATCAACATTCCTCTTTGTGTACATTCAAAGTCTGAGAGATCTCTTATTACGCTTGCAACTTTTCTGCCAACGCCTTCTTCTGTTGCTTTTCCTTTACTGGGTGTGCTGCTGCCATTTTCTTTTATCTTGCATCCACCTAATTGAAAAAGAAAGGAACAACAGGTTTATTAAATTCTGTAACTGAAAATACATTTAAAGGAAAGCTTAAAATGTAAAAACACACAATACATTGATAGCAGTAAGTGTTTTTGAAAATTACATGTTCAACCAGAGCATTTCAAAGCATCCAAGGTTGAATACAAAACCAGTCATTGTCATAAAAAAAATAAAAAAGAAAAGAATTAAAACCATTTCATAATTTTATTAATTTTTTTTTAAATTTTAAATTTTTTTTTATTTTTTTTCTTTAAATTTTTTTTTAAATTTAAATTTTTTTTAATTCTTTTTTTTTAAATTTTTTTTATTTTATTTTAATTTAAAAAAAATTGAAGGTTTTCTTTAAATGGGCAAGAAAAATTTGATAAATTAAAAGTAATAACAAAACTTTAAAAAATATTTTTAAATAATTGGTGAAAAAACTTAGTTATTTCAGCTTCCAAGAGAAAGCTGCTTCTCAAAAAACAGTTTTGCTATAAGTTTCTTGTTGGCTGAATAAAAGGGCACACAAAGATGGGTTAATGAATACTAAACCTCCTTGGCTAAGATTTCAACAAAGAAGTATAACAATAATAACATGACTAGAAGAAAACGATTCAGAAGACAAAGTAGAAAAAGACAACACAAAATTTAGTTTATTAACGTTTAAAGCCCCATAAGGTTTTCGGTAAACTTCCGCCTCAGTCCCGTAAGGATTTCCCTTTAATTGCGATCAACTGGTTATGCAATTTAAAAAAATTACGGAAAATGTATTTATATTATTATTATCATACTGACTTCATCTTTTAGGATAAGAATGGTTATTTTATGTATCCAAAAGACCGACTTGAGTTTAATACTAATTTTATCTGTAGTTTAGTACTATTATATTTACAAAAAAGCATAGCAAAATCACATCTTCAAAAAAAAAGAAAATTTTTTAAAAATTTAAAACACTCACAACTTTGCGAATGGAGCGATAACACTAGCAAAGGCAACCGTCGCCATTTACGGAAGTCGACTAAAGCTTCTCTCACTAAATGAAGAATTTCTTTTTTTTATGATCTCATTACTAAAGAGTGCCATCGAGGCGCGCATTACCGCGCTTTGGGATTAGAGACAAGGCGCGCATTACCTCGTTTTTGGGCATTAAACGTTAAAATTATCTATATAATCTGGAAAGAGCCTTTACTAGTTAATCTTAACATCTGCAGCCATAAGGCGGAGAGGGACGCATACCAGATAGTTAAAAACTTGTTCATAGAGGGAAAATTAATTGTGGAAAAAAGGAAAATTAGAGTAAATACTTCTGAAATGAAATTTACAAATACATTTAATCACATATGAAAACATAAATTTCTAACCTTTGCAAAAACTCCAAAGTTGAGATTGCTTCTGTATCATATTTAATGTTGAATGTGTAATAGGCACCGCAGAGGCAACCAACAGCCTTTAGAAAATCATTCTCATCAGCATGGATGACTACTTTGCCATCAATGGAAAGCATCCAGTCCTCAACTCCCATGAGACTGTTACCTAGAAACAAAATAACAATTTACTAGTGCAAAACATTAAAACCATGTAAGTCTTACCCTAAGACAAGGGTATTCAAATGAAAGCAACTTTTCAAGTTTTATTTTAAAAAATTAATGTGAAAACGTAAAGGAAACCAAAAAAAAAGTGTTTAAATTCACTAAATATTTCACATACCCCTTAGAATTAGATGAGGTGTAGGGGGCAAAGATTTTTCTTCAATTTCCTCCAGTGCTGGCAGGCTTTAAAAAAAAAGAAATAGTACAAATCAAATCATGGTACAACAAAAGTCAAAGGGTATCTGTAATACACTCCCAAAGAACTTTTTGACTTGAAGATATTCACTTAACTTTCAATAAAACGTGTAACCCTATAAAATTAAGTAGAGTCATTGAGATGGGATAATAGAATATTTTATATTTTAATATATAGAAATTACTCAAACCCCAATTTTACTGATATGTAGGACAAAGAATAATACATAAAAATAAAATTTAACTATGAAACATATTAACCTTAGAATAACAAGGTTCTATGTAAACTTTTGGTCAAACAAGATATTGGCGTTTGAAAATTTGATATTATGTCGGGCCATATAGAATTAGAACCTTCAGTTATTCTAAGGTGGCGATATGTAAGCAAAATCTAAATTAACAAACAAGATGCTATTTCCACTTACTTTACTTATGATTTAAAACATAAATATTGTAGCACTCTAGAGTAAAATCAGAATACAATCTCACATGTTAAATAAGTGTAATTATGACATAATCACAAAAATAAGCTTTCAAAATAAAATCAACTTACCATTTCAATATGAAGTCCGAATATTGAACACTTTATCTTGGTATTATATCCGTCGTGACATTGTACGCCTTGACTAATCTGTAATCAAAGACCACCTTATTTCTCTATTATCTGAAATGGAAAGTGAAAAAAAAAGAACTTTATGATTAAAACAAATCTGATAACTGCACAGCTAGTAAGAGATCTAAATGCTCTGATTGATATTTAGTCTTAGCCAAAATACAAATTATATATTACCCTATCTAGTTTTGACCAAATTAGGGTGACAATAATCTTAACCAACACCTTAATAATAAAAAATAAATGTTAAATCTATAACTAACGTTTAAATGTACACATGGTTTAAATATCTCAACTGGCATTAGAACCAAAAAATATTACCATGATTTATAAACTGATAAATTTTGTTAAGACTGATACTTATTTATAATATAACTTAAAATCAGCAAAACATTCAATTTGAAAACATCCAAATTTAACACCTTTCATGACAGACCTTAAAGTGGTTATCCATCTTTTTATTGTATGCAATGGTCATTCTGTTATCAAAGACCTCCCCTTTTGTTATTGTAAAAGACAGAACCTGAAATTTCAAGTAAAAATCATTAACTAAATGATTACAAATAACAATTTTCCTTTTGTTACAGAAATTATACATGTATAACATAACTACATACCTATTAAAAATTAAGAAAATGTAAACAGTTTTTAATATAATTAGACTACATCTACTTAATTCTGTATAATAATATTAAAAGACATGAAAAATATTCTGCATATAAATATTTATATGCCATACACTGACTTTAAAGTTGACAAATGATAAATTCTCGTAACTTTTTCTAGACTTATACTTTCATTACTGTTTAATTTAAAATGTATAAATACTTACATATCGGTAGTGGTAATGTTAAAGCATATAATTTGCCAAGACTTGTATTGTTCAGTTAGTTTAACCTAGACTCCCTGTTTCATGTGATCTTTACCTGAAACCAAGTTTTTTTGAAAATATGTCACAGATGTCAGGAAGAGTCCTAACTTACATAAACTTAAGGTATTATTAAGCGTTATTAAACATAAGTGTTATTCGCACGGTTTTGGCAGTGCGAATAATGCCCAACATTATCTGCACGGTAAACCGTGCGGATAATGCCTAGCGTTATTCACACTGCCGCGCGGTTTTGACCGTGAGAATGATGCCAAACGTTATCTAAAGGCCTTGGACTTGGGTAATGCATATAAAAATGATAATAAAAATTAACAAATAATACTAACAGTCACTGTTACTGACTCTCACTTTAAATTTTAAAATTTTGACAGTGAGAATAATGTCGAACAAATTCAATTGTCATTTTAACCGTCTTTCAAGTGTCTGGAATCTTATATTTGTATCCATTTTAGCAATAATCTGAGCGGACTTGCATATCGTTTGTTAATGATTAATCATTAATTAATTAATTAGTAATACTGCGGATTTAGCCGATATAAAACTATACTTTTATTAACTGTTCCAGTGCAATCAACTTTGTATTTTTATTCTGTATAATTATGAAGTAACTTTTTATTAACTTTCATACATAAAATTTAATTGGACAAGACTCTGTAATGAAAAAGAATAATTATTATTCAGTGCGTTCTATTATAGCTAAAATATGTTAGGCCACTTCTCACCCTCTCTGTCAACTCAAAAGCCAATACTTAACTATTTTTAAAAGTCTATTGGGAATATTTTTGAAACTATAATGGCAGAAATTATTCTCTAAAGTACCGCCATGTGCTTTGTAAATATTTAAAATCTTATAGGCCTATGGTGCATTGCACATCGTGCAAATTAAACATGCCTCGGACTAGACCCCTCTACCTATAGGTCTTGCCAAATATTTAGGCACACTCCATCACCAGCTTATTCTATATTTTCTATTTCAAAATTAATGCCTATTGAAAATTTGCTATGCATTAATGAATATTGACCATTATTATATTATGATCACTATAATACTATTGAAGCTATTGACAATCTAATTGTAACAGATACAAACTATTGACTAAAGTGTCTAAAGCCATGTGCTTTGGACCTCGGACATATTTTAAGTCCTATGCCTATAAGTTTAAGGTATATTGCACACCACGCAAATTTAATATTTAAATTTCTTGAACTCTTCTATTCTGCCTGTAGACCGTCATTAATTTCTATTATTTTCATTAATAATACTAATGACAACTTAAATGTAATGGACATTAACTATTCACTAAAGCATGGCCATGGGCCATGTGCTTTGGAAATATTTAAAATCTTACATTTCCTAGTGTGCTATGTAATCCATGCTAATTTACTATTACTTGTACTTGTTACTTGTATAGTTTTAGGCTTTAACTTTAGGCCTTGCCAAATATTTACACCCGCTACATCACTGAGTGAATCACTGGCTTATATTATTTAATTATTTAATATCTGAATCTGCTATTCAAAATTTAATGCAAAATATGCTAGTTAATGACTATTACTATTTTTATTGGTAAAATATAAAATGCAATTAAAACTATTGACACATTTAGTTGACACTTACTACTCAGTGACTGCCGAGAATGAATCATAAAAATAAAAAATGACCATGACCATAATAAGCCTAATAATAATAGCATGTGATGCCATGTGCCGTGGACCATTAAAAATGTTTTCAATCCTTACAACTGTAAGATTAAAATTAGTATTATGTTATGGCATATTTAAATACGGCCATACAATCTTATGAGCAATAAACAATAGAAGCAGTGAATAATAAGCCTGAATAAGTTCGACTCAAACTTTTTTTAACACAATGGCGGCTTACCGTCATGCTGTCAACAATACTATCAATTGTGAATTGGGGCGAATTTAATTAAATTTAAACGGCTGAAGCTATAAAAATAGATATATAACCATTTCAAATGAAATAATTACCTGTTTCTTAATAATTCAATTATACAATCAAACGCAAAGACGAAATTTAAACTTAATATACTGACGAAATATCATCTCACGTTTAAGTAATTCCATTATCGATTGTAGTATTTGTAGAAGCCGGAAGTTTCCCATTTAGACAACTAATTTTAAAAAACAAAACATGTATACAACGAAACAACGTTTCAAATAAATTGAATAAACAATAATAAACAAATTTAGTATAATATTAAAGAAAACTTATTTATTTTCTAGTAAATATTTAATATTTACTTATAAACATTTAAATTATAAACATGTTGCAATTTTTTGTTTAAAAAAAAATTTATTGTAAGGAATGGATAATGAGTAAAAAAATTGTCTGTTAGTTTTACTGTTCCAATATAGAAAAATATATATATTAAAGCTTTTAAATTTAAAAATATAAATGATAATTAAATATTTTTTAAAGATATTTTTAAAATTAAATTTTATTATTATTATTATTATTATTATTATCTTCTTTTTTTTAAAACTTGAAATCTTACCTGGAGTGTTCTCAATTACTTTCAATTCAAACATTTTATTGCGATAGAATACAATAATGATAAAAATATCTTAGGGCTGTTAACGATTAATTAAAATTTAATCGTTATATTTTGAAAAATTAACAATTAATTAATCGTTAATTTCGATTAAAGCCAAAAAATTAAAATGTATGATGACATAAGTAACGCCTATTAAACGTTCTTGTTGAAAATCTAAATAACACTGGAATGTCTCCTTTATTACTTTATATGTCATCTTTTCACCAACTACGCAAAAAGACAAGTATGTTGGCATTATTTGCTTCAAGTGATGAGCGGGTCTAATTGATAATATAACCAGCCGATCTGGACAATCCTTCACTTGGAACTGTAGTAACTGGTATGCACTAACCGGTCTTGGCAAGGAATTGCATTATCGGATATCGGTGTTTTCACCATTGTAGAGGGTCAATGGATTCGGGAAGTTTCATCTCCATTTTTTAACGCAGTAATTCATCAGAAGAGCTGTGGTCATTTTCTGTCTCTGAGTCAGACTCCATTACTGCCATTAGCTTAATAGGCTTTTCATTTGGTTTGATAAGTAGGCGAAGTGTTAGAACAATGGTAGGCAAAATTTATCAACATTTTGAACATTCCCGTCAGTCAATAGTTTAAAACCAAAATGTTCATGTAATTTATCAGCCACTATTTAAAAAAAAATTAAAAAAAAATATTTTTTTAAAAAAAAATTATATATTTTTTAAAATATTTTTTTTAAAATTTCCAATAATTTTTAAGTGATGGGTCGACTAATCCGAAGCCCTAAAATATTTATATTGAATAGCTTAAATAAGAAAAACAAAACTTCATTAATTAATCATTATGGGTTCCCGGGCCAAAACGTTGCAACATTTTAAATTTAAAACCCCTACAGTATAGATTTTAGTCTGAATCATGCCTAATGTTTATATATAATACTATTATGTCAGAACTCGATAATTTGTGGGAAAAAATGTGTCTGTTCCCATGTGAAATAATTAATACTGATTTTTAAATTGAGCTAGATTACCTGTCACGCATTGCAGAAATGGCAGAAGAAAAAGATATTCAAAGAAAACTTGAAATCATTTTTATATTTTAAAATAAAATACTATACACCTTTACTTTGCTAGAGTGTAGGCTTACTCAACAGCTTTCCAAAATTTCATTGCGATCGGGTGAATAAAATAAAAATTTTTTTAGCTTACATAAGAAAAGAAAACACATTAAGGTTCACCGGCCTAATTAGTGCAAGTTTAATTAAAAACCGTTATAAGGCTAATCATATTTTAAAGGAAATCTATTATTTATTTAAAAAATTATTTATACTATTAAATACGAAAGATGTAATTATATTTAAAATCATGATATTAGTAATAGTATATTACTAATAAATATAAAGGCATATTATTTCGTAAGGACCAAAGAAAAAAAATAATATAGAATTAAATGTAAGTCAAGACTTGACTGCTAATACTAAAACTAGGACTTCAGCTTACGACTATCGAGCGACCACTCTTTACCACGTTTTTTAATAACTTACTTTCGTTCTTTTTAAATCCCTTATATTAACTTCACCGGCGTCTCTCTCTCTCTCTCTCTCTGTCTGTCTGTCTTGGGCTCGGCGGGCGGAAAAACAGAAGTCAAAAATGACCCATTTCCCATGATCCGATCAAACTGAAATTTGGCACACGGACCCGTCTAACCTAACAATGCATCGTATCAAAATTTCAGATCGATCGAACGTACCATAATTAAATTAATGCATTTTTATTTTATCCTTATATGAGGTATGTAATTCAAAATTCACTGTTTGTTATTTTTTTTTAATTCAGGTTCCACGTGAGTTTGAGTTGACGCCGACCGTCGTGTTGACGACGACCGTCGTGCCGACACCCCCTCACATCCCACCCCCATTTATTAAAGACAAGGGACATCACTCAGTGTCAGTCTGTAGATGTTTAAAAATAATCACTACTGTTAGTTATGTCTCATATATAAGGGATTTATAGTCAAAAACTTTGTTTTTACGGGTTTTTTTTTGTCTGTTTGTCTGTCCGTAAAATATTTTTAAATAGCTCATATAAAAGAAAAAAGGCTACTTTGGGCACCCGGCCAAAATATTTTTCACTGTCCTTCATGGCAGTAAACTCAACAGCCTCCAAAACTTGTATGTCTATCGGATAATATAATGTTTAGTAACCCATAAAACGTCTTGCATTCATTTATTTATTTACTGTATTGAAAATATTTATAGACGAACATAGATTACACTCCATTACTGTTAAAAAAGGGAAAACAGTGAAAAGTAGTCATTTACAACCATTTAGCGTTAAATAACAGTATAAATGTGTTTAAAAACATTGTATTTTTTTACAGTATAAATTAATACCGGATTTTATTGTAAACGAACTTAAATTACATTACCTTACTGTTTTTTTTTAAAAAACAGTAAAAAAATCTTCATTTACAGCAGTTTAGTGTAAAATAACGGTATAAACGTGTTAGAAAACATTGCATTTTTTACAGTGTTTATGTAGAAAATGTTTTTCTCGCTGTAGTTTTAACTGTATTTTTTATACTTCCTTCCTCTTCTTATATCCTATATTTTTTGTTAATTAATTGTGTCCATCTTTCTTCTTTCCGTCTTTTTGTATTTCTTTACTTGGGACCTCCAAAACAAGACGCCATGACGACATTAAATGTAAGGCGCTATGGTTTTCGGACAGCAGTGGGGTTTTTTTTTATAAATGAAACAACTTCGAAGAACATTTGCGTTCACCAACTCGTCGTTGTTTTCTTTTTCCTCTAATCTTCAACGTTTTTACTTATATAGAGACATGTCATCCGAACTAGCTCTTGACATCAATATGAATGTATATGTGACATTGCTATAGACTAAAAATGCAGAAGTTCTTGCTCCTGATAATCTTTATCACCCAGTAAGACATAACAAATATCATGTAACACATTTCACGAAATTGTAATATTTTAAGGAATCATAACTCTGGATGACAACGGGGAGTAATAAGTGCACTGCCTTTAAGAACAAGCATCTCTACGAGGCAACAGGCACACGTTTAAGTAAGCATCACAGGAAATTAAACTTTTAAAAAAAAAGCAATGAACGAGGCTGATACGGTAATTGCAACTTTGATTTAACATGAACTCTTTAAAAAATAAACTTTTTAAAAATAGTCTTGTTTATTTAATATTTGACTTAAAATCTTTCGAATTCCTTCGTCTCATAAGCCAAATGACACACCACAAAATCCACTAGCATTCGTGGATAAAATATAATCATATATCATAATTTTATTATATCTTATTTTAGAAACAAGTCATTTGACTCCGGGAAAATCCTGGGACTTTAAGATTAAGAATATTTTTATTCTTCTGAAATAAGAATCCCTGGTATTCATTTTTACTAGACGTTTCTTACATCTCTGGATTTAATTGGAGCATTTCAATGGAAATTTTGAAAAAGTTCTACCATTGATCTCATTTCTGTCAGACACTTTTTAGTACCAGATGTCCTATTTTTGCCAGATACCTTGGAAATGTTCTATAAGAAAATATATTTGTTACATGTCCTTTAAAAATGTTCTATCAGAGATCTTGTTTAAAAGCGTACCCACTGCAGTTGCCAGCTGCTGTTCCCGCACTATGAAGGTGGTCAGTTGTCCAGTCATCTCTACCAAACAGAAACACTGTAGCCCCACTGGATCCGGGGCATGTACAAGCTGTGTACAGGTATTTCGAACAGGTGTACGAGTTGACAAGCTGTTGTATGCTGTAGCTGTCATCGTAGTCTTCATCATAAAACTTATTATCATTAACATAATCATCAGCATAATCATTATCGTCATTGTAGCTTTCATCAAAATCATTACAATCCTTGTTGTCGACATTATACTGGTTAGCATAATCATAATTATTCCTGTCATAATCATTATACTGCTCACCATAATCAATATTCCAGACACAATCATTGTACTGTTCTTCAAAATTCCTCTCACAATCAATGTACTGCTCTTCAAAATTAATCTCATAATCATTATACTGGTTTTCAAAATTCCTCTCATAATCATTATACTGGTTTGCAAAATTCCTCTCATAATCATTATTCTGGTTTTCAAAATTCTTTTCATAATCATTATACTGGTCTTCATAATCATCATACTCGGTGTAATAATCATTATACTGCTCATCATCGATGCCATAATTTTTATACAGGTCACTGTAGTTATCATCTGGGTTGTCCTCTTGCTCAGTTTTTCCATTTACATATACAGCTGTAAATTCCTGTTTCACGATGTCCGTCCGGTCCGTCCACTGACCAACAGAAACATGCTTCGGACACCCGTGTGGATGTGAGACAATGAATACGAGTTTTTCTGCTTCTTTGTTGCTTTCATATTTCTTAAAGACTTTTTGACTCAGCCCCTTGTATTTCTCCACGGTAACAGCTAGGCTTGCAGCGAAGTCAAGGTCATGGGTCACACAGAATAAATTACTGACGTCACCCTCAACATCAGCTTTGGCTGATATGCCAGAGATTGAGGTTACTTGAGACGTGTCACCGTCATAGCCAAATGAAACGACAGTGTGTTCAGCCTCTTGGTCATCAAACACAACATGCGTAGCTGTGACCACTCGTATTTGGGCCCACTCTTGAACAGCTGAAGTTTGTTTACAATTTGAACAGGGGCAAGTTTGGCCATTGGTCATTGTGAACCTTTTTACTTGAACCACACGTCCACTGCCATATGAGAGAAAACCTTTCTGCCCCCGACACTTAGTAAAAGGATACGGTTTCTCGTTGAAGATTTCTGGTCTGTTATTACTTACATGAGTCACTGTAAGCTTAACAGTGAGGTCAGCTAGTGTCTTGACGAGTTCAAAAACGGACTTCTTATGGTAGCGTGCAGGAAGGTGCTGAGGCCCAAAAGATTTGAATGGAATGAACTGTTCATGTTTCGGATTCTTGCGACAATTGTTGTAATGTTCCTGGAGATTAGCCTCTGGTCCATACACAACGTCTTCTTCATATGGCCCTGTGGACGAATTGAGACTTGAACTTTAACTCAACGTTAGCAAGAATGGATTGAACATAATGTGATAGTTTAGTATCTATCTTAGAACGTCCAACAGCACATACATTTTTTTAAAACTTAAACGTCTGAAAGGTAAATATTGTACCCTAATAAAGGCGTGCGTGCGCGCGTGTGTGTGTGTGCGTGTGGGTGTGTGGGTGGGTGTGTGTGACAAGAAACATGTAATAATTTTAGAATGGTGCGACCGGATGTGTCCGAAAAAATATTTAAGCGGTGCTCATTCGAAAATCTTGATGCAGAAAAAGATCTTGCATTTTAAAAAAATTCATATAAACGTTACATACCAATGCCAAAATTATAGCCGTTTCAATTTCAACATACTTATAAAAACAGAAGAACCAGACATAATTGCTGGTTCTGAAACTTGGTTGAACCCCAACATATATAACTCTGAGATTTTAAACACCAATTATAATATTTTTAGGAAAGACAGATCAGACAATTATGGAGGAGTGCTACTTGCAATTAAATCAAATATCATAGCTGAAGAAATTACTACACAGCAAAATTTTAATATAGAGTCTATTTATTGTAAAATAATTACACCAAACTCATCCCCACTTATTGTAGGCAGTATATATAGACCTCCGAATACAAACCCAGAATACATGAACAATCTTTGTAGTCAATTAACTTTCATAAAAGAGAATAATAAAAATGCAGTTCTATGGATTATGGGGGACTTTAATCTTCCAGATATAAATTGGAAAAATTATACAATTGATAACCATCAAACTAACAAAGAAATTAATGAACACTTCCTAGACACTATAAACAACATAAACCTAGAACAGATAGTAAAAACAGCAACAAGGAAAAATAAAACACTAGATTTATTCCTAACAAATAGACCAGGACTAGTGTTAGACTATAAAATAATTCCAGGACTGTCCGACCATGATATTGTTAGGGTCACCAATACAATAAAAACTAAAATTAATAAGATACCTAGAAGAATAATCTATCTTTGGAATAAATGTAATTCAATAAAACTACACCAATCAGCGGCTAACTTCCAACAAACTTTCCTAAGTAAATTTAACACAAATAGCCAAGTGGAAGAAATTTGGAAAGATATAAAAACAAATCTAAAAACTATAATGGATGAGAATGTTCCAACAAAACTAACATCAAATAAAATTAACAAATGCTGGTTCAATTCTAGATTGAAAAAGCTATGCAAACTAAAAGAGAACTTATTTAAGAAATATAAAGCTACCAATTCATATAGGATACACAAAAAATACTTAAAGATTAAACACTTGACACAAAAACTTAGTCGGAACCTCCAAAATGAATATATAAACAATGTAATTACCAAAGATAACAATAAAAACTTATGGTCCTTTATCAAATCTAAAAAAATGGAAACTTCAGGAATAGCCACACTAAAAGGCTCAAATAATAAAACCTATAATGATAATGAAACTGAAGCTAATATCCTTAACACATATTTTGCATCATCTTTTTCTGCCTCAGGCGACAAGGAAGTTTTAATAAATTTAAATAAAATGGAGGAAATAGGTAACATAACTGTAGATGAGATAGGTATACATTCACTCCTAAAAAACTTAAAAATAAACAAAGCTACTGGCCCAGATGATTTGCCTGCAAGATTATTAAAAGAACTAAGCAATGAACTGTCCCCAATCCTTGTAGTTCTCTTTCAAGCCTCTCTAAACCAGGGTAAAGTGCCACAGGATTGGAAATTAGCTAATGTAAGTCCACTCTTTAAGAAAGGGGATAAATCAGACCCTGGTAATTACAGGCCTGTATCACTTACTAGTATCACCTGTAAATTACTAGAACACATAATATATAGTAGAATAGTTAACCACCTTGACAAATATAATGCCCTATGCCCACATCAACACGGCTTTAGAAAAAACAGATCATGTGAAACACAATTAATAGGTTTAATAGATGAACTATCAAAAGGCTTGGACAAAAATGATCAAATAGATACAATATTACTAGACTTCTCAAAAGCATTTGACAAAGTTCACCACCTTAGTTTACTTAAAAAACTTAACTACTTTGGAATCTCAGGTTCCTTACATCACTGGATCCAAGACTTCCTTTTGGGCAGGGAGCAAACTGTAATAATTAATGGATCTAAATCTGCACCAATAAAGGTTAACTCAGGAGTTCCACAAGGAACTGTGCTAGGTCCCTTACTCTTTTTAATTTATATAAATGATTTACCCAACAACATCTCAACAGGTACAAAAGTTAGGCTATTTGCTGATGATTGTATAATCTATAGAACAATTAAATCAGAACAAGATAGCAAAATTTTACAAAAAGACTTAGATGAATTGATAAAATGGGAAACTAACTGGAGTATGTCTTTCCATCCAGAAAAGTGTCAACTGTTAAGAGTAACAAAGAAAAAGAAACAAATAAATTCAAAATATTACATTCATGGAAAAGAACTGACCCAAACTAAAGATGCAAAATACTTAGGAGTCTTAATAAATGAGAAACTATCATGGAATCCCCATGTCAATGAAGTTATTAAAAAATCAAACAAAACCTTAGGCTTTATAAAAAGGAACTTTAACAAATGTAATAGAGATATAAAACTAAAATGCTACCTCACTTTGGTGAGACCTGCACTAGAATATGCATCTTCTGTATGGGACCCATCCACCCAAGAAAACATTGATAAACTAGAACAAATTCAAAAAAGAGCTGCCAGATTCATTACTGGAGAATATTCGAAACTGACAAGAGTAACACCATTAGTTAAATCATTAAACCTTGAAACACTAGAGGATAGAAGAACCAAGAGCAAAGTAGTAATCATACATAAAGCAATTAATTCTAATTTAGAAATACAACACAAAGATAACTTAATACAACCCTCAGATAGACATAAGGATAAAAACACCTTTCTTATTCCGTATGCAAGAACAAACACATACAAGTTTTCGTTCTTCCCGTCCGGAATTCGGGCGTGGAATGGGTTGCCTGAAGAATCCAGGAAAACCAACACTTTATCAACATTTAAATCTCTAATAAAAATGCAGGACTAAACACAAACCATAGATAAGCGTAGGACGCAATAATCTTCTGTATAGAAGGAGCGTCTGTAAACAGATAAGATAAGATAAGATACTCTAGTTCGCCAGATATGTAATGTTAGTAGTTTTGAAAATTGTGTAGGTTCTTTTAGTGATTTATAAAGATGTGTTTACCAATTCCTCCCTAGATTCGTATACTTTACAAAAATTAAAGAAGAAAAGAGAGAAAGGTCACCTTTTGAAAAAGTCCACTATACTTGAATCATTGACAAATTAATATTTAAAACCTTTTTTATTTCTTTTTTTTTAGTTTTGTTTGTTAAGTGCTCTTTTTTAAATGTCATTTCTTAACTGTGACAGAAATTAATTGAACATCCCGTATTTGGGGGAATACCACAACCAATATTGGAAAATACATAATCTGAAAAGTTACCAGGTGCAAATTGGCACCATTCTTTTTATTTCGCCATAGGTCAAGTCCTCTTAGCCACCACCAACCCCACCCTTTATGCAGTAGAAATAACGCAGGCGGACAATGGGGAAAATATGTTTGTCAGATAACACTACAACTTTGGTAACGAATATGGGATTGGGGAGACAGGCAACATTCGACAACTTTTGAGACATAATTCAAGTGTGAGTTCCGAAAGTTTGGAAATAAGGTTACCTCATCAAATAAGAAAAAAAGACTTTTGTATACATTTATATACTAATGTATAATTTAATTCTTTTGATAATATATCGTTTAATTCAAGCTTGCATACAACTTTTATTTACTACTAGCAGACCCGTCGAGAGTTGCAACCATCTCAGTAAAAATGAATAAATTTAAAGAAACCAATGAGTGCTATGTTTTTAAAAAAATTATGCCAGAAACCTTCCCGGAATTGTGCAAAAAAGTCCAAAGTTTCATAGCAAACGGATAAATAAATTGATAATTAAATAGCTTACAAAAGAAGAAACGATATTAAGGGCCCTACCCCCAAAATGAGTGATAATTTATTTTTTATTGCCATTGTACTCAAGCTATATTTCACAATATCGTGTAAAATTGAATATGGAATACAATTATTATTGTTCAGAAAAAAAGACGTTTGGGGCCACCAGCTCCGAGGGAATGGACATTAGGAGTTCAGTGCACTATAGTAATATAGGCTCTTAAGTTTTTATATACTAGGTTTGGTCAAAATCCAGTTATTTTCTCATTATCTAACGCTTTAACTACTTTTTATATAGCTAATATAGGGGGAAAATGACATTAAGGGGCTCCCGGGCCCATTTCGTGCAAGATGTCCATTTAAAAAACCTGTTCATTTTAATTCAGTTTCAACGTGGATATATTTCTCAAGATCTTTAAAAATTGAATAGGAAAATATCTTAAACATATACGAAAACGACATCTTGGGCCCCAAACCCCGAAGATATTGACATTTGAAGTTCAGTACCCTTAAGTATTTCAATGTGGGCTACAAAGTTTTTGTATATAAAGTTTGGTTAAGTAAGATCTATTCATTTACTCAGTAGCTAACGCATAAACTAATTTTTATATAGCTCATATAAGCAACAAACAACATTAAGGGCCCCGGGACCCATTCAGGGCAAAATATAATTTCAAAACACTTGTTAATTTCAATATGGATAATAATAGATACCATTACCATGATTTGTCAATTTCTTTAATAATTGAACTGGGGAATAAAATCTTAAACGTTTATGGGCCGTCCATAAAGTACGTCACACTCCAGAGGGGGGAGGGGGTGTAAGAAAGTGTGACACTTTGTGACAGGGGGAGGGGGTACGGCCATGGGTGACGTCACGGTGTTTTATATCAAATTTTAATTATTTTTTTAATAAAAAACAACATTTTCTTTCGAAAGTGTGACGTACTTTATGGGGGGGGGCCTAAAGAGATTTGTGACAGTTTGTGACAGGGGGGAGGGGGAGTTAAAAATGGTCAAAAATAGCATGACGTACTTTATGGACGGCCCCTTAAGAAAAAAGTTATTTTGGGCCCCAGCCCCGAAGGAGTGGCCATTAGGAGTTAAGTGCCCTATAGTATTTTAAAATGGCCCTTCCAAGTTTTTGTATACCAAGTTTGGTTAAGATCTATTCATTTACTCAGTAGCTGACGCAAAAACTAATTTTTATAAAGCTCATATAAGCAAAAAAATGACATTATGGGCCCCCGGCGCCCCATGAGTGTTTTAATTGATGCATAAAAAAGTTTCCAGTTACCATCCCGGGAGCATACTCAACAGTATCAAAAATTTTCATGTCGATTGGATGAATGGTTTAGTCGGCTACAAAGGACAAGCACACAGACATACTTTCATTTATATATATAGATTTATTACATTGTCATTTTGTGTTTTATTCTCGGAATCGAACTCAATAAACCGTAGGTCCGACAAAAGGGTCATGTGCAGGATAAATAGTTTTTTGTATGTTTCATGTAATTCAATTGGTAAGAGAAGTCAACGTTTCATTGTTAGCATACTTATTCGTACTCACATGAGTCGTTGAAAAGTTGTAAACTTTCTGTTTTCTTTGCTTCTTCAGTTCTCTCCCCTTCTATCAGCTCTCTGGTTTGTTTGACGTCATTCATAATTGAAGTCTGATTCATTTCCGCTCCAATATTATTGGCTTTCTTACTATCTATAATGGTTCTTCTTCTTTGATCTGTGGCATCCTTTCTTAATTCTTTGGTACACATTATCCCAGATGCACCCTTGTTTATTTTAATTGTGGGATGTGTATCTTTAGTGGCACGGATTCTTTTTTCGCTTGGTTTTCTTACAATTTGATTGGCACCCTTTCCTTCATCAGTGGACCCTTTTCTGACTTGAGTGGAACCTTTTATTACTTCAGTGGGACCTTTTCTTACTTCAGTGGACTCTTTTCTGACTTGAGTGGAACATTTTATTACTTCAGTGGGACATTTTCTTACTTCAGTGGACCCTTTTCTGAGTTGAGTGGAACCTTTTATTACTTCAGTGGGACCTTTTCTGACTTCAGTGGAACCTTTTCTGACTTGAGTGGAACCTTTTATTACTTCCGTGGGACCTTTTCTTACTTCAGTGGACCCTTTTCTGACTTGAGTGGAACCTTTTCTTACTTCAGTGGAACCTTTTCTGACTTGATTATAACCCTTTTTTATTTCAGTGGGACCTTTTCTTACTTCTGTTGGACATTTTCTTACTTCAGTAGGAACTTTTCTTACTTTAGGAGGTCCTTTGCTTTTTTCAATGGGACCTTTTCTTAATTCATTTGGGCCTTTTCTTACTTCAGCGGGACCTTTTCTTTCTTCAGTGGGATCACTTCTTACTTTAGTCGCATCCAGTGTCACTGGGGTAGCATCCTTCCGCAAGTTAGTTGTTTCCCTTCCTGTTTCAATGACATTTCTTTGACCGTGAAAAGTCTCCGTTTGAATGATCTCAAATTGAATGTTTTCGTCTTTTAACGTCATGTATTCAATGATCCCACCACGAATATGCTCTACTTGAATGGCACCACTGTGAATGAGACCATCTTGAATGATCCCACCTTGAATTGTCCCATCTTTCATTGCTCTACCTGGAATCGTCCCACCATGAACAGGCTCAACTTGTATGATCAAACTTTGATTGATTCCGCCTTCAATAGTCCCACCTTGAACTGCCCCACTTGTATTGTTTCCACATTCAATAGTCCCACTCGGAATGGCCCCACTTGTATTGTTTCCACCTTCTATAGTCCCACATGTAACTGCCCCACTTTTATTGTTTCCACCTTCAATAGTCCCACTCGGAATGGCCCCACATGTATTGTTTCCACCTTCAATAGTCCCACTCGGAATGGCCCCACTTGTATTGTTTCCACCTTCAATAGTCCCACTCGGAATGGTCCCACTTGTATTGTTTCCACCTTCAATAGTCCCACCTGGAACTGTCCCACTTGTATTGTTTCCACCTTCAATAGTCCCACCTTGATTGGGTCCAGCTACACCAAAGCAATCAGCTGATGACGTTTCCATGAAGTGACTTTTGATCTTCCTATTGATGGTAAATGTAAAATAAATATCTGATACGTGCAAAATTTTACGGAAATAGAAAATGATAATACACGATATGGAAATTTTTTGAAAGAAAAAATGTTTACCTGGAAACCTGGTGATAATAAGCATTTTTAAAAAAATTATTATTTTTAAAATTATTAATCTTCAGTCTGATAAAGCTTTAAGGGAATAGTTATAAGGCTGATATAAAAAAATACATTAGTATACTTACTTATATAAGCTATTGGTAAACACATAGTTGTATATTAACTATCTGCATAATATATAAATACATTCAGGGTGGTAGGCTCGAGACGGATACAATGCGTGATTGTCACATTGGCAGGCGACTAAAAAAATGTACGAAATCTTTGTGGGCACTGAATACATTGCCCCGTCACCTTTTCCTAACTGCCTTTCCTTCATTGCCCCATTGAGCCATCATCTTTACCATAACTATCAGACTCTCGTTCAGATAACAACATAGCCCTTTGTGCATTGCCATTTTCAAAATATTACACTTTCAACATAAAATAATATCCCCTTCCAACATAGCTAATTGCCCTCTCTCCATTATAAGGTTTTCTAAACGCCATACATGGTTTGGGTACGCCCTTGTAGGGTTTGGATACTCCAATGAAGGATAAGATATTAGCCCCCTTCCCCCACCCCCAAGAGTAAACTGGGAAATCATCTTGATGTACAAGCACACGGCTGCTGTTCTACAAACATTTAATCATTTGGTTCAATCAGTTGATTACATCAGATGACTTTACTGACGTCATAAATGCCAAGGTCAAGGTAAGATATTCACGCAGCGTATAGTATCTTGGTTTTTATCTTGTAATTTTTTTACTTAATGTCCACAGACTAAGAAATATGTTGAAATTCGTGGCAAGAAGTTGATGAAAAGCTAAGTGTAAGTAGTGCTTTATTTCTTCAATATTAGACTGCGTTTTTCAGATATAGAAAATTGTAGTATATAATACATAATAACTTTAATTTGTTATTTCTAATCTAGAGGAAGGTTAATTACAAACCTATTTAAAAATGTATTTAAGAGTGGACCAAAGATTATATAATTGAAAGACAAGTCAACTTAAGCCAAGTTTATGTTCTATGTCCACCAATTTATGATTATATTTTGAGATGCTCAAATGACAAAATGCTTAACGAGGCAGGTATAGGCCCTGTTGGTCAAATGATACTAACTCCTGTTAGTTAGATATTTGCCATGTTGGTCAAATGACACAAACTCTTGTCAGTTAATTATTTGTTATGTTGGTCAAATGACACAAACTCTTGTCAGTTAATTATTTGTCATGTTTGTCAAATGACACAAACTCCTGTCAGTCAGCTATTTGTCATAATGGTCAAATGGTACAAACTCCAGTCAGCCAGCTATTTGTCATGTTGGTCAAATGGTACAAACTCCTGTCAGTCAGCTATTTGTCATGTTGGTCAAATGGTACAAACTCCTGTCAATCAGCTATTGGACATGTTGGTCAAATGGTACAAACTCCTGTCAATCAGCTATTGGTCATGTTGGTCAAATTGAACAAAATCCTGTCAGTCAGCTATTAGTCATGTTGGTCAAATGTGGCTATATGCAAAGAAGAAGACCGATTTGAGATTGTTGAGTGGTATTTCTAGTCATAAACATAATATTTCAAGTACTTTTACACCAGAGCTGAGGTGATTGAGAACAATGCATGGCCGTACGCAAAAAGGGGGGGGGGTTTCGTACGTTCGAACGAACCCCCTTTTGCGAATGTGTGCTCTTTTTTGTAACAAATAGATCTTGAAGTTATTGAGAGATTTGGGGATCCCTCTACGGAAAATGATGGGCCAGTGTTATGATGGCACTGCATCTATGTCGGGCGCTGTCTCAGGAGTTCAAGCGCGTATTCTGCGAGAGGCCCTTTGGAGTATACACACTGCAGCAATTACGCTTTAAACCCGATGTGCGTAACATGATTGACAAATTTATTAAAAGAAACCGGCATGTTTTTTTAACAACAGCCCAAAGCGCAAAGCCTTGTTGAAAAACGTCATACAAACAAGTCTTTGAGAGGGCTAAACGGAAGGCACTTACAGATTTATGCAAAGCAAGATGGGCTGAGCGCCACGAAGCATACAAACACTTCTATTAATCGTATGTTTACATTTTTCACACTCTTGAGATAGTTTCACTGCCACGATGAAAACACAACGACCAAGGATTTGATCCAAATTGACTACAGTAAGTCTCGAGCAACGTCACTTCTTCATTCCTTGTGTAACTTCACATTTATTGTGACGTTTGTTGTGACGTACTAACTGTTATCTAGGCTGGAAGGAATAATACTCTGTTAAGTACCTTAATAATGGTTTGAGAATCTCATACAGTTTAGAACCATTGGGGGATAGGGGTTCAGACGCTGACCTTGAGTGGACAAAGATTTTGGAATACTCTGATGGGTCATGGGAAATTTATTAGGACGCTACAACTACTTAAGTCACATGTGATCACGTGTCAAGTGCCTGATGACGCCTGAATGTATGCATGCGAGCACGTGCAAAGGAATTGGTACATGAGGGCTGACCAATCAAATTAAGAGTTGCACGCTGACCCATGCCACCCAGTTGAATAGCCAATAGTAACGGTTATTAATCTGGGACAGCGGGTCACCACCCACGCGGTGAGCAGCCCAATATATACCCCAGCAAAACTCTAAGGCGTCCTCTCTCTCTCAGAAGATCAAAGTCACAGACCACCATAAGATTGAGTTCTGAGGTGTGACTGTTTGATTAGAGGAGCCTAGCTGAGAAGTTTGTTCCCAGGTTGAGTACTTAGTAATAGCAGTTCAAATGTTTTTTTGTATATAGTTAAATGCTTTTATTCTTAACTATATTGATTATTGATTGTTAGTTAAGGTATGCACTATTTTATTGTCTTCAGCTAGTATAGTAGGTCATAGCGGAGAATAGCGGTTAGGCAAGCTAGCCTAGAGCTGAGTACCAGACGTGCTAGGCAAAAGTGGGAAGACGACCCTGAGCCGGACGAGAAGATACTGATAGTAACATTGGAGCCAGCTGTCAGTCATTGAGTAACTGAGGGGCGTGGTGTTGATCGGCCTATCAGACAATGTGTGGGTTAAGCATCGCTGACCAGTGAGGCGGAACACTGACTGATCCCGTTACCTGAGACAGTGTGTGAGGTCGGCAGATATATAGCAGAGCTGAGCCGAATCAAGGGATGTAGTATCCAATTAATTGTGAACGTACCTTTATTTTAGATATTTTGTACCTGAATTATTATTGTGTACATTCTACATGTTTAATACCCTATTCATTTTGTATATATATGTTTTATCTATGTAAATAAATATTTCTCACTGTTGCAAACAGTGCTGTTAAGTCCCCAACATTGGGAGCTCGTCCTAAGCAAAAAATTTTTAAGGCTTGTGGACCTTAGGGACTATTATCGTAACTATTATTGTTAGTTGAATTGTAACATTATAATTTATTTTATTACATGATAAGTTTGGATGGTTTGAAATATTTTTTATTCATCTATTAATTCATGTTCACATTTTTAAAATTCAAAACAAACACTGAAAACACTGTTGTGAGTGAGGCTAGAGGTGCCAATATTACGTAACACGACCAACAGCAGACGGACCAGGACCCAGCAGGTTCAAGAGTTCAACCTCGCTCAGGGCCACGAGCGTTAGGCAAACAGGGGAAACAATTCAAGGGGAAGGTAAGGAAAGTTTGTTATTGTCCGTACTGTTTACAATTTAACAGAGCCACTTGTATTTGCTTAGTTCGTAGAATAGTACTATGTGTTATATGTTTATGTTTAGAATGTTCAAGAGTAATGTAATTTGAGTTCGTATGCCCGTAAGAACGTTAAAGTAATTTCGTTGGGGACTCCTATTACATTTTTTCTCGACTTACTAGTAATATATAGGTTAGTATATATTAGCATTTTGTTGAGTCTTGTTTTGTAACGTATTGTTATTTAATTTTCTGTGTTCAAAGCCTTTTGAAGCACTTTTAGAAATGTCTTTTCTTCCGACACTTTCAATGTTGCATTTGGGTAAATCTTTAGAAGATTTTAGATATGAAGCCACAGAAATGGGTTTCGAAGAAATAGAAATAGAAATTTTTATTCAGGAAGAATCAGTGAGACAACACTTTGAGAAAGAAATGTCAATGTTAATAGAAAAAAGAAATAAGTTATTGGATGAAAAACGTACAGTATTTACAGAGATTCATAAAAAACTAATGACTAGAATGGATACGTTTCGAAGGAACATAAGAGAAGAAAAATTGTCATTGGAAGAAATTTTGCTGCTAAAAGAAGAAATACAGAAGGAAGAAATACATAGTGAAGAACAAACTAGGTTAGGTGAACAAAAAGAACAAAATATTCTTATGACACTAAAGTCAATAAAGCTAGAAATAGATGAAAAAGAGCGTAAACTCGAATTCGAATTAGCTAAGATTTCAAAGGACGTTACTACCAAATGGTTAGTAAACAAAGACAAGAAGAACCTGTTAACAGTTAACAATGAAACTAAGGAAGAAATGTTGACCTTGGCCAATAACGATGACCAAACTGGGTCAAATGTCATTAAGAAAGGGAGGCACGCTACTGAACTGGCAAGTGAAAAGGCCACGCCTTTACTTAAGACAAAGGCGTTAGACGTTACACAAACAAAGACAGACACCACCAACTCAAGGTTACCCGCAGCGAGGGGAGATGACGGTAGGGCAGAAGCGGTGGACATCAAAGACAAACGGCTCAGGCAAGCCACGGCCAGCGTGAAGACGAGCATGACGGAGGGGGGTCAAGGTGAAGTAACCGTGACCGATGGAGCGAATTGGCGTCTTTGTGAGAAGGGCAAACAAAGCGCGCAACAGTTAACGGGAGCGTCTGTTAACGTAAGGGAGACGAAAGAAAGGAAAGTGACCACAGTGAGTGACGCTGCGCCGAAGGTCATCACATGTAAGGATCACGTGATGGATATATGGAAATCAGATATGACCATTGATGAGTCAAGTTGGTCAAATGTGGGAAAAGAATTTAGTATATCAAAACAAGAGTGTCTTGTTGTAAAGGATAAATGCTTAGGCATTGATGAAATGGTAAGAAATGAGTTTATACCAGAAAGCCACGAGAATGTTGACTTTCTTGATAATTGTATTAGTCTAAAACAGACTAAAACTGATGTTGGTATGACTAGTAGGAAAAGACAGATCCAGCAGTTAAGAGATGTGAATATTAAATATGAGAGGGTGAGTAAGTTCAAGTTGAGTTACAATCTTGTGCCGCCTGCAGTACTTATTAAGTTGCAAGTCAGACGTACAGTAGCCACGATGGACCATAGGCTAACAGGTAAGTCAACTGTTAGATATGGGTGGCCTGTTAATTGTAAGAGTATGCTGACATGGAAAACTTTTCTTCTAGAAACGATTTCGCATTATAAAGTTCATAAAAATTTTTCTCCAAGTATAGATATGCCTCGAACGGGGATAGGCACATTTTGTCTAAGAGCAGGGGAGAAAACTCTTGAACTTGTAAGTATCTGACGGTACGACTATACTGAACTGGACTGTTGATAAATTTGATAAGACTATGGACTGATCTAGAATATGATTTTGTTTTGAGCTTTAAAAAATATAATTTTGTTTATGATTTTTTTGAACATTTGGACTTTGCATTTATGATTTTGTTTGTAACTTTAAAGATTTGATTTTGTTTTCAGTGCTGAAAATATTAACTTAGCATTTATGATTTGTTTATGGACAATATGGACTTATGATTTTTATGAGGTTTAGAAATATGACTGGAGTACTATACTCATCTATTATTCTGTATACTTTGAACTCTCGTTATTTGTGGAATCTTTTTGTTTAATAAGCACATTGATATTTGATAAATGATTTGTGTGCACTTTGAAACCTATGTATTTGTTATACTTTGAAAACTTCGTTGTTTTTCAGAAAATTTGGCTTTAGTTTAGTTATTTATGGAAGATTGATAACTGATATGTGGTAAACACCATGAATTTAATTGTGTTTAAAATGAGTTCAATACTTTGTTATTTTTCAGGACCATTTTTTCTTTGCTAATTTGGAAACTTTGAAAATGTTTATTGTGCTAATTCTTTGAAACTTTACTTGTGTTTCAGAATTTTTGCTTTACTGAAATTGTCACTGACGTTTATGAGTTAATGTTTTTGATAACATATTGTTTATTATGCTTGATGATTTTGATTATGTTTACTCATTTGTATTATGGTTACATTTTATGAACATGCTTTGAGTTTTGTATAAGAGCTATGTACTTAATGAAGATGATTTTAAAGAAATAGAATGTGTACTAATTTTTATGATTGCTATGAGCTCTCATGTTTTGTTCATTGAAAAGATGTCATGATTTAATTGGTTCTTATATCATGTAAACAACGTAAATGTTATCATGTGGTTTTATTTTTACGAGAGTACTTATTGATGTTTCAAATTGATGATTTGACATATTATGATGCATACTTTGAATTTGATGATATTTATAAGTATATGATGCTTTAAAAATGTTTATTGTTTTCTAACCTTGAAAATGAAAGTTTGGATATCAAAATGATTTGTTATATTTTTTCATTGCAGATAAAAAGTATAATGTTAAAAATTTTATAACTACTAGTTAAGACTTGATGAGGTAGAGAGTTAGTAATGTTGTAATAATTGCCTATATGTATTTGATACACATGATGTGTTGCATTGGCATTGTATGAATTTTAGATGTTTGATATTGTCTTTTGTGACATTGAATTGGTTTTGTTAGGATTTATAATCTTTTTGAACTTGCATGATGTTTTCATGACCATATAATTCTAATTACTATGTTGTATTAGACAATTAGACTTTTTATTACTCAACTTGTAATGTTATATGTGACAATACAAGTATTGTCAAAGAGTAAGAGTGGGGGAGTGTTAAGTACCTTAATAATGGTTTGAGAATCTCATACAGTTTAGAACCATTGGGGGATAGGGGTTCAGACGCTGACCTTGAGTGGACAAAGATTTTGGAATACTCTGATGGGTCATGGGAAATTTATTAGGACGCTACAACTACTTAAGTCACATGTGATCACGTGTCAAGTGCCTGATGACGCCTGAATGTATGCATGCGAGCACGTGCAAAGGAATTGGTACATGAGGGCTGACCAATCAAATTAAGAGTTGCACGCTGACCCATGCCACCCAGTTGAATAGCCAATAGTAACGGTTATTAATCTGGGACAGCGGGTCACCACCCACGCGGTGAGCAGCCCAATATATACCCCAGCAAAACTCTAAGGCGTCCTCTCTCTCTCAGAAGATCAAAGTCACAGACCACCATAAGATTGAGTTCTGAGGTGTGACTGTTTGATTAGAGGAGCCTAGCTGAGAAGTTTGTTCCCAGGTTGAGTACTTAGTAATAGCAGTTCAAATGTTTTTTTGTATATAGTTAAATGCTTTTATTCTTAACTATATTGATTATTGATTGTTAGTTAAGGTATGCACTATTTTATTGTCTTCAGCTAGTATAGTAGGTCATAGCGGAGAATAGCGGTTAGGCAAGCTAGCCTAGAGCTGAGTACCAGACGTGCTAGGCAAAAGTGGGAAGACGACCCTGAGCCGGACGAGAAGATACTGATAGTAACATTGGAGCCAGCTGTCAGTCATTGAGTAACTGAGGGGCGTGGTGTTGATCGGCCTATCAGACAATGTGTGGGTTAAGCATCGCTGACCAGTGAGGCGGAACACTGACTGATCCCGTTACCTGAGACAGTGTGTGAGGTCGGCAGATATATAGCAGAGCTGAGCCGAATCAAGGGATGTAGTATCCAATTAATTGTGAACGTACCTTTATTTTAGATATTTTGTACCTGAATTATTATTGTGTACATTCTACATGTTTAATACCCTATTCATTTTGTATATATATGTTTTATCTATGTAAATAAATATTTCTCTCTGTTGTACACAGAGGTGTTAAGTGTCATTTATATGTGTGTAAGTATTGCAGTTCAAGATAGGTATTAATACTTAACACTGGGGGCTAGAGCCATTAATGAATATTACTCCTAGACAATAGAGCCAAAATACTTAACATACTCCAACTTCAGAAAGAAGCGATTGACAAAATTCAGGCTATGTCACTAATCGAAAACGTCAAGCAAGAGTTTAGAGAGATAGAAAAAATGTAGATTCTTATTTTCAAAACACTTATGATATCATTATCATGGCGCAGTCTGTAGGAGCTGAAGCTTCAATGCCCAGAATTGCTAAGCAGCAAATCTACCGAAGCAATGTGTGCGTAGAAACGCCAATGCAACATTATCTGCGAAACTTAATTAATTAATCCATTTCTGGAGCACATCATTGCTGAACTAGATATGCGGTGCGGTTCTCTGGCTTAACCAGGACATCGTGGTACCTCTTTTTTGCCAAGTGCTGTTAGAAATTGTATGTATGAAGATCTGAAAGGCGATGTGGATTTATATGAGTATAAGCAAGATCTGCCCTCACCAGAAGTGCTGCCAGAATAGTTTACCGGGTGGAAATTGAGGTTCAGCCAATGGGAAGAGTCAAAGCTACTTAGAAATACTGTCTTAATACAAAATTTGTAAAAATTGGTTGATCACACACGAAAACAATACGCTAACAGACCGAGTGCTTAACACAGAATAATACATCAGGACGGAAGTGCCGACTCACTTATGAATTCCCAGGAAAATGGGAGTTTCCCTTTCTGCGTCACTCGTTATGCGAATCTTCGCTCGTTAAGGGAGCAAATTTTTCCATAAAATGTTGCTAGTTATGCGAAATCTCGTTACGAGAGGTGCTCGTAATGAGAGGTTGCCTAAAAATGCTAATCTTAACATGAAATGCCTTCGCGACAAATTTGCGAACCCCCCTTAAAAAAGTGTGGGTACGGCCTTGCAATGTATTGTCATTTATGTTTGCTGAAGATCAGTTGCCATCTAGACACTAGACAACGAAACGGCATGGGAAAATGTCTTATTAATAGAGCAACCGTTCATTGGTGACCTTGGTCACTGAGGCAGACTTGACTAAAATACAACATTTTTAAAGAAGACATTTATAAGAATGCCATCAAGCCTATTATACATGTATAACTTAAATTAAATGTATCATTTGAATAATTTGATTTATAAAAAATTCTTACCTGGTTTATGGTTATGTATAAACAAGTTTTATAAATGAAGAAAATGAATTGAGTAGCAAATGATAATTAAATTGTTGCCTCCATTAACATCGGCGAATGTCAGGGTTGCCAGATGAAAATATAAGGGAAAAGCCAACTTTAGCCAACGTGTCGTTAAAAAAAAATAACCAAACGTATTTTGGCATCATATTTTACATCATTTGCCGAAATTTAGTGTAAATTAAGTTTGTAAAAAGTGAAATACACAATTGGTGACATGATTAAATGTTTACAAGATCCTTTGTAAGTGACTTATCAGCCATGACACTCGCAATAGCGTCTACACGTTTGAACTGCTTCCTATTTCTCTCATTGTTTTTTTCCGAATAGGTCTACATGTTGATTATTGTTGATGTATTATATCTACAACTGTAGTTTACATACAGACCTACAGTGGAGGGGTGAAGAAGTGTTGGGGGCGGGGGCAAATGCCCCGGTAGGCACTTGGTTATGTGCGGCAAATCCTTGTTTTTTCTATTAAGGTAAATGATAGCGGATTGCAATTTTGGATCAAGAAAGGAGAGCTCTTCAATTTTTATTTCTCGCGCAACAATTTAAAATTGTTCTTATCAATACTTTCCATAACAATTCTATTTTATTTTAGCACCTTTTTTTAATGGGGTAGGGGCGGAAAATTCGGCATCTGCCCCAAGCGACAGAAACCCATGCTACACCGCTGCTTTTAATGGCTATTAGGAGATTTTTGTTTTTTTTATTATCTGTACCGAATTAAACTAACACTACCCGGGGCCTGCATGTAACGTAACGTCTACAATCACCAGTCAACTACAAACTTGTATTACCATTGATATCTTATTCAATGATACTGCCCCTTGGTAACCACCTGATGTGCAAGGTTTCCTTTATTTAACATTCCTGTTCACTCATAAATAATCATTAAACGTCACATTCGACGCACCCCCCAAATTTGGCGCCTGGGCATTTGTGAAGCGAAAAATAATACAATTGCTCCATTTGTAAATTTTCAGGATTTAAATTATGTTAATTTTTTTTTAATTAATGATTTTACCTATAAAAAATGCCAAGAAATGTCCAAATTGCCAAATAATTAATAATAATAAATTTTGACGTCACCACGTTCTAAAACAAGACAAAATCGTCAAATTTTGAGTATAAAAAAAACAATCTGGCAAATCAAGCGAATGTAATATGTTAGGGAATACCCGGTTCCCATTCTGTAACCAAGTAATCGATAGGGAAAACCCGTACAATTCTTCGAATCTTACCGTGTCTTTTGCATCACTTATATTTCAAGTATTTTTAGTCTAGTTGTAGGTCTTACATTCATTGAAAGGTACATCTTCATATATGTAAGGGTTTGGATTTCAACTTTGAACACCATTCCTTATCTTTGCCAAATTCGCTCTGATTCTCCTTCGTCACCGGCCCTAAAAATAACACAATTAACTTCTACGCGACGCCCCATCCCATCCCATCACTTAATCACTTAATGGACTCTATCCTAATGTCTCTTAGAACCTCCAGATATGGAACCGGTCTCTGATTCCCAACCGTTCTATACCTCACTTCCACCTCCTATAAACCATAATAAATCTTTTGTTTCTTCGTTTTTCTAAAACTGACTTTTAGAGGAACATCGATAGTTTTAAGCTATTCAATGAAAGACTATTCAAAGAGCACACCATTCATTTTTTTTTCTATTTTAAAAATAAATAAATAATTATGTTTAAAATATAATCATAATGATTATAGGCACTTCAATACTCGTTCGCGCATCGTTCTGCGCATGTCGTAAATTTACGGAAAAACTTTTTCGGAATATTTTGATTAGCTCTACGGGGACCTCCGAATTTCTGTGTTTTACGTCACAGTAATCGAAAAACAAATGAATTTTGTCATCGAGTACGTCAATAATAGTCTTCCGGTGACAATATAACTTTTCAAGCAACGAGATGTTCGCTGGACAATTTTCTGTGTCTCTTCCAACGTCGGTAAGCTACTAATGTTTAAATCATTCTTTATTTAGTTATCAACATATGATCGGACTTAAACTGCATTAATTCACATATTAATTGTGATTAGAAAATCAAATATTTCATCACTTTCGCCTTTTCCTTTAAGCTGTAAACCATTCCAAATTTCACCCACCATCGGCACCGTAAAAAAAAATGGCCGATTTTTTTCTTTTTCACCGGCGTCATAGTTTTACAATATTATTAACAATAACTCATGCATATTAATATTTGCAATCTGTGAACATCTGAATAAATACAATAAAAACAATGAAATTTATATTAAAATAATGTAGAATTGATGATAATACTTTAGATAAGTCAAAAAATGAACTAAGATGGATTAAAATAAATCGATTAAATCTAAATGAATAAACACTAGTATTAGTATTATTAATATTAATTGTTTTCGTTTTTATTTTGTTTTTAAATTATAAATCTTAAAAATATAAATATATTATGTATTTAATGATATATTAAATGTATACCAATAGCCTATACTACTATAGTAATATCTACTGCCTAGAAATTTTCATAAAATCATAATAATAATAATAAAATTGTAATAAATTATAAAGAACAATTTCATTAACAATTAATTAAATATAATTAAAGTATTAAAGTTAAATTTGGTACTTATACTTAACGCAACTTATTTAACTTATTGAACTTTAATTTTATTGCACTGATTTCAATGAATAATGTTTACAATTTTAATATTATGATGGAAAAATATTTTAAAATTATTAATATAACTAAAAATTAAATATTAATTTTTTTTCTCCCTGTTAGACCATGCCTTGCAGAATCAGAATGTCTTTAAGCCTTAAGGATTTTGACAGTTTGGTGGAAAGCTGTGCCCAAGACGGAGTGCAAGGCATTATTAGGAATGGCTATGCATTCTACCTTTATACCAGATGTGCTAGCAAGAACGAAGGGATGAAATTTTCTGTCATTGCACTGGACGAAGCCTAGAAGCCTACCGGAAAGATTCAAGCTATATTATATTTGAAACCAAACAGGGATTCATTCCAGTCTTATCACGCCGAATCACGGCAGTATACTTGTATTATTTTATTTAATATTTCATTTTTAAAAAGAAATTTAAGTTTAAGACTCAACTGGATGAAAATCCATGATCTTTTCTTTTAGCCTGCAACTGCAAGAATACCAGTCCAAATAAAGAAAAAGATGGAGCCATCCAGCTCTTCTGACATTTCTCTAGTAATACATAATGAAATTATTATTCCACAAATATCACAGATCATTCCAGTCTTTAGAGTTAGCTGAGGTTTATAAGGACTCAGACCATCAAGAGGAAGACAGAGAGGGTTGCTGAGCTTAGACGCGAGAAGTCAGCACTGAAGACCTTTTATTAAACGTTAGTCATTGCAAAATGTCAAAATAAATTATAAAATAATTTCTATATGTTTTTTTCTTTTCAGGAGCTTTTCATCTTTTCCTCAGATAAAATTATCATTTATTCTTTGCACTGATTTACAATTAATAACATGTTTTGGTTTAAGTTATAACAAAATGGCTTTATTTTACATTGTTAAAATCTTTGATTTTTGTTTTTAAAAAATATATATAAATATTTTTTCTTTTTTGCAGGTTTTCTTTCAAGTTTCCATTTGAATGATTGATACAAGCTTTATGTTAATTATATTTGTTATGCAAACTCTTAAACTGAGATTATAATAATTTTTAAAATATTTTTTTTAAAAATATTTTTTGTACCCTTGTGGTATATAGAAATTTACAAAATAAAATTGTGTGCAGCTATCTGGAGCCTTTGTTGCTAATTGTGTTGTATATTGCATTAAGAATGTATCCTGAAAGTTTGGTGCAGTTATCTAAACAAATAAAAAAGTTGTGAGTGAAAGTGTAAAGATATGTGAAATTCGGGTCACAAGTTTTCCAAGTTAATTATATAGGTTATATAAGGGGCAAAAAAAACGACCAAAAAAATCATATCTCCACTTATATAAAAGATAGAAAGACAAAACAAGTGGTTTTGAAAAGGTCTTAGCAAGCCCTTTAAAATGATATATTATTTAAGCCTATTGGACAACATTTAAATTTTCTGTCAAATGATAATGTTATTAAGTCAAAAACGAAAAAACAAAAAAAACAAACAAACAAAGAACCAACTAGCAAGAAAGTATCCATAGTCCATTAGAACATATAAAAGAAAAAATACACCAGTTTTTATTTAAATTCACACCTGTTAGAGGTCTCTTATGATTTAAAACAAACTAAACTATTTAGTCAGAGTCACAACTCATCCATACTTGATTCACATCGCTCACCATCTCGAGAGAGAGAGAAAGAGAGAGAGAGAGTGGGGATAGAGGGGGGAGATAGAGAGAGGGGGGATTAGCTACATTAGAGAAAATGTAAAGCGTTTATAATTTATTTAAATTATTTATTTATTTATTTACATGAATTTTTCCCTTTGTATTTAAGATCCACAAAAAGTCTAGAATCAGGCAATTATTGGAACATGTCTGAACTAATGGCTGATGGAGATATCTCATTAACGGGTAAAAATCTTTTTTTAAAATGTATTTTTTATTATTATTATTTTGTCCCATAACCTCGAGGTCGTAGAGGGTTCTAATGTATTAAATTCATTATAATGTTTTATATACTTATATAGATCTATACAGTCTCCTTGCAAAGTCGATTTGAAGTATCTTTCTCTTAATCAACTTCATTCCAGATTTTCTCTCTCATTTTCTTTGCCTGTGTTCAGTGTACCATACTTCACTCGTCATTTTGCAGAATTGGATGCCACAAAACTTTAAGATAATAAAAACATGACCCCCAAAAGAATTGTGTGAATAAAATTCTAAATTTAAAGCTTTGTTGGTGGAGAAATACATTTGTACACGCTTCGGCAAAATGCCTAATCATTTCAAAATATTTTTTTAATATTAAATTAAATTGACATTATATTACAATTTTCTTTATTGATTCGTAATGAAGAATTAATTTGCAGAAACGTCTGCACCGATATTATTTCATTAATAAAGCTTTAAATTTATAGTTGTATTCACACAAATCGTTTGTGGATCGTGCATTTCCTTCTTTCTATGGTTCTATTTCTATTTCAATTCGCTGTACGACACTACTTTTATATCTGACTCAAACAGATCAATATTTCAATATTGCCGTCTATCAACGCTCTCTCTGTATATATAAAATCTCCTGTAAGCTTTCGTCTGCAACTCTACTCCTGTAGTATCATAACGTAAATGATTTGAAGTATCAGGTCTTGTTGTTTTATAAGTGCCCTCTAACTTTTTATGGAGACTAGCAAAGTTTTAGGGTCCTTTGTTGTCCTTGCTTCCTGTCTGTTGTGTATGTTTGAGTTGTCCTTGCTTCCTGTCTATTGTGTATATTGGAAGTCTGTGTGAGGACCCTGTAGAGGAGCCAGTGATCTTTATAATTATTGTAACGTTTCCATTCTTCAGAATGCTTTGAGGTAGAAGTGTCCAATGAGTTTGAGGCCTGCTGCCCACTCCAGGAGAAAAAATGCAAAAAGGACCCAACACACTCAACATTCATACCAGTCAATGATTTCACCATTTCCCACCTGCCCGAAGGCTACAGGGATGAAGACATTTTTAAAATCGTGAAAGAATTTGCTTCCCTGACTGTCCAATTGAGGACCACTGCTGTCAGTCCTTCGAGGCCAAAGTATTTCCCAGATTCATACGACCCGTACCCTTTTCACTGCTATATAGGACGTGGCAAAATTACCCTGAACGGAACCGGACGAATAGTGAATGTCGAGATGCGTACCGAACAGACATGCCCTTGCCACAAATGCCGGCGGCTTGAGAAGGTGACGAAAGAATGGGGCGAGATCTGGATAATAACGTTCGCGCACGTAGTCTTCGATGACTTTGAAGCGAGACATACAACATGCGGTCTTTTTTTCGACTTGCCCACCGGACCGCGGGTGAAGATAGAAGGAGGCTGGGCTGACGAGAACCTATCTGTGGTCAAACGCGATTGGTCCATATTTAAATGCGCGTCGTGTGACGTCCAATTGGTGGATCTGCTGAAAGAGACTATTGACTATTGCCACGGACTTTTCGAGACTGTCAGAACGAGATACGAGAAGACGCAGGACGTGGACAAACTGGCGGTGATCGTGTCCCACCCCCATGGCTGCTCGGCACACGTCACTGTCGGAGACTGGATAGAGAGACGGGTCACTCTTGCAGACATTAGGCCTGACAACAGTGAAGAGGTATGCGAGGCTACCAGCTACACGTACACTAACAGTACGTGCCCGGGGTCCAGCGGAGCGTATGTCTACAAGCTGGGTCGTGGTGGCTGGTCACCCATTCACCCTCACATGATGACTTATGAGGGAGTGAATTCTTCTGGAGAAGCACTGGAAACTGTCTAGGCCCCGGACATATGGTTCGAATGACCTTTAGTTAAATCATTAATGTTTGAAACATTAAAAAGTGAAATATGGATATCTTAATGACCAAAGCTAAATAGTCTAAATTACCACATATTGAGAAAAACAACGGATAAATTACTGTAGTCTAATCTTTCATCAAAATTATATTTGTAAATGTTATTAACGGAAAATAAAATATTTCCCTTCCTTCCCCGGTAACATACTGTTCTGGGTATCTTCTACAGCGATTCATTTTATCTTAACCATAGTTTTTGCAATAGTATTAATTATCAATAAGTTGTAAAATAAATGGCTTGGTTTCTGTTACCCATGTGCCTATTTCCAGTGTCAGCATTTGTTTTCAATCGGTGGAATTTTCCATCCAAATCATAACTTTTAACGAAAATACACACAATGTCTCAACAAAATAGCCTGTATACACTTTTAAATGTTACAATAGTTTAAACTTTAAACAGAGAAATAATATGTTATTTTAAGCCAAACCATAAAAGGTATAAACCAATGAGTAGGCCTATAAAAGGTATAAACCAATGAGTAGGCCTATAAAAGGTATAAACCAATGAGTAGGCCTATTGTTGGTGATTGGTTTAAACCGTGACATCTGAATACTTTAATACGACTTTTTAAAAAAATTATTTATTTGTTTATTTATTTTTATTTTCTAATTTTTATTTTGAAAAAAGTTTACTACATCTGAACATTTTGTACGTGTTAATAAACGTGACTAGATTTGAAATTTTTTCTGAAATTTAAAACATTGTTTAAAGAGCTCATAGAAATTTTATTTGGGTACAAGATTTTAAATTTAATGCATATACATGTACCTTTAATAAGTGACGATATTTCTGCTTTTGCTTCTAGAATACATTTTTCCAGTTGTTGTTTTAACTGTTAATTTTTATAACCCCCCCCCCTTCTTATATCCTGTATGTTTAATAAGTAATTGTGCCCAGCTTTTTTATTGTCATTTGTGTGTTTTGTTAATTATCATTTGTCCATGGTATAGGATGTATTATCTAATGTAAATATAATTTCAATTCATTTGTTTGTGTAATTTTATTTTTACTGTTAAAAGCATTAGCAGCAAAGTACTGTTAAAAGCATTAGCAGCAAAGTATACTTTTGTATAAGTCCATTAAAAATTCTTTAATTTATTGTTTTAATCAGACAATTCTTTTTTATGTCTTGAACTTTATTTAAAAGTTTTTTCGCAATGATATAATGCTTCTAAATCTAGAATAATGTTTTCTATTGTTGACATAGTTTATTTAAATCATTTGAATCGTTTAAATGGAGCACACACACGGACAAAAAAAAACACCAAAAAAATTAATGAATGGGAGTTAAGTTGTAGATTTGACGGATTGATCTATTAAACCACTTCAATGGGAGTTAAGTTGTAGATTTGACGGGCTTATCTATTATACCACTTCAATGGGAGTTAAGTTGTAGATCTGAAAGACTGATCTATTATACCACTTCAATGGGAGTTAAGTTGTAGATCTGAAGGACTGATCTATTATACCACTTCAATGGGAGTTAAGTTGTAGATCTGAAGGACTGATCTATTATACCACTTCAATGGGAGTTAAGTTGTAGATCTGAAGGACTGATCTATTAAACCACTTCAATGGGAGTTACGTTGTAGATCTGAAGGACTGATCTATTAAACCACTTCAATGGGAGTTAAGTTGTAGATCTGAAGGACTGATCTATTATACCACTTATATGGGAGTTAAGTTGTAGATTTGAAGGACTGATCTATTAAACCACTTCAATGGGAGTTACGTTGTAGATCTGAAGGACTGATCTATTATACCACTTCAATGAGAGTTAAGTTGTAGATCTGAAGAACTGATCTATTAAACCACTTCAATGGGAGTTACGTTGTAGATCTGAAGGACTGATCTATTATACCACTTCAATGGGAGTTAAGTTGTAGATCTGAAGGACTGATCTATTATACCACTTCAATGGGAGTTAAGTTGTAGATCTGAAGGACTGATCTATTATACCACTTCAATGGGAGTTAAGTTGTAGATCTGAAGGACTGATCTATTATACCACTTCAATGGGAGTTAAGTTGTAGATCTGAAGGACTGATCTATTAAACCACTTCAATGGGAGTTAAGTTGTAGATCTGAAGGACTGATCTATTATACCACTTCAATGGGAGTTAAGTTGTAGATCTGAAGGACTGATCTATTATACCACTTCAATGGAAGTTACGTTGTAGATCTGAAGGACTGATCTATTATACCACTTCAATGGGAGTTAAGTTGTAGATCTGAAGGACTGATCTATTATACCACTTCAATGGGAGTTACGTTGTAGATCTGAAGGACTGATCTATTATACCACTTCAATGGGAGTTAAGTTGTAGATTTGACGGACTGATCTATTAAACCACTTCAATAGGAGTTAAGTTGTAGATCTAAAGGACTGATCTATTATACCACTTCAATGGGAGTTCAGTTGTAGATCTGAAGGACTGATCTATTATACCACTTCAATGGGAGTTAAGTTGTAGATCTGAAGGACTGATCTATTATACCACTTCAATGGGAGTTAAGTTGTAGATCTGACGGACTGATCTATTAAACCACTTCAATGGGAGTTACGTTGTAGATCTGAAGGACTGATCTATTATACCACTTCAATGGGAGTTACGTTGTAGATCTGAAGGACTGATCTATTATACCACTTCAAGGGGAGTTAAGTTGTAGATCTGAAGGACTGATCTATTATACCACTTCAATGGGAGTTAAGTTGTAGATCTGAAGGACTGATCTATTATACCACTTCAATGGGAGTTAAGTTGTAGATCTGAAGGACTGATCTATTAAACCACTTCAATGGGAGTTAAGTTGTAGATCTGAAGGACTGATCTATTATACCACTTCAATGGGAGTTAAGTTGTAGATCTGAAGGACTGATCTATTATACCACTTCAATGGAAGTTACGTTGTAGATCTGAAGGACTGATCTATTATACCACTTCAATGGGAGTTAAGTTGTAGATCTGAAGGACTGATCTATTATACCACTTCAATGGGAGTTACGTTGTAGATCTGAAGGACTGATCTATTATACCACTTCAATGGGAGTTAAGTTGTAGATTTGACGGACTGATCTATTAAACCACTTCAATAGGAGTTAAGTTGTAGATCTGAAGGACTGATCTATTATACCACTTCAATGGGAGTTCAGTTGTAGATCTGAAGGACTGATCTATTATACCACTTCAATGGGAGTTAAGTTGTAGATCTGAAGGACTGATCTATTATACCACTTCAATGGGAGTTAAGTTGTAGATCTGACGGACTGATCTATTAAACCACTTCAATGGGAGTTACGTTGTAGATCTGAAGGACTGATCTATTATACCACTTCAATGGGAGTTACGTTGTAGATCTGAAGGACTGATCTATTATACCACTTCAAGGGGAGTTAAGTTGTAGATCTGAAGGACTGATCTATTATACCACTTCAATGGGAGTTACGTTGTAGATCTGAAGGACTGATCTATTATACCACTTCAATGGGAGTTAAGTTGTAGATCTGAAGGACTGATCTATTATACCACTTCAATGGGAGTTAAGTTGTAGATCTGAAGGACTGATCTATTATACCACTTCAATGGGAGTTAAGTTGTAGATCTGAAGGACTGATCTATTATACCACTTCAATGGGAGTTAAGTTGTAGATTTGACGGACTGATCTATTATACCACTTCAATAGCTTCAACATTGACGAAAGCCTTACAACAGTCCAACAAAATAAAACCTGAAAAACCAGCACTATATCAACATTTAAAGCTCTTATAAAAATGCAAGACTGGGCATACACCAAGGACGTTATAAAAGGCGTCTGTAACAAATAAGATAGTAATAATAACAAAAAATTAATTGAATGATTTATTATGGTTTATATGAGGTAGAAGTGAGCCAGTGAGGATTAGGATGAATGGGAATCAGAGACAGACTCGTAACTGGACGTTCAAAGAGACATTGGGATAGAGTCCATTACTTGGTGGGATGGGTTGGGGCGTCGCGTAGAATGTATAAGTACGGGTGTTATCTGAGGGAGGAGACGAAGGAGAATCGGATCAAATTTGGCAAAGGTAACGGTGTTTAAATCCAAACCCTTACATTTATGAATATGTAACGTTAAATGTATGTCATACCTAATAAACGTTGACTAAAAATACTAAAATAATAGTGATGCAATAGATACGATAAGATAAGAAGAATTGAACGGGCTTCCCTATCTATTACTACACAGTATTAGTTTGTTTCAGAATTCGAACAGGGTATTTATTCCGAAACAAAAACATTCGCCGATGTTAATGAAAGCAGCCATAAAATTACTATTTGTTTATCAATTTTTTTTTAATTTAATAAAAAGAACAAGATAAAACATATCTTACCCATCAAAAACCAGGTAAGATTTTTACAAATCAAATAATACGTTTAGTTTAAAAAATATATATGGCATTCTCATAACTTTCTTTTTAAAATATGATGTTATATTAAGTCAAGTATGTCATAAATGTATCTCAGTGACCCAGAAACGGTTGCTGTTTCGGTCAGTTTGATTATTTAGTGTCTAGAAGGCAACTGATCTTCAGAAAACATGAATGACCATAACTTGTTCTCAATCACTTCAGCTCTTCTGTGCAATAACTCGAGATATTCTTTTAATGACTAGAGATATCACTATAAAATATCAAATCAATGTCTTGTTCTTTGCACATGCATTCATTTGACTATCATAACTCATAGCTGATTTACAAGAGTTTTTTTTCACATGACCAACATGACCAATATCTACAACTGACAGGCGTTTGTGTCATTTGACAAAAATGTCCTCTGCCTGCCTTATTAGGCATTTTTTTCATGTTAGCAACCCCAAAAATAATCATAAAGTGGTGGACATAAAACATAAACTTGAATACATACACAACGTTTTCAAATAGGTTTGTAATTTACATTCCTCTAGATTAGAGATAACATAGATACCAGTAAATAATAGTTGACTATGTTGTCATAACCAGAGCGTCCCCAGGGTTGGTGTCAGCCAGTGCTGTAGCTCATGGTGTCACGTCCTCACGACTTACCCCAAAGACCTCCTCCCAGTGAGGAGCTCATGGTGTCACGTCCTCACAACTTACCCCATAGACCTCCTCCCAGTGCTGTAGCTCATGGTGTCACGTCCTCACGACTTACCCCATAGACCTCCTCCCAGTGCGGTAGCTCATGGTGTCACGTCCTCACGACTTACCCCATAGACCTCCTCCCAGTCATGGTGTCACGTCCTCACGACTTACCCCATAGACCTCCTCCCAGTCATGGTGTCACGTCCTCACGACTTACCCCATAGACCTCCTCCCAGTGCGGTAGCTCATGGTGTCACGTCCTCACGACTTACCCCATAGACCTCCTCCCAGTCATGGTGTCACGTCCTCACGACTTACCCCATAGACCTCCTCCCAGTCATGGTGTCATGTCCTCACGACTTACCCCATAGACCTCCTCCCAGTCTGGGTGTCACGTCCTCACGACTTACCCCATAGACCTCCTCCCAGTGCGGTAGCTCATGGTGTCACGTCCTCACGACTTACCCCATAGACCTCCTCCCAGTGCGGTAGCTCATGGTGTCACGTCCTCACGATTTACCCCATAGACCTCCTCCCAGTGCGGTAGCTCATGGTGTCATGTCCTCACGACTTACCCCATAGACCTCCTCCCAGTGCGTTAGCTCATGGTGTCACGTCCTCACGACTTACCCCATAGACCTCCTCCCAGTAATGGTGTCACGTCCTCACGACTTACCCCATTGACTTCCTCCCAGTCATGGTGTCACGTCCTCACGACTTACCCCCATAGACTTCCTCCCAGTCTGGGTGTCATGTCCTCACGACTTACCCCATTGACCTCCTCCCAGTCATGGTGTCACGTCCTCACGACTTACCCCATAGACCTCCTCCCAGTCTGGGTGTCACATCCTCACGACTTACCCCATAGACCTCCTCCCAGTCTGGGTGTCACGTCCTCACGACTTACCCCATAGACCTCCTCCCAGTCTGCCAGTGCGGTAGCTCATGGTGTCACGTCCTCACGACTTACCCCATAGACCTCCTCCCAGTCTGGGTGTCACATCCTCACGACTTACCCCATAGACCTCCTCCCAGTCTGCCAGTCCCAAATAACGGAAACATACAGATTTTTATTTTTTGTTGTCACCATTTGTGATTGTGTCACCCGGTGAAGTCATCACACCCAAAACTCCTTAGTGACGCCTCTGATTACAACTTTCTATTGCTGAGAAATGCCGTCTAATATTGAAGAAATGAAGCATTATACGTACACTTAGCTGTGATCAACTTCTAGCCACGAATGTTTCTTAGTCAGTGGACTTGAAATGAATAATTAAACAAACCCGTAAAAACAAAGTTTTTGACTATAAATCCCTTATATATGAGACATAACTAAAAGTATTGATTATGTTCAAACGCGATAAACATTTACAGACTGAAACTGAATTATCTCTCCTGGCTTTTAAACCGGGGGAGGGGTGTGGACATCGACGGGTGGCGTCAACGCGTTTACTCAACTGGCACGTGGAAGAAAAACAATAACAAACTGAGAAATTGAATTACATATGTTGTATAGAGATAAACTAAAAAATGCATTAATTTAATTGACTTAATACTTGATTTGCATGTTTATAGTCAAATCTATGATTTTTAAAAGAGAAAAAATTTGACTATTGCACAGCAAAAATTTTTTCAAGAAAACAAAATGGTATGCAGTTTGCAATTGTAATGTTAAATATAGATGTTTGATGTTGACCGTGCTACATATAAACAAATAATTATACTGAATCATTTCCAGTGTATCATCAATTAAAGTTTCATTCCGTCCACAGGGCCGTATGAAGAAGACGTTTTGTATGGACCAGATGCTAATCTACAGGAACATTACGACAATTGTCGCAAGAATCCTATAAATGAACAGTTCATCACAGTCTCACCTTTTGGGCCTCAACACCTTCCTTCTCGCTACCATAAGAAGTCAGTTTTTGAACTGGTCAAGACACTAGCTGACCTCACTGTTAAGCTCACAGTTACTCAATTCAGAAACAACTGACCCGAAACTCTTCAAGGGATATCTTATTCCCAATATAAATATCAAGGAAAAAAGGGATTTGCATTCGGCGGTGGGGTTGTCGTTCAAGTGAAAAAGTTCACAATGACCGATGGTCAAGCTTGTCCAAGTTCCAATTGTAAACAAACTTCAGCTGTTCCAGAGTGGGCCCAAATACGAGTGGCCACAGCTGTCGTGTTTGGCGACGAAGAGGCTGAACATACAATCATTTCATTCGGCTGTGACAGTGACACGTCCCAAGTAACCTCAAGCTCTGGCACTTCAGGAAAGACTCATATTGAGGGTGACGTCAGTAATTTATTATGTGTGACCCATGACCTTGATTTCGCTAACAACCCAGCTGGTACCGTGGAGAAACAAAAGAGGCTTAGTCAAAAAGTATTTAGGAAATATGCAAGTGACAAAGAAGAAGAAAAACTCGTCATCAATTTATCGCATCCTCACGGGTGTTTGAAGCGAATTTCTGTTGGTCAGTGGGCAAACAAGACGGGCATCGTGAAACAGGAAGTTACCGAAAGTGAAAGGGCAACAAATGAAGAAAAGACGGACTTTATTGAAAATAGGAAAGAACAAACTGAAGCCACTCAAAACGAACTGCTATCAAATGAAGAAAAAATTAAAGATATTGAAAATGAATGGGCGATAACTGAAGAAGAGAAGAAAACTCTTGTAGAACGGAAAACAGCGACTACGTTTCTCTTAATTGACAACGTTAAGAAACCGCAAGAAATCTTTCATGCTGAAGAAGAGCCAAAAGAAATTTTAAATCAGCAAGGTGTTTACTTGCAGAAGCAAAGATCTATAGAATCAAGGGAGCAGTTCTTGGAGAAAACTAGCAACCTTAAAAAAGTGAGAGACGGGATTGAGACATCGAAATCTTCTAATAAAAGAACGAATCAAAATAAAGATGTTTCAGGAATTTCTCGGGAGAAAATAGAAATAATTAAAAAACGAGATAGGAAAAAGTCTAGAAATTCAATGGACAGGCCTAAAAAGAGAAAAAATGTAGCTTCATTGTCAATTGGATCCACAAGAAAATTAAGGAAGAGAAAGAAAGATGACAAAGATGGGGAGATAAAAATTGCGAATAAACCTAGAAAATTACAGAAAATGACTGAAAAATCAAATAGGCGAAAAAAACAATCAAATTCAACACCATTACTTGACGAGATGAAGTCTGAAGATCTGAAACAATCAAAAGGTAGATCTAAGTTAGTTACTGAAGTAGTCGCAGATATTTCTTTAAAGTTTGTATCTGTCATGTAAATCTTGGTGTCCGAAATATTGCTGTAAAATATTAGTAGTTGAGAAATATTAATGAAGTAATAGAAAGCTGTATAAGCAAATATAACTTCATTCATCAATAATATCAATACTTATTAAAAATTCAAGGTTTTTTTTATATTCAATTAAAATGAACAGAGAAATCTCTGAAAGTAAATATGCTACAGACAAATAAGCATATATAAATGTTTTAGAAATAATTTTTTTTAAAGTGATTTTCTCAGATAAGTGAATGAATGCGAACATATACTCTACGGTGTTTCAATGTAAGCGGGTATTCCACAGGGCCGTATGAAGAAGACGTTGTGTATGGACCAGAGGCTAATCTACAGGAACATTACGACAATTGTCGCAAGAATCCAAAACACGAACAGTTCATCACAGTCACATCTTTTGGGCCTCAACACCTTCCTTCTCGCTACCATAAGAAGTCATTTTTTGAAATGGTCAAGACTTTAGGCGAACTCACTGTTAAGCTGACAGTGACTCGTGTCAGTAGCAATAGACCCGAGGTTTTCAACGAGAAACCATATCCTTTTTCTAAAAGTAGAGGACAGAAAGGTTTTCTCGCATTTGGCAGTGGGCGTGTCGTTCAAGTGAAAAAGTTTACAATGAGCGATGGTCAAACTTGTCCATGTTCAAATTGTAAACAAACTTCAGCTGTTCAAGAGTGGGCCCAAATGCGAGTGGCCACAGCTACGCATGTTGTGTTTGATGACGAAGAGGCTGAACATACGATCCTTTCATTCGGCTGTGACAGTGACACGTCTCAAGTAACCTCAGTCCCTGGCACTTCAGCCAAGGCTGATATTGAGAGTGACGTCAGTAATTTATTCTGCGTGACCCATGACCTTGACTTCGCTGAGCACCTAGCTGTTACCGTGGAGAAATACAAGAGGCTGAGTCAAAAAGTCTTTAAGAAATATGAAAAAAACAAAGAAGAAGAAAGACTCGTCATTATAGTCTCGCACCCACACGGGTGTCCGAAGCAAATTTCTCTTGGTCAGTGGACAAAGAGAACGGACATCGTGAAACATGAATTTACAACAGTATATGTAAAGACTGAGCAAGATGACAACTACAGTGAACTGTATAAAAAGTATGGCATTCATGATGCTCCACATAAAGATTATGATGGTAATGATAACCATTATAACAGGGAATATGATGATAATGATGACAATGATAATAACAATGACAGAGGTAATGATGTTAATGAAGACCAGGAAAATGACCATGACAGAGGGTATGATGTTAATGAAGACCAGGAAAATGACAATGACAGAGGTTATGATGAAAAGCAAGAAAATGATCATGACAGAGGGTATGATGATAATGAAGACCAGGAAAATGACAATGACAGAGGGTATGATGTTAATGAAGACCAGGAAAATGATCATGACAGAGGGGATGATATTAATGAAGTCCAGGAAAATGAAAATAAAAGGGGGTATGATATTAATGAAAACCAGGAAGATGAAAGGGGGTATGATATTAATGAAGACCAGGAAAATGAAGATGAAAAGGAGTATCATATTAATGAAGATGAGAGGGGGTATGATATAAATAAAGACCAGGAAAATGAAGATGAGAGGGGGTATGATATTAATGAAGACCAGGAAAATGAAGATGAAAGGGGGTATGATATTAATGAAGACAAGGAAAATGATCATGACAGGGTGTATGATTTTAATGAAGACCAGGAAAATGGATATGAAAGGGGGTATGATATTAATGAAGATGAGAGGGGGTATGATAGAAATAAAGACCAGGAAAATGAAGATGAGAGGGGGTATGATATTAATGAAGACCAGGAAAATGAAGATAAAAGGGGGAATGATATTAATGAAGATCAGGAAAATGATCATGACAGGGTGTATGATTTTAATAAAGACCAGGAAAATGAAGATGAAAGGGGGTATGATGTTAATGAAGACCAGGAAAATGACAATGACAGAGGTTATGATGAAAAGCAAGAAAATGATCATGACAGAGGGTATGATGATAATGAAGACCAGGAAAATGACAATGACAGAGGGTATGATGTTAATGAAGACCAGGAAAATGATCATGACAGAGGGGATGATATTAATGAAGTCCAGGAAAATGAAAATAAAAGGGGGTATGATATTAATGAAAACCAGGAAGATGAAAGGGGGTATGATATTAATGAAGACCAGGAAAATGATAATGACAGAGGATATTATGTTAATGAAGACAAGGAAAATGACTATGATGTTAATGAAGACCAGGAAAATGAAAATGACAGAGGGTATGATGTTAATGAAGACCAGGAAAATGATCATGACAGAGGGTATGATGTTAATGAAGACCAGAAAAATGATCATGACAGAGGGTATGATGTTAATGAAGACCAGGAAAATGATAATGACAGAGGGTATGATGTTAATGAAGACCAGGAAAATGAAGATGACAGAGGGTATGATGTTAATGAAGACCAGGAAAATAATCATGACAGAGGGTATGATGTTAATGAAGACCAGGAAAATGATCATGACAGTGGGTATGATGTTAATGAAGAGCAGGAAAATGAAGGTGACAGAGGGTATGATGTTAATAAAGACCAGGAAAATGAAGATGACAGAGGGTATAATGTTAATGAAGACCAGGAAAACGATCATGACAGAGGGTATGATGTTAATGAAGACCAGGAAAATGATCATGACAGAGGGTATGATGTTAATGAAGACAAGGAAAATGGTCATGACAGAGGGTATGATGTTAATGAAGACCAGGAAAATGAAGATGACAGAGTGTATGATGTTAATGAAGACCAGGAAAATGATCATGACAGTGGGTATGATGTTAATGACGACCAGGAAAATGAAGATGACAGAGGGTATGATGTTAATGAAGACCAGGAAAATGATCATGACAGAGGGTATTATGTTAATGAAGACCAGGAAAATGACTATGACAAGGGGTATGATGTTAATGAAGACAAGGAAAATGATCATGACAGAGGGTATGATGTTAATGAAGACCAGGAAAATAAAGGTGACAGAGGGTATGATGTTAATGAAGACAAGGAAAATGATCATGACAGAGGGTATGATGTTAATGAAGACCAGGAAAATGATCATGACAGTGGGTATGATGTTAATGAAGAGCAGGAAAATGAAGGTGACAGAGGGTATGATGTTAATGAAGACCAGGAAAATGATCATGACAGAAGTTATGATGTTAATGAAGATGACGAAAATGATAATGACAGAGGGTATGATATTAATGAAGACAAGGAAAATGACTATGACAAGTTGTATGATGTTAATGAAGATCAGGAAAATGAAGATGACAGAGGGTATGATGTTAATGAAGACCAGGAAAATGAAGATGACAGAGGGTATGATGTTAATGAAGACCAGGAAAATTATCATGACAGAGGATATGATGTTAATGAAGACCAGAAAAATGATCATGACAGTGGGTATGATGTTAATGAAGACCAAGAAAATGAATATGACAGAGGGTATGATGTTAATGAAGGTAAGGAAAATGATCATGACAGGGGGTATTATGTTAATAAAGACCAGGAAAATGATCATGACAGAGGGTATGATGTTAATGAAGACCAGGAAAATGATCATGACAGAGGGTATGATGTTAATGAAGACAAGGAAAATGGTCATGACAGAGGGTATGATGTTAATGAAGACCAGGAAAATGAAGATGACAGAGTGTATGATGTTAATGAAGACCAGGAAAATGATCATGACAGTGGGTATGATGTTAATGACGACCAGGAAAATGAAGATGACAGAGGGTATGATGTTAATGAAGACCAGGAAAATGATCATGACAGAGGGTATTATGTTAATGAAGACCAGGAAAATGACTATGACAAGGGGTATGATGTTAATGAAGACAAGGAAAATGATCATGACAGAGGGTATGATGTTAATGAAGACCAGGAAAATAAAGGTGACAGAGGGTATGATGTTAATGAAGACAAGGAAAATGATCATGACAGAGGGTATGATGTTAATGAAGACCAGGAAAATGATCATGACAGTGGGTATGATGTTAATGAAGAGCAGGAAAATGAAGGTGACAGAGGGTATGATGTTAATGAAGACCAGGAAAATGATCATGACAGAAGTTATGATGTTAATGAAGATGACGAAAATGATAATGACAGAGGGTATGATATTAATGAAGACAAGGAAAATGACTATGACAAGTTGTATGATGTTAATGAAGATCAGGAAAATGAAGATGACAGAGGGTATGATGTTAATGAAGACCAGGAAAATGAAGATGACAGAGGGTATGATGTTAATGAAGACCAGGAAAATTATCATGACAGAGGATATGATGTTAATGAAGACCAGAAAAATGATCATGACAGTGGGTATGATGTTAATGAAGACCAAGAAAATGAATATGACAGAGGGTATGATGTTAATGAAGGCAAGGAAAATGATCATGACAGGGGGTATTATGTTAATAAAGACCAGGAAAATGATCATGACAGAGGGTATGATGTTAATGAAGACCTGGAAAACGATCATGACAGAGGGTATGATGTTAATGAATACAAGGAAAATGACTATGACAAGGGGTATGATGTTAATGAAGACCAGGAAAATGAAGATGACTGGGGGTATGATGTTAATGAAGTCCAGGAAAATGATCATGACAGAGGGTATGATGTTAATGAAGACCAGGAAAATGAAGATGACAGAGGATATAATGTTAATGAAGACCAAGAAAATGATCATGACAGTGGGTATGATGTTAATGAAGACCAGGAAAATGAAGATGACAGAGGGTATGATGTTAATGAAGACCAGGAAAATGATCATGACAGAGGTTATGATGTTAATGACGACCAGGAAAATGATCATGACAGAGGTTATGATGTTAATGAAGACCAGGAAAATGATCATGACAGAGGGTATGATGTTAATGAAGACCAGGAAAATGACTATGACAAGGGGTATGATGTTAATGAAGACAAGGAAAATGATCATGACAGAGAGTATGATGTTAATGAAGACCAGGAAAAAGATCATGACAGTGGGAATGATGTTAATGAAGATCAGAAAATTGAAGGTGACAGAAGATATGATGTTAATGAAGACCAGGAAAATGATCATGACAGAGGGTATGATGTTAATGAAGACAAGGAAAATAATCATGACAGAGGGTATGATGTTAATGAAGACCAGGAAAATGAAGATGACAGAGGGTATGATGTTAATGAAGACCAGGAAAATGATCATGACAGTGGGTATGATGTTAATGACGACCAGGAAAATGAAGATGACAGAGGGTATGATGTTAATGAAGACCAGGAAAATGATCATGACAGAGGGTATTATGTTAATGAAGACCAGGAAAATGACTATGACAAGGGGTATGATGTTAATAAAGACAAGGAAAATGATCATGACAGAGGGTATGATGTTAATGAAGACCAGGAAAATGATCATGACAGAAGGTATGATGTTAATGAAGATGACGAAAATGATCATGACAAAGGGTATGATGTTAATGAAGACAAGGAAAATGACTATGACAAGTTGTATGATGTTAATGAAGATCAGGAAAATGAAGATGACAGAGGGGATGATGTTAATGAAGATCAGGAAAATGAAGATGACAGAGGGTATGATGTTAATGAAGACCAGGAAAATGAAGATGACAGAGAATATGATGTTAATGAAGACGAGGAAAATGATAATGACAGAGGGTATGATGTTAATGAAGACCAAGACAATGATCATGACAGAGGGTATGATGTTAATGAAGACCAGGAAAATGATCATGACAGTGGGTATGATGTTAATGAAGACCAGGAAAATGAAGGTGACAGATGGTATGATGTTAATGAAGACCAGGAAAATGAAGATGACAGAGGATATGATGTAAATGAAGACCAGGAAAATGATCATGACAGAGGGTATTATGTTATTGAAGACCAGGAAAATGATCATGACAGAGTGTATGATGTTAATGAAGACAAGGAAAATGATCATGACAGAGGGTATGATGTTAATGAAGACCAGGAAAATGATCATGACAGAGGGTATGATGTTAATGAAGACCAGGAAAATGACTATGACAGAGGGTATAATGTTAATGAAGACCAGGAAAATGAAGATGACAGGGGGTATGATGTTAATGAAGTCCAGGAAAATGATCATAACAGAGGGTATGATGTTAATGAAGACCAGGAAAATGATAATGACAGAGGGTATGATGTTAATGAAGACCAGGAAAATTGAAGATGACAGAGGGTATGATGTTAATGAAGACCAAGACAATGATCATGACAGAGGGTATGATGTTAATGAAGACCACGAAAATGATCATGACAGTGGGTATGATGTTAATGAAGACCAGGAAAATGAAGGTGACAGATGGGTATGATGTTAATGAAGACCAGGAAAATGAAGATGACAGAGGGTATGATTTTAATGAAGACCAGGAAAATGATCATGACAGAGGGTATTATGTTAATGAAGACCAGGAAAATGATCATGACAGGGGGTATGATGTTAATAAAGACCAGGAAAATGATCATGACAGAGGGTATGATGTTATTGAAGACCATGAAAATGAAGATGACAGAGGGTATGATGTTAATGAAGACCAGGACAATGATCATGACAGCGGGTATGATGTTAATGAAGACCAGGAAAATGATAATGACAGAGGGTATGATGTTAATGAAGACCAGGAAAATGATAATGACAGAGGGTATGATGTTAATGAAGACAAGGAAAATGACTATGATGTTAATGAAGACCAGGAAAATGAAGATGACAGAGGGTATGATGTTAATGAAGACCAGGAAAATGATCATGACAGAGGGTATGATGTTAATGAAGACCAGGGAAAATGACAATGACAGTGAGTTTGATGTTAATGAAGAGCAGGAAAATGAAGGTGACAGAGGGTATGATGTTAATGAAGACCAGGAAAATGAAGATGACAGAGTGTATGATGTTAATGAAGACCAGGAAAATTATCATGACAGAGGGTATGATGTTAATGAAGACCAGGAAAATGACAATGATGTTAATGAAGACCAGGAAAATGAAGATGACAGAGGGTATGATGTTAATGAAGACCAGGAAAATGATCATGACAGAGGGTATGATGTTATTGAAGACAAGGAAAATGATCATGACAGAGGGTATGATGTTAATGAAGACCAGGAAAATGAAGATGACAGAGGGTATGATGTTAATAAAGACCAGGAAAATGATCATGACAGTGGGTATGATGTTAATGACGACCATGAAAATGAAGATGACAGAGGGTATGATGTTAATGAAGACCAGGAAAATGATCATGACAGAGTGTATTATGTTAATGAAGACAAGATAAATGATCATGACAGAGGGTATGATGTTAATGAAGACCAGGAAAATGAAGATGACAGAGGGTATGATGTTAATGAAGACCAGGAAAATGACTATGACAGTGGGTATGATGTTAATGAAGACCAGGAAAATGATCATGACAGAGGGTATGATGTTAATGAAGACCAGGAAAATGATCATGACAGAGGGTATGATGTTAATGAAGACCAGGAAAATGAAGATGACAGAGGGTATGATGTTAATGAAGACCAGGTAAAATGATCATGACAGTGGGTATGATGTTAATGACGACCAGGAAAATGAAGATGACAGAGGGTTTGATGTTAATGAAGACCAGGAAAATGATCATGACAGAGAGTATTATGTTAATGAAGACCAGGAAAATGACTATGACAAGGGGTATGATGTTAATGAAGACAAGGAAAATTATCATGACAGAGGGTATGATGTTAATGAAGACCAGGAAAATGATCATGACAGAGGGTATAATGTTAATGAAGACCAGGAAAATGAAGGTGACAGAGGGTATGATGTTAATGAAGACCAGGAAAATGATCATGACAGAGGGTATTATGTTAATGAAGACCAGGAAAATGATCATGACAAAGGGTATGATGTTAATGTCGACCAGGAAAATGACTATGACAAGGGGTATGATGTTAATGAAGACCAGGAAAATGAAGATGACAGAGGGTATAATGTTAATGAAGACCAGGAAAATGAAGATGACAGGGGGTATGATGTTAATGAAGTCCAGGAAAATGATCATGACAGAGGGTATGATGTTAATGAAGACCAGGAAAATGAAGATGACAGAGGATATAATGTTAATGAAGACCAGGAAAATGATCATGTCAGAGGGTATGATGTTAATGAAGACCAGGAAAATGATCATGGCAGTGGGTATTATGTTAATGAAGACCAGGAAAATGATCATGACAGAGGTTATGATGTTAATGAAGACCAGGAAAATGATCATGACAGAGGTTATGATGTTAATGAAGACCAGGAAAATGATCATGACAGAGGTTATGATGTTAATGAAGACCAGGAAAATGATCATGACAGAGGTTATGATGTTAATGAAGACCAGGAAAATGACTATGACAAGTTGTATGATGTTAATGAAGACAAGGAAAATGATCATGACAGAGAGTATGATGTTAATGAAGACCAGGAAAATGATCATGACAGTGGGTATGATGTTAATGAAGACAAGGAAAATGATCATGACAGAGGGTATGATGTTAATGAAGACCATGAAAATGAAGATGACAGATGGTATGATGTTAATGAAGACCAGGACAATGATCATGAAAGTGGGTATGATGTTAATGAAGACCAGGAAAATGAAGGTGACAGAGGGTATGATGTTAATGAAGACCAGGAAAATTATCATGACAGAGGGTATGATGTTAATGAAGACCAGGAAAATGCTCATGAAAGTGGGTATGGTGTTAATGAAGAGCAGGAAAATGAAGGTGACAGAGGGTATGATGTTAATGAAGACCAGGAAAATGAATATGACAGAGGGTATGATGTTAATGAAGACCAGGAAAATGATCATGACAGAGGGTATGATGTTAATGAAGACCAGGAAAATGATCATGACAGAGGGTATGATGTTAATGAAGACAAGGAAAATGATCATGACAGAGGGTATGATGTTAATGTAGACCAGGAAAATGAAGATGATAGAGGGTATGATGTTAATGAAGACCAGGAAAATGATCATGACAGTGGGTATGATGTTAATGAAGACCAGGAAAATGATCATGACAGTGGGTATGATGTTAATGAAGACCAGGAAAATGACTATGACAAGGTGTATGATGTTAATGAAGACAAGGAAAATTATCATGACAGAGGGTATGATGTTAGTGAAGACCAGGAAAATTATCATGACAGTGGGTATGATGTTAATGAAAAGCAGGAAAATGAAGGTGACAGAGGGTATGATGTTAATGAAGACCAGGAAAATGATCATGACAGAGGGTATGATGTTAATGATAACCAGGAAAATGATCATGATAGAGGGTATGATGTTAATGACGACCAGGAAAATGACTATGACAAGGGGTATGATGTTAATGAAGACCAGGAAAATGAAGATGACAGGGGGTATGATGTTAATGAAGTCCAGGAAAATGATCATGACAGAGGGTATGATGTTAATGAAGACCAGGAAAATGAAGATGACAGAGGGTATGATGTTAATGAAGACCAGGAAAATGATCATGACAGTGGGTATGATGTTAATGAAGACCAGGAAAATGAAGATGACAGAGGGTATGATGTTAATGAAGACCAGGAAAATGATCATGACAGAGGTTATGATGTTACTGAAGACCAGGAAAATGATCATGACAGAGGTTATGATGTTAATGAAGACCAGGAAAATGACTATGACAAGGGTATGATGTTAATGAAGACAAGGAAAATGATCATCACAGAGGGTATGATGTTAATGAAGACCAGGAAAATGATCATGACAGTGGGTATGATGTTAATGAAGACCAGGAAAATGAAGGTGACAGAGGGTATGATGTTTAATGAAGACCAGGAAAATGATCATGACAGAGGGTATGATGTTAATGAAGACAAGGAAAATGATCATGACAGAGGGTATGATGTTAATGAAGACCAGGAAAATGAAGATGACAGAGGGTATGATGTTAATGAAGACCAGGAAAATGATCATGACAGTGGGTATGATGTTAATGACGACCAGGAAAATGAAGATGACAGATGGTATTATGTTAATGAAAACCAGGAAAATGATCATGACAGAGGGTATTATGTTAATGAAGACCAGGAAAATGACTATGACAAGGGGTTTAATGTTAATGAAGACCAGGAAAATGAAGATGACAGAGGGTATGATGTTAATGAAGACCAGGAAAATGATCATGACAGAGGGTATGCTGTTAATGAAGACAAGGAAAATGACTATGACAAGGGGTATGATTTTAATGAAGACCAGGAAAATGATCATGACAGAGTATATGATGTTAATGAAGACCAGGAAAATGATCATGACAGTGGGTATGATGTTAATGAAGACCAGGAAAATGATCATGACAGAGGGTATGATGTTAATGAAGACCAGGAAAATGATCATGACAGAGGGTATGATGTTAATGAAGACAAGGAAAATGACTATGACAAGGGGTATGATGTTAATGAAGACCAGGAAAATGAAGATGACAGAGGATATGATGTTAATGAAGACCAGGAAAATTAAGATGACAGAGGGTATGATGTTAATGAAGACCAGGAAAATGATCATGACAGAGGGTATAATGTTAATGAAGACCAGGAAAATGATCATGACAGAGGGTATGATGTTAATGAAGACCAGGAAAATGATCATGACAGAGGGTATGATGTTAATGAAAACCAGGAAAATGATCATGACAGAGGGTATGATGTTAATGAAGACCAGGAAAATGAAGATGACAGAGGGTATTATGTTAATGAAGACCAGGAAAATGATCATGACAGAGGTTATGATGTTAATGAAGACCAGGAAAATGATCATGTCAGGGGTATGATATTAATGAAGACCAGGAAAATGAAGATGACAAGGGGTATGATGTTTATGATGAAAGTTACAATGACCATAATGATTATGCTGATGATTATGATAATGAGTTGTATGATGATGGCTACGATGACAGTTACTGCTATTACAGCTTCCAAAAGCTTTTTAACTTGTACACATGCTCAAAATACCTGTACACAGCTTGTACATGCCCCGGATCCAGTGGGGCAACAGTGTTTCTGTTTGGTAGAGATGACTGGACAACTGACCACCTCCATAGTACGGGAACAGCAGCTGGCAACTTGAGTGGATACGCATTTAAACAAGATCTCTGATGGAACATTTTTAAAGATCCTGTTTCAGATACGTTGTATCTTAGATTATTTCCAAGGTATCTAACACAAATAGAATATCAGATAGGATATTTCTAAAGTGTCTGACAGAATTAAGATCTATGGTAAAACTTTCTCAAAATCTTCATAGACGAGCTCCAATGACAATGAAATCCAGAGATATTAGAAATGTATAGGAAAAATGAATACCAGAAATACTCATTTCATAATAATAAACATATTCTCATTCTCGAAGTCCCAAGATTTCCCCGAAGTAAAATGACTTGTTTCTAAAACGTGATATATTTGAATTATGATATGTGACTATATCTTATCAACGAATGCTAGAGAATTTGTTGGTATGCCATCTGACATATGAGCCGAAAGAAGTCTAATTTTAAAAAGACAAGACTTTCATGTGATGTTTTTCATTAATGAGTTTATGTGAAACTAAAATTGTGATCACCGTTTCAGTCTCGTTCATTGATTGCTTTTTAAAACGTTTAATTTCCTGTGATGTTTACTTAAGCGTTTAGTTCTTGTTTTGAGGAGATGCTTGTTCTTTGGGGCACAGCACTTATTACTTCCCGCTATCATCCAGAGTTATGGTTTTCTAAAAAGGAATACAACAAATTCGATAAATGTGTTACCTTATATTGTTTATGGCTTTCTGAGCGATAAAGAATCTCAGGAGCCAGAGATTCCGCATTTTTTCAGTCTGAAGCAATGTTCCATCTGGTTTTCTATTGATGCCAAGGGCAATTTCGGATGACATGTCTAGGTAAAAGGAAAAACTTTGAAGATTAGAGAGACGAGAAAACAAAAACGAGTAGGTGAACGAAAACGTTAATTGAAGTTGTTTCATTTATACAGAAGCGTAACTGGGTTTTCTGCGCCTTTGGCGCTAATTCATTTTTGGTGCCCTTGACAAATAGGGAAAACAATAAATTACACAGAATAAATTGGTTATTGAAGGATTAGCCCTTGGCCACTGCCCCGATGCCAAGTCGTTGTTTTGCCTCACATTCACGAAAGTCTTACACCCGTCCCCAAAAACTAAACCAGCAAAACCAACACTGTATAAACATTTAAAACCCTAAAAACAATGCAAGACTAGGCAAAAACCATGGATAAGCGTAGCACTCAATAATCTTTTACATAAAAGTAGCGTCTGTAATGGATAAGATAATATAAAAATAGGATGAGATAAGATAATAATAATAATTAAAGTAATAATTGTATAGAAAAATAGAGATGCCAGGTCAACTTTCTATAAGTTATTTGATGTATCGTTTACAAAAAATATATCTAACTAATAATGTAAAATAAACTAAGTCAGTTACTAGTGTGGAACACTCAGTAATCAACTAGGTGGTTCAGAACAGAGATGAAAACATACCAAAAATTTTCACAGTAGGCTGAAATAGAGTTAGAGAGAGAAGATAGGTAAATGGATAACATGTAAACATGGTATGAGTTAGCCTGACAGGACGTAACAAAACAGTGAACGTTTCGGCAAAGAGCCCTCCTTAACGAACAAAAAAGGAACACTAATAAAACGAATATAATAATCTAAGCTATAAGCCTAATTGCAGTCTCACCCCCATTATGTTCAGAGAGAAGATAACAGGAGACCAAAAGGCTTTTAAAATATTTTAAAATTAGCCTGTGCTTCACTGGAAGTTGAACATTAAAGGTCGTCGAACCATCCCCCCCCCGCCCCAGCAAGAGGTCTGTTGAAAGAAAGATGGGAATGCAGAATGTCCAGAAGCTGACAGAGCTCGGCTTGGAACGCCGAAGATCAAAATATCCTCTGAGGAAAGGGCCGAGTGCAAACAAAACGCCGTCAATGGAAAATATTTCTTTCCAATCTCTCTCTCTCTCTCTCTCTCTCTCTCTCTCTCTCTCTCTCTCTCTCTCTCTCTCTCTCTCTCTCTCTCTCTCTCTCTCTTTCTCTCTCTCTACCTTTATTTATTTATGGCATATATGGCGATGTCCTTTTGAGGCTCGCCGCAGGAATTGTGAGCCGGGCCTTAAGAGGTGAAGGCGCGGCCCTCCAAAAAGAACGACACTTACTTAACATTTTCTCTTTATTATTGTATGATTTTGGTATTTGTCGTTTAATTCACCCGAATAAAATTTTACAACGATTTGGTATGGCATGACACATAAAGTTTATTCACTCGAATATTTGGGGGAAAAAATATTCAGCTAAGGTCAAACTTTCAGAATGAAGACTTCATTAAAAGGTAACAATTACAAATTTCATTTAGACCTGATGCAATGTGCAACTATTTACCATTTGATGTGAGTCCTCCACATAAACTCACAGCATGTGTCGATGAGTGCCGTTATGACGACTGCTACGTTCCTATTTTTCCATTCTTTGTTAAATTAGCTCCAGAGTTTGGATCAACAAGATTGAAGGAACAGTAGACAGCTCGATTACTTAAACCAGGAACTTTACCAATTACATTGTACGCGCGCGATTGTTGAGGCATGATTGTTGTCACATACATTGGCCTTTATAAATGGAAATAAACCGGGCTCTGCCTGGAGCGGCAAATATGAAATAGTCGTCAGGCTCGTGACAAATGCCACCAAAACATTTTGGCTGGGGTAAAAGGCGGTCACCTTTATTTTTTTTTCAGCGTGAAAAATTCCTTTGTCTACTTCTACGGTTATATTTGGTCCACCAAAAAAAAAGGATTGCATATACCTCATGAGAGTAATAAGTAATAAGACGAAAGCAGTGCTTCTCAAAGTGGCGATCCGCGGACCGGTGCCGGTCCATGGGCCATCCGCTGCCGGTCCGCAGATGTTCTCCAAAAAAAAGGACAGAAAAAATTGTCAGTGCAGGGAAAATAATGCACCGGTCCCTGGTGCAATGGAAAAAATTCCTGCCGGTCCGCCATACTAAAAGGTTTGAGAAGCACTGTTGTACGAGACTTAAAAATTGGTGGAATTTATACATTTTATTCGGGTGAATTAACCGAAAAGTACAAACATCTTTTTCTCAGAGTAGGGAAGTATTGAAATGTCTTTTTCTCAATGATTGGGGGTGGTGGTGGGAAGGGTTCCAGCCTGAGTGAGTTTTGAATGAAGCATTCCGTTTACCTCACAAATATATGTATAAATATTACTTATACTAATATTAAATGTAGATTATTTTAAAGAAAAACTTTCTCTATTAATTGTAGTAATTAATTGTATTAACTTGAATCTCTAACTTAACCAATTAAATTTATATAACTTTCCTCACCTTCATGGCAGTAATAATTGTAGCAAATAAAGGAATAAAAATATTGATATATTTTGTTATTTATTTATATTTTATATTTTTAAAAAATATTAATACAGTGTATTAATATTTTTAAAAATATACTGTATACTGTACATACAAGAAGATAAATGCGAACACATTATTTAATAAAAAAAAATTCCTTCAAAAAAGAAGAGTTAACATTGTCAACTAAGGCCAAGGCCAAAGGTCAGCACCACAAAACCCCGGCACACCAATTGCCAATACATGAAATTATTAATTTGTCAACTAAGATTTTGATTTTCAAAAATTGCTAAGACGTACACCGTTGTAAGTAGGCTATACAAATATATGACAAGACCTATAAAATTTCTTGAAAATATTGTGGGAACTGAATTGAATATGCATAGGAACTAGAAATTAGAAAGACAAATATGGTCAATTAACTTCTTAGTTAAACTTAGTAAGTTACTTTACTTAGCAACTTTTTACATCTCTTCTGAACTAGGCCTAGGCTAGCCTAATGAAGGATTAATGGTAATTTTCAAAGTAGATCCTAGATATATCTAGTCATCCTACTGGTAAGTTAGCATCTAAGAATAACAACTAAGAATTGTTGACATTCAGACTGCAAGTTGTAGAGACTAAAGTTCCCTAGAAAATAAAATTAAGCTGAAATTTGTACTAATAAATAATTATAGTATAGGCTTTCAGCTATTTATAACACATAAATAATGTGTACTGAATTGGATTGAATTTATTGTTCCACTTCCACACACTTGTGACTGTGATTACTTAGTGAAATGTTTAAATAAAGTGTGAATGTGTAGTTTAATTATTCACTTATACTTATATATTTTATAAAGTTCATTAAGCAGCAGCCAGAATCTTAAACCATGTCATCCAGTGGTAAACTGACCCTTGTATCCAGCAATAAATGTTTTGGTGGAGAGCAGAGGGTTTATAGCCATGAGAGGTGAGTGAAGATGTATAATCATTAGTTTTAATTTAATTACAATATTCTCATGTTAACAATAACACTATCAGTGCATATTTTACTTAATAATTGAATTTCTGTGTTGTATGTCTGTGTGTTTATATGTTATCCTTCTTTCATTTTTGAGGGTATAGAGTTGCTTTTGACATTAATGGCTTGCAGGGCTTAGCTGTCTCAGATGCACTTCTGTGCACCTCAGAGAAACCTGATTTCTGGTTAAATTTGGCCAAATATTATTAGGGGTTTGTTTTATGCGTATGCAGCCTTTTCAGCTAAATAATGCATTGCTGTTTCCCCAAGAGAACAGTTTTCAGCAATATTCTTCTGTTAATTGACTCTATGAGTCTCCTTTATTGATTTTTTTTGGAAAGTTTATCCAGAGACAATGAATTGTGAAATAACTATTTAAATGTAACACAATTTTTTAGAACTTTGCGCATATAGTTATTAAGCCACATCAGTTGAATAGAGAAAGCTTGTATTGGAAAGCAATTGCTGTCTGTAGGGTTGTTGAATTGTGAACAAATTAACTCAATAAATTAAGAAATATAAATATTTTTGACAAACTTATTGTTAAAATATGATTTAACATTCCATGTTTTCAACATTGTTTTACTTTCATAAACTTGTTTACCTTCATTATCCAAGTGAAGATTATAATAACATAGAATTTTAAACATTGAATGTTGCAGCTCAGAGGTTGGATGCACCATGAAGTTTGGCATTTTTTTACCAGCTGATGCCCTTGATGGAAACAAACTTTCTGTTCTGTATTGGCTGTCAGGTAGCTAAAGTTAAAGAATTTACTATTTTATTTACAAATCCATGGTCTTTGAAATTGTTCATACTCTTGATAATGAATTCTTTTTAATGACGAGTCAAGATAAACAGTTAAAAGTGAAAAGATTCACAGCTATAATTAGACACACAGTTATGAATATGCACACAAAAAAAGGAAGAGCTTGTGCCTAATGTTTTTTTTTCAAATACAAGCAAATGTCTAACCAAAGTCTATTTGTTCTCATTATTAACACCTTATAAAATTATTTTCATGATATATCTGTTTTAAAAGGATTATAACTTATGGCTTGAAGGTAAAACAGCCAATTGTTTTGATGCTTTGAAAGTTTCACAAGTTATAGATCATGTGATTTGCTTTCCTGCCAGGTCTGACCTGCACAGAGCAAAACTTTATCACGAAATCTGGGGCCCAAAGAGCTGCAGCCAAGCAGAACTTAATAATAGTCAACCCTGACACCAGCCCAAGTAAGATTCAGTATTTTATCTATAGATTGACAAGCTTTAATTTCCTTTATTGTTTACATAAGACCAACAAAAAAAATGTTATTTTTTTAAAAAATGGAAGTTTTGGGGTTTTTTTTGTTATGAGTGTAAAATATAGTGTAGATTAGATTTCATGTTCTTTTTTTGTGTTATACTTTAAAATATTTTATGTACACCTCACACTTTTTTTTTATGCCTGTGGTAATATTAAATGTATTAAGCTTTGTTTGCTTTTCATCATACTGACCATAATATTGCCATTATGTCTAAAGAAGGATCAGTTATCAAATTAAAAGACAAATAAAATTAATGTTTATATGATTGTATTTCTTATTTTTCTAAGGGGGTCTCAATATTGAAGGTGAAGAGGACAGTTATGATTTTGGCACTGGCGCTGGGTTTTATGTGGACGCAACAACCGAAAAATGGAAGAAAAACTACCGCATGTATTCCTATGTAACCAAAGAGGTAATTTTATAAGGACTGGATCTCATTGTGGTTTAAAAAAAATTCTTGTAGCACACATCCTTCACATATTTTAAACATTGAGATAAGCTTGTATTTATGTAGATACTGTCCTCATTTAGTCACAATTCTATTGACCATTTGCATAGGAATGATAAACCTATTTGTGCAGATGACTGCGTGTAAATTATTTTTACTGTACCTCATCCATCCATGTAGGGCTTGGGCCTTCCTCACCACCTTCTTCCACTCAGTCCTAACAAACGCCTTTCTTCTCCAAGATCGGATGCCCAGTAGCTGTAGATTCTTCTCCACCACATCTACCCATCTAAGCCTAAGTCTTCCCTTGAGCCGTTCTCCTCTCTGGTTTTGATGGTGTATCCTATTTGCTCCTCTGTCATACTTTTTCTCTGTACCTAGTTATTGATTTTTGTTGTTTGGCTTCAAAACAACAATTTTGAGTTCTATTCACAAATAGAAGTGAAATTATTGTTTAATTTCCTATGGAAGTTATTATATTATTTTAACAATTGAATGCTTCGATATTCAATCTCAGAGGCATCAACAGATAATAATTTGCTTTAATTCAAATTCTATGGAGACTTCAGAGGCCCCATGTTATTATAGTTTTTTTACAATTTCCGTATTATTAAAATTTGATGGTTAATCTTCTACATAAAACTTATTAAAAATGTGGTCATTTTTATAGACAGCGTATAATCTCTATTAAAATTAACTGTATTAGTATGTACTGTATGTAAAAATAATTTAAAATAAGACTCTTTTCTTCTTCCTCCCCACCCCCATAACAGTTGTTAGAACTGATCAACGAGAACTTCCCAACAATCCCTGACAGGAAAGGAATTTTCGGTCACAGGTAAACATTACACCCCATGAATCTCTTGCGAGCTGCATGTTGTCATGTTAAAATTAATAAAGAAAGTTAAGTCAATGTTTGTGACTATCTTCATTGCATGCTATGTGCAGTAATTCCTGAAAAAAATGGAGGGGGGGGCAGTTTGGGCAGAGGTAAACAAAAGATAAAATATTTACACAATTTTAACCAAACAAATGTTTTGTTTGAACTATAAGAAAGACAGGAAGTAATCTAAAATAGAATCCTCTTTTAAGGACTATTTCCATTTTTTTAAAAAACATTTATTGTAAAACGCAACTGAGCCATGTATTTATCAAACTGTCAACAACCATTTAACCGTTACATTCAAACTTTCAGTATGGGAGGACACGGAGCCCTGATCATCGCCCTCAAGAACCCAGGTTTGTTTCGGTCTGTCAGTGCTTTTGCACCCATTGCCCACCCCGTCAAGTGTGCCTGGGGCAAGAAGTGCTTCACTGGCTACTTGGGAACTGATGAAAACAGCTGGCGAGTAAGTCCAATAGGAATTTAAAATCTTTCCAGCTTTTCCCCCAATCAACCTTAGTTTTAATGTGAAAAATCTATTAAAAAATTTATTTAATTTTGTGTGAAGTGATATGTAATAAGATCAATGTAGCAAAAAAAAGATTTTTGTAATGGGGAAACATCTTTTTTATATCAGTTGTATTTGTACACATATCTGATAGAAGACTACCCAGGAGAGTTATAGCAGATGCTTAATTCTGCACTGCAGTTTTTTTTTAAACATAAGAAACATGTTTGATATATGTCAACATCTCTGTGTCTCCTCAGGAGTATGATGCCACGGAACTGGTCAAATCTTACAATGGGCCACCTCTAGATATACTTGTGGATCAGGTGAGTTGTGGTGTTTTACATTCAACACTGAACTTTTTCAGATGTGTGTCAAAGATGTTACTTACATATCATTTTATTGTCCTATTCTCAGTGTAAGACATATGAGACGAAATTGTATGTTTTTTCAGCGTCTAAATATTTACTAACATAATTACTGAAAGACGATTGACTCTAAAAGAGTTTCTGGTTGCAATATGGAGTCAAAAAACTTTACAGTGTATTCTTTTCCTTATCAGGGAGCTGCAGACAACTTCCTGAAAGAAGGGCAACTCTTGCCAGAGAGACTCATTGAGTCTTGCGCTGAGAGTAAGATGCCTTGTATAATGAGAATGCAAGAGGTAAGTCTTCTGTAGACTTAAATGCTTACATGGTTTCCTCAAAATTTTGACTCAAGAAGTTCTTCATCTTCAATTCTTCTTTATGTCCTCATCCCTAAGCCATCCAAAATCCATGTGTTCCTATGTAACTAAGCACAGACCATGTGTAATGTCGGACCAAATCCATGTGTTCCTATGTATCTAAGCACAGACCATGTGTAATGTCGGACCAAATCCATGTCTTCCTATGTAACTAAGCACAGACCATGTGTAATGTCAGACCAAATCCATGTGTTCCTATGTATCTAAGCACAGACCATGTGTAATGTCAGACCAAATCCATGTGTTCCTATGTAACTAAGCACAGACCATGTGTAATGTCAGACCAAATCCATGTGTTCCTATGTATCTAAGCACAGACCATGTGTAATGTCGGACCAAATCCATGTCTTCCTATGTAACTAAGCACAGACCATGTGTAATGTCGGACCAAATCCATGTGTTCCTATGTATCTAAGCACAGACCATGTGTAATGTCGGACCAAATCCATGTCTTCCTATGTAACTAAGCACAGACCATGTGTAATGTCAGACCAAATCCATGTGTTCCTATGTATCTAAGCACAGACCATGTGTAATGTCAGACCAAATCCATGTGTTCCTATGTATCTAAGCACAGACCATGTGTAATGTCAGACCAAATCCATGTGTTCCTATGTATCTAAGCACAGACCATGTGTAATGTCAGACCAAATCCATGTGTTCCTATGTATCTAAGCACAGACCATGTGTAATGTCAGACCAAATCCATGTGTTCCTATGTATCTAAGCACAGACCATGTGTAATGTCAGACCAAACCCATGTGTTCCTATGTATCTAAGCACAGACCATGTGTAATGTCAGACCAAATCCATGTGTTCCTATGTATCTAAGCACAGACCATGTGTAATGTCAGACCAAATCCATGTGTTCCTATGTATCTAAGCACAGACCATGTGTAATGTCAGACCAAACCCATGTGTTCCTATGTATCTAAGCACAGACCATGTGTAATGTCAGACCAAATCCATGTGTTCCTATGTATCTAAGCACAGACCATGTGTAATGTCAGACCAAATCCATGTGTTCCTATGTATCTAAGCACAGACCATGTGTAATGTCAGACCAAATCCATGTGTTCCTATGTATCTAAGCACAGACCATGTGTAATGTCAGACCAAATCCATGTGTTCCTATGTATCTAAGCACAGACCATGTGTAATGTCAGACCAAACCCATGTGTTCCTATGTATCTAAGCACAGACCATGTGTAATGTCAGACCAAACCCATGTGTTCCTATGTATCTAAGCACAGACCATGTGTAATGTCAGACCAAATCCATGTGTTCCTATGTATCTAAGCACAGACCATGTCAAATGTCAGACCAAATAAGAAAGATGAAAGCTGTATCTTTTATGATTACCTTTTTTTCCTACAGGGCTACGACCACAGCTACTTCTTCATTGCAACATTTATTGATGAACACATCCAGCACCATGCTAAGTACCTGCTCATCTAAAGTTTGGCTGACCTGTGCCTGCTTCTGGAAGGACTATCTAAATATTCAGGTGTCTACACATGTAGTGATCACTTAATCTAACTGCAGCATTGTTGATAAGAAAACAAGATTTTAAAATAACAAAATTATTGACCCATGATGTAACTTGTGCATTGGCATTAATTTTTTAAATTGTGAAACTTTGTTTTGAAAATTGAATTAGTTGAAAATTCTTGGTGATGTAGAAACTTGTCATCAGTCAAACATCACAGCATACAGAGTGGATATAAAGTGATGATGTGAATGGTTGTTTTAGGTATAGCTCCAGGTTAGGAATTCACCTCAGGGACAATTATCTATTTGCTGTGTTCCACTAATATTTGTCTTATTTTTAGCCTGACATGTTCAGGAAAATTCCTTAGGATTAATCACCTCCTTGTATTGTATACCAGTACAAGTCTTACTCTACTTGTTACCAAAGGTATACAACCTGCCCTAAAGATATGCAATCTGACATCTAATTGATTTTGTAATAATTTTGTCATACTATTGATTACTATTCATATTTTACTTGTTTTTGATGTATGGAAAGTTTTTTTTGCGTTCTTGTTAATGCTTAAATTAATATAATAATTCTTTGTTTTGTTTCCCATCACACATGATTAAATTGATATTCACATTTTATGTTAATAGTACTTTATTTTGTTAAATCAACTTTTCTTACATTATACCAGCTCCGATGTGTTTGCCTGGTTTAAGAATCAATATCACTAGCTTTCATGTTTTTTCTTATACTGAAAGAAAACCAGTTTTAAAGTAGTCATTAAAGATACACATATATTAATTTAAGAGATTATTATTGTACAGCCTCCCGAAATTCAAGTATGTCCTTGAAATCTCCTGGATTTAAAATCAGAACTCTAGTAGACCTTAAAAATCTTTTCTAAAAGTTAACAAATATAATTTTTACCAAGTATAAAAAAAAGTTTATTTTTTTCTCAGTTTGTGATGTGAGACAAGTTTTGAGCTACTTAAATCATACAAATGTCTTTAAATTTTCTATTTTATCCTGAAAAATCCGAATTTTTTGGGTGATTTAAATGTAGTATAAATAGGAAAGAAACACCAGCAGTGCTTTTTAAAAAAAATCATTTTGGGTATACGGTAATTTGATGGTATTTACAATACATATTTGTGTTGTTGTTTTTTTTAAATTAATTTTTCTATTCCATGTTAAAAATAACTTTTTGTTGTTGAAAAAAGTCAAATAAATCAAATCAACTGATTTGGAGTTTGAACAAATCATTTTAATTATCAATGTAAGAAAACACACTCGTTCTTAATATATCCTCCATATTTTGTACATTACAATTACAACTCATCCACTAAGTCCAAGGTCACTGTGTGTGTACAACAAACTTAAACGTAATTATCCCAATTCAATCTCTCTGACAGCAAGCTTGACAATTTAGCATAAGGCGATCTCTTTAGTCTCTCCTTTACCCTAAAACATCTTACTCCTCATCAAATCCACAAATCTGACGTTCTCTATGCTTCTTATCAACCTGTCTATACTGTCAGTGCACCTCTTCCAAATGTTTCCATCTAAACTCTGGTCCATCCGGTCAGTGCATGGCATCTCCTTCCAACTTTTTCTGCCTGAGCTGGGCTAATCTGCTAATCCATTTGTCCATCTTTTCCTCAGGATCAATGTATAACTGAAAAAAAATAAAGAAAATTTCACTCACACCCAAGAACCAAAATTAATCATGTATACAACAATGAAACTAACTTTTCAATTAACATGAGGATGAATGATAGATGTTCAAACAGGAGGGGCTTGGCGTATTTATTATTTAAGTTAATGTTGGATGCATCCATAAACATACACTGGGATGTATGATAGATTCCTGGTCAAACTGTAGAGGCTTGTTGTCTAAATCTGGCTTGATGGTGAATCCGGATACAGTCAGCGATCCAAAAATGGCATCATCATGGTTAGCTTGTGTCTCTGCGGCTTCATCCTGTCATTGAATGTACTAATTAAAACAAAAGTCAATCATAATTTATCATCACAAGTGACATGGATTCATTCAATTATAATAATGAAAATCATAGCACAGGTTACTTGAAGAATGGCATACAGGCAGGTGCTTCAATGCATGGTTATTAAATGAAACTGCAAGTAAAATCTAAGACAGCAGTTATTCAAATTGAAAGTATAATTGATGAAAATGTTTGAAGGGGATAAAAACTGCAAAGGTAATTTTATGAATTCAACCACAATTCTTTGGTGTTTTAAATACAACCTATAAATGGATTGACGGGAGTACAGTGTCATCTTAGGTTATAAGATCAGGTATTTATTTAAATTGATTGAAATCAAGATGATACTGCAGTATCAAAGACACATAATCATTCAGTGGAATTTAATAAGCTGAGGGAGGCCACACAAAATTATTGTTCAACTGACCTTGACCTTAGCAACGCGAGAGGTTTTGAAATTTGATTGGACAAAACTATTTGATTCAATGGCTGCCACAGCATGGGCAAATGTTTGGGCATCTGAAGGTGTAGAAGCAGTTGTTTCCCTTATCCTTAACTTCTCATCTGCTGCAGCTATTGAAGACATACCAAAAAAAAGGTGGTTAAAATTTTGAAGTAAAAAATATTGCTTTTTAAATTCTAAGATCAATGTTGTTTATCTGTTAATTCAACTGCATTTATAGAAAAGATTTGATCCATATTTGTACCATACATGTACCCGTTTTACCTCATTAAAAAATCAGGATTAAACAATATAATCTCAATATAATGAAAAATTAATTAACAGCATATAAAAGTAATTTCACATTTGCAATTATTTTATTCACTGACAAACTCAGACTAATATTTACAAGCCATCAGATTGTATTAAACTAAAGCAAAAATGCATTGCTTACACATTATTGTAGTTTACCAGTTTCTTGATACATATTGCGAGCTGTGATGTCTCGCACATCCAAGTCAGCTTATTTTTGAAGGCCGCGGTGGTCTAGCGGAAGCGCGCTGGACTGCCGAACCGAGACAGAAGAGAGTCACGGGTAATATTATCGGTGCTGGCAAGGCTTCCGGGGCATTGTGCTGGCCACACAATCTCTTGCTCATTAGTGGTGGCTAATTAAAAACGTGTGAACGCTACTTCACATGCCCTATAGTCCATCATGGACTGGAAAGGGGGGTTATATTTACATAAGATATATATTGCAATTCATTCATACCTGCAGCTTTGAGAGCGAGCCTCATTCTTTCCTCAGCCTGCATTGATGGTGTCTGAATGAAATATTAGAGCATAAATTATGTTAAACCAAAATTCATATGCAAATTTGTCCAATATGATTGAGCTAATACAAGAATTATAGTGTATTCCAAAAAGTATGTATTAGAAAGTCACACAAAATTTAAGCTTATAAGCAATAAAATTTAACTATTATGACATATTGTGTAATTTTATGTAATATTCTATCATTGATAAAAAAGTAAATCATTTACTTAGTAAATAACTCTACTCTACCACATCAATAACTGTGGAGCCTCATATTTAAGCATTTCTCTAGCATGCATATCGCCCATCATTAGTCAAACAAATATTACTTCAATAATGATGATACTGAGTTTAAGAATGAACATCAATTATATGACAGCTGTAACAATGCCTGGCTCAGGACACTATTGGATGATGTTTAAATCATTTTTGTGTCCAACCCCAAATTTAAGTATTAGCAAAATTTCACACGAAGATGACATATGACAAACAAAACAATTCCATTTCTATGAAAGCCTTATCAATAAAAGATCACGTCTTACCAAGCTGCTGAATCCCGTGGACTGGTCAGCAAGTGATAAACTAAAGGAAAAGCAAAGACATGTAAGACAAAAGTTATTTAAAATACAAGGTACACGAACGAACTGTGTGATCAAAACAATAAATTATAACTTTATTAATGAACTAATACACAAGTAAATGTTTGCTAATGCCTTCATCAGTACAAATAAATGAACACAAGTATTTACATATTACATTACCTACTTTACCATGGAAAAAATAAGAATTTAGTAAATATAAAAAAATACAGAAACAAAAAGAAAAGAAATGGGAAGAAGAACAATTACTTAACAAAAATCTACTATTGGGGTCCTATTCTATATGATATATTATAATAAATAAGACCATGCATCATTTTATAATCACAGTTAATTAAATATCGCTAAGTAGTTATTATTTTTCAAAAAATTAAATTCAAATATAACTGAGTATGGATTACCACATGGGAGATAAATCATAATTGATATAAACTATGTTTGAGTTTATTTTTACCCTTTGACATTGACATTTGGACTTTCCCTGGAATCTCTCCCTCTTTTGCCTTCAGCTGAGGATCTGGAAGAGACAAATAAATCAATGTCTCAAGTTAGTGAACATTAAGAGAATTCTTTATACAACTTATTTCTACAGACTGTCATGCCTGACATATATTTTTAAAAAACTCTTTTAATGTTTACACTAATTCAGTATTTATGATTTCTATGTTGCCTCACACATGAATCTTTTTTCAATAGTGTTTGGAAAGTTGAAGAGCTTTAAATTTAAAAATGTATGGAATATATACGAGCGGATGATGTAGAAATAAAATATGAAGATAAGCAATGAAGAGATTTATAGATTGTTCAATATTCCAAATCAAATGACAGCATTTTCCAAAAGGGAAAAAAATAAAAGAATATCTAGTCCTTCATTCAAATAAATTCATCAGCATTATTTCAACTAAATACGAAAGATTGAGTCATATATTAAAAAATAATATTTTAAACAAATAAGAACCACCTCCGTGAGTTCCCCCTGTCATGTGATCTTGATCTTCTCTCTCTGGAGTAGGATCTACGTCTGACTGGTGACTTTGACCGCCTGACTGGGGATTTGGATCGATGACCCCTAGAGTTGGATCTGGACCGCCTCCTTCTGGATGTATGTGACCTGGATCTTGACCTGGCTCGGCGGGGAGGAGGTGACCTTGACTTTCTTGTGCTGCGTCGTTCAGGAGACCTCGGTCTCCTACTGATGTAGTTATCAAGGCTAGTTGATCTGATGAATGAGGAAAATCAATGAAATATAAAATAGACCAGAAGTAACTAAATCAAGAAATCAATAAGTACAAAACAGTTGAAAATACAATATATATATATATATAGTTACAAAACATGATGTACAACGAGAAAGAAAATAAAATAGATTTAAGGATCACCATTACCTAGAGCGACCTCGCTTGCTGATGTATTTGTCTAAACTATTTGACCTTGACCTGAAACACAGTAGTTTAAAAAAAAATTATTTCATGGAAAGATGTTATGTGGTAAATAAAAAATTATTGCAAATTCAAAGAACTGGATAAACATGAGTTTTTAATTTAAAAAATTTCAAAAATTTGCTGGAAGGAAAACTTGAATTACATACAAATACTTTATTTTGTCTAGAAAATTAATAAAAATCAAGTTAAATAAAAAATTACAAATTACCGAGTCCTCCTAGCTGATCGTGATTCTGGGCCCCTTCTCTTTTCTGGAGTTCGACTACGACTACGAGATGATCTTCTGTGTTTCTTTTTAGACTTCTTACTTTTGTTGCTAGACATATGACTGGTATCACTATCAGAACTGGATGTGTTGAAATATAAATAAATTGTAATTTAATGAAACAAGTAAAACTTTGAAAACAATATCCAATATATTCAAATTTCATTTATAAATTTATAAAATCTCTGTTCTAAAAATGTTAAGCAAACGTAAATTTAAACTGTATTTTAATTGGCTTGCCCTGATTCTGATGCTCTTTCAAAAGGCAACTCTTTTTCTTAAACTTTAAAACGGGAGGAATGAAAAAGTGGGGTGGCCAGCATTGAGTAGACTAGTTAATGATAGACTTTCACTTTTAGTACTTTGACAAACAATAGTCTGGTCAATAGAGTTGGTGTTTCGGCTATACTAAACTGTACTATAAATAATTTTAAATCACTGGCTCTAAAAGTAGGCCCCTATTGTCATTGTGAGTATTGTCAGTAATGTCATGTGAGACATGTGTCCCATAATGCCCATAAGCCATAAGTGTGATTAGTTCAGATTAGTGATCATTAGTGTGCCATATTATAAGGCCCATATCACACCACACTCCACTCGGTGGGCCACTGTAACTATATTATTATTATACACTGCACTGTAAAGTAGTAGCACTCACTGTTACTGTCAGTAGTCTGAGTAGACTCAGTTGAAGTAAGTTGGCATTTTTATAATTAAAATTAAATTATAATTTATAATTATTACTTTTACATTACCAAAGTTTTTACCTGGACCTGGTTCTCCTCTTTTTCTTCTTCTTCGTTTTTTTATCATCATCATCACTATCGTCTGATCTGTATCTTCCCATAATAAAATAAAGCTTAGCTTATTTTACAAAAGTAAAATATAGCGCTATTTATTAAAAAATTTATTTTGATACAGTTGTGTAGTACACTGTGGACATCTAAAATTTAAGTGTTAGATAGTTTTAGCAGTAATACGCAATATTTTTTAATAGATGAATAATTTGTTTCGACTTATTAAATTTCGTAATTATAATTCATTATTCTTAAAAAATTGCAATATAAATAATGCTTGATAAATCCTCGTTTTTACCAATTTTAAAGTTTTTTCTTCTAATAGCTCACACTTCTTTAATAATCCTTTTTAAACATTTTTTTTTAAAAAAATTGTGCTATTAAAATAAAAGACAAAAGTAGAAGTGATGAAAAGTGCACACCAAAGAAATTTAAAATTTTACTATTTGCACCAAAGCTCATGATTTTTTAACTCATTAAAAACATATGCAGAAAAGGAAATTAATAAAAATAAAAGAGCTCGATAATTTGTTATGAAAACAATACTTCTTTATTTATTTCTTAAAAATCAAATATTTTTAGTATAAAGAAGTAAGCCAGAATAATTTTTATTAGATTCAGAATTGTTTATGTCTAAATTAATAACTGTCTTAAACTTAAGCTAAAATTTTATAAAATGATAATCTAACTATTCATTTTTTTTTAAAGATGGTATCCTTTTTGTGATATTCAACCTTAAACTCATTGAAATAGGTAAATAATATATAAGGTTTTGTTGTTGTTTTTTTTTAAAATATAATCTTAAAGATCTTATGGTTTTAATTTTACATAAGCAAACATAATACATCAGACCTTCATGTTTCAATTACATGTAATGTTTTTAAAATAAAAAGCAAAGTATATATTTAGTCTGTAAGAAAATGGCCATAAATTTGCATAGGTCTATTTCACTATTTCATCTTTTTGGAAGATAAATTACGCAGCATATTAGTATTAGCATTCGATTAGCATTTTGTATCCATTAAAATAGCAATTCAATGCTTCTATTTTTTTTTAAATTCCCCAAGCTTACATTACATTACGAGTTACATCTTGATACAAGGCCTACAAGTTATCAGACGTGCCATGGTCGTTATACACGTCGCCATAAAATGGGTTCATGGCCATCATTTTTCGCCTAATACTGTCATCATTATTTTGTATGTTGTCTCTGTAGATGAGTGTCCACAGTGTCTACACGTCAGTCGTGATTCCCTGTTTGTTTATCGACACACTGGTTTTAGGTGAGTTCTTAGGTTACTGTGTACTTAGAACTTATTAAAATGAGAACATATCTTAAGTGAATAGCTTCATTTCAAAATGGTGCATTGACAAAAGTCACTATCCCCAACAATCTCATGTTAGCACATTGACAAAAGTCACTATCCCCAACAATCTCATGTTAGCACATTGACAAAAGTCACTATCCCCAACAATCTCATGTTAGCACATTGACAAAAGTCACTATTCCCAACAATCTCATGTTAAAACATTGACAAAAGTCACTATTGCCAACAATCCCATGCAGGCACGTTGACAGCTTTCGGCAGCTGGTTCGTCCTGACCACTGTGGGACACACGAGCCCCGAAGCGTCCAGGATGGTGTGTCACGTCGGGGCACTCAACGATCGTCCGACGTACATCAACGTCACGTCCGGAAATGGAGGGGTGTCCTCCACGACGGTTGGCGTGGATAAGTATGACGTCATTGCCTTGGAACTTAACATCAGGCATTGGTACGACAAAGGATGTCTTTGAGTTGAAGGAAATAGAAAATGGTGCACTGGTGGGATGGGTGCTAAACATATGCATGGGGGAGGGATGTTGTGTTCGGATAAAGTGTTGCACCCATACGTGTTTGATTTTGATAAGTAATCACGTTGTGTGTGATTCTGAGAACTTTAGTTGCATTGATGAGAGATGTGTGTATGTGATTTTAACAGTGAATTTGTTAGGGTAAGTTTCATCATGGCTTACATTAACATTTTTTGCCTCCCTTTTTCACTTTTTAAAGCTACCCGTAGATGATGCCCTTTAAAAGAGGGCGAACAGGTTGTACCACACCTGCAACTCCTAGCCCTTTCTCTCGTTACAGGCTACGGAGTTATGTGATATTTTAAACACATATTTAATGTTAAGTTAATTCAGGCTTTCCTTATCTTTAAGCCAATGCACCAAAAAGGAATTTTTAATATACTTTTGGCAACTATTTCACTGTTTGTTTACGTAGGTCGGAGTCAAGTGAGACACATTGGGCTGTGGTTCTCAGAGGCAACAGCGATTTCACAGTCACTGTCGTCATGGTGCATGGAAAGGCAGTTCACAGTTTTTTAGCGATACCCGTCCATACCTGGGGTAGGACGTACCATTCTGCAAATGTTCAGTAAGTCGTTTTGTGTGTGTGTGGGGGGGGGGTGTAAATATTTTACAGTATGTGTTCAAGAGTCAAAGTGAAGATATATAGCAGATTTAGTCGAGAGAGACTTTAGGAGTAAAAATTTAGAAAATATGTACTAATTACTTATTTGATATCAAACGCTATAAAAATATTTTGCTCTTCGTGATGAAAGTATTTTTTATCAACGTGGGTTATCGAGTTCTTAGTGACCACTTATTTCTTTCTAAGGGGCCACCATAAAGTACGTCACGCTATTTTTGACCATTTTAACCCCGCTCCCCCTGTCACCAACTTTAACAAATTTTGGACCCCCCACCTAAAGTACGTCACACTTTCGAACAAATATTTTGGTTTTTTTTATTAACAAATAATTAAAATTTAATATAAAACACCGAGATGTCACACATGGCCAGACCCCCCTCCCCCTGTCACAAACTGTCACACTTTCTTACAACCCCTCCCCCCCTCTGGAGCGTGACGTACTTTATGGACGGCCCCTAACACAATCTGATAAGATTAATTTTTGGGGGGGTACTTTTCGTGACTATTGTTTTGATGCGTTGATGTGACATGAAGTCAACATAGATAGTTAAATAAAAACATATGTAACTATGTAACACGATGGTCCTGATACTTTTAAGTAAAACGCAGGGCTACACTTTTTAGATTAACCATTCATTTCATGCAACCGAATCTAATTAAAATGCAAACCTGATAACCTTACACAACTTAAGTACGCTACCCGTTCGATGAGAGGTCTGAGACCCTGATATTTCACAAAGTATCACCTTTGTAGCACAATGTAAAATATTTGTTACAAATATTATTTTCAGACTTCAGCCAATCTTACAAATACTCGGGGCTTACAATCAAACTGCTGTCACCATGGTGTTTGGACGAGGTTTTCCCACAGGTTTGCATGGGATCGGTGCAAACTGGAAACAATTTACCGGAGGCAAGCTGGTGATTCGCCTTAACCAGTAAGTATTGAGATTGCTGGGGGTTTTTTTCTAATAAATGCAATAGCGTTTATTTAATGTTACTTTTTGGACAGGAAAGCTAGATCTTATCTTAAATTGACCTCGGGTAGTTAAATCGTGTATGTCGATAGTTTATGGATTTTTCTTTACTTATTTCATTGTTTTTGAATTTTTAAAGCCGGTGAGACCCTCAATCAAGTTTTCCAAATGCCATCACAGCTATATAAATTTATATTTTATATATCAATTTACATTCATGGGGTAAAAATTATATATATATATTTATTTATTTATTTTTATTTAATGGGGGGGGGGAGTCTGAAGAAGCTGTCATAGGTGGATGATTTTCCATTATATGGCTATGTGATTAAAGATCCAACGGAAAATATATCACATGACTACTAAAATAAAAAAATCTGTTTTATTTCTTCCAAGGTTAAAAAAAATATTAACCTATATTTTCTCAAAGGTGAAATAATAAAAGTAATAATAAAAAGATGATACTTATAAAACCCGACACACAGCATCGTCTAGGCTTACCACGATTCACATTTTTTTTAAAATTAAAACTATCCTTTCATTTCAAAAACATTCATAAGCTACGTTTATGAGTCAAAGCAATGTCAGATTGTTTATCCGCATATATTATAGCCTATCAACTGAATGAAGTAGTGGAGTGATATTGTCAAACCAATATAATTGTTACATTACAATGGAACACCCCACACAATTGTTAAATCACGATGGGATATATATCTATGTTATTATTGTATCTATGTGCACTCAACAGCTCATTTGCTCCATGGCTAACACTGTTCTATTGTACATCCACAGATACCTGGTGTACATATTAAATTTGTGTGAATCTATAAACACAATCGTCACGAAAGGTATATTGTTGGTAAATTATAAAACAATCAATAATATAAATCACTTAGTTGTCATATAAATATAGATTTATCAAAGTGAAAATATTTTGTACAATTCATCCAGGCACATACAGTATTTTGAGATGATTTAACTTGAATTTTGTCGTGAAGCTGATGATGAAATTCGTTTATGACATTGACATACTGTAATAAGCATTAACTATTTCTGTATGATTGTACCCAATACATGTTAAACAAAAATATGTTTCTGCGTGTGTGTACGAAGTAACAATAATATAGTTATGTATCGTTGTGCCGGATATAGGTATTAATTGTAACATGTTTATGTGTGTCTGTACCAGCTGAAGCTATCAACAGTTGTTTATGTCTGCATCCTCGTGCCAGGTACAATTGTCAAATGTAATATGTTTATGTTTGTTTGTAACAGGTACAGTTATTAAAAGCTTTGTTTTTTGTACCCGATACAGTTATCAAATGTAATATGTTTATTTTATGTTTGTTTGTAACAGGTATACAGTTATTAAAAGTTCTATATTTTATGTTAGTACCGGTACAATTATCAAATGTAATATTTTTATGTTTGTATCAGGTACAGTTATCAACAATAATATGTTTATGTTTGTACCACGTACAGTTATCTACATTAATTATGTGTATGTTTGTTTTTACCAGGTACACTTATCAACAGTGACAAGCCCATAGGTGTAGTGAGTGGACATTGCCGGTTGGGCGACAGCGTGTGTAAACATACCTCATCCGAGGCGAGATCGGGTTTCCTGGCACACGGTTAGTGGCTCAAGTAAGATATCTTGAAAGCTATTATAACATTCCTCAACTGCACCCACAGAACACCGCCACTTTTCACAATCATGTAGTCATTATAGACATCACCACTGAATACCGATCTGTATACTATACAGTTGCCGTATCCCCACAGTTTTTATATAACACACACAAACATATTAGCCCCATTTCCATTTACGTCTATTTTAATTGCAGAGATGATGCTCCCCAGAGAAGTTTTCGGCTCCGTCTTCGTACTGGTCAGCCCCAGGTGGTCAAGAGAAGTAGAGCACGTGATCACAGGGACCGAGGCTCATACCGTTGTAACAGTCAGCGTTGGTCCCGATGAGCCTAGCCTTTCACTTTACTTGAGAACCCCTGGAGAAATTCAAGTTGTAAGTTGTTTGTTTCTACCCGCCTTATTCTGAATGAATTCAGGTATTTGTAAGAAATCAGAATAAACTAACACTCTTGTTAACAGTTTTATTATGTTTGAGTGCATGCTTCAAACTAAACAATCTTCGGTATAGAAAGAGCACCGGTAAATACTGTAATAGATTATATGATAAGATACTGTAATAAGTTATATGATAGGATACTGTAATAGATTATATAATAGGATACTGTAATAGATTATATGATAGGTTACTGAAATAGATAATATGATAGAATACTGTAATAGATTATATGATAAGATACTGTAATAGATTATATGATAAGATACTGTAATAGATTATATGATAAGATACTGTAATAGATTATATGATAGGATACTGTAATAGATTATATAATAGGATACTGTAATAGATTATATGATAGGTTACTGAAATAGATAATATGATAGAATACTGTAATAGATTATATGATAAGATACTGTAATAGATTATATGATAAGATACTGTAATAGATTATATGATAAGATACTGTAATAGATTATATGATAAGATACTGTAATAGATTATATGATAGGATACTGTAATAGATTATATAATAGGATACTGTAATAGATTATATGATAGGTTACTGAAATAGATAATATGATAGAATACTGTAATAGATTATATGATAAGATACTGTAATAGATTATATGATAAGATACTGTAATAGATTATATGATAGGATACTGCCAGGAGCTGCCGGTGCTCTGGTCATTCCGAAGATTAGTTCTAAAGCAAAATGATCCTGTAGTTGCGTCACGTGATTCTCACGTTTTCTTTCACCTGTTAGATCTTGACTCCACCCCATTCACCCCAATCAATAGCTGACGACTTCCCACAATCCTCCTTTTTTCCCTATCGTTTTTAGACAACTCTGACTTACTTTTTATTCGGTTTCTTTCAAGCTATTGTCATCTTGGACTTGACATCGCAGCTACAAGTTTAAATTCGATTTTTTTAATACTCTTCTTGTCAACAAGTTCGCTACTTTATTATGTCTTTGTTTCAGAATTAAATATGCCTTTTCAAAAACTTTTTTTTTACAAAATCTAGGTACGATCCTTCATTGATTTGAGCGTGGAAATGAATTCCTCGTCTCGTACACATTTTCTTCATTTTTAAAAAAAAACTTTAATTCCTGGTTATTTATATGTACTTATTCTTCAGATAAAATCTTCTGCCAAGTATAGATATGTTGTAAGTAATCGACCCATACAAGTCCTAATAGTCGATTCCGGTCTGTGTAGTAAAAGTTCTTATAACCAAGTCTCGTACGATTGGTTGATTGCTGCGTCCCCTGTGGTACCGAATACGCTGTTCTACCACACGTACATGTGGAGGTAATACGTGAAAGTGTCCTGAATGTGTTTCTCTATAAATAAAGTGTAGAACAAAATAAATAAGAGTCAAGTAGTATTTAAGCTGTAAACCCACGAATTCCAGCTTGGAAATAAAACACAACAATAATCTAACGAAACTCTTAGACATAGTGATAAAACTCCATTCTATTTCCATATGCAAGAACAAACACACACAAATCCTCATTCTTCACATCTGAATTTGGGGGCATGAAATGGATTGCCTGAACAAATCAGGAAAAGCAACACAGTATCAAAGTTATACACTATAATAAAATGCAAGACTAGGCATAGGCCATGTGAAAGTGTAGGACGCAATGATGAACGATAAGATAAATTTTGATTTCGCGATCTTCCAAGGATATGGTGAATATAAATATAACTGTAACTAATAATCTGAGTACCGATCGAACGCCCTTACACATAAGAGATGAAGAAATTAGTATATGTGTTTACAACAAGTATAGGTAATTTTTAAAAAAATAATATTAAACACAATTTGAAAAAAACTTATCGTCTGCGAGCCTACGTCAGAGCTCATCGGTCAAAAATATAAATTGAAATATAATTATATATCATTATTATTTTAATATGAAATATAATCCACACGAGAAGTAATACAAATAAAAATTGCAATTCAAATACATTTTTAAAATTATTCAAAAGATTTTCCTCAAAATTAATAGAAGCTTTGTAAATAAAATATAATAAATAAATAATAATGAAAACTTAAATATCTCTACACATATTGTATAAATAAGTTTTCTTCATCTCCAAATTTACAGAACAAGTTCCTTAAACACGACATTATTGATGGATTCTATACTGGTTATTGTGAAAACAGTTGAACGCAATGAACTGTTGCTGGACAAGAGGATACTGAGATGGTAAAATGTTATTCTCACTTACTGATGGTCTTTGTTGTGATCAATCTAGTGGGTAAAAAGTCAATATCCATTGTATGGATAAAATGTTTTGGTAGCGTGGCTGGGTATGTCTGGGCTCAGCATTTAGAAAACCCGGAACAATATCTCAGCACACTGTATGGTTTCATACTGGATAAAGTGTCAATGTAAATTTTTGGCTAGAATGTTACGAAACAAGTCCTGTGTACTAATGTCTGTGAGAAAGTAATATTAAAATTTGAAAATACTACAGAAACGATAAATGAAAAAAAAACTTTCCACGAGACATCAAGAAAAATAGAAATTTTCAATAAATAACTAATTAACTAATTAATTTTATTTTATTTTACCATTTATTATTAATTTCCTTAAACAAATATACAACATATTTACTTGCATTAAAAAGTGATGGAGAATTTCCTTCCGAACTTGTCTAGAAAAAATATTAACTCAGAAGACGTCATAACTAATGTATAGATGTTTGTAGCTGTGTTTCAAGCAAAGTCCCGTTTCGTTTAGTTCAGAATGGACAACTGTACTTGGTAATGATAGCTGGGAAACGGGGATCCACCAATCCAATGAGGGCAATCACGTGATGTCCAGCACGAGCACATCAGTGATGTTCGGCTGCTACCTCCTGGCGTCAACAGGGTCTCTACAGCCTGCCGGGTATCACGTCAATCAAGACACTGCCAGGTTTAGTCCTGTAAGATATCTACTACCATACTTCGGTCATGGGAAAGGATTGTCGTGTCATGGGCGGGGATTGTCGTGTCATGGGCGGGGATTATCGTGTCATGGGCGGGGATTGTCGTGTCATGGGCGGGGATTGTCATGTCATGGGCGGGGATTGTCGTGTCATGGGCGGGGATTATCGTGTCATGCGCGGGGATTATCGTGTCATGGGCGGGGATTGTCGTGTCATGGGCGATAATTCTCGTGTCATGGGCGGGGATTGTCGTGTCATGGGCGGGGATTGTCGTGTCATGGGCGGGGATTATCGTGTCATGGGCGGGGATTATTGTGTCATGGGCGGGTTTTGTCGTGTCATGGGCGATCATTCTCGTGTCATGGGCGGGGATTCTCATGTCATATTCAGTCTTGGTGGGGCGGTAGTTCCATGTTTAGTCATTGAAATGGTTTGGAAGTCAACATTGGGGCGTGGCTCGGGTATCCTATTTAGTCGTGCTTGTTGCTCTGTAGACATAAAATGGGCCATATTCAAACATTTATCTCGCTCTTAACGAATGTCATCCATATAATAGCTAAATCTGTTGTTGATTTAAAATATAAACACGTGTTATATAAAGGAGCAAGTTAAAATATTTTTATAAGGATTGAAAAGTATTTGTGCATTGCATTTCTTAAATTGTCTAAATGAAGCTGAAAAACTCCAGGTCGTAATTTTGAATTAGCGTCATTGTGTGCAGGCCACAAAATAAAATATCCCCTACTTTCTACCTTCGCAGCTTTGCTCAGCTTGTCATACAGTATCAGGACATTACGGTATTGAGAAAAGAGATGGTAAGAAGCTAATCACACACAGTTACCTACCTTACAACACGAATAGTGCACGTTTACCACTATGAGATTCCTGCGAACCAAACATGAACACATTTTAAGCTCATTTAGAAACATAATATTTAGATAGTAATAATTATTTTGAAATTTTATTTTTCAATTTGTTACAATCTAACAGACTTTGGAGTTAATTCAACGAACACATTCAAAGTGAAAAGAATAAGATTGAAGTTCCCAACTGTTTATACGGATTAAATATCAACTTTAATTTGTTGATATGAATACATTAATAATTGGCGACATTACATCGCAGAGTTTACTATTGTCTTTAATTTGTTGAAATCACTACATGATCCAAGAAAATTGGCCTGGGAAAAACTATCCCTTCGCCCCTCACTCGCGTTCTAATGTTTGCAGATCGTCCGTAAGAATTTCATTTTTATTATTGTTTAAGAGGATGTCAAACAGTTCTGGCATTGGAGTCTCTGGGTCGTCACAGGCTGTTCCGATCTCTGCAGATTTGACAGCAGGGCAATGGTAGAAAGGTACCGTATATACTCGTTCTATAGCCCGTTCGATCATAAGCCGACCCCTTTATTTGGGAAGAGATTAGTATAAAAAGTGTGTAGCCCACTCGCAACCCGACCCCAAAAAATAATAGGACAGCGTAAACAAAATGGTACAAATTTTTTAAAAAAACAATTACAAGCTAAATCGGCATTCCCTAGAGGGCTTATTATTGTATTAAAACAAAAAGAAAATGTTGTTTTTTATATTTAATTTTAATAAAGTCAGTAAATAACACCAGATATGTTCATCAATATACAGTCGGACCTCTTTAAGTCAAACTCAAAGGGACTCGTAACAAAAATTCGACTTACGGAGTTTGCCAGTTAGGGGAAATGGCGTAATAGGCGCATACCAATCAAGGACAATGTTGATATTGAGAGGGGGGACACCAATACCGGCTAGAGATCTTGACAGAAAAGAGAGGCAGTGTCTGATGTTTCATATGAAAGGAAGCCAACAGGCTTTGACATACCGACACAAGCCCGTGAGAGGAGACACCTTCCCTCCCCCACTTTACTCCCTCACAACACCGATATTCAATGTACATGAAGAACTCACCTATGACCCGCTCGTAAGCCAACAAACATTTTCCACTACATTTTGTCCAAAAAAGTTCGGCTTTAGAACGAGTAAATATGGTAAGTAAAACACGTCAAGACAAGAGGGCAATGGTAGATAGGCAGGTAAAATACGTCATTTGACAAGTGGGCACTGGTAGAAAGGTAGATGAAATACAACATTTGACAAGAGGGCGATGGTTGAAAGGTAGGTAATATGTGCCATTAGACAAGATCCTGATTCATGAAATATGTACAGATTTTCTAGGATAAAAAAAAGAATAAAATATTTTTAATTAAAAACTAAACAAAATATGGTGAAGCAAAGTGCTGGAAAAATTTTCCGATCCTATATTAAATTTCAAATCTCTTTCCTTCTGAATCGAAAATATCTATATTTTGCTTTCGACAGACCGGCTAAAGCACCCGGGCCGTTGTTTGATGACCCCCGAACTAGACACACACAAAAAATTCCATAATAACTTGAAACAAAGAGAAATTTTTAACTTAATGATCATAAACTGAAAACAAAATATGTATAAAATTATTGCCCTCTTTTTAAGCGATAAGCGTAAAATCCTTGTCAAAAGAGACATTGACAAAAGAGACGGAGTCTTGGAATCAATTTATGTAATTTGATGTGGAATGAACTAGTCATAATCCATATTTATTTTTAAATTCTTTTTTATGTCTTAAAAAAAAATTAAAAATAATAATAATAAAAAAATTATAAAAAAAAGTTTAAAAGGCGTAAAATTGTAATAGTATTTCTTAATTCATTAAAAAAACAAAAACAAATACCAGAGTGTGCGTTAGAAATTGGGGAGCCTATTTTTGCTAGATAGTGACACGCGTGTCGTGTCTCTTTGCAGGGTGTGTGTCCTAGGTGCCGGTAATGCCAGCACGTGTGAGTCTGGAGCAAAGGAGATTGAGAGGCAGGAGAAAAGCTGTCCCTGGATAACGATCTGTCCAGAGGGTGAGTGATGGGTGGGAGAGTGATGGGTGGGACGGTGATGGGTGGGACAGTGATGGGTGGGACGGTGATGGGTGGGCCGGTGATGGGTGGGACAGTGATGGGTGGGACGGTGATGGGTGGGACAGTGATGGGTGGGACAGTGATTGGTGGGACACTGATGGGTGGGACAGTGATGGGTGGGACGGTGATTGGGTGGGACAGTGATTGGTGGGACAGTGATTGTGGGACAGTGATGGTTGGACAGAGGTTCCGTGATGGGTGGGACAGTGATTGGTGGGACAGTGATAGGTGGCACAGTCTTAAAAGAGTATGCATGAAGGGTGGGGCAATCTGTTTAGAGCTTGAGGGGTGAGACAGTCTTCTTTTTAAATCCCTTATAATGTAAGGAATTTAGGTTAATTTGCATTCAAAGTGTGACGCCACGGGAGCGGCAGGTCCTTGATGTGTTGGAGTAGCTCGCCAGGAGGAGTGCGGGTGCAGTCCTTTAATGTTGGGGCAAAGACGCAACTGACCCGGGTGACTGGAGGCTCTAAAATTGTAGTTCTGGTGTCAACTGGCCCGGTCAGTAGATTCGGAAATGATAGGAGTAGCTGACCACGGGAGTCCGCGTGACGGGGCAAAGGTGTGAAATGCCCCAGGGGTAGGATGACCAGACGCGCAGGTGGTCTGGGTGGGGTAGGTAAGTGGTGGGGGTCTCACCAGAGATGTTTATGTCAAATCGGCCCCACCCCCGTCTTAATCTAGGGGTGGTCCTTTATGAATGACAGATTGGACATAGTAGCGGACACGGGATGAATTTTAGGGGCGGTGTCTGAGGGGTATTCGAGGGGACGAACTTGTGAGGAAGAGAGGAGGAACTAGGAACGACACACTAGGCGAAGAGGAGGCTAGGGGACGAGAGAAGAGAATCGGAGCGACGGACCGGGAAAGTGTAGACTTGTAGACAGTTGGACGGTAGAGATTAGTGTTAAGTGAGAAGTAACTTGAATTGAGGAAGTGGAGCAATAAATAGAATTAATAAGTGTTCAAGTCGTCTTGGAGTCTTTGTATTTAAAGTGAGTGAAAGCAGCAGAGAGTTTAGTCACACGAGAGCCTAGGTTCTCCACAATATTAACTTCAACGTCTTGTCTCTCGGTCTCTCTCCCTGTCTGTTGTGGTCCCGCCCGCCCGTCCGTGGAAAAATAAAAGATAAAAATGGCCCACTTCCCGTGAAGCTATCAAGCTGAAATTTTGCACATAGACTTGTGTCACCTAACAATGCATTGTATCAAAATTTTAGATCAATCGAATGTACCGTTATTAAATAAATCATTTTTAGTTTATCTCTATGTATCTCTATGGAGCCGTCTGCTGTAGTTGACATCCACGTGCCACTAGAGTTCACTCCAGCCATCAATGACCACATCCCCGTGTTTTACAGCAAGGGGAGTTCAGTCACGTTCAGTCTGTAAATGTTTGTCGCGCGGTGCGTATTATATTGAACATAATCAATACTTTTATATATATATCTCATATATAAGGGAGTTATAGTAAAAAAAAACTTAGTTTTTATGCGTTGTTTAATTTATTTCATGGACTCATAATCAATTTTTTGTTCACTCTGCCTCCTGTTTAGGCAGTTTATAATGTATACGGGTATTGAAGAGGATACTTTACTAGTCACAAGGTATAAGTTGTCAGATACTATACTAAGATTTCGTGATGAGACATAGACCAACGGTGGCCAAAACCACGACTCGCGAGCCACATGCGGCTCTCCTGTGTTCACAATGCGGCTCGCGCACACTTTATGAAAAATATGTTACAACGATTACTGGAAGATTTACAAGCAAGATTTAATGACCCATACTGCTTCTATGCGGCTCTCAACAATTGTGTATGTTTTAACAATGGCTCTCAGTTACTACATGTCTGGCCACCCCTGCAACAGACATTGCAGCTAACTTGACGTGTCTTGTGTTAGGCGCTGCTCATGTCTTTTCTTGTTTAGAGTGCCCTGCGGGCAAGTACGACTTTAACTGTACTCAGCTGTGCACCAACTGCCTGCCGGACTGTGAGAAAGAGTCTGGGTATTGTTTCAAATGTAAGCCTGGCTACCGCGGGTTGACCGCTGGGAAAAAGAAGACTTTTTGTAAGGATGGTAAGTCTTAAATGGTACATACGTATTAAGTCTTGTTTAGAGGTGGCAATTTTTTTAAGGATAAGGCAAGTGTAATTTAGATATTTTCTTTTGAAGAAAGTCTTGGTTAGAAATGGTATGTCTTGTTTATGTAGTAAGGGATCGCCTTGTAAGGTCTGTAGAATGATATGAAGAATTGCTTAGTGGTTCTAAGTCTAAACTAAAAACGTCAAGCAGGGCCGACGTAATAAAAGATTGTCCAGATATGTCAAATAGTATTCAAAAATGTCGATTAGTGTAAAAGTATGTCAACTATTGTCTAGGGCTGTTATCGATTAATTTAAAATTAATCGTTAACTTTAGAAAAATTAACGATTAATTAATCGATAATTTCGATAAACGCCAAAAATTGAAATTTATGGTGTCATAAGTAAGATCTATTAAACATACTTGTCGAAAATAAAAATAACACTGGAATTTCTTCTTTATATGACATCTTTTAACCAACAACGCAAACAGACAAGTGTATTGACATTATTATTTGGTTCAAGTGATGAGCTGGTCTTATTGACAATATAACCAGCCGAGCGGAAGAATGGTTCACATAGCTTTAGACTGTCTCGGCTGAAGTTTACGATAATGTAGTGGATGTTTGGTTTGCAGGTGATATGTAATCGAAGTGTTAGAACCATGGTAGCAATGTTCCCTCTAAGCAGCGCCGCTGCGCAGATATTTGACCGACGCCACGCAGGAGTTTAGAATCACGGCGCAGAAAATTTTGTAAAATATTGCACAAAAAATGGCCGTTGTGCAACTTTGCACACGATTTATTTTTAACTTTGCACACGGACCAAGGAAACTTAGACTTAGAGGGAACTTTGCATGATAGGCAAAGGATTTCTCTCAATGGAAAATGGAAACAATAACCTTTGTCAACATTTTGAACATTCACATAAGTGAATAGTTTAAAACCAAAATGTTCGTGTAATCGTCCGGAAATTAGTTTATATTTATCGGTCGAAATATTTTACTTTTTGACGTCCAGTACATTTTTAAGTGGTGGTCCGATTAATCGTTAAAAAAATTGTTATCGTTAAAAATGTTAACGATTAATCGATAAAATAATCATTAATTTCCGCAGCCCTACTATTTTCCAAATGTGAATGTCTGCTATTGTCCGAATATGTCAACCATTTTCTAAATTTGTCAATAATTTTATAAATATGTCAATATTTTGCAAATATATTTACAATCGTCTCAATATGTCAACAATGGTATAAATATTTAAATTATTTTCAGAATCTGCATGTGTATACTATTGTCCGACTATGTCAATTATTTTCAAAAAATTGTTCAACTATTGTCCGAATGTTTCAACTATTACAATAAGAACCAACTACTCTAGAAACTAACATGAACATGTTTCAAGTATTACAATAAGAACCAACTACTCTACAAACTAACATGAACATGTTTCAAATATTACAATAAGAACCAACTACTCTACAAACTAACATGAACATTTCCCCCAGCATGTCCAGCAAACACTTACGGCACAGACTGCCAGGGATCTTGTCTGGCTAAATGTGGCAGGGATTGTCAGAGCAAAGTGACGGGACAGTGTCCATGTAGGTTACATGTACATCACATCTCACTTCCATACACGTCACATCTCACTTCCATACACATCACATCTCACTTCCATACACATCACATCTCACTTCCATACACATCACATCTCACTTCCATACACGTCACATCTCACTTCCATACACATCACATCTCACTTCCATACACATCACATCTCACTTCCATACACATCACATCTCACTTCCATACACATCACATCTCACTTCCATACACATCACATCTCACTTCCATACACATCACATCTCACTTCCATACACATCACATCTCACTTCCATACACATCACATCTCACTTCCATACACATCACATCTCACTTCCATACACATCACATCTCACTTCCATACACATCACATCTCACTTCCATACACATCACATCTCACTTCCATACACATCACATCTCACTTCCATACACATCACATCTCACTTCCATACACGTCACATCTCACTTCCATACACATCACATCTCACTTCCATACACGCCACATCTCACTTCCATACACGTCACATCTCACTTCCATACACATCACATCTCACTTCCATACACGCCCATCTAATGTATACTGTCATCTGATCGACGTTATTTAACTTATATCTACGTACTACATTCATGATTTTGTCGACATAGTAAAAGAAACATGGAAAAGGAAAATAGAAGAAAAAAATAGTTATTTTGAACGTTAACGATAAGCAGCGGAAAAGGACGCCATGTCTAGATAACATTACACAAAGTCCATCTACAATGTATCATTATTCTATCATATATGATTAATAACATCTTAATAAAGTGGAGGAAACGATTTTTTAAAAATAATTCCCAAAAAAGAATTATTTAATAAATCCCCTCTTCATTCAATATCTACTATTTCATTTAAACAAATAAATGCATGTTAATAAATGCAAATATTTGATTCGTTACTATTTACTGAACAGTTTTTTAAAACAATATTTTAACCAGTTTTAACCTAACAATCAAGAGAATTATTAGTTTCACAATCCCCGATTTGCTTATTAAAAGTAAACATGCTTTTATTCATATGCATTAATTTTTACACCACATACATGTATATTTTAAATAGTTTACAAGAACTAAAGTTTTACCCGTATTACTATGCACGATAGGTTTTTCCGCCTTTTTTTTTCTTTACATATTATTATTATTATTAGTTCATTGTTGAATTACCAATAATAGTCAGTGTTTCACTTTTCCACAGTAATTTTTATTATTATTTAAGTAATCATAATTTTTTTTTCATAAAAAAAAATATTTACGTTATGCTCCAATAATCCATAATTGTCCTCTCAACAGTTAATAAAAAATGGCTTTTTTTGCTGCTGCTCATCTTACCCCTTGGGATGTCATTTCTATTTATCGTGTAAGTACATCATAAGGAACACCAGATAGTACTTACCATAAGGCTTGTTCAACACAACGCCCTCGTTGCTGAAAGTTTTTTTCTAATTTTTACTATCTTTTGCCTGTATGTTCCATTGGGATCTCGTCTATATGTATCATGTAAGTATAACCACACACAAACACCAGATAGTACTTACCATAAGGCTTGTTCAACACACCGTACCTGTTACTGCACATCTTTTCTTATTTCTATCCAAGCGTTTTTGCCTGTATGTTCCTTTATACGAGTTAAATCTTAAAATTCAAGTTTCACTCACTTTCCTTAAATCGTTTGAATCTAAATTTCGTGCACGTTTATTTAATACATCAAATGGGACATTAGATGTTAGCTGGAAAGAAAAGATTTAGTTTTATGTTAAAGTGGCTGCTATTGTTATCTAATTAATGACCCGAGCTCCATCTGCCAGGGAAAAATGGATGTTATCTGTCCTATCACCCCTTCAATCCCGAAGTGGTCGGTCATGATTTATTCTTAGTGTAAACTTTTAACTCACCAAACTGTATATGTGTAAGCCAGGTAGCCTTAGAGTAACATTAATGAATTCAAGTCTATAAGGAGAAATAACTGTAATCAACGGGTTTTATATTGTAAATAAGTATATTTTGTAAAGATCTTTTGACAAGACACTTTATTTCCATAGCCGTTTAAAAATCAATTCCTAACTATTTTAATTTATTTTAAGTCATTTGTGGCAAAAATAATCATAACAAAATTGTCAAAATAAGTTTAGAATTAGAATTGTTCTGTAAGAAAACATTTTTTCCATCACTAATAGATCACTAATAGATGCATTTAAAATAACTTCAACTTTTCTTCAACAATTTTAGTTTGTCTCAACGAATTCAAAAAATGTTCAAATATACCTTCCACTTTTTAATACAATTCTCGCAAAATTAATTATTTTAAATAATAAATTTAACCATTTATTTAAATTATTGAAAGTGAAATACAGTAAATATTTTATTGTAAATGTGAGTATATGTTTGTCTTAGTCCACTTGCCTCGAATGTACGCTACAGATGCAGGAAAGCAATCGTAATTGTTAGATGTATAATGCAGAAAGTGCAGTTGCCAGAAATACACGCCAGGTATATGTACTAGGTTTCCGTACCAATTTTTAGCAGGTGTCTGTAACAGTTTTATATTAGTTGTATGTGTACCATGTGTCTGTAACAGTTTTATATTAGTTGTATGTGTACCATGTGTCTGTAACGGTTTTATATTAGTTGTATGTGTACCATGTGTCTGTAACAGTTTTATATTAGTTGTATGTGTACCATGTGTCTGTAACAGTTTTATATTAGTTGTATGTGTACCATGTGTCTGTAACAGTTTTATATTAGTTGTATGTGTACCATGTGTCTGTAACAGTTTTATATTAGTTGTATGTGTACCATGTGTCTGTAACAGTTTTATATTAGTTGTATGTGTACCATGTGTCTGTAACAGTTTTATATTAGTTGTATGTGTACCATGTGTACGAATACGCGTATTTACCATGTGTATGTGTACAAGGTGAGTGTACAGGGGAAAGTACCAAGTGAATGAATCAGATGAATATTTACGTGCATATACTTGGTATCTGTAACAGATGCGTGTAACCTCAATATGATTTAGTGTATACGAATTTATATCAGGTTATACATATCAAAAGCAGGTTATTATCATTTTTGATTGAAAAACAAATATCTGAGCTAATTTTATCTACCAGTTTTATATATATTTTTAATAGATGCTCAAAACAACGTTCAATTGTATACAACTTATGTATGCATATCTTAGTACTTGTCTGCATTAGATGTCTGTAACAGGAGTGTGCGCCGTATCATTGTACAGTCAGACCTCGCTAAGTCGAACTTCCCTAAGTCGAAAACCTCCCTATGTCGAATTAATTGTTAGGTCCCGGCCAAATTCCATAAGACTAACGTATTTTACATCTGCTTCGCTCGAATATATTTTGCTTCCAACCTCTCTTAATCGAATTTTCCAAGGCGTTTTTGTTATTATTCTGGGGTGACATTTAAGAACACGTGTTCCATAGAGCCACGTAAACGGACGCAAATTCTTTTCTTAGTGCATTCCTCAAGGGATTAAGTGAATCTTGCAAGTACCAAAAAATGACAAATACAAGAAAAAGGTGTGGTAACTAATTCGCATCCCTTGCTGCATACTGTGTTTCTTTTTAAAAAGAGAAATTTTACTTCCCCATCCCATTGTGAAGGCATTAAAGTGGAGGCGGGGAGGGCAGGGTCTCCTCTCACAGGCTTGTATCGGTATGTCAAAGTAAGTTGGCTTCCTTTTATATGAAACATCAGACTCCGCATCCCTTTCCTGTCAAGCCTTCTAGCCGGTATGGGTGTGCCCCCCCCCCACTTTCTCAATATCAACATTGTCCTTGATTAATCTTCGCCTTTTACGCCATTTTCCCTAACTCAAAAACTCCGTAAAGTCGAATTTTCTTTTCGGGTCCCTTTAAGTTCGACTTAGAGAGGTCCGACTGTACGTGGTTAAATTCATGCACCAACAAATTGTGTGCGCCTGATTTTTGCCCTCAATTAATTCTATACCAGACGTTGCGCCAAGAAACAGACCCCAGAGGATATAGAGGAGAAACACCATACAACAGCTAAGGATAAAGTGTCCACCGTTACATCATTTACAGAGGAGTAAGTTGTGATTGTCATTTCTTGATTCATTGGAGGTCTGTGGGGATATGGAGGTTAGTGATAATATGAGGATAAGTGGTGATATGGAGGTTAGTGGTAATATGAGGATAAGTGTTGTTATAGAGGTTAGTGATAATATGAGGATAAGTATTGATATGGAGGTTAGTGGTAATATGAGGATAAGTGGTAATATGGAGGTTAGTGATAATATGAGGATAAGTGGTGATATGGATGTTAGAGGTAATATGAGGATAAGTGTTGATATGGAGGTTAGTGGTAATATGAGGATAAGTGGTGACATGGGGGTTCGTGGTAATATGAGGATAAGTTTTGATATGGAGATTAGTGGTAATATGAGGATAAGTGTTGATATGGAGGTTAGTGATAATATGAGGATAAGTATTGATATTGAGGTTAGTGGTAATATGAGGATAAGTGGTGATATGGAGGTTAGTGGTAATATGAGGATAAGTGTTGATATGGAGGTTAGTGGTATTATGAGGATAAGTGGTGACATGGGGGTTAGTGGTAATATGAGGATAAGTTTTGATATGGAGATTAGTGGTAATATGAGAATAATTGTTGATATGGAGGTTAGTGAGAATATGAGGATAAGTTGTGATATGGAGGTTAGTGGTAATTTGAGGATAAGTCGTGATATGGAGGTTAGTGGTAATATGAGGATAAGTGTTGATATGGAGGTTAGTGGTAATATGAGGATAAGTGGTGATATGGGGGTTAGTTATAATATGAGGATAAGTGTTGATATGGAGATTAGTGGTAATATGAGGATAAGTGGTGATATGGAGGTTAGTGGTAATATGAGGATAAGTGTTGATATGGAGCTTAGTGGTAACATGAGGATAAGTGGTGATATGGAGGTTAGTGGTAATATGAGGATAACTGTTGATATGGAGTTTAGTGGTAATATTAGGATAAGTGGTGATAAAGAGGTGTTAAGGAAAAAATGTGTTGCGGGCATACAGCTCAAAGGAAAAAGTGGAGTTTCTTATTGACGGGAATTCCCGAGTTAACAAACAATCAATATGATATTTGGTTAGTCGTATGGCAAGGATTGAACAAGGGGAAAGTTTCTAAACAGAGTTATAATTCAGTTTGAGGTTAATGATTTAGTAAACCTCAGTTGTGATGATATAGGAATATATATAGTAACACCAAGTCCGGGTGTTTTAATGGTGATATGAGTATAGTGAAGAGTAGTGAAGACATGTGTCATGGTGAAGATATGTGTCATAGTGAAGACATGTGTCCTAGTGAAGACATGTGTCATAGTGAAGACGTGTGTCATAATGAAGACATGTGTCATTGTGAAGACATGTGTCATAGTGAAGACATGTGTCCTAGTGAAGACATGTGTCATAGTAAAGACATGTGTCCTAGTGAAGACATGTGTCATAGTAAAGACATGTGTCTTAATGAAGACATGTGCCATAGTGAAGACATGTGTCATAGTGAAGAAATGAGTCATAATAAAGACATGTGTCATAATGAAGACTTGTGTCAAAGTGAAGACCTTTGCTATAGTAAGGACATAAATTGAATACATGTATTTCATGTATCATAGACAGGACACTAGTTATAGTGGTAACTTTTGTTTTAGCATATATTAATGCAGAGGCATAATTATATTCATTTTTTTATTTTCTAGTTAGATGTTAAATGACGATTATAAAATTTTGTTGGAAAATATATTTACACGTATTTTAGAGATTACATATATTTAGTACTTAGACATTAAACATGTTTAGTTTTTAGATATTACACATAATGTTTAGAGCTTAGAGATCAAATATTGTAGAGATTACAAATTTTTAGAGTTTAGATATTACAAATACTTAGTGCTACGAGATTAAATAAGTTTACTGCCTAAAGATTTCAGGTTTTGAACTTAAGAGTGTAATGTTTTTAGATTTCAGATATTACATATGTGTTTCGGGATTATTGCTAAATGTACCTAAGTCACAGAATACACATTTAGAGATAATCAAGTTTTAATTTACTTATTTTTGTCTATTAGATGATAGGATTTTAATGATTTTTTTTTGCTGTTACAAAATTGGAACTAGTAACATACAGTAGACTGGTCCAAACCAGATGTTAAATATTCACTGTTTAGAGTAAATCTGACCAAAATGTGACTTAAATACTTTTCGCACTGGAATCTTAAATTTTTAAAAAATAAAAAAAAATTATTTAACGTGATTATTTTATTACTATCCATTAAGAGAAGTTTCTCTCCCCATCCGTTAGTAACAGGAGTAATGTCGACCCAGACCTTTACTCCGTGGTATCTGAGGGTAAGCGCAGCAACAAAAGCATTTTAAAAAAGGCGAGTTCCTTGGAGAGAAAGAAAAGCTCCGACTCACTGGCGTCGGAGAAGAGCTTGAGTTCCCTGAAGAGCAAGTTTTCCATGAAGAGCAAAAGTTCCCTGAAGAGCAAGGCTTCCGGCAAAACCAAGAGCTCGACGAGTAAAACCTCAAATAAAAGTAAAGGCTCTGTCCTGACCCAAAGCTCATTGAGATCTCTAGGGTCTAAACGGGGAGTGTAAGTTAAATCAGAATAACATTAAGAAATGAAATAGTGTAAGTTCAGTTAGGATAACATTAACATACCATATATTCCGGCATATAAGTCTACTGAGCGTATATAACGACCCCCCTTACTTTTCCTGTTAAAATAAAGGTTTTGAGCTATTTTCGCAGTATAAGACCACCACTCTTAAAACACACTTTAAGTTTGTAACTGGCTTCATATTTTTTTTCTTCTTGCTGGCAGAGACACCATGGGGTCTTGACTGTTATCCATTTGCATACTGTACTGTATTATGGTACTGCTGCAGTACCTTTATGAACAGGTACAAATACGATAAGGGGATACGTGGCTTATAAGACGACCCCGGACATTTGAGAAGATTTTTAGGGGTTCGCTAACCTGTATGCCACCACCGAAAATTATTTTAGGGGTTAAAAAGTCGTCTTATACACCGGAATATACGGTAATAAAACAGTGTAATTTAAGTTAGAGTAACATTCAATAATGAAACAGTGTAATTTTAGTTAGGGTAACATTAAATAATGAAACAGTTTAATTTTAGTTAGGGTAACATTTAATCTCGTGGGAGATGATGATCTTCAATCGAGCGCCTCCCCAGCCGGCGGATAGGGGAAAGCCCACCAGATATTGAGGGTACCGGGGAAATGAAATACCCGGGATGGACCAAAATCAGCCCTACTGCCTTATAGGAAGTGGAGGGATCCACAAAGGCTAGGGACCCAACCCGAAGAAAGGCAGCTACCCAGAGAGCTGTGATGGGCAACCCCCCAGACGGTTGTGCGCAGGGCTAACAGCCCTGTCATGTTACGAAAACAAAACCACAAAATGAAATTCGGACTGATTACACTGGATTACGACCAATGCCTGTCCACAAACATGAGATACGAATAGCCACATGGAATGTACTCAGCTTATACAGAGCAGGTGCCCTGGCCCGCCTCAGTGATGAATTGTTAAGATATAGAATCGTGATTGCAGCACTACAGGAGATAAGATGGAGAGACTCGGATATCCTAAGTACCAAGTAGTACAGTGGAAACAACTCGAACAATTTAGGAACAGGATTTGCAGTAAAAAGAGAGGCAGTGAATGCAATCATTGGATTTAAACCAGTAAGTGAAAGATTATGCTGCATAAGGATCAGAGGTAAAATGCTCAACATCACGTTAATATGTACACATGCTCCAACGGAAGATACAGATGAAAACATAAAGGAAACTTTCTATGAAACACTGGAAATATTATTTGATGAGGCGCCACGATACGAAAATAGACCTTGGTGATTTCAATGCAAAAATTGGGAAAGAACTAGTCTATAGACCAACAATCGGAAAGGAAAGTCTACATGATGATATAAATGACAACGGAATGCGACGTATAGACTTTGCCATCAGTAAAGGAATGACAAACAGTAACACAATTTTCCAACATAAGCAAATACACTAAGCGACATGCATATCTCCAGATGGATTTACTCGTAATCAAATAGATCATGTACTTATTGACCGGAGGCATGGCTCTTACATATTAGATTCAGAAGCTGTAGAGGGGCGGACATAGACTCAGACCATATTTTGGTTAGGATCAAATTTAAACAAAGAATTAGTAACATATATAACAAACGAAATAAAAGAGAAAAACCGTTCGATAGTCAGAAATTGTGTAGTGACCCAAAAGTTACCGACAGAAGATCGAAACTCAACTAAAATTATACAAAAGAGAAGCAACCAGCAACGTTACTATAAACCAGCAGTGGGAAAAGATGAAGCAGATAGTTAAATGTGTAACTGAAGAAACGATTGGATTTAAACCAATTGTGAAAATTACAGGATGGTATGAAGCAGAATGCAAAGAACTCATAGAACAAAGGAACAAAGCTCGACAACGATGCTGCAAAGGGAGACAAGAAGAACACGGGCAACTATATAATGAAGCAAGAAGGATGGCCAGCAAAATTTGCAGAAGGAAAAAACGAGTCTGGGAAAAATAAACAATAATAGAGACAGAAGAGTTGGCAAAAGAAAGAGATGTGAGGGGAATGTACCTGAAGATAAAGCAGGAAAAGAATGGCTTCCAAGCAAGATCCCACATGTGTGAAAATACGAAGGGAGAATTGATCACAGAGAGCAGTAGAATATTAGAGACATAGGCACAGCACTTTGAAGAATTACTAAATGGACCAGATGGAATTATCAATGAGGATTACACTCCACCACAAGGAGAACCGGACCCGCTGGTAAACCAACCAAGATTAAATGAAATAAAAGAAGTAATATCCAACATGAAAAACAACAAAGCTCCAGGAATAGACCTCATCTCTGCAGAATTAAGAAAGTAATTCAAATTGTGATAACATAGAAATAGAAGTAAAAATAAAATATTTTTAAAAATCATGTTTTTATAAGCGGACTAAAAAGAGGAAAATATATTTTTTCGTGGGCGGGCGCTTTTTAGGCGTTTGGCTAAAATGATTAGGGTTTTAAAATGACGAGTAAGAAAATGAGTGAATTGAATTAGTTAAGCCTGAGAAGCGCCCGCCCCACGTTTTTATTCATATTACATCATAGTACTTGAGCATAAAAGTTTGAAATTTTTATCAATCCAGAAAAAGACTTTTCCTTCACAATTCTGTGAAAAAAAATATTATTTTCTTCTTTTTAGTCCGCTTTTAAACAAATCGTTTTTAAAAATCTTTATTTTACTTCTATTTATATGTCATCTTTTAACCAACTACGCAAAAAGACAAATGTGTTGGAATTATTTGGTTCAAGTGATAAATGGGTCTAATTGACAATATAACCAGCTGAGCTGAACAATCATTCACATGGAACTGAGGTAACTGGTATGCACGAAACGGTCTTGGCAAGGAATGACATTATCCGATATCGGTGTTCATTAAGTTTCCACCATTGTAGAGGGTTAATGGATTCATGAACTTTCATCTCCATTTTGTAACGCAGTAATTCATAAGAAGAGCTGTCGTCATTTTCCGCTCCAATACTGCCATTAGCTTAATACGCTTTTCATTTGGTTTGATAAGTAGGGGAAGTGTTAGAACCATGGTAGGCAAATGATTTCTCTTAATGAACACAATAAACTTTATAAACATTTTGAACATTCCCGTCAGTCAAAAACCAAAATGTTCGTGTAATTGTAGGGAAATTTGTTATTATTTATCGGCCGCTACTTTTTGACTTCCATAATTCCAATAATTTGTAAGTAATGGGTCGATCAATCGTAAAAAAAATAATTTAATCGTTATAATTTTTTAACCATTAATCGAGAAATTAATCGTTAATTTCCGCAGCCTTAGTGCAAATAAGCATGGTGAATGATCCTTGCTAGGGTCGACCAACACAGTTTATGGTTGGCAAGCGATGGTAGTAAAGGGTGGGGGTGGAGGGCAGGTAACAACAAATGCAGTGTGCATGTCTCGAGACCAACAATGAGTCGGCGATTCCCCCTCCCCCGACTTTCACTCGCGTTGTTTTCATTTCTTCATGCTGCTGTTTGTGTCCGTCCCCCCCCCCGTTCTGTGCACTATTTATGAGCAAGTCTTTGGCGATGCTACGCCACGGGTCGTATCTGGTATTCTATAATTAAATAGTACATTTATTTTATTAAATGAAGGTACGAAAATTTGAGGAGAAATGCGTAAATGCAATTTTTTACTATTTGTTTAAACTGTATTTATCATATATTTATTTTAGCGAAGCTTTGTTTCATGCTAACTCACGTTTAATATCTTTTCCTTTACAGAGCGTTCCAAAGTCATCCGGTAAATAACTTCTTATTTATTTTGCTGAGTAGTAGTTTTGAACATCAACTTTTTATTTTTGTTTAAAATGGAACTTAAACATTGTTGGAAAATAACCACAATTATACACCACTTGCTAGGTACAACCAAGGCACCAGATACCAGAGATAACAATAGTTAAGACATTAATTGATAACAAATAGGCGCCTTATATTGATTCTGTGGACAGACCTGATAAGAGAGTGTTGGTGAACAGAAAGGAGAGAAGGGAGTTATGCTTGGTGGTGATGGGGTTGTGTGAGTTAGATGATATTTGAGGGAAGTGGTATGTGGCTGTTGGCAAGGTACGAGATGGAGAGTATGGGCAGAGTAAGCTATGGATCTTGAGGGGTCCCAGGTTTAGGGTGTTAACTTTACACTGCGAGTGGGGTGCTAACTTTATACTTCGATTAGGGTGCTAAATTTACACTGCGAATGGGGTGCTAAAATTAAACTGCGAATGGGGTGCTAAAATTAAACTGCGAACGGGGTGCTAAAATTAAACTGCGAATGGGGTGCTAACTTTATATTGCGAGTGGGGTGCTAAAATTAAACTGCGAATGGGGTGCTAACTTTACATTGCGAGTGGGGTGCTAAATTTACACTGCGAATGGGGTGCTAAATTTACACTGCAAATGAGGTGCTAACTTTACACTGCGAGTGGGGTGCTAACTTGACACTGCAAGTGGGGTGTTATTCCAAAAGACATGCAAGGCTCTACTTTTAAGAAAGTGGGAGGGGGGGAATGAAAAATGACAAGAATTTGAGATTAACAATTCCGCTGTTGTACCGTGTCACTAACTGCTTGCCTACACCAATAATTAAATAAATACCTGTTGTATTTCATGATTCTCTTTTTCTAAACAAAAATGTTGAACTAACAAAATATTTTCACTTCCTTCCAGAAACAACCTTTTTATTTTGCTTGAAAAGTTGTCCCCCCTGTGCGTGCATGAGGAGTGGCGTGCTGGACAACTTTAGCACAAACCGAAGCAGGTAACTTGGGGTTTCAACAGGTAACTTTAGGCAATCTGAACAAACAGGGATATTGAGTCGTCAGGAGCTTTGCAAATGCAAATAAATAGGATTTACTGCACCATCTATAATTGAGAAATTTTTGCAGGCATGATTAATTTAAAGAAAAACAGGCAACTTTTAAAACTTGACATTATTGTTAATTATGCAAGTACGATATACATTCTTTGCGAATTCTGTGAAGGGAAAAGAGGATCTTCAAAGAAAACATACCATTGATGGAGGCGATTTATGGAGAACCTCTAAAATAAGAAGAAAAAAATATCCCATGGTCAACACTACAACACTGTGTCACCCAGAACACTAGGAAGGTTTACATCACGGGCCATCAGTTCGAAATTGAACATTTGACTAGAGCCCCTTGCAGAACATCACGCACTTAATTAATACTATATGAGAATTTATGCCAGCGACATGGGCGCAGGGCTGATGTTGACACAATGTTACCACAGGTTTGTTGACATTAGATCAAGGGAGTTCTGAAAAGGATGTTGATTTTTTTTTAATGCGCGTTCTCTCCCTGTCTCTCTCTCCCTCTCTCTCTCTCTTTCTCTCTTTCTCTCTCTCTCTCTTTCTCTCTCTCTCTCTCTCTCTCTCTCTGTATCTCTCTCCTCTCTCTCTCTCTCTCTCTCTCTCTCTCTCTCTCTGTCTCTCTCTCTTTCTCTCTCTCTCTCTCTCTCCCTCCCCCTCTCTCTCTTTCTCTCTCTCTTTCTCTCTCTCTCTTTCTCTCTCCCTCTCTCTCTCTCTCTGTATCTCTCTCCTCTCTCTCTCTCTCTCTCTCTGTCTGTCTCTCTCTCTCTTCTTCGTTCCCCTCAGGGCGTGCTGCAGTGTGGGAATAATGGTGGCTTTAAAGTTGAAAAAAAAACACATTTGGGTGTCGTGAATTTCACAACCTGTTCACATTTGAATTGGATATGCGTGGGGCACTGTAAAATGAGTGGAGGGGGCGGTCAGTGTTATAATTCAAATTGAGCGACCAAAATCGGAATTTTTAAAGCAAAAGGTGGTGGGGAAACATATTGCTCGCTCTGGATGCAACTAAAAAAGCTTAGCGTCACTTCCCTTTTTTTTTCTCTTTACACATTTTCAACCACGCGTGTCTTAGACGGTGATGTTGGTTCGTGTGCAAAGTAAAAAAAAACAACTCCTATGCAAAGTTGCACAGCATCCTTTTCTTGTGCAATATTTTACTAAATTTGCTGCATGGTCATTCTAAACTGCTGCGCGGCGTCGATCAGATATCTGCGCGGCCGCGAAGCCACACAGCTTAAAGGGAACATCGAAGGCCACCATCAAAGTAATCTCTAAACATCGCCATTAAACGTCATCATCGAAGGATGAGTATAATTTATGTAGATAAATATCCCCGGGACACATTTTGTATCGCGTAATTTGAAAAGTAAGAGGTCTCAGTGAAAACAAGAAGGGATTCGTGGTGGTTGGTTAGTGACAACTCTTGAACATTGCGAAAGAGTTTTAAGACAGTTAAGACGTTTATTATACAGACACAGCATTTGTGTCGGTAAATAACGGCTGTCATGAAATCAGATTTATTATTTTAAAAATGTAACTAAACACCTTTAAATATTTAGATGAATAATCTTTAAAATGTGATAAGATAATTAGAGGAAGACCTATAAGTATATTTTTTTACATTTTTTGTCTATTTTTAGATAACTCAAGTCTTGGACTCTTGCTTACAGAAATTTGGGGACGCCATCACAAATCGGAATTCTATTTTTTAACGCCAGTGAGGTGCAATCTGAAATTCTAAACTAGAGAATCTGTTTAGACACAGCTAATATTAAACCCTACTATTTTACGAATTGCCTAAGTACAAGCAACGAGTTTATTTAACTCTACCAATTGGCGAAGTACAAGCAATGAGATTATTGAATCCTAACAATGGGCAGAGTGTCCAAGTACAAGCAATGTGCCTAGGACAATTGTCGCAGTGTTCACTATGATTGTATTAGCAAAACCTGAGGACAACACCTTAAAAATTCTCAATGGTAGAAATGTTCTGAAGACCTGCTCTGTCCTGTCTATCCTATAAATGTAACGAGTGTTGTCAAGACCCACTCTATCCAATATTTGGTTAAAACCATCCTTCACCGTGACGAGACGCCTGGGTGTCAAAGTTGATCTAGTCGCGAGTCAACCCTGTGCGTCACGTCACCGTAGATGGGTTGAGTCCCATACCAGATTCAGCCAACTGTGTTTGCGTATTTGTACTGTAGAACTTTTTCTTCCGTATCTGGATACTTACTAGTGGTGGTAGAAATGTCTTAGTTGGAATTAAATGATGTGATTATAGGCCTCTGCGTGTTACATATTTTTTTAATTTTAAAACATTTCATACATCGTTTCTGTTTCTTATTGATTTTATTAACTTAATACAATGATGGACTTTTTAGAAATAACCTCTTTAATTTAAAGCAAAGTTAGCTACCGCACAATTCATCTAGTGAAGTTCCAGTGTTTGGATTTTTGTCTGGAAATTTTTTTTTCGTGATTTGTAACAGGTGGAAATTATGACTCTGTTAATTTAAAGTAGTGAATGTAATAAATAAATAAACACACCATATATCCGTTGACAAATAAAGCTCATTGAAAAAAATATTTTTTTAAAAATAATTATTTTTTTTTAAACTGCTTAAAGCACCACACAATAACACGTTAAAGAACGACTTAGAATAATTGATATTTGTCAAACAACATTTTTTTAAAAACACGTCGCGAGAAAATTTTTGTTCTTTGTTGTTGTTTTTTTTTAATGTTATACTCTTTGTTGAAATTCTGTCTATTTTTACAAATTAGAGAATGGTTCATGAATCTGAAATATTTTATAAGGCCTACCGATTAACGAAAGACTATTGAATCTTTAAACATTTTGTATAGGGACTACCAATTAAAGAGATTCCAAAGAATTGTAAAAGAGATTGGATATGTCTACAGATTACAGAGAAACTATTGAAACTCAAAATATATTGTATAGAGCCAAAAAACCGTGTCTGCTCGTGTTTTTAACTATTTATGGTTATCAAAAGAAGACAACGGCGTTAATTATACTTTAAAAGAACTCTCGCTATAAACATATATAAATGTTCAATTTATTTGCAACTTGGAGGATACAGGGTGATTAAATTTTTTAAACAAGTTTCTTTAGGTGATGTTATGCTAGTAATCTATCATTTAAAACCTAGCTAAAATTTGATGTACAACTAATATTTGATACACAACCAATATTTGACACACAACTAATATTTGATGCACAACAAATATTTGATACACAACCAATATTTGATACATGCAACTTTAATATTTGATACACAACAAATATTTGATACACAACCAATATTTGATACACAACAAATATTTGATACACAACTAATATTTGATACACAACAAATATTTTATACACAACAAATATTTGATACACAACAAATGTTTGATACACAACCAATATTTGTTACACAACAAATATTTGATACATGCATAACTAATTTTTGATACACACCTAATATTTGATAGATAGTTAACATTTAACAGTCATCTATAGGTAACAATTGATAAACAGTTAATACTTGATATACAGCTAACAAATGATATTTAGCTAATATTTGATATACAGCTGATAATATATAAACGGCTCAGAATTAAACACGGAGTTAATCAGATCTGGTTGATTGAGAAATTGTGTAAGAGACTTAGAATAGAACCCTCATTTTGTATGAGAAAGGAGACTTCTGATTTTATTATCTTTTTTCAAGTATTGGGAGCAAAAGAATAGATTCTCAAAATTGTAAATGTCTAGTAATATTCTTTTGGATAAAGCATCTTCAAATTTGGCATTAGGAAATGAACAGACAACGTTGCTTTTATTATTAGTTTGTTTTTTTTAAAAACTTTTTTAAAAAAATTGAGTTTGAAGAATAAGGCTGCTGTCTCTTAAATCTGTGAAATTTTTCAACCCAATATATTGTAAAAATCCCCTACCCCCCCCCCAAAAAAAAATATTATTTTCATTACCATGCGTGTGCGTGAGAACTTAGAATTACATATTTACATGCATGTGCTCGAGATCTTACAATTACATATTTACATGCTTGTGCGCGAGACCTTACAATTACATATATACATGCGTGTGCGCAAGACCTTACAATTACATATTTATATGCGTGTGCGCGAGACCTTACAATTACATTTATTTACACCGCCTAGAAATTTTGCGACTTTAGTGAAGACTTTTTTTTACCTTTCAAATCTTACAATTTTGTAAACTTCGTGGAATACTCTTAAAAGTGACTTTCTTGTTAATTTAAACATAGTTTATTGCGTCAGCTTCGTTTAAATACTACACCATTTTTCCAACAGATAATCATTCCATTACCTTACCTTAATTGTGTTAGGATATACATTTACTGCGTGAAGTTAGTTTTTACTGGTGTTATTTTCTCTTTAAAGATTTTAGAACAGATGGAAAAAATGAATTGTTTAATTATAAGTGGAAGCAAACCAACTAATTACGTGAATTCAAAACTGATATATAAATAGTTGTTTTTTTTAAACGCGCCGAAATTGTGTCTGTTACAAGTGTTGAAAGGGGAGCTAACATAGAGCCACACCATCTCGGCGCAAGTTAACTCTTGTACATTTGATTGACTGCATGACGTGGACTGATGGATAGTGTCACATCCAATGGTTAGTGATAGTGAACGTAACAGACCGATACAAATATATATTGCTAGAGGAGGAAAATAAGATCCACGTATGAGATATATAGATGTTGAAGAAATAAATCATCATCATGTGAAAGACATAAGTGATATAAAATAGAAGTAGAAATAAAGATGCTGAGTATATAAATTTTCCACAAACCCCATTCCCACAAGTCCGAAATATTAAATGATTTTGTGGATTTTCCTGTTCCGTACATATGAGGGTGAAATATGTGATGCTATCAAAATCCTTTGACTTTTCAATATCGAGCTAAATTCCTATGCCTTCACAATTTTCGTCTTGAATATTTACTAATAATATATAACGAACATTAACTCCTCACCAAACGTTGTCCTTAATCATCCACTAGATCTTATAAAGGACACAAACGTAACATATCTCAATGATTCCTTCTAAAGCTACTGTTTACCTTGAAGCAATGGTCAGAGGTGTCGGGGGGGGGGCTATTTATCTATATATATAAAAATCAAAGTATGTATGTATATATGTCCTTTATAGCTGACTAAACCATTCATCCGATCGCCATGAAACTTTTGGAGACTTTTGAGTACGCGCCTGGGATGGTCACTGGCAACTTTGTTTGCAATATTTAACATGCATGGGCCCATAATATGATTTTTTGTCTTATATGAGCTATATAAAAATTACTTCTAGCGTTAGCTATTAGGTTAATTGATGGATCGTAACCAAACTTTGTATATAACAACTTGGTAGCCAATATTGAAATACTATCGAGCACTAATTTCCTAATGATCATTTCTTCGGGGCTGGGGGCCCAAAATGTCTTTTTATATAAACGTTTAAGATTTTATTCCCCATTCAAGTATTAAAGATCTAGATAAATAAATCTTGCACTAATTGGGCCCTGGGGCCCTTAATGTTGTTGGTTTTTTTGCTTATATGAGCTATATAAAAATTAGTTTATGTGATAGATACTGAGTAAATGAATGGATCTTAACCAAACTTTGTATATAAAAACTTGGTAGCCCATACTAAAATAAAAAAGGGCAATGCACGTCTGGGGGCCCCAAATGTCTTTTTTTCGAATATGTTTGAGATATTATTTGCCATTCTATTTTTAACTATCTTGAGAAATATATCCATGATGAAACTGAATTAAAATGAACAGCATGTTGAAATTTACATCTTACATCGATTGGGTCGGGGGCCCCAAATGTCTTTTTTTCGTATATGTTTGAGATATTATTTGCCATTCTATTTTTAACGATCTTGAGAAATATATCCATGATGAAACTGAATTTAAATAAACATGTTTTCAAAATGTAAATCTTGAACTGAATGGGCCCGGGGGCCCCTTAATGTATTTTTTTCTTATATTAGCTAAATAAAAATTAGTTTAATTGTTAGATAATAAGAAAATAACTGGATTTTGACCTAACTTGGTATATAAAAACTTAAGAGCCTATATTAAATTACTATAGGGCACTGAACTCCTATGTCCATTTCCTCGGGGCTGGGGCCCTAAATGTGTTTTACTAAACTTTTAGTATATTGTATTCCCCATTCAATTTTACACGATATTGAGCAATATAGATAAATATATTTATATATTTGTAATGAAAATGAACAGATTTTCGAACGTCATATGTTAAACTGATGGGCCCGGTGACCATTAAAGTAATTTCTTTTTTTTTAATCTATATTCCTTTTTACTGAGATCGTTGCAACGCACGAGGGGTCTGCTAGTATAAATATAAAATTATGTATGTTACAAATATTTGGCACGGGCAGACTCAGGGGAGGTCGTGAAGGGGTGACACCATGAGCTACCGCACTGGATGACACCTACCCTAGTGACGCCTCTGTCAATGGTATCAATTGAGAACAGCGGAGCTGGATGATTGTGTTGAGATATTCAGTAAATAGTTATTCTCAATTCTAAATATTTTCCCCTTAATAATAAAGCTTTAAAAAATTAACAAGTTTGATTATAAAATGTTGTAAAGTTATTTTCCAGCCGAAATTGTATTTACAAATGTCGAAACACCTATTTATTAATGTGCTTGCATAACCCTAGTTGTGGGTAGCCACATCAAGTCAAATGATGTGACTCAACTCACGAGCATACCCAAACCGGTGAATTGCGATTTGCCCGGAATATCGTCTCGAATCAAGGGGGTTGGCGACGCTAAAGTTAATTTAATTTCTGTGTAACACTTCGCCCCCTCCTTTATGTCTGGATGTCAACTCATGTCATACATGTCATGTTTTCTGTTGGTGATGTTTTCCTTGCCTTGACAGCTACAATGGACCATTTGTTTTTGTTTTCCTTGTCTTGACAGCCACTGTGGACCATTCCTCGTTCCTGAGTACAACATCACACAAGGTTTACTTCGGTGTGGGGCTCGGCTGTGGTCTGCTCTTCCTGCTGACGGTGGTTGTTATCATTGGTGTCATCGTCTGCTGCAGTCCGCGGACTAGGCCTAAGCGACCACGGATGGGAAGGTGATGAGTGGCGGTTTAAGCCTAATGCCATTTAGAACACACAAAAACTGTTAGATAATAAAATAATATTTTTTTAAATATACATTTTTAAACAGTCTTTTATTCCTATAAGTAAAAAAAAACAGTTTATATTTTTAAAATATGTCTTCATGCCATCAAAGATTTATTCGAAACAAATGGGGGTGCTCAAAATATGTTTAAAATCTAACGGGAGAGCTTTAAGACACGCTAGATCTTTAAAGATATAGAATATAACCTAGTTTTTATTATTCAATAGCGCCCCATGTCAAGTCTTGATATATTTAAATTATCGTGGTAGCAGGAAAAATTATAGTATTCCTTTTTTAAACATTTAGTGGAACAAAAGAGTTAGGTTTGAAAGAGTCTAAAATATATGTTTTCATTTTTTTTAATGTTTGATCTTAAAGTCTTTAAATTTTGAAATCAGTTTTCACAATCCTTACTCCTGGTCGAATGACTAAGGGTGTTTCACTGAGTTATCGCATGGCAATAATCTTATATGATGGGAAATTGTTCAAACGTCTTTTAAAATATTTTTTTCTTGCTATGACTTTAGTTTTATTGAAAGAAAATTATATTTTTTTAAATTTAATTTTACCAAGATATTTCCCCTCTCCGATTTCATATTATACCAATTTAAATACAATGTCAGTTGAACATGAACTTACTTTCTCAAAATCTAACTAATTTTTAAACTAATTCATGGAATATTATTAAATGATTATTATTAATTCATGTGTTGCCATTTGGAATTTTGCAAAATGTGTGCAAAATTTAAGCCCAATCGGACCACTAGAAGTTTCTTTTTTAAATATTGCTTACACTTACACGATCTAGAAACAGTCTGACTACTGTATCCCACTTTGTTTTAGTTTGTAGAAGTAATTATTTAAAGTTTAAAGTACATGTAATACTTTGGTCAATAAAAATATCGGAAGTTTTCGCTTTCATTTTATATGATGAAATTCTTTTATAATTCATTAATTATTTTTATTCTCATATTTTTAAGGATGGTCTCTTATGCACATTCAGACTTCGACACGTACAGGCCCGTGAACGTTTCTGTGTAAGTTTCAAACTTTGTAGCTATGCCTTTGTGAGTGTTGTAATCTAGCTGTGTGGACATGTGGTGCTTGCTACGTTTTTGTAAGTGTTTAAAGCTTTTTTTTAAAAAAAATTTGTGTGGCTACATCTGCCCTCGGTAGGCGTGTTGGAGCAAGGAGATGCAAAGCTTTACTTCCCTTCAAATGGAAAGATTTGGTGGAACAATCCATGAGCCTAAAGTGGTGATAATGACGTCACGCGATTTTGATCTATTTTCAACCCCCTCCCAATCACAAAAACGTAGACCCCCCCCTCCAATATGACGTCACAAAGCCCCCCCCCCTTAAAAGCCGTATTTTCTATTTGAAAATGAGCAATTTTCAAATCACTTTGTTGACATTTTAGTATGTATTTAGTGTAAGGTTGCACTCTATGATCGTAACACGCGTGAATCCATGTAAAACGTCATAAAATAAATAGTAAGAAATCGAATATTTAAGTGGAACTTTGATTTAAAGTAGCGTGTTTTGACGTGACGTCACAATTCTTAAACTCCCCCTCCACCTCATCACACATGGTCACAAATGTGGGGACCCCCACTTCCCCCTAGGTGCGTGACGTCATTTATGGACGGCCCCTTCGATGTCTTCTCTTCCCTTGAAGCGATTTAAACAAGATACTGTTGGTATTGAGCAACATTTCGAAGTTGTTTAATTAATATGATAGAAATACACGCCGCCCTGTCTGTTACAGAGAAGCCTTGTGGCAGCTGATTTCCACTGTGACGTTTATCCGGATATCATGTTTTGGTAATACATTTTGGTGAGGAAATGTAAGAATAAATAGTGGTGCCGTCGCCAGTGTCACTCTGTCAAACGAGAAATAATGTTATTCCATTGTGGGACTAAAGACAGACGGTACCCTTGGGCAGCAGGGCCGTCTTAACGCATAGGCCCGTTGGGCATTTTCCCGGGGCCCACGAGCATAAAGGCCCCATTTGAATGGTGTAAAGACAGACAGGAAGTGAAATGCTCCGGAAGTAGTCCATACTCTTAAATCCATTGCCCCCCCCCCAAAAAAAAGACACCCCCAAAGTTTGAATTCCATGAGATGTGAATTTAATGAAAAGGATTAAATCAGTTTATGATTCGGTCATATTCACCTCTCTTCTCAGTGCTGTCCTGAATACCATCATTAAAGTACCCATTTTGAAATTCAAAAACAATCTTTTTGTGGATCCTCTCACAACAATATTCTTGAAATATCACATGAACAAACATGCGTAATTGGCCGAAATTTCGTCCCAGCTCCTACACATTTGTCTTGGAATATTTAACCGCCTATACGTGTATCTGAGTAAGGTTTCAAGAGTATTTTGACGGTCCTAATAGTTCAGTGTGTATTTATTTTTGAGCAATTACTTTTAACGCTTCTTAAGTCAAGCAACTAAATTAACTTTAACTTATCAGTCTATGTTTAGTCCCTGATTGTCAAAGAGAAGATTGGACTAACAGACATGGGCGTAGGGAAGGGGGTGCATTTGCCCCAACATTTTAGAAAAAATGTCATAAAGTTGTTACAATAAAACTGAACTAAATTTCCTGAAAATGTATTACATTGAAGACAATTTACATATATCAAATATAAAAAAGATATATCTGCAAGTATAACTGATTACATTACTGATTGTTCTAAATATTCCAGTTAACAATTCTGTCACATTTTCAGCAAAAATCCGCAAGCTTTTATATCTATCTGTCAGTGTCCCTCTAGTTTCACATGGGCGGCTGGATAGCGAAGTCAGTAGTGCGCTCGCCTCAAAAGGCTGAGGGGCGTGGGATCGAGCCAGCATCTTTGCCATTGTTTCCCTATTTGTAGGGATCGAAATCAAGTTGCAAGCAACTTGAAAAGTTTAAATTGGTGTTTTACTAAGGACCGATCTGCGGCGTTCAATGTCATGTAAAAATATTTGCCAATTATATTTATAACAGAAATTAATTAATTTTATAGTTTAAAAATTGATCTCATTATGAGAAATATAAATTATATATTTGTTTCTAAATTCCAATTTATTATTTTGTTATTTTAATGTATACAAATTGAAACACTTATGTAACACTTATTATTAATACTATGTTTCATAGAATTTCCTTTATTTTTAAAGTGATTTTATTTTAAAATATAATAATATTGTTATTTATTCTAATAGATAAGTTTTCTCAAGCGTTAGTACCGGTGCTTTGTAGTGCGCACTGATGTGAATATAAATTTAATTTATGTACTATATAATTTGTAGATTTAAAAGAAAATTAATTACGTTATTTAAAATATTTTCTTTTATTTAAAATATACTAAGTTTTGTGCGTATGCTGACTGACCTGTTGAACGTTGATACGATCTCAAAAGTAAAGGTAGTTCAAAGAAAACAATTAGCGTTAATTTTTTTTAAAAATATATAGAGAAACATCGACAGAAGTATAACAAATAACTTCACAAAATGTAGCTTTTGTTTCTTATTTTTAATTTACTGAATTTGTGCTTTGACAGTAAATGAATATAAAATTCATAAGTAGCAGACGAGAGTTGGAATGAATTTTAAATGGATTTAGATTTGACATGTACTATTCTTGGATTGAATAAATGAATGAATTTAGCCGGGTTTTCAATAAATTTGAATCTGTATTGTACTTTGAATATACTTGAAATGGACGGGCATCATCATTTAGAGAGGATTTCAGATTCAACAGCGATTATTAATACTACTCAACGCAGTTTAAATTTGATATGATTATTTATTTTAAAAAATATGATTACAATGAAGGGGTCTTAGAAAGGATTTGGTCAGGTTCGAACAAGGTTTCGAAAAAAAAATAAGATAGGATTAGCGACAATAGATAGACAGGATCCAGACTCACGGACTTTATTCAAATTATCATCTATTTTAGAATAGTTTAACTTTTTTTTAAAAACTTTAAAAAAAAATTGCTACAAGATTTAATATTCAATTTTTAGTAGAACTCCGGCTCTGAAAAAATATTCTACTAATTTAAACTTTAGGGGAATAAACTGACAACTAAATACTCCATAATCTCAAAATGAAAAACTCCACATAATTTTATATCACCAGCTTCAGCACGCCAAACAGTCGGTCCATCTGGGATCACCGACAGCAGCCATCTTCCCCATCACCAACCATCACAACCATCTCCAATCATAACGACTTGACCTACGGCATCAATGAAAAGTCCATAAAAATGTTGGATGATATATTTGGTAATCAGGTAATCTATCTGGCGTTGTGATTAAGATCTTAAGATTAGATCCTCTACACAGTCTACACTCTACATGGATATTGCTTTAGGTATTTGATGCGTATTATATTTTATATAATTATCTAACGTAATAGTTCATTGATAAAAAAAATGTTTGCAAAGAAAGATGAGTAGTTAGCGTAAAGTATTTAACTGTTTTCTGATAAAGATAGGATTAGTGCTAAAGATCAGAATTTTATTTAATATTTAAAGATCGTATTTCTATTATTTGGTAAAGATCATATCATAGTTCTTTGATAAAGATCAGTGTTTGAGTTACTTACTATCGTGCCTGTCAAATAAGTCCTGTACTGTTTCTTGTACAGAAGAGGATGTATGAAGTGTAATGCTGACATGCGGGAAGACATTAGAAAGTACAATAGAGAGGTATAACAGGATGAGAAGAAATTTGATGTGAAATAAGAACAAATGGACAAGTATAGCCCATAAGGACTAATGGATGTGTCCAGTATGTGGTAGACAAGGTCTGATATGAAATCCTATATGTTGAATTATACATATCCTAAATCTTCATGAAGTGGCTCTCTGAGATGCAATCATGTCATTCAAATGTTTTATTGTGTATTTGGAATGTAATGTCAATTTGTTGATGATCTGTTTTTAAACTATTAAAAATATTTCATAAACTATGTGTTTGTTTAATCGTCACATTTATATAAATTTTAAGCATGTACATGCAGTCATTTTGATCTAAAATATGTATATGTCATAATCATTCTGATCTAAACTATATATATATTTCTTGAACATGTCATCTAAACTATATATATATTTCTTGAACATGTCATCTAAACTATATATATATTTCTTGAACATGTCATCTAAACTATATATATATTTCTTGAACATGTCATCTAAACTATATATATATTTCTTGAACATGTCATCTAAACTATATATATATTTCTTGAACATGTCATCTAAACTATGTAAATTACAATTTGTAATTACGTCTTCCACATGACCCCAGCTGATCTAAAAGAATGTTTCATAAAACTGATGAAGAATTAATGTATTTTACTACATCACTTTACAGAATATTCATCTAACTTATTCTAAATCATTAACAGATTGGCAATAATGTTACACTAGAATTATCTAAGTCATGTTTTACGTCAGTTAAACCAAAACTCCACACTGCTGATACGATGGTTTAATCATGGCTAGCTGTGTTACTGTTGTGTAAATCCACTGCCTCTTATTCCAAATAGTAAAAAAAAAGGATATCTTGTGAAGTTGTGGTTGAAAATATATCTGGAAGGTGGGAAAAAGTATGCATAGTTGAGTATTATTTTTAGGCCCATGCCTATACTGGTCATGATGGTGGGGTATATTTTGAACAGAAGGGGGTAGTACATTTTAAGAGAAATGTATAATTAGTTGGATCTAAGTTTGGCATTTTTAAAAGTATATTTGACAGTTCAAGTGGTCCACAATGCTCCATCATAAAACTAAAATTGAAAACAAAAAAAAACAAATGTATGATACAACAAAAGCAAGATTTTATTGACACAAAAAAAAATGGTTGAGGTAAAAGGAAACAAAAATTTCAAAGATATGTAAGAGTGGTAACTGATGACAGCCTGATTTCCCAGGTTGTGCCCATGACAAACAAATCAAATGATGGGGTACACAGAACACTTGCAGTGATGCACAACAATCAATTCAGTAAATTTACTGAGTTAAAAACGAAATGAGAAATAAAATGTGGCCGTGTGGATAAAAATCTAAATTGTACAAAAAATCACTAGGAGAACAAAATAGTTCAGTGCTACTCAAAGTGGTGGTCTGCGGGCCGGTGCCGGTCCATGGGCCATGCATCGCAGGTCCCGAGAAGTTATCAAGAAAGGACAGAAAATATATAATTATAATTCTCCATTAGCAACAATTAATACTAACCCTATAGAATGTAAAATTTTCGGACGATAAGCACATAAAATGAAACAAAATAAAATTAATTAAATTTTGCTACCATGTCAGTACAGATTAAGTAAAATAGTGCACCGGTTCCTGGAGCAATGGAAGAATTCCTGCCGGTCCACCATACTAAAAAGTTTGAGAAGCACTGATATAGATGTGAAAGATTAACATAAAACTTTAACATATCAACTTGTTCAGTTTAAGATTTATCTCAATAAACCTCTAACTAGGGGCATGGGAAGGTGGTAAAATTTGCAATTTTGCCAGGAACATTGGTATGAATAAACAAAAAACTGGCCTACCCCGGCAGGAATAGAATCTTAATATTGGGTCTAGTCAAAACAAAACAAGATCTGCATAACATTCAGTTGATAGCAGAAACTTGGAATCTTTGATTTCTATACACTTTTAAATGCATTAGGTTCGAATTGGTCCTTTAAAAATAAAATAACATTTACCTGTGAAAAAAAAAGAAAATGATTGAGTATTACCACTACTACTGTTCCCTACAAGTAGTGCTCACTGCTAATGTAACCCACATAAAAAAAGTGTATACTATTTTAACACATCAGTTTTAAGAGGCCAGTAATGATTTATCTTATATTTAAGATGAAAAGTTGAGAAAGTTCAGTAACAATAAGTCATCATAGTGTGATCCCAATGAAATCAACATTTTAGTCAAAAATATACATATTTAATGCTTACATCAAATCTATGAAACAATGTTATATATATATATAGTGAATATATATATATATATATATCATATATAAACTTACTGGTTTAAGTACATAAGCTTATGGTTATGTTGCAGGATGTATGGCTTGATATAACGGTTGCCTCACACAGACAAACAATGTTTTGTACCTACAGCCAAACTGGGACATTTCAACGTCTTCAACAGCAAAAAAAGATTGAAAATAAACAAAATCTTCAAAAATCTATGGATTCCTCATTGTTTAGGAAATGGCAGAATTTGTGGTTTAAAACCATGCACACTTAACATAAGACAGAGACAACGGATTTGAACAGTGTTAAAATAATACAATTTTGACTGGAGATTTTAATAAGGAGAAGACAGGTGAAAGCTTACATAGCAAACATGTTAATACTATACAAAGGGTGAACGCACATAATGTTGAAGGCTATCAGAGAGGCTATTTGATGTAGACAGTTATAGTCATGCTACAAGAACAAACAGAGCAGCTGTCCTAATATGGAAACCTCTTCCCCCCCCCTGCCCCCAACAAGACAGACACATATACTACACAGATGGTCAACCCCCAACAAGGTAACAGACACAATCTTATACCACACAGGCTGTTTGACACGCTACTTCATTTGACTCCTGTTACTTTTATGAGCCCACTGACACGCACTGACCTAGAATGTGTGGACATAAGATGTTGTCCGGCATGATGGGCATGTAACGGTATAATGACAGACACAAACACAGAAGCATCATGGACAGTAATAGACATAGCTTAAATTACCAGCGCAGTCTGATGATGAAAGTCAGCCCCATTATCCAAATAATGACCACAAATATTACAAGGCAATAAATTATTACAAAATCATCTAGACTAGTCTTTTTTTGGCAATTAAATTTTTAAAAATTCAAAAACTTAATGATAGATTACAACAATAATGTGACACAATTACATGTCAGATAAACATTGTTATTGTACAAAAATACCATATGATAAAATACAAGAATTGTATGAAAGAATGCTGGGAAGGAATGGATTATGCTTCATTCAATAAAAGGGTGGGTGAGCAGCTTTCCTGGCTTATGAATGATCTATACATACAGTTACAAGTTACATACAGATACAAGATCCATGCATACAGATACAAGTTACATACAGATACATACATACAGATATAAGTTACATACAGATGCAAGATACACACAGATGTCAATTGTCCTCATCTTTAACATAACACATTCTGGAACAAACAAAAAGAGCAGCTCCACAACATAAAGTACACTGAATACGGCCACAGATCCTGTATTAAACAAAAACTACAAAAAGAAAAAAAAACAATGCAGAACCTCAATAGGAAACTACAGCATCAAACTCCTGTAAAGAACGCCTCTCGGGGCATCAGTATTGAATACCAACAAAGATATGATTAGTGTTTTGATTTCTTCATAGAATATTTGAAAAAATAATTTTAATTACCGAATGTTTAGAACAAACAAAAACATAAGAAACAAAATTGTAAAAAAAAATTGTTTTAAAAATAAAAACAATTTTTGATTAATTTATTTTGCATCCAGTAAAGGAAGATATACTTATGTGCACTCTGGTAAAAATGCTACTGCACCTTGGTAAAGAGTGGTACATGTAAATAACAGAGCATGGTGAAGTTCAGGAATGCATTAGTTTAATATATTCAGGGGAGTCTAAATAAGTGTGTGGTCAGCGCAGAGACAGCTGTTAAACTAGAAATTTCACAAGTGATTACAAGAAAACAGCAATGTCGACAGTGATGGACAAAGGTCCATCCATGGATATATAAATACAAAGCAATAGACCTTCGGCAAGTCAGGCAGCCGTGCCTTCCATAAAAAGAAAACATATGACGGCTACACTCAAACATCAACACAAGAATCAAAAGATATCATTTGAATGATGGATAATCAAGAAAACGATGCATTAAGAGATTCAAAGTATAATCAACAATTTTGATATTTAGAAAACAGAATTATAAGCAAGCAGCAGTCTTCTAACAGTAGATACTGTTGTTGTTTTTTTTACCTCAACATCCTTCTGCCATTCAAGAATAAACGTTTCTTTTTCATTCTTTTTACTCTAACAGCAATTTCCTCTTCAGTAGTAATCTTTGTTTTATCAACAACTCCTTTCAGGACATTAAAAAAATGTGAATTGGAATGAAAGACTGATCAAATGGTAACGAAATATAATTATAAACATCAGCTTGAAGCAATGGGGATATCAGTTTGTGGGCATTTAGTGATGCCTCCCTGGGAGGCATCCTTCAGGCATATGAACATCAGTTTGTGGGCATTTAGTGATGCCTCCCAGCATCCTTCAGGCATATGAACATCAATGTGTGGGCATTTAGTGATGTCTCCCTGGGAGGCATCCTTCAGGCATATGAACATCAGTTTGTGGGCATTTAGTGATGCCTCCCTGGGAGGCATCCTTCAGGCATATGAACATCAGTTTGTGGGCATTTAGTGATGTCTCCCTGGGAGGCATCCTTCAGGCATATGAACATCAGTTTGTGGGCATGTAGCATAATCCCCACAGATATGTGAAAACCAGGTTGTGGACACTGGGTTTAATCCTGGCGGGCTTGAAGCAATCATGTGAGTATGAAATGCTGACATTGTCATAAACTGATTCAAGAGGAAACTTTGCTTCAAAAATGAAATGGTACACTTGAACAAAATGTGAAGGGAAGCTGAAATGGTACACTTGTACTGATTGTGCAGATGTTGCTTGCATAAGTAGAAAAATTAGTTTTGTCAAAGTATAAAATAATAATATAAGTAGAAGTTATTGAAAATTGATGGACAACAAATAGACCTCGGCTTCAATCGCAAGTAACTGATTAACCAGAATTTACTCATAGATTGTTTCAGGAGAAAATTTTCTTTATCACCAGCCTGCATTTATAAGCTTTAGTCCTTGAACTACCAAACCACATTAACTTGTATGCTTCAGTTTATTTCATCTCCACTGTACGAGGATGTCATTTTTTTTTAATAAAGGGACTGTTCTGAGATCATCACTACAAAATGAACGCTCGTTCGCTTCAAGACCGAAAGTCAAAACAAGGCAAACAGTTCAAGCAATCCTAGCTTCTTTTCAAACCATCCCCGTAAAAAAACCATTAACAGGCAAAGGAAAATTGTTTTTTTTATGAAATGGAACATAAGTCTTCAATGGTAAAAAAATGAGCAAAGTCAATGGGTATCACAATTCAGTGAGGTTACAATGATAACACAGACGGCAAGCTGAGCAAGGAAGGAAAGCCATGGATGGAAGCCAAACTGTTTGACATGAGGCACTGCATAGCAGGTGAGCTTCTCAAACATTTGAGGGGAGGGGGTCAGTCGTTGGAATGGGTCAGGGGTTCAACTCCTGCCAACAGAGGTCAGTGGTGATGGCAACAGACCAATTGACTTTTGTCTGAACATTGGAGTTGGCCATTCTAAAAATATACAAGCAAGTAAAGACATGAAAGCTGAACATGTGTCTGTACAGAACAATTAAAATCACTGGACAAGTGGGGACAATGGAGCTGTTGGACACTGGAGCTAAGGGACATGGGAGATGTGGGACAATGGAGCTGTTGGACACTGGAGCTAAGGGACACGGGAGATGTGGGACAATGGAGCTGTGGGACACTAGAACTGCAGTTTACTGAAGAAACAGAGGTTTTTGCCCCCGTTATATTTTTTAAATGAGAAAGCTGTAAATGAAATTGGGTTTTGTACAACAAAGATGGCCACTATGGAAATGCACTACCCATAAAGAATGATAACTCTGGATGACAGGGGAAGTAGGCAATCTTTTCAAAGAGAAAATTGGAAAAGAACAGCGCTTACTACTCGCCTTCTTTGTTGTACTACCCAGTAAAAAAGGATAAATCTGGATGACAAGGAAAGTAACAACCACAGTTGCAGTGTCCCATTGCCACCCATAGGCAACTAAAAGCACATATGGGACATTGCTAAAATGATCAGACAATAGTAATATTAAACATTCCTGGCCACTCAGCTAGTAGCAAAATAAACACACCTGGCCACTAAGTTTGTAACAATATAAACATACCTGGCCACAGCACTGGTAAAAATATATAAAATTACTGGCCGCACAGCATATAAAGATATGAAAAATACCTGGCACACAGCTTTGAATCAATTTTTAAAAACACATTTTGGACACAGATGTAACTATTTAAAAATAGTTATGAAACACAAGTAACAATATCATAATGCTCGAATATACAGCTAGTAAAACAATAATAATTCTGGCCTCATAGATTGTAAATATAAATTCTTGAACACAAAATATCTTCAACAGCAAAATAAAAATAATTTTGTTTTATCAAGCTTAACGTTTTGAGATCGACAATTTAAAAATGGGAGATAATTATCTTAAATGATTCCATCCACGCACAGAATTCAAAATAATATCAGCCCAAGAATTGCTGCATAAAAAAACATTTGCTTGCTTGTGTGTGTGGGTTAAAATACACAATAGATTTATATAAAAGAAATAAAGAGCTGAATGTGAAATAGAAATAAGAAATTTATGCAGATGGTGAAAAATATACTGGTGGGGAAGTTGACAGTATTAAGCTGAGATTTAAAGTTAGATTTATTAAAAATAAATAATGATATGAAGCTGGCCAGTCAGTTGATCCAGCTGCAGCCAGACTTGATTTTAGGGGACGTCACTAGTGTCAACTGTGAGCGCTGTCCTGGTCAGCTGCGTGGTCAATGCCGTCCAGACCACAGTCCCCGTCCGCGCCGTGGTCAAGGCAAGCGGCTTCGCTATCAGTCGGGGTGTAGAAAACTTCATTGCTGACCAAACTTCTGGGCATCAGGCCGAGTGTAATATAGTCATCTAATATCTGGAGACAGAAAGAGAGTAATCTACATTCTTAGGACAGAAATAAGAGCATTTAACATCTGAAAATAATAATATTGTTTTCTAATAAAAAGAGAACAGAATAGGGTCTTCCAATATCTTAGGACAGACATGACTTCTTCTCATATCTGAGGACAGAAATAAATTCTTATAATATTTGAGGACAGAAATAAGAGTCTTCTAATTACTGAGGCTAGAGATATCAATTATCATGGAATAAAAAATCAAGAGCGGAAAGACAAGCTTTAAAAGGTAAACTTTCTGATTCTTTTAAATATTCTAACAGAGAAGCTTAATTTTTTTTTAATATGTGTTATTATAAATCAGTTTTAAATAATTTATGAGTTATGAAGTACTCACCCAACTAAATTCATATCAACTGTTGTCTTTTAAAAAATAAATTATGTCACAATAAAGTTGTATAGACAGTTAAATTCTGGCATATGCACCTAAGTACAGAATGCCCAGAAAACATCCAAATATCAACAGCACATAAAACTTATGTGGATAAAAATAAAGATGGGGTGAGAAAAAAAAATAATTTTTTAATAAAATAAATAGCACACTAAATAAAAAATATGTCTTACAAATTATTACTTTAAATAGAAGAAATGAATTTTCTTTGCTTTTTTCTGAAATTAATGAACGTGTGTTAAAACTTTAGTGAAGATGCCAAGTCAGCACCAACCCTCAGACTTTATTGGTTCTGATGTTTTGACACCAGCTCATAAAAAAAGCTTACTACTCTACCTTGTCTACTCTCTCTTCCCCCAACCCCAGCTATTTAACCTGGCACAACAGTGACCCTGCATGTGTATTTAAATGTGTATTTTACTCAACAGTTTTCCATGGACAACTTCTTGAATACACAGTAACCTAAATCTTGTATGTGCTATCACTGACCTCCTTCAGATGGCCAATTTCTAATCTTGGAATGTTGTATGTAAATCCTGTAGACTCTATCTTGGAGCCATCAATGAAAAGATGTTTGTTGTACAACAGTTCCTGAAAGAATCAGATATTTCACAACATTGTGTTGAGTAGCATAACAGTTACTGAAAGTATACAATATTTAACAACATTTTGTTGAATACCATTGCATTTCCTGGAAGTATAAGACATTTAACAACATTTTGTTGAATAGCATAGCATTTCCTGGAAGTATAAGACATTTCAGAACATTTTGTTGAATAGCATAGCATTTCCTGGAAGTATTAGACATTTCACAACATTTTGTTGAATAGCATAGCAGATCCTGACAGTATCAAATGTTCAAAGAGCAAATAACCACTTTTTGCATATTGTAGTATTTTTCTAAAAGCACCCACAACTGAACTGGACTGTGAACATTTACACAACACAACTAATCACCTGGTCAAGTCATGCATAACTCACCTGGTCTATAAAGGGATTGAGGGGTGTGTTACTGACTTGGTCTCTCTGACAGGCATCTGACCAGGGTCTCATGTGTTTCTCATTGATGTCATCCACGATGTCTGTCATCCTCACCTGAAATACATGAAAATCAAGTTGTCACTTCAACCTACAGAAACAAGAGAAAAGTTTCTGGAGGCGTTGGTTAAAGAAACACTAAGTTAGGACAGGATATTGCTCAGGTGAGCAGCAAGAGGACATTGTTCTTTAATGGATGAGAGGACATTGCTCTAAATCAGGGGTGTCCAAACTTTTTCCAAAGAGGGCCAGATGCCAAGAAGTAAGTGAAGTAATTGGAGGCTGGATTAAGATAATAAACAAAATTGACACACGCTGTAACTGAGTTACAGGGTTGAAATTTTATTTGAATTGTTTTTTGTTTTTAATTTGTTATAACAGTGATATTTTTTTGGGGGGAAAAAGGGGACACCCTGTTCCAAGGTGAATTAGAGAAAATTCTTCTAGTGTTGGTGAGAAGACATTGTCTGGAGTGGATGAGAGGGTATGTGTGTGTATAAACTGTAAAAATGTCTCTCTGCATAGAACAAATCTAGTAACCCATAACATAAGTATTAATAATTCCCGGTATAAATTTAAGATCCTAAAGGTAAAAGAGGGTCATCTAAAAAATTAAACGTGCAACAAAAAGCAGATGTTAAGATAATGACCATAACTCACCCTTGCTAGGTTTGAGAAGATCGCTCCAACAAAGTCATAGTTGATATCAAACAGCTCAGACACTAGGCTACTGATCAAACCTTGATCTGAGAATAAGATGATTTTCATTTTTTTAAAATAACTGACAAGTACAATAATAAGTGCTGGTAGTAAAAATCGATGTGATAAGTCACTGTTATAAAAATAAATACTATCCACACAGCCTATTTCCCCAGTATGGTGAAACATGCTATTATTAGAAAGAATGCTGAATAGTTTTTGTAAGACTTACTATATTTATTCCCCTTTAAAAATTGTACATGAACGATCTTTAGTGTGACTGCTAATTAAACAGATCTATAATTATTGTACATATAAATTGCTTTGAATTTTAAAAAATGTGTCAACTTGTTTAAAGATTACAATTGATTAGAAAGAAACAAAATCTGAATATCTTCCTTGAAACAATCTATTTATATTCATATGTGAAAATATAAAATTATATAAAAATATTACATGTAATCAGTATTTAAAATTATTTTTTTTTAAAGTGGTTTCGATGCAGGTGTGATTGCTCGGACAAGGAATTTCGATATTCTTACTACTACTCTGTCACAGTTGGAATTTTAATGTCGACGGTCCTTAACAAGATAATTTTCTAATTCTTGTTGATTCACACACACAACAGGAATAAGACATTTTACCACTGAAAGAAATTTTAAAATTTTGACTTGCTTTTATGCTTTTTTAAAAAAAATATATATAAAAAATCACAATTTTGGGGTCAATTTTCAGGGGTTGCCTTGTATGCAAGAATTTATGGTCATTTATCTACTTGGGAAAGAACTAAATTAAATGGTTCAATACGTTTGCAATTAAATCGAGAATTGTCAAACTTATTTTGTTGTGAAAAGACCATTTGGAATCATGCTGCATTTTACAGGTCTATACAATGATTCCATTAAACATAATGCCAGGACCATGAGACAGCTCTTAGCTTCTCCTATGACACGACATATCAAAACTCACTTGTGTCTCCTTTGTCTGCCAGGTTGTACACCTGACCTCTGTTGCCATGGAAGCAGAGATGCCAGATGGCCCTGACCACATCATCCACATGGACAGTGTTCATTTTTAGATCTTTGGTCCACAGCATCTGAAAGGTAGTACAAAAAACACTTTAATGAAGGATAAAGGGAACAACCATGCAGGAATTAAGAACAAACTGAGTTATAGTATGTTAAAGAGGTTACATAAGTGACCAAAAACAGTAAATGATTTTTCTATATTTATATTGGTATGAATTATCTCTAATAATAATAAAAATAATACACTTACCTGCATCTTTTGCATTGTGTACTTGTAAATGGCTCCAATGATTAGCCTTGGGGCTGTGGAACATGCAACAGACAACATCTTTACATTCTTATAAAAATGTAAATTCTTATTTCATTTATTGATGTTGTAGGAAAAACAACTTTAAATTTCTTTCACCTAAATAAACAGATCAAGCATTTTGAGAACCAGAATATTTTTAATTAAAACAAATTAATTATATTGACAGCAAGAGAATCTCTTTTTACCAACAAACAGTCCTACTGTTTCTATATAAAAAAATACCTGGGAAAAAAGGTTTCACCCCCCACCCCACCTTTAACACACTTACTAAAGTGCATCAAAGAGTCATGTGGTTCCCATATCCCATTGCCAAGTCTATATGGCTTGAACCAGTGGGAAGCTATTCAAACTTCTACAAGAGTTGTCAAGTCAGCCTAAGTCCAGGGAGCATTTATATTATGTCACACAATCTTTTGTCATGTAAATCTTAATGCCAAGGAACTTCTCAAATAAATCCCTAAATTGTTCTTGAACAATTCACTTTACTATAAAAAAAAATATTAAAAAAACTGAACATTTAAAAGTACACTTGAAAAGGGAATATTCAATCAGTATGTTGAAAAACTTTGAAAATGTTTAATTTTTTTATTTGCGGCACAAATGATTTCTTTTGCCATGAGCAGCTGGCTGGATGTTTGGATTTATCCCATACTACCATATGGTGACAGCACGCTATTTTATACATGTCACAATCTAAATAGTTTTTAGAAGACTGCAATAAGTGACGCAATACTGCCTCCATAAGCTCTCATTTGACTACAAGCCATGTGTAAAAGCCATGATGTTTCATCCCTAATACAGAGTCACTGTCCCTCAACAACAATGGCCTGAACACCTGATAAAAATTACACAAGATAAGCAATGTGCTATATCTAGACACTTCAATGGACATGACTATGTTTGTGTGAATGACCTATCATAGCTATTCTCTCCTGCATAAACATGCTCAGAAGAGTCAACGCCGAGTATAAGCTTATTCAGAATTGGACCTTGACATCATATGGCATGAACTTCCTGTTGACACATTACCCCGCCCCCTTTTCCATACACCTTTATAAAAGTCAGTCTCACTCTTGTCTACCTCTTTGTGGTCTCCTTGGCTTCACACTGAATATCAGTTTTCCTTTATTTTCGTAATTCTTTTTGTTTATGTTTGTTTGCTGATGAAGGCTTTTTGCCAATACTTTCATTGTTTTGTTGCATCTTTGTCAGGCTCACCCTTACCATGTTTAATACCATTATTTCTACAGAGACTGATTGCAATCCCATCCCACTTTTTATGTCAGGTAACGTGGTCCGAGAAAGTTCTAATGGAAACATTAGAACCCCCTACGACCATGAGATTATGGGACACAAAAACAAACCAAAACGTGGTCATAAAGGTACCACACGCCAATACCTATATACTCACTTATTCCATTTCTGTCTCCTATCCCATACACTATTGCTGGCCGCAGGATCACATAGTTAAGATCTACAAAGTTCTCTAAGGCTTTCTCCACATCCAGTTTGTGACGTGCCAGGTTGGTCCAAGGCTCTGATTTTGCATCTTCTCTGGCTGGTTTCTGTCAGGTAATAAAGATATGTTACAAATATGTTTGCATGTAACTAAAGTGCATTCAGTCAAAAAAAACAACTGCACAACTCTGATGACAGGGCATTTTACCTATTTTTTATAATACTATTCTAGTGCATGTCAAATTTTTATTCATTCAATAATGATTATTACAACTTTTAATGACTATTGTATTAATTATGCAATTTTCTAGATAGTTTTATAGGGACATATTTACACACACTTTTACTTAAAAAGTGCATAATTTAGAAATATGACAAATTACCTTCTCATGTGTATATATCTGGGCTGTTGACAGCTCAATATATCTCTTCACTTTATGATTGGCAGCGAGTTCAGCACAGTTCAGACTTAGGCGGTAGATTCCTTCTTTATAAACCTTGGATGAATGAAAACAGATCAAATATTGACAGATGTTACCATAAAAAAAATAATTTTTAACTGCAGTTGATAGTTTCTTAAATTAACACTCAGAGCTCAGATCTTATATGTATGTTATTATGTTTATGCAAACGCTGTGAGCTCAGTTCCTTATTGGGGGGGCCGCGCTTTATGAATTATCAATTTATTATTATTATCTAGATATTACATTCATTCTGTCATAGCTAGGCCTGTCAACGGGTACCCGGGACCCGGGTACCCGTTGCCGTGTGATTATCCGAGTAATAAAATTCCGCCCGGGTACCCGTGAAAATGTGGCTTCTATGTCTATATTAACCGTAGGCCAAACTTCGGCTCCCATGCGGCTTTTTGTATTTACATTGTGGCTTGCGAAACAATTTATCAAATGAAAATTTTTGTTTCAAATATATGCTGTGAAGTACATCTAAGGAGAAATATCTGCCAACGGGAAATATCTGTCAACGGGAAATATCTGTCAACGGGAAATAAAATACGGTCCCAATAAATACAATGTATTTTGATATATATTTTTTTTCTCTCAACCTGAAACAGAAATCGCACAACACACTAAAAAAAATAGTTCTTTAAAAGAATCGTATAACGAAAACAAAAGTCCTCTGCCAAAAAAAAATGATGGACTGCTTAGAGATGAAAGACGCTGTGTTTGTTAATAAAAAAAAACACTCTTGCTTTGACTAACTTTGCTTTGAAATACGCCGATTGATACTAGCTAATATTGTTTATTTACTCCCTCTCCTCCCTTCACTCCTATAACCCACACCCCTTACAGCCGCCTTACTTCTTGTGTTCATTAACACGTGGTGACCTAGAAAAACTGATGCTAATAATTCGTACAAGGTCGTCAGTATTTAAATTTAATAAATTGAATAGTTACTAACAGTTACTAACAGTTACTAACAGTTACTAACAGTGTAGGATGGGCAGACGTCGGCTGTGAGGATGGACTGCACACAGATGAAAGATGCTGTGTTTGTTTTTTGTTCATTCAAACACCCTTGCTTTGAAACTAACTTTGCTTTGAAATAGCCGACCGTGGGTCACCGATTGATACTATCTATCTAATGGCGTTTTTTCTACTCTCCCCCTCCCCTCTCCTCTCTTCCCTCCTATAACCCAGTGCTTCTCAAAAGTTTTTGTATCGCGGACCGGCAGGAATGTTTTCCATTGCATCTGGAACCGGTGCACTATTTTCCCTGTACTTACATGGTAGCGAAATGAATTATATTTCCTTTTATTTTATTTCCTTTTATTTCTTTCATTTATTTGCTTGTTGTCAAAAATGACAAATACTATAGGGTTGGTATTATTGATAGCAATTGGAGGATTATAATTATATTTTTCTCTTCTTTCTTGATAACTTCCGCGGACCCCCACTTTGAGAAGCACTGCTATAACCCACACCCTTGCATTCGCGTGTGTTTCTTGTATTCATTGACACGTGTTTGCCTAGCCCAAAAATTGATATTAATAATACACCCAAAGTTAACAAGATGGGTTAGACGTCGTATGGAATCAGGCTAATCAAGTTGACAGCGACACGGCAAAATGCAACCATTGTAATTAAAATGTGTCTGTGAAGGGTGGCAACCCAACGCGATAAAACGACATGTGAACGTTATTCATATAATTGATATTGATAAACTAATAAACAAACCGCCGATCCACCCAATATCAGAAATATTTTGGTGTCAACAAAAGCAGTACCACTGACCAAAGCACGATCACTTGAGATTTACCGCAGTATTGCGTCCTTCATCGCCATTAGCATCGACTACCGAGGCCAAGTGGATATTAACATTAAAAGTATGAAACTGAATGTTACGTCATTGCCGTAGACATTTTGTTTGCATGTTCAGTTTATTGTCATTTATGAGTATGACGAATGCATTTACAGCAGGAATTGAATAAAAGTTTTTAGTGCATTATAGTTAATTATAGTGCATTAGTAATAGTATGTTACTGTAAATGGAAGCAAGCCATTGGCTACTACTACTGTGTGAAATGAGGTGCATGGATGGTGGCTAGGTTGCATTGTATTGTATAGCGATCATGACGGGGAAAATTATGCGACGTTTAAGTTTAGAACGGGTAACCCGGGTACCCGTTTGAAATTTTCACGGGTACCAGGGCAGCTTTTTTCAACAAAATTGACAGCCCTAGTCATAGCCAGTGATGCAACTTACCACTACTACCTCTTTCGACTTATTACACCTAGCCACACAACTTCTCAAAACTACCCATTATTTCTGTCAGACCAATTAGTTATACATGAAATCTACAGATTCATTCAGTAACACCTTCTAATTTACTGCTATAAATAACATACCCATTATTTCTGTCAGACCTATTAGTTATACATGACCAATGTTCCCTCCTAGATCCATGTGCAAAGTAAAAAATCTTGTGTGCAAAATTGCACAGAATCAATTTTTGGTGCAATATTTTACCACAAACTGCTGCGCGGCATCGGTCAGATATGCAATAAAGGGAACATTTTACATGACATTTATTCATTCTGTAACACCTTCTAATTTACAGCTCTAAATTACATACCGGCTCACTCTGTCCATGCTTTGTTTCTGCTGCCAGATTTATGACAAAATCAAATCCTCCATCATCATCACAGAAGACCTTCTCAGCGGAGGCTGACAATAAAAATGTTCATATTCACAAACTCTAAGTTGATCATCATTAAAGGTCCTTTGAGGTATTCATTATTTGCAAAGTCTGAGCTCTACTTATGTTGAAGAACTTAAGTGTTAACTTTTATTCATAATAAGAATAAAAACATATTTTAAAATAAAGAGTTATTAAATATGAAGAAGATATCGTGTTTTTCAAACTAAACCCCTTGGCATGTGAATAATCCAACAGATCTTAAAAATGTAATATAAAATCATAACACAAAAATAAAGAGCATCACCTTTGTTAATGATGTTTGCCTGGCAGAATTCAACAGCTGGGTTTTCAAAGGACTCCTGTTTATTAAGACAGAAACAAAAAACAATGATGCGTGATGTCTAATTGTGGATAAATTAACTTAAAGATAACATCATCTTGGGCCGTATAATTTTCCTTTTTTCTAAACTTTTATAATAAGTCTCTGACTTGACTCTGAAATAGATTTCATTTCTTTGTTTCACTGCAAAAACTTTCCCATTAGTTTGCATGCCTACCGAATGACGAGGGTTCAGCCATGCCATCTGAGGAGGTACCTTGTCAACCACTCGAATCTACAAGTAAAAAAATAATATACATGATGTTAAGTCAACTTATCATCCTTACCAATATTACCGATGTTAACTAAATTTTAAAAATAAAGATTAATTTTCCTTATGTCAAATTATTTGAGATTTATTCACAAGTACCTTGTTTGCCAATTTGTTTCGCACCAAGTAATCAACCAGATTTCTTCCTATAAAACCAGTGCCTGAAAGTAACAATTATTAAAATTCCCTTCATGTTATAGTGTTGCCCTTTCAAACAGTTTTATTTAAACTTTTATAATCATTATTAAAAACCTGGATTAAGTTGGAAATAAAACTTTTGTCTCTTAACCTGTCATATATGAAGGCTAACTGTGGGATTTTTCAGTGTTTTTGGTGTGTTAACTTTACCCTGGCCAGCTTTCAACCAAACAATATCTTTCCTAATGTTACAGTTGAAGTCTTTGTCTAGATGTTTGCTTGTTTTGTGTAGGTTTTGTAAGGGTACCCTAATGAGTCTTTTCCAACATTCCCTAACAACAAGTAAGTCATTTAACATTGAAACAAATTGTTTCCAAATCCTCAATGACTAAGACAATGCATCAAAACAGTACATAAAATTTATTTTAAAATTGAGCAACAACTACTTCAACTAGCATTCTCCCAATATAATTTAAATTTAAGAATAAATGCTTTAAATACCACTAGCTTGGAAAAAAATTATTTTTGACTGGCAGATGCTAAAATTGTAGACAACCCATACAAACCTATAAGTAGTCTCCCTTGGTCTCTCAGTAAATATTTAGATAATTTGAGAACCTCAATTAAAGTGACAGACATTAATGTAAAAGGTAATTGTTAAAAATAAATAATAGTTCTGGACGTTAAGCTCCAAAATTATCGTGACTGGCTGCTTGCCAAGCCAAATGAAAATCAACAAAATAAAACATTCTTTAACGAAACACAAATCACAAAGCGGAGTCCTTGTCCATTCAATCAATTATATTTTTTAATTAAATTCATCAGAAGTATAACTTCATCTGGTAACACACATTCATTTTAACAATAATAGGTATAATTGTTATTTAAACAAAATAAATAAATACAATAAATAAATACAAACCTCCAAGGATCAAGATTCGGTTTTCCTCCATGCTAGCCGCCATTTTGTAGTGTTATTATCACGTGACCTAACGGAATACAGAGCATTAAATATTCGTAAATTAAACTATATTCAACCTTAATATAATACTAGTACTAGTACTAGTGTATCACCCGTCAAAAATGACGGAAGTTTTCAAAATAAATACACATCAGATTAAAAAATAACGCAATACAGAACTTTCATTTATATTATTTATTTTTATTTTATTAATTTATTTCCCTATTGAACAATTTTATGTGGACGTTTGAAAAAGAGTTATTTTTTAGTGCAGTAATTTGATGCGCTATTTTCTAAAATTAGTAGCGTCAAGGACAGGACAGACGGGACGTGTCATACATTGCAAATTATGTATGGGGCCGTCCATAAAGTACGTCACGCTCCAGAGGGGGGGGGTGTAAGAAAGTGTGGCAGTTTGTGACAGGGGGAGGGGGGGTCCGGCCATGTGTGACGTCACGCTGTTTTATATTAATTTTTGATTATTTTGTTAATAAAATACTAAGACTAAATTCTTATTCGAAAGTGTGACGTATTTTGGGGGGGGGGTGTCCGAGATGTGTGACAGTTTGTGACAGGGGGAGGGGAGGGGTTAAAAATGGTCAAAAATAGCGTGACGTACTTAATGGACGGCCCCTATATTGATTTTATTCAGTTAATAAAAAGTTATTTATGCTCATTTATATCTTTATCTTTTTATAGATGTATTTTATAAGGTTAAAGATTTTTAAGTCAACTAGCAATTTGCATTAATGTTCACATCAGAGGCGTAGTGGGGGTGGGGGTTAAGAGTAGGAGGTTTTGATACTCCGGGGTACGGGCACCAGGGAACAGGGGCGCCAGATGAGACTTACAATGTGTTCATCGTCCCATCCTCAATAATGCATAACCTCTATTCCCTTTTCACTGCTGTGACTTTAAAGACTTTGTAGTGATGAGGCAGATTTTTTGGGGGAAACAATGTTGAAATGTTTTTTTCGACTCTGGTCAGGGCCGGCGCCAGAGTATTTGGCACCCTAGGCGAACCTGTCGCACTGCGCCCCCCGTGCCCAAGGCAACTAATTATTTAATTAATATTAACTTTCACAAAGGAATGCTATGCTGTCGTTTTTTTAAATTCGTATTTACATTGAATAGAATCTATACATCTATAATCGTACATTATGTTATATTCGTATGTAATGTAATTTCAAAACTTTATTTTTCGCGCTTTTGCTTTAGCAAATGTGGAGACGAGTTCCATCAGTTCAATGTCTCTAGCAATATCATGTTCAATTGACGGAGTAGCTAGTCCAACAAGTCTTTCTTGTAGCATGGAAGTTCGCAAAAATGTTTATATCAGTTTGAGCTTAGAGAAGCTTCGCTCACCACTAGCCACAGAAACTGGAAGTGTCAAGAGGATTCGCAGAGCTATAACAGTGTTGGGGACACTATCTGTTAGATTATTTTTCAATATAAAGTTTAGTACATCCTGTGGCGATGTACACTTTGAAACTCGTCTTGAAATAGCTTTCAGTTCACTGCTTAGATCAACTGCATCAATATCTTTTGAGTCTCCATGTTGCAAAGCTTTCTCAAGATTCAAGCAATGTTCCATAACTTCCTTGCTAGTTTTATTCTGCAAACTATGAAAATCATAGAGAAAACCAAACACTGAACTAATTTTTTGCATCAGAGTGAATCTTTCTTCAACCGGTTGTATTGCCGTGTCAAGAACAGCAAAGTAAAAGTTTAATTTGAATTTGTCTTTTGTATCCTGAATAGGTTCGTCGTCATCTCCTTCGTATGAAAATTGTTTCTATTTTCTTCTGATACGGATTAGTTCGGGTTCGAAAAGTGCTGGTATCTCTAAATCGACTGCAATTTCTGCTGCATCTACTAGTGTTTTCTCAAACTCCGTGTCATTTCTTCGGTTTACGAGAAACTTCTTTGTTTCATCTTTTCAGACTTAAAACTAGAAATGGCTTTTGCAATAACCCGTTCATCTGTCCGTGATGTATTACCAGATGCTCCTGTTAAATTTGTGTCATCCGCAATCTCTGCCAGAGCATCGTAGATATTACCAAGCTGACAACGAAGAGGTTTTAAGGCATCAATTCGACTTTCCCATCTTGTTTCGCTCAGTGGTTTTACAGTGAGATTAGAAACATGTCGATTTAAAAATTCCCAACGAAAAGTTGATGCAGAAAAGAATACATAAACACGTTGCACTAGATTAAAGATGGCTGTTGCTTCTAAGCATCATTTTGCAGCATCATTAACAGCCAAATTCAAGGTATGTGCACAGTAAGGAACATACAATGCTCGGGGATTGACATCTAAAATTCTTCATTGGACACCATTGTCTTTTCCCTTCATATTGCTGCAATTGTCATATCCTTGACCGCGTAAATTTCCGATAGATAAAGACATATCTTATAACTGCCGAAGAATACTATCAGTCATACCAGCACCAGTTGTCTCCTTTAGAGGCACACAACCCAAGAAATGTTCCTTTATAGATGCTGCTGCAATCTCATTTTCTGGATTTGAAATCACATCCACAAAGCGAATGATCATGGTCATGACCGGCATCTGGTGTGCAATCTAGAATTATTGAAAAGTACTTAGCATCACGAGCGGTTGCTAAAAATTTTTGTTTGATTTCATTGGATAAAAGGTAAATCAGTTCATAATCTTTAGAAGATGCTAATCCATAAGTGGGTCAAACAAAGCTAGAAATTCCACAAATTTCAGAAAGTTCCCGTTATCAGAAGTGTTCAGTTTCTCATGTGTTCCACGAAAAGCAAGATTTTGCATACCAAGAACTCTAACTAAAGCAATCAACAGTTTCAAGATTTGCAGCCAATACTGTTCTTCTTTTTTAATAAGACGCAAATGTTCAGTATCAATTGTTTTCATTTGTGGCAGTCGCAGCTCAAGTTTCTTCCATGACTGAAAATTCGCTAGATGTCCACTGCTTTTCTCATGCCCTGATAGAATTGCGGACATGTTTTTCCAATCGTGTGAAATTTTATCAGAAAGAGATGACGCACCTATTGTGTTACTGGTAAACAGCTTGCAGCAGAAGCAATAAACAGAGTCATTACTTACAGAATACTGCAGCCAATGTCTGCGAATTTCTTCTCCATTGACAATAATTCCATATTTAAAAGTTGGCGTCACTCCACTAAAAAGTTATTCAAACCATTTATTACTAAAGGGAGCAATTTTTTTAATATTTTTGTTTTTTACGTAGCTTTTAGTGCCGCCCCAGAAATTTGCCGCCCTAGGCGGCCGCCTAGGTCGCCTAGTGGTTAAACCGGCCCTGACTCTGGTCAGGTCATATCTCTAGCCAATTTTAATAGTAGCTGTAAATCGAATTTAAATATGACCAAAACAAGACTATTTTAAGTCAACTTTTTTCTGATCATTGTGATTGATCTAAGTTTATTTTAATTTTTCATACCAATAACCAAGTGATTCTTAAAAAACCGGCCAATCCTAATGGCTGACCCCAGCAGATCTTTAAAAAAATAATAATCCCTTTTTGCTTTCCGGAGGGATAGATGTCGTTTATATATAATTGTAAGAAGTAAACTTCCTACTAATTATCAAAGAACACCTAGACACAAAAGGTTGCAACCATGTACAGAAACGCTTTAAAGGTCTTACTATGAATTTCAAGAAATCAAACAGCTTATGTTTGACGCAATAATTTTCTGTATAGAAGGAGCATCTGTAAAAGATAAGATAAGATATATTGAATCTATGGAGCAAGAATGTGTTAAGTATATAATTATTTGGAGTCAAGTTGCTGTAGAAAACGTCAAAACAAAATACGCATGCTCACGAATTGAGATAGATAATAATTAGGCGACATAGGACAATGCTTGGAGAACAAAAGGTTAAACACTTTTCTTGTTCCATTTGCAAGAACAAACACATAAAAATCCCCCTTTCCTTCTAGCATTGGGGCATGGAAAGATGTAGTATGAATATAAAACGTAACTCCCTACCTTACTTTGATGAGACCTGTACTAGATTAAGAATCTTCTGAATGGGACCTATACACCAAAGTAAGCATTGATAAATTAGAAGAAATAAAAAAAAAGAGTTGCCAGATTCATTACAGGAGAATATTCAAAAACTGACAAGAGTAACGCCATTACTTAAATCAGTTTACCTTGAAATGATAGAGTTTAGAAGCATAAAGAGTTCTTTGTTCTTTGTTTATTTGTACCTTTGGCGGAGTTGTCCCTAGGTTTGGTGTCCCCCAGTGCGGTAGCTCATAGTGTCACCCCCCTCACGAATTACCCGATATACCTCCTCCAAGTCTTCCAGTGCCAAATGATGGCAATGGGAACATGCAGAATTTTACATGTTGGTGTCACCCTTTGTGACGGTATCACCCGGTGTGGTCTGCACCCTCCGTACCCGCCTTGTGACGCCTCTGGCCTCTGGCAAAGTCTAACTTGGAAATACAACACAAAGATAATCTAATACAGCCCTCAGACAGAGGGATAAAAACGCTTACTTATTCCGTATTCAAAAACAAATACATACAAAAGCTCGTTCTTCTCGTCCAGAATTCGGACTTGGAATGGGTTGGTTGATGAAACCAGGAAAACCAACACTCTTATCATTTAAAACTTATAAAAAATACAAGACTTGACAAACCATGGTTAAGCGTAGGACGCCATAATCTTGAATATAGAAGGAGAGTCTGTAATATATACATTTTTATGTTCCCTTATTTTTAACTTGTATAATTTAGGAATGATTACAAAAAATAATTTTATATTAAAAATGCGAAAATGAATATTTAGAGTGCTGATGATGTCAACGATATTTGTGCACAGGCTCTGAATGCAGTGTATAACATTGCTGATACTGGAAATTTATTTTAACATTATTTAATTAAATATAAAGTTTATTTTCTCGACAAGTTTTAGCAGGTAAATTTAGTCTTACGTAAACATTTGGCCAATATTTTTTGTATTATTAAAGATAAGAAGAATATCCACATTTGACTTGATAAAAATTAAAAGTGCCCCTTTTTCGATAACAGACTTAAGTTAGTCTAACTAAGTCTAAGTACTAAGTAACAACTAACAGTACTAACAGAGCTTTCTGATTCTGCCAGTTACTTTGCTTTGATGTGTACTGTCGTACTAATGTACTGCATACTTGTACCTTATATTAAATAATTAATTAAAATGTAAAGTTAATTTTTATTAAAATATACAGAGCAAAAAATAATAATTTCACACTTATCTGCCTTATCTGGACTAGACTAAACTTAAACCTAACCCAGAGTCGTCCAGACCCTAAAACTAAAACCTTAAATAAATATGTAATTAGCTGGCTGAACACCGATTAATCCGCAATAAAAATGACTGTGATTTTGGGACCACCGTTGACAGAATTGCCTGATTATTTATTAAAATTAAAATTTAAAAAAAAATTTTTTTTTAGATTTACGTGACATGATTAAATGATAGATTATATAATATATGATATTAAAAAAATATTAATAAAATCATAAAATTTTATTATGCTCAAATGACACTTAATAAACTTAATAATTTATCCATTTATTTATATTAATATTATTATATTAGGCTATATAATAATAATGATTAATTCTTGTTTTATATTATAACCTATTATACAATTTATACAACACATAGCCTATTATAAGTAAGAAGGCCTAACCATTCTAGATGAAAAACTAAGCTAATTTTAGCTTTCTGCCTTCCGTGTTATTTATGGGTCCATGGGGCATGGGGGGGGGCACTAAAACAAAAACAACAAACTAAGGTTGTTATCCGGTTAACCAGTCCTCAGATCAGGACCGGTCCTATTTAATCAGGATCGGTTAACCGCAAATTCAATAAGCCCCCCCCCCACCCGCAACTTCAAGCCCGTAATAGCTTTTTACTCAGGAGTTCGTTTTTGTTGTCTTGAGTTGACTTCAAATCGCTTTCTCCCTATTCCGGTATCTAAATAATATCAGGCCTGCCAACCCTCCTGATTTTTTCGGGATTATACGGATTTTTTACCCATGCTCACGAAATCCCGATAAGACCCTTAATCTCCCGATTTTCCGAAAGAAAAAAAAATTCACCATGAAAAATCCGAATGCGAAAAAATTATAAAAAGAAAAAGCTAATACTAATAATGGCGTGATGTATTTCTAAAATGAAAATGCCACTTCCTAGGTTTTTTCCTGTACTTCCGTTATCCAAGCGAACCGCGATATCTAACTATTTCTTCGTTGGCCATCCGATCGTACATTATTCCTTTTACCAGCCTAATAAAAAAATATATAAAATTCAGCTGTTCTGTGACTTTAAAAAAAAAGGATGCATTTGTAAGGAACGCTGCTAAAAACGGTTTTCCAGTGACTGAGCTTCAGAGTATTTGTACTAGTACTAAGACTAGTCTAACTAAACAAATAAAGAAAAGACGTCATTGGGACATTTGTTTTCGAAACAGTATCATTATTTGGAAAAACACTCACCTGTGGCAAAACATTTGCAATCTGTGCCAGACCTAATTATCTTTTGAAAGTGGTGGGTTCAATAACAATAAAAAATAGTTTAATGAAAAAATTACAACTGCTGATTAGTAAAGTAAAAGTAGTGAATCTACATACATCTGTTAACAATTAGTATTACTTTGTTAAAGTTTGTTATTATTGTTGAAGGAATAGGAAATTCAGATATGAGATGGAAAGTTTCATTTACCATCCTACTTTTTGGAAGAAATAAAGATTTTTCTAATACCTATCTTTTTAATGCCAGATTCACAGAAATGTTTCCAGAAAAATTAGGCCTACAATGAAACAAGAGCAATCATTAATTCGGTTAATTCAGATGAATGATACTCTTTCTAAAGTTTCTAACTAAAAACTAATATTTATCTAAAATAAAGCTAACTTCAATTGACGAAAGAACTGTTCAAGTTCAAAAAGGCCACTAGGGAAATGCTGGAAAGCTGAACTCTATGCAGCCTCTGTTCATATGTGAAAAACATGGTTATTCTCTCGTGTATCTGAATGCAATGTAAACATTTCCAGTATTCTGTGGTGTTCTGTAGACACTTAAATTAAAAGATAATGGATTTAACTAATTACTTTATATTTATTTAGTATGTAGTTCTTAAACCAGCGCCGTGGGGTGCTGCAACGCCGCGCGTGGACCCCTCTACAGATTTTTTTTCTTGGCAGGTTGGCAGGCCTGTAATATACACGTCATCACTATTAGTCTACTTCGCCTACGGCTAAGGAATGCTTTTTTTAAATTTTAATTTGCTTAGTTGTCGAGGCACTGTATGAGAGCTTCATGAGAACCACAGTCAAAGGTCACGGCTATTTATTACTACAGTCGGACCCCTATAAGTGAACTCAAAGGGACGGGTGGGGGGGGGGACACAAGTTACGGAGTTTTCTAGTTAGGGATAATGAGGGTGGTGAAAGGCTAGAAGGCTTGAAAGGTCTTTGATGTTTATATAAAAGGAAGCCTCTTGCTTTGACATACCAATACAAGACCGCGAGAAGAGACACCTTCCCTCCCCTCCCCCACTGTTATACATCTACAGTGGGTTGGGGGAAGGAACATTTTTCTTTTTAAATTGAGTCAGAGCATGCCTTAGAAAATGGCGAGTGTAGCTCAACCCCACCTAAACCCCACCCTGTTGGGTGGGGGGGGGGTCGTCGTGTGCGCGGCGAAATTCAATAATTCTGGCAAGTTGACGAGTGAAACATAATATGGTATTTAATTTAAATAAATTCCATTTTATTATGACTGTTTACTCCGTTTTATCAGGACTGGTTAACCGTAACTTCATTTAGTCGGTATATTAGCTTATTACGTGGTATATTAGCTTATTACCCGGAGTTAAATTTTTGTTGTGTTTCGGCAGAATACCAGAGCCAACACGCGAGCGACCGTGGCGTCAAAATCAAAGCGTTTTCTTAATAATAATATTCTTTTCAGTAAAACGGGCTTTTTTAAAAATGATTAACCGGTCCTCAAAAACAAACTGACTTGACAAAAATTTATAATATGCCGTTTTAATACTATTATTACATAAAAATTGTATATCATTACAGTTTAATTCTTTGTTGGGAATTTAAAAAAAAATTTTTTTTAAAAATATATTTTTTTTTGAATTCGCTGTTTTGACAGCAACACTAGAGTCGGTACATCACGGGCTCTTTGATGTCAAATCAAACGACGCGATGGGAAAATTTGATCCATCCCTTGTTGGTGCACTAAACATAGTATAAATTGTATAAATACGGAGCGGCTAACCGGTTAACTGGTCTTTTTTTGAAAGGTTAACCGGTCCTCAAAAACGAGCGGTCTTAACAACCTTACAACAAACAAGCAAAATAAAAGAAATCAAACAAACAAATAGGCAAAGACGTCTCAGATATTTGTTTGCTAAAAAGGTTTGAAAGACTTAAGAAGGCGAGTCTATCGTCGGACATGTAGACACTTCATATTATTATTATTTAACCCTTCCAACAACTGTCATATTTAATTCCAAATCCCATAGTTCCAATCAACAACACCATCTACTGTTTATTTTTTCTAGCTGAAAGCATGAAATGAATTTAATTTTAATTACAATACTGACAACTAAAAGTTTATGATTCCAGTAGTTGAAACTGTTCTTAATACTTTATATATTCCTTCCTCAGATTTATTACCATGACCACAGTTCCAACTAAGATTGTGCTGAAAAGCACAACGCGCATGTCATTAAATGATAGGTGAGAATCCAAACTGTCAGATATCTTGAAAATCTGATAGCCAACTATTGGAAGTGCCTGATAGAAAGTGCAGGCCTGTCTTGAATTTTTGTATCAAATTAGACATGGATTTCAATTGAAAGGGCTTTAATGAGCATGGCGTTTGAAATTCCAGATCTTTGAAATTAATATTAGTTGTATTAAGCATTTGTAATGGTATTAACAGTTAAAATATATAAATTCAATTTGATATTTTAAAAGATTGATAATTTTGTTTCAACTGCATAAATCGTTAAGCTGTTATGGCAAAAATTACAAATAAACCCACATAGAAGAGAATCTTAAAAATCATAAATAATAAAAATTATCTATCAAAACTCATAAATAAGTAAATAAAAATAGATCACAAAATTAAAAACTGTCAGTAAAGTGATATCTAGTACTGGTGTAGGAAATTGTATCAAGCTGAATTCAGTTCTAGGCCATTAGATTCTGAAATCTTTAATATCTCAGAAAAGAATATCAGTTGTTGCAAAATCTTAAAAAATATTCACCTAGTGGCATTGTCACTTGACACTTGAGTGTGGACAGCTATAATAACTGCAAAATCTTCCAGTAATTGAATTTAATTACTATATTCAATATTCGCTAAATAGAGTGATGAATGTAAATAATGCTTTGATAAGGCATTTAACAAAATAAAACCAGTGAGATTCCATAACTGGGTGGTCAGTGGTCACCTTGCATTTTTTATGAATCTTCAATGAGGTCCTATACATAAAATAGGTTTTTTGTCTGCTGTATTGTGAGATCAAGTATTTAAATTTCAAAGTTTATTTGTGTCTTCAAGCTAAATCTCTATATTTTTCATGACAACTTTTAACTTTTATGATGTTTACTAGGAATTATTTTGCACTAGACAATCAGTATCTTTATTGCAGAAGTTTGTCATTAAAAAAATGCTTATGACTTATGAAAAAGAAAAATAGTTAAAAACACTTTTCAGCTTTTCTATCATATTTTTAAGACAAACATTTATGTGGAAGTTTATTTTCCAAATAAATGCTAACCTAAGGAAATAATAAACTGCCAAAAAAAAAGTTGCCAAAATAAATATAACAAAAAGTGGAAATTAAAAATGTATATCTGATTACTTTACAGAAACTTTGCATTCTGGATATTTTAATAATTTGAAAACCCAAATAGGTGTCATTTTGCTGTGCTCCTAATAAAATTGAAATTAAGTAGGGCTGTTAACGATTAATTTAAATTTAATAGTTAACTTTTGAAAAATTAACGATTAATTAATAGTTAATTTCGATTAAAGCCAAAAATTAAAATTTATGATGTCATAAGTAACACTTAGTAAACGTTCTTGTTGAAAATATATATAGCATTGGAATGTCTCCCTTATATGTCATCTTTTAACCAACTACGCAAAAAGACAAGTGTGTTGACATTATTTGGTTCAAGTGATGAGTGGGTCTGATTGACAATATAACCAGCCGAGCTGAACAATAACTCACATGGAACTGAGGTAACTGGTATGCACAAAACGGTCTTGGCAAGGAATGACATTATCAGATATCGGTGTTCATTAGGTTTCCACCATTTTAAAGGTTGATGGATTCAGGAAATTTCATCTCAATTTTGTATTGCAGTAATTCATCAAAAGAGCTGTCGTCATTTTCCGCTTCATTACTGCCATTAGCTGAATACGCTTTTCATTTGGTTAGATAAGTAGTCGAAGTGTCAGAACCCTGGTAGGCAAACGATTTCTCGCAACGGATACAATAAACTTAAAAACATTTTGAACATTCCCGTCAAATAGTTTAAAACCTAAATGTTCGTGTAAACGTCAGGAAATTTTTTATTATTTATAGGCAGCTATTTAAAAAAAAATTTTTAAAAACTTTTTGACTTCCAATAATTTGTAAGTGATGGGTCGATTAATCATTAAAAAATAATTTAATCGTTAAAATTTTTTAACGATTAATCGAGAAATTAATCGTTAATTTCCGCAGCCCTAAAATTAAGTTATCAAGGAAATTCCACATAATTTCCCTTTATTGCATTGAAGTTTCAGTCATGTAACTTTGATTTAAAATTTGAGTTGATGTCATGATTCTAAATAATACTGGTTTTTTTATAAAAAAATTAAAAAAACAAATTGATTGGAATGATCCAAGGCGTAATACTCTCTTAGTGGATAATAACCCACTTATAATGTCTCTTGATGAATGTCAAATCCTAATTCATAATTAGCTTCACTGATTAGTTTTAAGTTTTCAAGTATAGCTAAATTATAAATAAATAGAGAATATAACCTAAATTGCTAATATTTATAATTGTGTACCTATGTCGGCCCTAAAATAAAATATTGTCCAACTTAATTAAGCAATAAAAAATAGCACTCCTTTTAGTTTTAAGCAGTTTTGACTGTTAGCTTGTTATATTGCCAGGACACAAAAAGATTTGTATTTATGTTAACTCTCAAATTATCCTCCATTATAAGGATTCCCATTAATAACCTACTTGTAAATGACATATTTACTACCCCAATCTTGTTCAGTTTTCGTGCTTAGATTAGATGGCATCAAAGCATTTTATCAAAGGTCATTTTAAACTTGCCATTAGGTTTTGAGGTTCATTTCTATTTTGACCTTCGATGAATTCATTGCATAGCGGGGTGTGGAAATGTTGTTTAAAATTTTTTTGTAAAGTTAATTTCTTCCGCACCCTCTCTATTCTTGAAAGACTTTTAAATCCTGTTAGCTGTACCATTCTTGGAAGATCTAAAATCTGTCCAAAGTATGGGTTAATCCTACAGGTTGGCATGTATGTCTATAACAGTTAGAAATATTTTTTTGAAAGGTTGACAGTTTTTCAGTTTTTAGAATTCTGTATGAATTGAATGGGGTACAAATAAAATATATTGAACATTTTTCAAAGATAAATAAATTACTGGTTCTGGCAATTTTATTTTAATTTGGATAACATTTAGCTAAACATGTCTATGTCTAAATACTATTAATAATACACCGAGATATTGAGAGGAAATAATAGTAAACTGCAGGTGTAAGTTAAAAATATCTAGGTTCATTGCTAGCACACAAGTACACTACTGAAATTAAATTGTGTAACAAACGGTCAAAAACACTTGGAGCCTACGACTGCCTATGAACATTAGACCTTATATTAAAAGATCATTTAAAGGATTGTTGAGGTGGCATAAATGTTAGTGATGAGATAAAATAATAGAAGGGAGATGATCTGGACATTGTGAATGATGTTTGACAGAGGAATACTATAATAATTCAATACAGGAAGTGAATGGACTTAGGCACTATAGCAGCCTTCAAATTCAAGTTAATTCTAGGTGGGCTCATCTCAACAAGTGACACTAAAATCAAGATGTGGTAATTCCTTGTGGACTTATATTCAGTAGAATGTTGCAATAACAGTTATATTTCTTTAATTGGAATACAAAGTGCTTACATTTTCTGAAGACGACTTTTGTGTCTCTGTTATGAGTATTTACTGGCAAAGTTTTGAAGTGAGTCCTGGAAAGGCTAAAGATAAATATAAAAAATTTAATGGAGGAAGGAAACCCCATTGAAAATGGACAAACGCTTTCATAAATTTTGGATTTCACCTGAAAGGATATATGCAGTTTGATGTAGTAGGGCTTGTGTGTCTAGCTCAAATGAATGAATAGATTCAAAGTCAAATACTCCGTTTTGCTTCATTAAAACAAAAAAAGAAGTCAATTAAAAAAGTACTATGATAACTTTAAAATTTAAAAAAATCAGTTAATTAAATTGACACCAAAACTGTAACCAATAAAATAATTGAATTATTAGTTTAAAAATATAAAATATTAATAAAAGCTGTAACTTTTTAATTTAAAAAATATCTTCAAAACCATTGAAGAAAATTTTAAACAGTAAGCTGGTTACCATGCTCAATGGCCTCTCAAAATGCAAATATTGAGGTATTTGTTGCAAAATACAAAATTATTTGCATTTATCACAAAAATCGAGGCTGCTTTATTGTATGGAATTTCAAATTCATCTGAGAGGAAATATTCTAATGCTCATTATGATAATGGTAAGAAAGTGGAAGGAAAGACCCCGCACAAAAATGAAAGATGGGTCATAAAAAAAATTAAGATGAGTTGTTCAAATAATGAAGGGAGATTGAAAATCAATGTAGCAATGCTTTTTATTTTACTTGGAATCTGAGGCTTGAGTATTCACTCAAGTGGTATGCAACCCACCAGAATGGGATCCCACAGATCTCTTGACCACAGAGTTGTCGAGGTCTTGTGGTGCATAGCCTCACACAAGGTGTCTCCCTTACTAAAGGTTCTCCAGCATTGCGCCCAACATACAGAACATTCGAGCCAATATTGCTGCTGAGCAACAAGTTTCAGCTGCTAACCGTAGGCTTGCCCAGCAGTTGGCCAATCGGCCAGGGATTCAGGCCAGCCCAGATATGTACTTCCAGCAACAAAGAGGAGGTCGCCAAGGCAATATCAACGCTACTATGAAGAAGGTAAGACATTATAAAGATATGATTGTCAGTAAAGTTCACATGCATATGTCATCAATTTTGTTAATAATACTTCATTTTCAGCCTCTACAGAAATTATAATAGAATTTCTGCATAGTGAAATTGTTTTATGAATCAATTACTTTCACGGAGCATTAAAAATATGTTCAAGACACCCTAAAGATTGTTTTTCCACATTATTTGATCCCATTGGACATGATATATACCCCTTTATTGGACTAATATTAACCAAAATATAGGATGAAAAAATTATATTTGTATGTTAAAAATATATTATTTCTATTATTTCTTACGCACAATCAGTAATCTATGACCAAAGTGCATGCATGTACAGTAAATCTTACTTAGATACTTGGGTTTGCTGTATTATTTTCGCTTCATCAACTCTGTTAATACTGTTACGAATAAAATACATTTGAAAGAGTTGACCAGGAATGACTTGTATATTTTAAACTAGCATTGAAAACTTATGATTTAAAATGTCCTTTTTTAAAATAAAAGGTTTTTTTTTAGCAAGCTTGAAATTTATTTTTGTATATGTCATGAAAATTGATTGCATTCCTTTTTTTTCAAATAAATTCCATTCATGTATATCTATTAACTTAGTCAACTTATGGTGTTATTGCTTAAAATATAATCAATTGTATGTATGAAATGCAGTTTTGCAATGCATGGAAATATTTACTAAATTATTTACTTCTCTCTACACATTAAGTTAACCTTTGTTTGATTGTGCAAAACTGACACATATTACCTGTTGCCCCTAGAAGAGCTTACAACAGAGACTCGGAAAGTCGAATGTCAAGAACAGACTTTCTCTCCCTGGTGGGCAACAAATAAGAGGCAGAGGTCGGGGAAGAGGGAGGGGTGCAGCTATTGCAACCCCCAATCAAGGAACTGGGGAAAACCTGTTTTTTACCAACAAATCCAGGGGACGAGGAACTTTTTCACCTAGTAAGTTATCCCTCCATACACATTCTGGTACCTTGTTGAAGAGATAAATAATATACATTTCTTTAATGTCCTGACAAGACGAAAAGAACTTGATTGAAAAATATTTTTCACTGATTGACTTTATTTCTTTTTAAAGGGGGCACCAGAGGCAACAGGGGCACATTCAGAGGACGAGGCGGCAGAGGTGGATACAACAGGTGAATATAATTTATTAATAAAGGGAAGCTAATCATGTCAAGTACAGAAATATCAAGTAATATTAAGATTATGGATTTGTATAGATGTGTCATCATTTGTTTCTCTGATACCTTTCTCTTATCAAAGTGGGATTAACTTAACTCATTCCTGCCTGCATAATCTTGTTATAGTGGATTAAGTTAACTAATTTTGTCCAGCCTAGTCCTATTAAAGGATAATCATATTATTATTTTTGTAAATTAATAAAGTGAATTTAACTTCAATTTTCTGTTTGGCTAATTTTCTAAATATTTTGGTACATTTCTAAATATTAATTATTACCAAATAACAACACACATATGTTCATTAAATTTTAAGAAAAAAAATTAAATAAAAAGAAATTAAGGCTTAGTGATCTTTTTTACATAATTTACAAATTCCTAAAAAGACATAAAATTAATTTTACTAACCGTAACAGGCTTATAATTTAAAAAAGAAACAGCTAATTATTCTCTATTATGAAAACAAGCATAAATGGTGATAATTTGCTATTTTAAAATAAAAAGGAGTCGGGTGTGCATGATAGGTAGGAGTTAAAAAAGTCTATGTCTGATTCTATTATATATTTGCTCAGTTCCCTATTTTGTATATGTTCTTGCATGCTTTTATGTCCCATGTGTTAGAAAGGACTGTTGTATAGGTTGTATGCATGTTCGTTTGTGATAATTGAAAGGGGCTAAGATAATTTTTAAAATATTGCTCATCTTTGGTGCCAAAGGTGTAGCCTATAGTTCTTTTTACAATTGATGTGCTTATTGTCTTATTATAATTATATCTGGTCTGAACAATGTCATTCTTGTCTTAATGCAGTAGTTTTTTTCCCCAGACTTGTTACGGATGAATATTTTAAGCTTAGTCTCATCAATTTAAAATTAACAGAAAAAAACTGCTTAATCTTAAAGTAACTTGCTTGTGAAACAACAGTACTGGGGCTTTATTTAACAGATAAGATTTATTGTGCAGAATAATGTGGTTCTTGTGTGTTCATTGTTGCCAGATTTGATGAAAATGTTCGCGGTGGAGATAATCGTCGACGTGGTCGAGGTCGTGGTGGGCCAGACAGGTCAGCAAGCATGTAGAAATGGGCTTGCTGTTATCACGCATGTTATATTTGTCATGGTTGATTGAGAGTTCTGCTTGGGAACAGGATTGTTTTCTAATGCTGTTGGATCAGTTTGGGTTGTATTCAGAATATAATTTTGTGGGGTTTTTTGGAGGAATTCTGGCACAGTTAAAAGAGATAGGCATTTTGTAACAATTTTTATTTTATTTGTTAACTCCTTTGAGTTTGCTGAGCAGATTTGATTTTTGAAAAGATTTACAATTTTAATTTCCAATGAGTACATTCAGTTTTTAACAGTAATTGCTTGGATTCCCCTTGCATGTCTCATAGCTTGTTAGATTTTTGCTGATATTAGTTCATTGTACGTCTTCCATTTTGGCTTATGGTTATGTTGCCTATATAATTTATTTTTTTTAATAGAAAAAAGTGACTTGCAACTAACCAAGTTTCAAAAGTATTTTTTTAATGATGTATTGTTACAATCTTCTGTCTCACAAAGGATAGATTTTAAAACTATCGGAAATGCCTACATCCTCCCGGGTTTATGCATTTATAATTTTTAGTGCAGAAATAGTGAAAAAAAAATACATTTTTAATTACACTAATTTTTTTTTACCTTAAACATTGAAAATTCTGTTGGGTTACATGTAACTAAATATGTTGACACTAATAGCATTTTAGAATTAAGTTTAGATGTCATTAGCCTGAATGAGATTATTTGATTCTACTAATGACTTTAAACTGTAAATAACAGAATGATCTATGACTGAACGTGTCTTGGGATTTCGTCTTAATTAATTTTATAATGCAAAAGGTTGATTTGCCTGGCTTTATATTTCCTAATTCCTTCCTAAAACTAATTGTGTTCAATTTCACATGCTAACCTGATAAACGAGTGTAAAGTTTGTTCTGAAACTGTAGATCACATGTGTCAAACTCAAGGCATGTGGGCCAAATCCAGCACATTAGTGCATCTCATCATCTGTCTGTCGAAACAGGTCTCTTGGACAAAAATAATGTCTCGGGCATAGTCCCAATGTCATTCAAATTTGCTATCAAAACCATGGAATAGACAGGTGAATTTATTCCATAACACTGCAACATATACAAAGGATCACTGGGTGATAAATTCCTTGCCATTAAAGTTATTATGAGCAGTGAGCAGTGTAATACAAAATAAAACCCCTAAACTTGTGGTCACTATATTGGAGCCAGAGTTTAAATCACTGATAGTGTCAGTCTTTTTTGTTCAGGAAAATTGACTTTTGTTCCACTACATGCAAAAGGGGGGAGGGGAAGGGGTGGAGTGGAGTTATTAGCAAAATTTTCTTGTTGTTTAAGGAAATCTTTCAATTCTGACATCAAAGAAGTTTTTCGGGATGGAAAAATTGGAAATGTGTGAAAGAATCTCAGTGACTTTTACCTGAAGCACCGGGGAATGTGGAAACTGCTGTTGTAAATTTTGTTACTAAAGCTGTGTAATGTAAAGGGGCACTTAAGTTTGATACTGAAGGACCTGCACTGTTCACTTGTTTCATTCCTGAACAGATGCCTCAGCTTTGTCTACATGTCTACAAAATTTGAGCAAGTTTGATGGCACATATCTTTGTGAGAAGATGTTTTCTTTTACGATTAACAAAATATCACACAGGAGTTGTCTCACTGATGAAAATTTGCAGAATATCTTAAGAGTCTTAATGACACAGAATGTTACTTCAGCATAAAAAAATAGATGTGTAACATCCAGTTGTAACTACATGTATTTGGAATATGAGTAAAAATGGATTTGCCAATGATTTTTTTATTAAATTTGTTCCCGTTTTAGTTTATGAGTGTTTAAAAAAATATTTTAAAATATTGAACGTTTATCCAATCTGCCTGCAAATTACGTGTAATTGAGATTTGAGCTGCTGAGCGATTGAGTTTGACATCCCTGTCTTATTGGATTATGATCCTTCTTATTCAAGAAATGATTATGTTTTTTTTAATTGTAAAATACTTTATTTGTTAATAACCGAGCTGTTGAAGGCCAAAGTTATCCCACTCGAACTGACAAAATATGTTTTAGATTAGTTTTTTACATTTGATTTACGAGTCTTTTCAAAATTGCTTATTATTACCAGATAACCACCATTAGTGATTGTAAACCTTATATATACTTTGTTTAGATAAAAAATATTGTTGCAAGTATTACACCCAAACTTCAGTTCTTCTGGACACTTAAATTTGGCTTAAATTTATAAATGTTTTTGTTTTTTTTAAAATTTGTTTTAACTTAATTTTACAAGCATTTATAATTTGAAAAAGGTTTTAAATTTTTTTTTCATTTTAATATTATTATTTTTTGCTTCTAAAAATTTTGCACTATACTTTACCCACATTGGTATTTTAAACACTTTGTACAAATGATGTTAGGTTCTTTTATCTAATTCTGTTTTATTGATCCTCTCAGGTTTACTGGACAGGCATTGCCGAACAGACGAGGAGCACGGGGCGGGCCCAGGGGAGCAAGACGAGGTGCCCGAGGTCAAGGACGTGGTGGTAGAGGCGGCCGTGGTAGGGGTGGAAACAATGTGTCAGTGCAAGATCTGGATAACCAGCTGGATGAGTACATGTCAAAGTCGAAGTCACATCTAGATACTGAGTTGGATGCTTACATGGCCGAGTCAACCAACTGATATCATGAGAGACTGTTCAAGATAGTTTTATAAGGTTTTCATTTTATTGGTATCTAGACATTTATCGGAAATGTGTTGTTCAGTTCTAAACCTTGAAGCACTAGAGCATTGGATCGTCCTCTACATATCATAGAGGACAGTTTAGTAAGGTGATGCTGCGATGCTACTGAGATCTGTTAATCTGTTCTGTCCCCAAAAGACGCTGATTTTTTTTTAACATTAATTTTCCATTTATATATTTGCAATTTGCATATTGAAAATAAATTATATTTAGTGACAAGACTATCAGATGTTTGTAAAGAACAAATTAGTTTTGTGTCTCCAGTCAAATTTTTGACATAAGTTATATCATAACTAAGTGACACTGTTTTTTTTAACATAAGAAAGTAGTATGTGATTTGCAAAATAATTGTAAAATATAAGCACATTTATATTTAAAGGTAGTAGTAGTATGTATAAAATTCCTGAAACAAAATTTTTAACTATTTCGTGCGATTTAGTTTAGCTTTGACAGTACAAGAGTGAGCAATGAGTGCAGTAAATACTTTCTGAAACCTAAACGCTTAGAGTATGGATTGAAAAATTCTCATAACACCATTGACATAAAAAATAATGTTTTGAAGATTTTTTTTTGTTATGGCTGTTTCCCCTTATTTAACTTCTTTTCTGATTCTTGTCTCATGTTAAAAGGACTCTTAAGTGGACTGTAAGGCTCACAGGCCGGTGTTGTTTTATGTACCGACATTATGGATAAACAGTGGTCTTGTTAAGGTTTAAACTTCAAGCCAATCCAATTGAACATGTAAATAGGTGGTCGTAAGGTCTCTTAGTATTTTGTATGCAACACATTGTGTGTGATTTTATTTTGAGTGTTGATACCATTTTTTATTTAAATCATGATGGTAAGAATGGAAGAGCTCTAATGGTCTTTTTTTAAATCTTGACTTTTCTGAGGATTGTGGTGCACATGACAGGTAGATATCTAAGTATGATTTAGTTCTCCATACTGGCTGTAGGAGTAGGGCCAATTTCTTTAGCTTCTGCTTTTGGAATTACACACATTTTGTAAAAGTTTTTGTGTGTGACTATTTTAATTTGGCTTTATTTAGTTTTAGGTTTGAGTTTTTGTTTTACTTAAAAACTTTCAATTCAAAATGCTGTTGATTAAAAAAAAAGACACTAATTGGAATATATTCACCTTTATAGTGAAATGAATACAATCTTAATTTATACAGACAGTAACGTGGATTTAATCCTGAAACTGAGTTCAACTAGTATTAAATGATTTTATAATACAGTGGATGTTCAACTTGAGAAATCTCGAAAGATCATGTTAAATGTCCATTTCAATCACATGTATTTATATTCATTTTCATCCATCATCAGGACTTGAAATGAGTTCTTATTTTTTATTTAAAGAACACAAATGTATGCAGTTGAATGTTTATGGTTATTTAATAGACGTTTCACATCACAAGCATCTAAGCAGGAATTGAATGAGACAAATTGATGGATTTTTAAATTTTTACTTTGATGTGCTCAGATGGCTCACAGCTAATAATCTTTCTTGAAATTTGTATTAGATAAAAAATTTTTTTTTACCAGAGTTAGAGGGTAATTCAGGTTTAAATTTTTTTTTAATCACAAGAAAAAATACAATTTTTTTTAACTTTATGCAGTTTAATATTAAAAGAAACTCAAAAGTCTTTTAAGATGGTGCAGAACATTATTATATTTATTTTTATTTATTATTAGTGCAGTTAGAAAGTTATATAAGCTAAATTCAAACTGTGAGATCCTATTCTTAAATTAGTTAATGCTATTCATTCAAATCATCTCTCATTCCATTACACAAATCATCTGTCTGATCTTTTGTGACATCATTGACTGTAATTTAGTAATCTTATTTTTAATTGCTAGTAGCATTACATGAACGCATGTATCAATTTTGTTTCTTTGAAGCATATCCCATATCTCATCCTCATTAAAGAAAATAGATATTACAATCATTTTTCACTTTTGTCAGCTGTTCATTTCTTGATCTAGAAGTGAACTGTATTTTATTTTAAATAGTTTTGAAAATTTTATTTATTGAAGTAAAGTGTTTACTTTCACTTAGTAGGCCTCCAACGTCATGTGGATGAATCCTACAATGTGTTGTGCATGGGGAGTTGTAAAAAAAAACTTGAGTGATTTCTTTTTGTTGCCGCATATGATATAAACCTGTCATATCAACATTTACTATTACACTTGTTTGCCACACCTAGTTTTAGAAAATGCATTTTAGGTTATTACGAAAATCAACAAAAGGTGGATCTTTTGCAACAAACATTCAAAATGCCTTATTTTAAGAATATTTTATTGAATGTTTTTATTTGAATAATTATTCATTATTACATAACAATAATATCAGAAAGTACATTGTTTTAGAATTTTAGAGAGGACTATAGATGTGATCATATTTGTAATTGTCTCTTTCTTTTTTTTTCATGGTGTTATATTAAACTTTCATTGTTAGTAGCAATCCCTCCTTTTTTTCAAATTGACAAAATAAATTTGACCCACTTTTTTGTCAGTCTTTGAATATTCAGTACATTTGTTTAAACTTATATAAAAACTTATGATGGTTTTAAAATCTTTTTACTTATGGTAAAGGAAGTATCCTAAGTGCTTATTCCAAATGGAAGATTAAAAAAAAACGAATTAAGTGACAAATTCCCTCATGTCATTCTATCTGGACCTTTAATTGGCCGAAGTCTTTAAAATATCCCACTGCAAGTATTTTTTGCTTTTGGTTAAAGTAGTAGGCAAATTAAATGATTTTAACATCACTTTGAGTTGTCATAAAGAAGAATTCTAATAGCTTAATTAAGTTTATTGGATGCAATGAGAAAACTGATTCTTTTTCAATTACTCTTCTATAACTGTAAGTCCATCCAAATTTTTTACAAAAATAATTGACATCTATTTTCACTTCTTTATTGTAATATAATGTTCTGTTTATTTTAAATGGCAATATGGTAACTATTGGTAAATATAGTTTCCTTATGAAATGAAGTTTCAAAATTGGCTGGTCATTTAGCTACTGTGGATTCTGTTAGCTCAATGAAGTAATTAATGGTTCCTTATTTCTGTGTGGTTTCTGCCATTTGAGGTAGTTTTATACAAACATTCCCATACTTTGTTTTACCTACGTTTTGGCCAATGATTGAAATAGGGGTCCTCAAACTACAGAAAAGGTCTAACCCAACAAGGGCTCTGAACCTGCCTGTCAGGGTCTTCCAATTTCCAATTATAGTCCAGTCTCAACAGCCATACCGATTTAAACGTTTGTGTAACCCTGGTCTGAATATTATTATTAACATCAACTTCCCAAAATGTAACTTGATATTGCCACACATCCTTAATTTCAATATAACAATCCTAGAATGTTTAACTAGGAACTGAACTCTCATTCTATCTCTATTGAAAAAAATTAGTGTAAAAATAACATAAAGTTGCTCATGGCACACGTAGGAGTCAGCAGCATTAAGTCTACTCTTTGATAATTTAAAAAAAAATTTTGGGTACATTTTTTTATTGAGAAATTTCTTAAAGATTGACAAAGACGTGGATGTCCTTCTCTATAGATGTCAATGACAAAGATGTCATGTTCCTAACAAATCTCCATAGAGATACATCTACTTCCCCGACACAAAGTAATGTAAGAGACACTGGATGAATATAACCACAAACAGAAGCCCATACTGCAGCCTGTTCCCGGTCACATCACCATCTTTTTTCAATGCTCTCTCTGCATTCAAATCCCCGACTGCAGAGTTCCATGCAAAGTTGCGTAGAGGAATGATGTAGTTGTCTAGGCGGACATAGTTAATGTTGTTCATTCTCTGTTGAAAAGATGAGAACAGGTTCCTCGTTTGGCTCCTACTCTTTTTGCGACAGTTGATGCTTTGGGTGGTTGAATATGATGAACTGAAGCCCCCGCCACTGCTCATCGGCTGATCCCCACCACCAAAATCCGGTTTCATATTAATTCCGTGCAATCTATTAGGAAACATGGGGAGGCCATATTTTTTCCTGCGGACGGCCTGTTTTGATTCTGGAAAATGATCTGTTGTGGTTGAAGTGTTTGACCCTGTTCGAAGATCTTGTGGTCGTTTTCTGCCTACGAGAATTTTCTTTGGGCTGCGTGTGCCTGTAAGCCTGTCTTTACTCTGTGATGGAGACCTGATCTTTCTTCTACCTTTGGAATTGGAGCTTGGCCTGACCTTCTTTGGGGACAGGGAACCGGTTCTGACATTAGGGGACAAAGAGGATGCACTTACTCTAGAGACTGAAGTTGGGTTGTTTCTCCCTCTTGCTATTACAGGCTGTAGCTTTCTCCCTTTCCATGAAGGAGATGCGACACCCCCTACTTGTTTAGAGGGTGAAACATTTCCTCCTGCTGGCTTAGAGGGTGACACACTCCTGTCTGTCTGTTTAGAAAGTGACACACTCCCTCCAGTTTTTTTACTGGTTGCTGATAAAATCATCGAGCCCCTTGAAACAGACGGTGTGTTGCTTCCTGGTTTTGAATGCAATGCTGCAGCACTCATTCCTTTAGCCTCTGTTGATTCTTTTCCTTTATCTTTTGTTGGTGATGTACCGGACCAAGACGTGGTGTCATTCAACTTGTTTAACCCAGAAGATGGACCTGTGGTGAGCCTTGAAGCGGATACAGCTGATGGGGAAGGGATGGTGTGCTGCTTGTGCACAACCGAGCTGTTCTTGGCTTCACTCAAAGAGTTGGCTGGATCACTCCTTTTCTGCTTTGAAGAGGAGTCATGTCTCCTGCTGTATGCGGACGGAGAGAGACTTTGATCTTTGGTCCATAAGGGGGATGCAGTGTTACCAGATGACCTTGAGGGGAGAAGGAGCAGGCTGTTTGACCTAGCGGGAGATAAGTCTCCCTCGGAGCATCTTGCATACATTCTCTTAATCATGGTCCTCCTAGACACACAGGGTGATGTACTGCTTCTCTTGAGGCGACCGGGTGAAGCACTTTTTCCACCAAGTGGAGGCGGGCTTGAGGCCTTTACTGTGGCAGGTTCTGAGTGTTGCTGGAATCTGGGCGGACTTGTTTTTCCCTGGGACAAGTGCATCAAGATAATCCCATGAACAGAGGGTGGTGACTGATGTCGTGGGCTCCTCCTGAGCTTAGTGTGACCTCCCTCTGAAGTTAGAGTTTTTGAGATCTTTGTCAGACCTTGATTTTTCTCATGCGTTTTCTCTGTTTTCTTGGCAGGGTTGGATACAACTTTTCTCCGTTTCTTGGCTGAGCCTTCCTTACAGAGCCCATGTGTGGGTTCTTCCCTGGATGTGCAGGTGTGCTTTTTCTCCCCTTGGTTCTTATCCCCCGTCTGAAATCTCTTTGTGTCTGCCGGAGTGTTGTACACTGATGACATCCTTTGATCTAGACATGAACTGCTGCTGGCACGTAAATGTCTAAGGACTTTGGCAATGGGCACAAAGAGATTAGAGCTTGACTTCTTTATGATCTCCTTACCCTTGTCTGGCTCATGGGCCTTTTTCTTTTTTTTTGATTTTTCTGACCTCTTTAATCTCTTGAGAGGCATACCGGATGATTCTCCAAGGCTCCAAAGTTTCTCAGATGTAATAGTTGCTGGTGACCTGGTCTGAGGAGGCACTTTCTTTTTCTTTTTTACCTGGACAGAATGTTTGTTGGAACCTGAAGATGAGTATATTGGATTACTTTTATCCAGAGAGCTGGATACATGTGATGAAATCTTCTTCACCTTGTCAACACCATGCTCCCCTTTATGCAGCTTACTTCCCCTGCTTTTTGATTTAGGGTCAGAAGATTTCCTCAGCTTCTTCTTAGTGCCCTTTTGTTTGGGAATCTCCGGCTCATGGTGTAGGGGCATGGGGTTTTCGGACCCTTTTTGTTTCAGAAGATCTGGCTCAGCATTGACAGGCAAGGGAGTCCTGGTTTGAGTGTTGCTGTCCACAAATTTAAGGCACTGAGATTTCCAAAGCGCATATGAATCGAGCACCACTTTCTGGCTTTTCTTACCAGACTTATTTGCTGAGTGTTTCTTTCTCCCAGCTACCTGCAGCCCCGATGGTGTGGATGGGTAGATCTGACCATTGGCATGGTCAATCACAAACTTGCACTGCTCCAGCTTTGCCATGTGATCAAAGAAACACTTTTGAAGATCTGACTGCAAGATTTCAGCCTCGCTCATTTCCTTATGAGTCTTTTTCAGTTTCTCACCATTCCCCTTGTTTAAGTTGATTTTTCTTTTAGGCAAGGGGACACTGTCCACCGGCCTGTCTAAGTCTGCAGCAGCAGCAGCATCCAAACATTTCGGCTTTTCCTGTTTGACCTTCAAGGCATCTGAACTCTCTGCACTCGTCACCACACTTCCTGCTTGCTTCCTCGATTTCACGTCGTCTGCGTTACCTCTGGACTTCCTTTTGGCCTTGCCGCACCGGCTGTCCCCATCACTGCTGCTAAAAGCCACACTAGTTCCAGCCAAGATTGCTTTGTTGTACTCACGGTGGTTGGATCCAGTGGTGCTGGTCTTGCAGTCCCTTGTACCCACAGCACTTTTTTGTTTTTCAAATGGGATGTTACCTAACAGCCAGCTCTGATAGTCTATCACCTGGGGAGAGGTCAGGCCTAAAGTAAAGTTGGACAACATTTTTGTTCTTGGACAAGCAAGGGATAACTTTTCTTTGACACACTGCTGATCAGGAGAAAAATGCATCTCATCCTGAGAATTGGTCATTGAAGCCATATTTCCAGTTGACTGACCATCTGAAATCACGTAGACATGGTCAGTTTGTGAACAATCTGATTCAGAGTCTGGTGGGGGATCAAGCAAGCTGCTGATGTCCTTGAGTTCAGGGCTGCTCTTACAAACAAGAATCTGCTTGGATGCCCGCTGATGTGGGTCAACGGGCACGCCACACTTTTCCTTTGAATTGTAAGAGGCAAAAGATGTGACACTTTGCTCCCTTCCAATCAGGCCATGACCATCTGACGGAGCCATAGTGATGACCGGGGATTTGTTTTTCAAAACAGGTTCCTGTTTGTTGCCAAGTGTATTCAGGTGTTCAGGAGTTGCATGAGGGTTGCTGGAAGACAGAGATTGACTGCAGCTGATCTGATGTTGATCCTGCTGGCCAGCTTGGGCATTGGGCCTCAGTTGTAACACTGTGCCCACTGGTGAATTCTGGGAGTCAATGTCCTGGCAATTTAAATCATGGCCTAGGTAAAAAAAATATATCATTAATTGATATGAAAGTATGATTTCAATCAGAGTATTTAGAATATAGAAATAATTGAATGGTTCTATCTAATACTAATAGACCTGCCTAATTACTAATACTGTTTTTCACAACATGAGGCCCATGCCCTCGGTAGGGGCGTGGGGAGGGGGAAGTTTGGTAAAGGGACTTAAGAAAATGAGCTGTCTCCTGTTTAAAAAGCCAATTGATTTCTTGGTAATAATACTGTACTAAGTTAATTATTAATAGTGTGAGCTGAAGAATAGAAAAATAAGAAAAAACCCGTAAAAAACCAAGTATTTGACTATAAATCCTTTATGTACGAGAAGTAACTAAAAGAATGTTCATTATAATACGCAGCGCCAGACCATCCAGAAATACAAAATTGAAGTTGTGTCGTAAAACATGTTTAATATAATACGCACCGATCAGGAATATGTTTATAAAAAGAGCTGTCAATAAAATACGCACCTTATTGCGCGACAGAAAGGTTGTTCAATATAATACGCACCGCGACGCTCTATCTCAAAAAATAGCATGATACATAGGAATAAAAAAAATAATCTAAAAAATCAATAATTTAATTACGGTACATGCGATCGATCTGAAATTTTGATACATTGTTTTTATCATCGGTACGAAACTGCCTGCAAAATTTCAGCTCGCTATCTTGCGACCAAGTGGGTTAAAAATCGATCAAAAGTTTTGGCGACAAGCAAGCAAGCAAGCAAGCAAGGTCCGCCGCAGACACCACGAGTTAATATAAAGGATTTAAAAAAAGAGTGAAACTCTGGATAAACAACTTTTGAAAAGTGGAGAAAAAATATCCTCAGTCCAAATGAATGAATGAACTTAGTTTGAGAGAAAGTGTTTAAGTACTGATAATTTATGCTATTGGGTACTCGTATATTGATGAAGGAGAATTTTTGAAGAAAAAGTCTGCAGACTTAAACTTACAACTGAATCTATCTAAATTACTAAATTGAAGCATAACACAAAATCTCAGTGCATCAAGTTTCTCATCAAATTGTTAATCTTAATATGTATTTGTGATCTCTCATTGTATTTCAAAAAAAATAATAATGATGAAATGAACAATCATAATTTTAAAGTAAAAAAAGAAAAAATCAAATACAGTCGAAACCGGTTAAGTCGACAGCGTTGGGGTATGAAAAATGGCGTCGAGATAACCGATGATCGAGTTAAAACGAAAACCAATATGGCGGCAAAATATTAACATGTGCTTGAAATTTCTTTATGTACATGATTAATTAGTTAGCGTTAATTAGTGATGGGATGATTAATCGGAATCGTATCGGAACCCTAATATTTCTTCACTTTTTCCTAAGGTTGTAATGACCGTTCGTTTTTAAGGACCGTTTAAAATTTAAATGTAACCATGGTTCCCACTCAGTCTCAGGAAAACGGGAAAAAGTCGGGAATTATTTAAAAAAATTTCTCGGCATTGAAAGTCGGGAAAAGTTATGACTAATCGGGAATTTATATATATATATATATATATATATATATATATATATATATATATATATATATATATATTTATGCTGAAGTAAAGGACTTTGATTATTTCTCTGTCATGTTTCGATTCCATTTAATTAAAAATAAGTTGCCAGTTTATAATTGTCTGGGCATGCGCTAAAAGGTCAAAGTTTACGCCTCGCCTAGTCGCATGTCACAGCCGCCAGCGTTTGCAATTCCGTCGAATCAGCGAATAAATAAAAATAAACATATCAATATGGTAATTTTAAGTTTAATGCTTTTGACGTGCAGGATATCTGTTACTATCAGAACGCTCTCAAATTTCCTCAGTCTTGTAATAATATAAATAAAACTATTGCGGCCTTGACCGTTGATCACAGCACGCTGTGGGCTGTGTGTTAGACCTCGGCCGGCAACTAAGTCTAAGCGAATTTAAAAAAAAATCATTCCTTATCAGAATTCGATCTACAAAAGTGATTACGTGTATATTAATAATATTATATACATGTACTGGAATATTAAGAAAATGATTTGATTTCATTGTCACGCGCGTGTTAGTGTCACAGTCACGTATCTTACTGGTAACAAAGCAAGAACAAACTTTTAAAAGAATAATAATTTTTTATTTAATTATATAAAAACCACCGCCGATTCTCGATACAAACCTTTATTTTCATTTCTAAAAATATTAGTTTATCTTAAAAAATAAAATGATCAATGCATCAGAAAATGAATTAAGTTTAATAATAATATAACATGCACTGCGAAATAATGACGGATTAAAGATCGCTAACGCCGATTTACGGGCACCTCGGGTGAATACATCTAATTCACACATGGATCGAACGTGAAAGAAGATAATAACATCCGGTAATTTTTATTGAAATCTCGTAGAATCACACAATAGCCGGAATTCTCAAAGAAATCGAGATGTCAACACTGTGTTGAACTAAAAATGCATTGCTAGGCGAACCGACGAGGATCGAGCTAACCAACCTTAAGTTGCAAATTTGGCCCTCTTTTGTGCTCTAGGTATTAGGTTTCGGCGACTTAGAAAAATCGAATTAGCCGATGAAAAAATGCTAAGACAAAGAGAGAATTTGGAGGTTCCAATAAAAAACGTTGAGATAGTGGGGTGGTCGAGCTAACCGAGCTCGAGGTAAGTGGGTTTGACTGTATATAGTTTTTAATTCTATGTAGAATCTAATTTTTGAAAATTAAAAAGTTATGTAAATTTACATTCAGGGCCTACAAGAAATTTTAGACAGGCTTCGCAAAAAACAGCATTTTGTGGTGGGTTTTTTTTTGCTACTAATTTGGCATCAATTATGATTAATAGTGTTGGATCATAGTGTGTCAAATTAAAAATAATTTTAGGAAACATGAAACATGAGAACAAAAATGAACATTTTTTACCAACAGATATACACAATTTTTAATAAGGACGTAATCCATTATTTATTGTATGGCCTAAGAACCTCAATAATCACTTCACTTACCAGTTGACCTCTTTCTCTCTGTGAAGGATGTGTCATCCCCTTGTCGAAATACATCACTGACGGCACTAGAGTCATCTGCACTGGCTTCTGTAAAGTAAGGTTTAGAAACATCAATACATGGGGCACATAGTAAGTTGTCAGGGAAAAAACAATCATGAAGACACTGTTTTCAGTGGAAACACATGGCTAAATAGTATTCAGTATAGACCAAATAAAAACATAAACACAATAAGTGAACATTGTAGACACTTAACATATTGAGCACACATTTTCATATCAGTAGAGAAAAGTAAATACATGGACAAGCTTAGTCAATGCTAAGTAGATAAACTTAAATGGTGACAATTATGGTTATAAATAATAATGTATAATTTTCATACCAATTTTAGTTCTATGAATTGTTAGTAAATTCAACTAACACATGATTTAGTTAACAATTATTAGAAAACACTGTGTTACCATAAATGTTCCCTCTAAGTTTTGTTGGTCCATGTGCAAAATAACAAACGTGTGCAAAGATGCACAGCATCCATTTTTTGTGCAAAATTTTACACCCTAAAAACACAGAAATTATGTTATCCTTATGAAAATTTGCTGCACAGTAATTCTTAACAGCCGTGCAGTAAGCATTGGGAATATTGGTTACCATAATGAGGCTCGGCATGCAGGCTGTGAGAAGGTGGGCTCGAGGCAGGCTGCCTGTGCCTCTGCCTCCAAGCCCCAGATGTCTTGTGGAAGGCCACAGGCATGAGGGGTGGCTTGCCAGGGTGTCTTTGCACTGGTCCATCTCCAGCTTTTAGTAACTGAAAGGGATGCAGCTTGTGCCCATGCGGGCTGGATAGCTGAATACCACTTAGTTCAAAGCTAGGGGCTTCTGAAACAGCAAGACCAAAAGAGGTATAATTAATTTGAGCCGAACAATGCTCTTACTATCATCAAATTTAGCTGTATACTCTTAATTATGCTAAAATAACATAAGTCAAAAAATAATATACTGTTAATTTTATTGTTCTGGCATGTGACTATTAATAAGTAAACACAGGTTTTATAGTCTTCACAAATAGAAATTACCTATATTGACTATGGTAAGGTTAGGATGAAATTTAAGTTCTAATGGTGCAAAAAAAAATTGATAATCTCTTTATTTCTTTGTGCCTCAAAATCATAAACAGACATCACTACATTAGTTACTTAAATTTTGCCTTTTGTACTTCAATACATAAGGCAAAATTATGTGTCTTTGCAAAATGGAGCTTCAATATTATAAAAAAATTAACTTCCTTTTTACCTGTTGGTGCTTCAATACCAGAATCTGAGACAGACATCGCTGGAATGTAAATATTTTTAGCTCGTTTAAATAAGCAGACTGATCCATTCATAGGTTTATTTTCCATGACATTAGAGAATGTCTCATGCTATTATTGTCTGTGATGTTTGCGCCACAGCTTCCCATTGTAGGTGACATGCAGGTATCACCTGAGTAAGGATTATAGCAGCACCTTTAATTGTTTGTAACAAAAATCATAGCCCCTATAATATATTGTACCAGGGTATTCTCAGGCTCTGGGGTGGAATGAAAATGTTGTTACAAGAAGAGGAACCATTGACTTTTAATTATGATCTAATTCTTAATAAGTGTTAAGTTTATTTTTAATCATTTTAATATTGGTAACAATTGAAATATTTATTTTATAAGTGATATCTTAGTTTATATATAATTCTTTCTCACCTATATAAATTTGATTTATTTACAACTTATCATCAAAAATAGGTTCCCCTGCTTATTGTAACAGAAAAGTGTCAGGAAACTTAGGTGGATCCCCACAATTATAATTGGTTAGACCAAAGCCATAAATCAGCAGTTTGAGCCCAAGTTTTAAAAATATGAATTTGAACAATTCTATAAATTAATTAATTCAAACACATTATTACATAGATAATTTACTAAGTGACTAATCCTAAGCATACCTGAAGTAACAGATTGTAGCCTCTAATACTTATTGTCATTGCGGAAAAGAGTTTCAACAGTCAAGGAAAATAAAGGATTCTTGGAAGCTTATTTATTTAGCAGAAAAATTGCTCTATGGTCATGGTATGGGGATTTATGCAAAAAATTATTGTTGCCTTCCTTTTTGCCTTTAATTTATTATTTTAATTAAAATGATAGGTTTCTTTCAAATATGTAACTGCTAATATTAATACTAATACTGCTAATAATAATATTGAGTATTAAGTCTAAGTCTAAGTAAATTAGACCTAAAGCCTATAGTAAATATGCAATGTCAATAATAGTAGTTTTAAATATGTACTCTATAACTAACATAGTTTTCTGAAGTCGGTACTAAATCCTAACAGTTTAAAAAAATTCAGATACGCGGGGTATGGGCGGGCCACTGAGATATCCGCAGGGGGGCTGCGGGGTTTGTAAAATCTGGTATAACCCGCGGGTAATATGCGTGAAAATACGGTAAATAAAATGCGTCGCAAAATATGGGATTACTGATCATTAGTCATTAGCTTTACTGCTGCTCTACTAATACAAATAACTAAACTTAGTAACAATTAATTCAATTAAATGAATTATTATTATAAACATAAATGACACCGGCAGACTACAACATAATTATTATTACTATAATATACATTTTTAATAACTGAAACTTCTTTAGTCTAAAGGCCCTTTCTAAATTTCACCTATTAAAGTAAATCAGTCTGCTCGTTTTTTCTCCTCTGAAAATCATTTTCTTGTTTGTTTTGTTTTAAGACAAAAGAGACAAAATGAAATAATAAAAAGGGAGGAACAAAATGTTTAATGTCCGATACAGATGTTGTTGACTTTTGTTCACTTCCGGTGCACATGAAAGTACTAAGTCAAAAGTTTTTAAATCAGAAAATAATTTTAAAAACATGGCTGCTAGAATATATAGCTATGTATTTTTATGAAATAAAATTATAAACTCAAAATTCAAGAACATTTCATTTAATATTTATCAGTAAAGGCTGAAAACAAGTAGATCTAATTACAAAATTCAATATAAAATTTTAAAAATGTTTAAAGTTATTTAGATAATGTATGTACACCACTACTATTAACTAATATAGACACTACTTACTACCGTCTCGTTTTCTCTGCGCTCGTTGACTTAAATTTGTATCATAGTTTATTAACTAGGCTAGGCTGAAAAAGATATAATTTAAAATACACGAATACATATATTCAGAATATGGAGAGTCAATCAAATGGTACTTATGAAATTGGAAACACTTAATAAAATATTAAAGGCCTATCAATGCATCATCTTATCCGTTACAGGCGCTCCTTCAATACAGAAGATTTTTGAGTCCTGCGCCTATCCATGGTTTTGCATTTGCAGTAGAGTTTTGGGGCTGTCCATAAATTACGTCAACAATTTTTTGGCGATTTTTACCTCCCCCCCCCTTGTCAACAACTTGTCAAACTTCCAGAGACCCCCCCTATAAAATTACGTCAACATTTGATAACCCCCCCCCCAAAAAAAAATAAAATAAAAAATAAATAAATAAATAATAAAAAGAAAAATGTTTAGAAAAACAAAGTTTAATAAACTTTTAACTTATGACATATTTCCAATTCATAACTACAAAGGCTTACACTAAACAGAAAAGAGATTACAGGGTTTACAAAAATGTTTACACATTAGGGTAAAGCAGGGTAAAAGTACTAAAAGGCCCCGTGGGGCAATAGGCTCCACTTACTGGGGTCATTGAGTAAAATGCTTGACGCCATTTTTTAAGGGAAGAAAGGCATTAAGGTCTACATGGTGGAAAGAAACAAAATAATCTGGGAATCATTTAAAACAAAACTTGGGTTTCTAGCCTATGGCATTGACTGTAACTTTGCATTATATTTGTATGAGTGAATTTTTTCTGCAGTTTCCTGTTTTATTCAAACATGTCTTAAAATTTTTGCTCAGTTGGGACATCTTTGTTTTGGTAATAAAAGAATATTTTTAAGCTGAGATTTTCAAATTTCTCTCAGTTACAAGTACATCTATACTAATTAAGTACATTTTTTCACCTTTAACAATCTGGGTATGTCATTTTTTAAAGTAAAATTACTGATATTTGTATACCAAGTGCTGCTACAAAGGAAGCAATGTTTAAAAAATAATAAAACTTAAAACGGGTCTTAGGTGAAGGATTTTTCCTGTACTATTTTGAATGGAGAGCATTTTAAGAGGAATTTGGTCCAGTTTTTCAATAATTAGCTTGTTTAAATTAATTTATGAAAATCCTGGAGCTTAATGATAATGCCCCCCAAATTTTAAAAAAAATGTGAAAACCACAAAAACAATATTGATAAAACAAGAAATTTCATGTTTTAAACTAAAAAACAATATTAAGAAAAGTTTTAAAATGAAAACAAAAATTAATGACTCATGGAAATAATTTTAAAAATTTGTTTTTGAATTTTTTATTATAGTATTATAGATCCATTAGTCACAATTTATGGATCGTTGACCTAGTCTTGACTAGTTATGAGGCTTTCTGAGGCATGATCCAACAGTAATCCTTAGAGAAACAGAGCACTATGCAAAGGGCTAAAGCTGAGGACCTTTGGGTCATTGAGAAATGGTTTGAACTATACAAGAATACTTATCAGGATGTGGAAATGATGTGGTCACCCCAGTCCGAAATTTATCGGTGATGAAACCAATTTCGTCACTTACAACAGGACACGAAAAAATGTGAACCAAAGCATTTAGTACCATGTTAAAGGCATAGAAATCCTATAAGAGTCTTATATTTAAGACATAGAGTGGACCAATGAGAGTTGTCAACAGCCACTGTGAAAATGTATACCTTCTACTTCTACAAAATGGGGCTTATTGCCCCCATTTCGGTTAAGTTTCATAAATGGATATGTCAAACTTTTTAGTATATTTTTGCTATTTTGCTTCATAATTATGTTGAATAAAAATTTTCCCTTATAGAAATATAGGTTGCCTATGACTTAAAAGCATTAGTTGTTTGAATGTAATAATATTTTTTGATTTCAAAGGAAAAAAAGAAAACATGTTGAAAACCTGAGGCTTATTACCTCTCTTTACCCAACATCTTTAAATTATGAACATATTTCAAATTAATATAACATTTTAAATTTTTAAGACAATTAAAATATTTACAAAGACTTGATCTAACTTCAAGCAGAAATGAGATTAAAAATTTAAACTCTAAATACACCTTTAATGTATATATTAAACATATTTTTTTACAAACAAATCCAAATCCTATATCTTAGCCTCTATATCTTCCCATGGAGATGTCAAATGTTCCTCAATTGTTATTATTGGCATAGGTTCTGGCTGAATTCTTTCTTGTGGAACCGAAACACCAGACAAGTCAACATTTTCTTCATCTAGCCATTCTGCACTGAACATCTCTCCATAAGCAATAATTGCCATGAGCTCTCTCTGTCTTTTGGCTGCCACTCGCATTGGACGAATTATTTGCTGTTGGGGTGAATGTAGTATTTGACTGGGCCCAGGCATACAGCGTTGGTGCTGTTGAACGTGATTCTTTAACATGGCTTGCGAAGCAACATAAAGGTGACATATTTTACAGATCCGTTCAAACATTAGCAACTGAATAGATGGACAATATATATCATATGGAAGAATTTTGAATGCTTTTGCTGATCTAGGTAGTATGTTTTCAATTTTCACAGACTGATTGAAGAAAAGAGATGGAAATCTATGTGAGTTTATATCAGATACTTCTGGTGCTTTAAGGCCCTCATTAGTTTGGCAGATTGGAGATGGCGGGGGGAAAAATCGATCAGCAATAATATCAAAGTATGAGCTTCTAATCGGTTGGCAACAAGTTAAATCACAACATTTGACAATTTGTAGAAAGTACTGACTTGTCCTTACATGTTTTTGGTACCAAACTTGATCTTTGATTAATACATTTTCAACTTCAAGCTCAGACTTTTCAGGCACAATATATTCTGCCACTGTTGGAAAATTGTCTATGCTTACTTGCTTCCATATTTCTGACAATGTTTCGCCAGCATATTTGAAGTTTAATTTTTCCAACTCTTCATCAATTGTTCGACCTTGTGTGTCGAGGTGGCTTCCGAAATGTTCATGTGGCAAAATTAGTCCCGACAGTTCTCGACTAAGAGGGGCCATTCGCCTTTCTACTCGATTATACGCACTTCTACCAGGCGCATTAGTTGCTACAAACATTGCATCAATGTTCTGCTTCACAAAATGATGGATGGCCACATCAATAACTTTTTGATACCTTGGATTTTCATCAGGTCCACCATCCACAGACATAATAAGAATCGGTTTGATCATCTTGTTGCTTGGATCCTTTGTAACAATGTCAAACTCTTCCAATTCAAGCAGCCTTTCATAGTCCAGTCCATGGCTATACGCTGATGATGAGCAATGCTTGCCTGATCTGATGGCTATGTAAGTTGGGCCTGCATATGTTACAGCTTCGGGTTTACCTAAACCGTCTTTTTGGATTTCAATGCCAGCATAAACAGATGGTATGAGTTTGTGTCTAGATGCTACTACCCAGTCGTGGTCAGGCAATGTAACGCGGTATTCGACATGCATTAAAAGTGGAGCTTGCTTGTTAGCTGCTGTCAATCCAATGGGGACTCTGGCTTTGTCATCTTGACTGATGAAGCATACTTCTTTAGGACCTAACAAAGAAGCCACTTCTTCTAGGTGATTCAAAGTAGCTGTACAAAACCTACCATCAATGTGTTTTGAGTGTAAATCATTTTGCGCTCGAATTAACTTCACTGGCACAGTTGTTACATGGCGTTTGCCTTCTGATGATAAACTTCGTTTTGGCAAAAGGCGAGTATAAACAGCGCTTCTACTTATTTGTAAACCTTGAATCTTTAATTGTTCTGTCAAATCATCGAGAATTCTAACACTACGATAAATTTCACTCTGTCTTTTGTCGTGAGCAGCAGACCCATACAATGCAATGTCAACAATGGTTTTTAAAAGGAGCGGCTGATCTTCTTCAATTGTTGGTCGACCAGCTTTCTGTCGGATCTTTAATTTGCTGCTGACGTCAGGATTTTCAGCACAAATTTGCGCTAAAGTTTCTTTTTTCTTTTTTCGGTATATCTTCTGTTTTTCTTGTTCATATTTCTTTCTTTTCAGTTTTGTTTCTAGCTCATCAACCTTAATTTTTTTCCCTTTTAGTTCCTTTTCCTGATCTGAACTTAAAACACCACTTTCTTTTCGTTTATACAAGCCAATCAAATCGGTCTTGAAGATGCTTATCTGACTCAGTAATTCACCTTGTACTTTTGCTTTGTATTTTACAGATTTTTCATCACAAGTAGTACTTAATGGACAAGCTTCTAAATCGATTTCTATGTGGTCTTGTTGAATGGTTTGTGTTTGATGTTTCACAACTTCTTTTTCAATTTTTACATGTGTGGCTGCTTTTTTAGGAAGAACATTTACACTCTTCATAGACTGGTCTGCCCAGAAGCTCATTAATGTTGCCTTATTTTTCTGTGCTAAGGCGGCATAACTATTCAATAACGAATCTACTTTTGTTGGCAAATCATCCTCTTTTTTCAATTTATTCCAAATTTCAGTTACTTCTCTTTAGGAGTATTGCTTGTGCTTGTTGGGAAATGCCTTCAAATATCCTTCATACAACAACTTGTGAAAGTTTGGTTTCTCCATTGTACATCTAAAAAAACAAAAATTAAGTTATTAATTCAATTGTTAATAAATTTGTTATTTAAAACAAAAACAAAAAAACACAAAACCAGGGAAGAAAAATAATTAGACCTAGGCCTATTTAACAATATTTCATAATTAATGATAATTCTAAACATTCTAGACATGTACTGTATTTTTAAGACTTCAAAGGCCGGGATAAGCCTGCAGTTTTGGCACGTATATTATTTCGCTGCTAATTTTCTTTTCTCCTGAGAACTTTCATTTTTAATTATTAAATGCATTAATATATGTTATATTTTAACTATTACAGCGCTAATTTTTTAGTTTTTAAAATTTCTTAGGCATTTTTTTGGCTCTTGTAAATACATTCATTTTGTTTATCTAGCACCTTGCTAGCCAGATTTGTTACCCATGCTAAAATTAATTTACTTACTGAAGAAGTTTTTAAAAAAATTATCCAGGAACCATTCATCTACTTTATTGTTCTAAGAAGATCAATATATATTTTATTGTTCTTACAAGATCAATAAAGATTTTACCTGATATTTAATTTTTTATTTCGTTACTAGACGTTTGATTCTTATTTTGTTTGTTTGTACTTGAGAACATTTTATTTGGCATCTTACTGTGACAACTCGGCAAGTAGGGTGATACAAAAAAATAGTTGTATAGTTTATCGTTCGTATCGAGTTCGGACTATGACTATGTTAACTATGTATTGTTTAGAGCCGAAAAATGCCTTAGAAGTTAAAAAAAACTAAAAAATTAGTACTGTAATAGCAAAAATATAATATATATTAATCATTAATTCGCTGCAAAATAATATAGGTGCCAAAACTGCAGGATTACCCTTTAACTTTAATCATTTAATCTTTAACTTTAGACTTAGACTTAGACCGTTAGACCTAATCTAATTTCACAGTGAAAGCCAATGATTTCTAATACAGTCTAGTATAACCAATAGTGCATTTTATAATTTATATATAGACATTCAAATAGTATAATGTAGACTGTCTACTTACTGCACAGCAGACCAACAAACAACAACTTTGAAAAAATAAGTGTTACCAGTAAACATCTCGTGTGTCTATATTGAATTGTGTGGGGTCTCTAAAAGCACAGCACGGTTTTTAAAAACTAGGAATAGGGTTAGATCAATTAAAATACTGAAGGTTGGGCGAGTGTGTAACACAGGACTACAAACGCTGTCTAACTTTCATTTGTTAAGTGAACTTAAGTTAAGTATTAATTTTTTTTTAAAGTAACATTGTTGACGTCAACTTTTCTTGACCTCCCCCCCCTCCCCCTTGTCAAGAATTGTCAAAAATTTTCAGACCCCCTCCCCCCCCCTATTTTGTTGACGTAATTTATGGACAGCCCCTTTAAATCTTGATAGAGCGTTCGTTTTCCTGGTTTGATCAGGCAATCCATTCCACGTCCGAATTGAAGACGGGAAAAACGAGAATGTGTATGTGTTTGTTCCTGCATACAGAATAAGAAAAGCGATTTATCCATATGTCTAACTGAGGGATCTATTCAGAGCCGTCTTTACACCAGGTTGGGCCCCCGGGCAAAGAAATAGTGTTGGCCCCTCTCCCCGCAGGAATTAAAAAATTAATATATGCTCGTGGGCCCCCGGCAAATGCCCATCAGGCCTATGCGTTAAGACAGCCCTGGATGTATTATGAGTGGACAACACCCCCCTCTCCTTTTTAATCTCATATTTTCCACTTTGCCTTTGCTCCATGGTGGATGCCTATATTGACTTAAAAGTGTTTTTTTTCTAGAAAATTTGCCCCTGGTGTGTGTGTGTAGAAGGGGGTTGGGGGGCATCCCAAACATTTGATTGTTGAAATACCTATCAGCTAACTCCTCCTTTTTAGTGTGTGTCTGTGTGTGTGTGTGTGTGTAGAACGGTATGTTTTTAACTTGGGGATATTACTTTGTGACCTGTTCAGTTTTATGAATCAACGCTGAGGGGTATTTCACCTTCAGATTTAAGCGACAACTCACCCCCTTACCCCCAGCCCTATTGCCTAGGTACTCTGACAACCTTTGAGCATGAGCTTCTTCTCCTTTAACTCTACCCAAGGCCACGACATTATCATCTCTCCTTTGTTTCTTTCATATGGGCCGTCCATAAAGTACGTCACGCTCCGAGGGGGGGGGAGGGGGTCTAAGAAAGTGTGACACTTTGTGACAGGGGGAGGGGGGGTCAGGCCATGTGTAATGTCACACATTTATTTTTTTAATTATTTTTTTTCTGATTTATTTATATTTTTTAAAGTAGAATTTAAATAGCTTTAAAAATAATTTTCAATTTTTTTTTGTTGAAACATTAGAATTAGTTTTATGTCAAAAATAGCATGAAATGCGTATCTCCTGAATGTGTTCTTCATAAATCTGAATTGGATGCAGCATGAATAATATTACAAATATAAGGATAAGGTATGGTTTGACAATCATGTTCGCACCAGCCAATACTTCACTCAAATTGTTAAATATCAGGACATGAAATGTTGCGACAAAGCACGAAGCTCATATTTCAACGTTTTACCTTCAAGATTCTTCCCCTCCTCCAATCCCAATCAACGAAATAGTTGATGGACTCAAAGCTTCAGAAAGATGCAGATGCTGATAAATGTCCTTCCTTGATTGTAGCACAAACTCTCAAATTTGATGACATTTTGACAAGATCAACAGGAGTTTTCAAAGTACAACCATATGATTACCAGCTTATTTGATCTACTTTGCAAAATAGGTCACTTATATTTAGCCTCACAAACAATTTTGAAGAAACATACAGGACAACACAGAGCTCGGGCTCAGGAGAATGTGCCCACCCAAACTGTTCCAGAATCAACTAAGATAAAAAGCATCCGTCCTTTGAGAATCACTTCTAGAAGGCAAAGAGAACATATGGCAGTTATTGCCAGAAGAGAAAATGCACACACAGAGGCTGTTGAGTGGCTAGATGAGGACGAGTTGATCTGTCTGCAATTATCCTTCCAGGAAACGATAATGGTGAAAGAATGATGTCAGTCGTAACTATGGATGACAACTTCATTTCACCATTGTAAGATGATGTTCAGTGAATATTTTTGAATGAAACATAATTCATAGGACCATAATAAACAGATTCAATATAGCACAAGAGTTGGTCACATAATTTTTCAATCTAGTCTTTTTTTTATTTTAAAGTCAAATTGTTTTGTTTTCTTTGTATTATTTAATCTCTGGGTGAGGTCAAGTTTCGCTAATCTACTTATTATCCTGTGTCAATAGATTGCATAATCGGAAGATTATCTAAAACTTAACCTCACTCATTGTAAATGAAAAGTTAGCAGAGAAATTATGTGTATTATACAATTGTCAAGTGTAATTTTTGCAATTTTTCTTTTCAAATTTGATCTAGATTGAGTTACTATTTCATTGAATAACTGTGAGAACTGTTGCCAATTAACTATTCTTCTATTAAAGTCATTTTAATAATATGATAGTTCTTTTAAGTGGGGGTGTACGGGATTTCGGCTCCAGCTCCGGCAAATCCGGAATCCGGCTAATTAAAAAAAAATCCGGCTTTGGCTTCCACTCCGGCAGGTTTCACTTTATAAATCCGGCTGGCCGGTAGATTCCTATTTTTTATATATATATACATTCATAATGGCTCCGGCAAATCAGGAATCCGGCCATTTTAAGAAATCTGATTTCGGCGCTAGCCGGATTTCACTTCATAAATCCGGCCAAATTCAGCTCCGGCCGGATTTCAAAATTTTGAATCTGGTACATCCCTACTTTTAATTGGAAAGTTTATATTTTAATACAGTTTAATGGTGAAGTGTAATTTAATTATTAAATTAAATATTTTAATTAGGTGTTAATTAAAAATAAATTTCGAAAGTGTTACGTACTTTAAGGGGGAGAGTCCAGAGATTTGTGACAGTTTGTGACAGGGGGGAGGGGGGGGGTCAAAAATGGTCAAAAATAGCGTGACGTACTTTATGGACGGCCCCAGTGGCGTAGCTAGGGTCATCTGCGCCCGGGGACATGACACAAAATCTGCGCCCCTTCTCCTCGGACAGACATATTCTGGGGTTTCACTGAGCCCCAAGAAATTTTTGAAATTTTACGGTTTATATGGTTCATTTTCGAAGCATTTGGTATTTTATTCAAATAGATTGTAAACAATTTATTTTAAAAAAAACAACAAATCTACTAATTATACATGATTGGAATAGACATAGTCTAAAACAAATTGACCCTCCTTGATTTGACTGTCGCAAAATCATCAATCACGTTGTCAAAATTAATATTCTCAAGTGTTTCTCTTTCGATGCTAAGGAGTGCAAGTTCATTCAGACAATGTTGTCACAATGAAGCACGTAAATAAGTAAAATAAGCTTCAGTTTGCTGAGAGACCGCTCACAGCTTGCAATTGAAACAATTATTCCAAAATCTAAGCAATTTTGACGAAGTGTATCGACTTTTGTCTCAGCAAGAAGAGTTTTGACGTCTAGTACAAATCAAAATTTGTTGTTTAGGTTTTTTTGCAATTTTAAAACCATATTGATATCTCCTGTTAGAGTCTAACAATTAGGCTGTTCATAACACGTGCAATTGTTTCTTCTACAGAAAGTTCTCCATCTCTTGCTAATTCTCTAGGCATCTTCCGATGTCGTCTAATCCTTCTGACAAACTCGATTCTCCAAGTTGTGCATCTTGTTTTTCCATTGTCTACAGCAACCTGGCTCAAATTATCACGAATGTTGACAAGTTCTTGCCTCGGCATTTCAAGATCAGATTCTGCTTCCTTTGAAATTCATAGTAGGATCCTTCAACCGTTTCTGGACACGATCAATTTTCCCAAGTATGATGTTCCAGAAATGTAACAAAACTAGGAAGTTAAAGTTTAATATACCAGCCAGCAAATTTTCTGCATCACTTCTGGTGTCAGGTGTCATAGTTGCATCTTCTGATAATTTTTCCAACAGCCCTACCAGTTCATGTAGTCCTTCATAAATAGCTTTAACATCTTCGGATCATGCATTTCAGCGTGTTTCAGATTCCCTCTTCCCTGTGATTGGCACAATTCTTTTTAATTCTTCCCAACGAGTTGTTGAATGAGAGAAAAACAAGTATATACTTTCAACTGTTCCAAAAAACGTGGTAACAACTGGATCCTGTTTAACTGGGTGTACTCTTGCTAAGTTTTAGATATGGTTGTCACAGTTGACGAACAATGTTCTGTGATTTCTGGCACATATTCGCTGTTAAAGGTAGGATATGTGCCCAGTTATTACAGCAACATTGTCAAAACATTGTGACCGACAGTAGGCTAGAGGTATGTTATCAGATTCCAGTTTATCCACGATAACTCATTCAAGGCTTGCTGCGTCTTTGGAATGTATCTGAACTAAGCCTTAAAATTATTATTTGATGGTTACTTTTTTAGTTTGAAAATCCACATCCACAAATCTGATGACTTGAGAAAGGTGTTCCTGGCGTCCTAGATCAAGTAAGATACCATAGTACTTGTTTTTTTCTGATTTCACTCAACAGCTGATTCGTTACAATCGATGTCAGTAGGTGGATAAATTAATTTTGGATTTCCGGTGATACATGAGATATTGAACCAGGATTTTCTCGGGCATGTTGTAGGTGTTTTTCTAACAGTGGATCATACTGAGCGACGAGTTTGATCACAGAGAGAAAGTTTCCAACATTTTAATCCTTGTCCTTATGCAGATGTTTCTCATGGCCACGCAGTGCCAAATTTTGTGAAAGTAGTAACTTAATATTGGTAAGTATTCTTTTCATTAATATCGCGCCAACGTTGTTTTTCCAATTGAATTTGAGCTTGTGCCTGTGGATGTCTCATTTGTATATGAGTAGAATGGCGCCACTTAATGCTCAATGGGGGCGCAAAAATCATGCTTGCCAACTGGTTTGTAATGAAGATATTTGTGGAGCTCTAAATTTCAATCTTCCAAACGAATTTGGGATACATTAGTTTAAATCAAAATAAAATTAAATGATTAGTTTTAATACTCGTTTTGGCGCCCCCTAACGTGGCGCCCGGGGACACCTGTCCCCTCCTGCACCCCCATAGCTACGCCACTGGACGGCCCCATACTGATACGTTCATTGTCTGGTTGTCTTTAGTTAGGTTACATTCTGCTGCTAAATTGCAGAAATTAAAGAAGTTTATTAGGTTTTCTGCATAATAACATATATTTCATGGCGGAGACTGAATCGGGATCATGTAAGAAAATCGTAGGGCGCAATAATCTGGAGCCTCTATAATATTTTAAGATTACTGATAACTGTTGTTGTTCGTCCGTCGTGGTCGACGATGACCACTCTCATCATATTTGCTGGGCCGCCACATGTGTCCTCTGGTGGCTTATTAACCCTATTTCGGCACGAAAAAGGCGTCCGCATGTCGGACAAGAGATGGATGCGGTCCCTTCAGGAGGGTTTTGGATACGGTCCTTTCTGGCTTGATGTTTTAACTTGGCAGCCTGTTGTCTATATGCCTCACAGACAGCTGCGCCATTCCATATCATAGAGCGCCAGTGGGCTCGGTTACTGGCTGCTGCTTCCCAGGAGTCATGTCCGATGTCGATATGTCTTATGAGCAGTTTTAAGTGCATCCTTGTAGCGCTTACGTAGACCTCCACGTGCTCTATGCCCTTCTATAAGCTCACCATAGAAGAGCCTCTTGGGGAGGCGATGGTCGGGCATGCGCACTAGATGCCCCGCCCAGGGTAGTTGGCTTTGCATGAGGCTAGTGTGGATGCTGGGGAGTCCTGACCTGGCTAATATTTCGGTGTCTGAAACTTTTTCCTGCCATTTTATATTGAGAATTTTTCTAAGGCTTTTGGTGTGGAAGTGTTTCAGCAACCTCGCATGGCGTTGGTATACAGTCCAAGTTTCACATGCATATAATAAGGTGGGGAGCATTACAGCTCTGTATACTTTTAGTTTTGTTTGGGTGCTGATTCCCCTTCTGTTCCAGACACTGTCATGCAATCTACCGAATGCTGCGCTGGCCTTTGAGATTCTCGAGTTCACCTCGTCATCAATATTGGCCTTCTGCGACAGTGTGCTGCCAAGGTAAGTAAAGCGGCTCACTGTGTTGATTTTGTTGCCTTTGATGAATATGTTAGGCTCAGTATAGGATTTGCCCTGGGCCGGCTGGTATAACACTTCTGTTATACAAAGAAGACAGAGGTGTTATACTGATAACAATAGAGCCTCTGTAATATTTAAGATTACTGATAAGAGCCTCTGAAATATTATAAGATTACTGATAACTATAGAGCCTCTGAAATATTATAAGATTACTGATAACTATAGATTTCGACTAGACCTTTGTTGTGTCCCGAAGGATGGGATCTTCCCATTTACCAAACTCGGTTGACAACGTAATAGTAAAGCAAAGATAATATTTAATGAGGATTCTTACAGTACATGTATAGTGTGTGCATATTTTTAATAGCACATTAATAAAAGTATGTTGAGACTCTCACGCGAAGAGCAACTTTTTCATTTTAAAAGCGCCCTATTCCAAAAGTATATATAATAAATAAATAATAATAAATATTGGATCTATCCGTTCTTTATCTTATCTGTAACGGACGCTCCTTCAATACAGAAGATTATTGCGTTCTACGCTTATCTATGGTTTGTGTTTAGTCCTGCATTCTTATTAGAGTTTTAAATGTTGATAAAGTGTTGATTTTCCTGGTTTCTTCAGGCAACCCAGTCCACGCCCGAATTCCGGACTGGAAGAACGACAATTTTGTATGTGTTTGTTCTTGCATACGGAATAAGAAAGTTGTTTTTATCCTTATATACGTGTGGCGAGAAAGATGAGAATCTATGTTTGGCAAGTTTGTCTAGGGGTGTAATGTTTAAACATCACCTCCCGCTCACAGCATATAACTTTAGTGATATCTTGCAATCGATAATCAACAGACCAAAGGGGTGTAAAATGTAACAATTAATTTATTTATATAATTTACACAACACTGGAAACTGGTTCCAAATGATAATGGTGATACAACAAATTAACTGTCCCTTCTTTGGCCTAGCTTTATCATCATTAGGTCTATTCCTTGTAACCTTATGTTTATGGTGTGGGTACTTAAATGCAATGGGGTCGTCGCACCACGCTCCGTGTGGTGGTTGGCTCTGCACGCTCCCCTGGTCAGTGTGTGCTGTTCTCCGCAGCCGTGTGCGATGAAGCGTTCAGCTTGGTAGTTACGCCCTACACATGGCTCCATCAGTGCTGGAGTGTGTAGTTGGTTCTGCAGGTTCCCTCTAGCTGAATCGTTCGGTTCATTGGGGCTTGGTAGGCTGCTTCACCTATGACCCAGGTGACTTCGGTGATAACGGAAGTGTGAATAACCGGCTTCTGTACGTGTAGTGTGTGTATACGTACAGGCTTCAAAATACGTGGTGTGCGTTTGCCGGCGTCAGTTTTACGTTAGACGTAATAACTGGCAAATGCTGAGTTGTCCTCCTCAGGGTCCTGTCGATAGGTGCAGGGATGAGGTAGGGTGTCAGATCCAAGTCGCTTGGGACAGCGGTGGATCCAGCTCTTGGTCCTGAGTATTAATGACACTTCTGTCCCAGTACTGGCGGGTGCACAGAAGCCAGAATGGATTCTGGTCAGCAAGAATAATGTCAGCCCTTCCACTACAAGGATGGATGCAGATATAGTGGTATGAATTACGTTCACACTGTCACTATACTCTGCTGACGTATGGGCGGAAAGAGACTGATTGCTGGGTTGCGTTGGCTTTTATAAGCGATGGGTAATATATTCACCCCTTTCCCGATTGGCTCTTAATTGTCGCATCGCGGTCATGCAACCGTGACCTGTCACATGATCCCGGTGCATACCTAATCAGTTCAAATCGTCGCATTGTTGATGATTTCGGATCAGACAATAGTGAGTTCCCCTTTGTTATACCCAGTTCCCGTGCGCAGAAGACTTTATCTCCACAAATTTCGTCACACTTATGTCTATCTGAGGGTTGTATTAAGTTTACTTTGTGTTGTATTTCTAAATTAGAATTAATTGCTTTATGTATAATTACTACTCTACTCTTGGTTCTCAAGGAACGATGGCGTTTCTCACACCTCTGCAATGATCAAGCTTTTATTTGCGCAGTTATTTTCATATTTGAAATAGTCACCTCCACATTTAAACATTTAATCTACATGGCGCATGAAATGTAGAATTTTAATCATTTACTTACTTGTGAAATTCATGCCAATTATTTTTACTGGACATTTGTCACGGTAGTTAGCAAGCGGTTAAACGAGTTTCCATCGGATACTTAAGCTTGCAGACTTTTACCTTCATCATTTGGTGATATATTTAGCAGACTTTTAAGTCGATTTTCATTGATTTTTACCAGATGACCACGTTTTTCAATTCCTGACTTTAATTACGCTCCTAATGGTTTAGCAAAAGTTGGGGTTTTGGATGTTTGGGGTTAAAAAAAAGGTAGATTTATATTTGATGGGATGTTTTCTCACTCAGAAAAGATGTCATTTTTTGAGTAAATATAGTATATAGAGAATTGTATCTTTGAATGAATAATAAGAAAAACCCGTAAAAAACCAAGTTTTTGACTATAAATCCTTTATGTACGAGAAGTAATTAAAAGAATGTTCATTATAATACGCAGCGCCAGACCATCCAGAAATACAAAATTGCAGTTGTGTCGTAAAACATGTTTAATATAATGCGCACCGATCAGGAATATGTTTATAATAAGAAAAACCCGTAAAAAAACAAGTTTTTTGACTATAAATCCTTTATGTACGAGAAGAATTTAAAAGAATGTTCATTATAATACGCAGCGCCAGACCATCCAGAAATACAAAATTGCAGTTGTGTCGTAAAACATGTTTAATATAATGCGCACCGATCAGGAATATGTTTATAAAAAGAGCTGTCAATAAAATACGCACCTTATTGCGCGACAGAAAGGTTGTTCAATATAATACGCACCGCGACGCTCTATCTCAAAAAATAGCATGATACATAGGAATAAATAAAATAATCTAAAAAATTAATAATTTAATTACGGTACATGCGATCGATCTGAAATTTTGATACATTGTTTTTATCATCGGTACGAAACTGCCTGCAAAATTTCAGCTCGCTATCTTGCGAGCAAGTGGGTTAAAAATCGATCAAAAGTTTTGGCGACAAGCAAGCAAGGTCGGCCGCAGACACCACGAGTTAATATAAAGGATTTAATAAAAAACAACCCGTAAAAAAACAAGTTTTTGACTATAAATCCTTTACGTATGAGACGTAACTAAAAGAATGTTCATTATAACACGCAGCGCAAGACCATCCAAAAATACAAAATTGCAGTTGTGTCGTAAAACATGTTTAATATAATGCGCACCGATCAGGAATAGGTTTATAAAAAGTGTTGTCAGTAAAATACGCACCTTATTGCGCGACAGAAAGGTTGTTCAATATAATACGCACCGCGACGCTCTATCTCAAAAAATAGCATGATACATAGGAATAAATAAAATAATCTAAAAAATAAATAATTTAATTACGGTACATGCGATCGATCTGAAATTTTGATACATTGTTTTTATCATCGGTACGAAACTGCCTGCAAAATTTCAGCTCGCTATCTTGCGAGCAAGTGGGTTAAAAATCGATCAAAAGTTTTGGCGACAAGCAAGCAAGCAAGCAAGGTCGGTCGGTCGGTCGGCCGCAGACACCACGATTTAATATAAAGGATTTAATCAGAAAAACCCGTAAAAAACCAAATTTTTGACTATAAATCCTTTATGTACGAGAAGAATTCAAAAGAATGTTCATTATAATACGCAGCGCCAGACCATCCAGAAATACAAAATTGCAGTTGTGTCGTAAAACATGTTTAATATAATGCGCACCGATCAGGAATATGTTTATAAAAAGAGCTGTCAATAAAATACGCACCTTATTGCGCGACAGAAAGGTTGTTCAATATAATACGCACCGCGACGCTCTATCTCAAAAAATAGCATGATACATAGGAATAAATAAAATAATCTAAAAAATAAATAATTTAATTACGGTACATGCGATCGATCTGAAATTTTGATACATTGTTTTTATCATCGGTACGAAACTGCCTGCAAAATTTCAGCTCGCTATCTTGCGAGCAAGTGGGTTAAAAATCGATCAAAAGTTTTGGCGACAAGCAAGCAAGGTCGGCCGCAGACACCACGAGTTAATATAAAGGATTTAATAAAAAACAACCCGTAAAAAAACAAGTTTTTGACTATAAATCCTTTACGTATGAGACGTAACTAAAAGAATGTTCATTATAACACGCAGCGCAAGACCATCCAAAAATACAAAATTGCAGTTGTGTCGTAAAACATGTTTAATATAATGCGCACCGATCAGGAATAGGTTTATAAAAAGTGTTGTCAGTAAAATACGCACCTTATTGCGCGACAGAAAGGTTGTTCAATATAATACGCACCGCGACGCTCTATCTCAAAAAATAGCATGATACATAGGAATAAATAAAATAATCTAAAAAATAAATAATTTAATTACGGTACATGCGATCGATCTGAAATTTTGATACATTGTTTTTATCATCGGTACGAAACTGCCTGCAAAATTTCAGCTCGCTATCTTGCGAGCAAGTGGGTTAAAAATCGATCAAAAGTTTTGGCGACAAGCAAGCAAGCAAGTAAGGTCGGTCGGTCGGTCGGCCGCAGACACCACGAGTTAATATAAAGGATTTAAAAATATAGCTTTACCATTGGTGGCATTATAACCGAACCTCTCTAAATGCAAAAGTTTTACTTAAGAAAAATTGCTGTAGAGTGTAGATGCTAAAAAAAAATGTATTGCTACGTGTAACTTTTCTGTTAAATTTAATATAATGCGTACTTGGAAAGTAATTCATCATTATTAAATTCTTATACCCATCTTACACTAACACAAAATTTTTCGTTTTAAGCTCTTTGATTCGTCGTGATAAATATTTCTAATTATTTTTTAAAGAAGAAATACGCTATATCCGATAGTAATTAACAACTGATTATTCACATAATGCATTACCTGTTTAAACAATGGCGACATAACGGTGTATGAAGTTCAGGGCCGGTCTTAGGCAACTGCAATCTATGCCGCCGCAGTGGGCCCCGCACTTTCATAGGCCCCGCCTATCTTAAGTTTCTGTAATTATCTTTATTAATTCCATATACTGGGCCTCGCGTAATCCGCTTCGCATACTAAGCCGCAAAGGGCCCCGCAATTGCTAAGACTGGCTCTGATGACATTGTTCTGTAACCTACAAATATTTTATTTGTTCAGACAACAAGACCTGTCATCCTTTGTTTTAATTCAGTGTATATGTGATAGCTTGTAATAATTAAGAATATTAGGTCGATATGATTAATTTAAAAAAAAATAAATAACATTCTTCAAAATCGGAAGCACTTAATTTAATAAGTGAATACAAAATTTATTATTTTATCACAATTTTAATTATAAAATCAGTTGATTTCGTTAACTTCCGTCTAAAAATGTCGCCATTTGTTTTAGATCACATAGCACAAATATTTATTGTAAAATGTTGAGTAGATCTACCACACAGAGGGATCGTCATTTGTGGCTACTCTAGAACATATAACTGCTAAAATGTAACCATTTTTTTAAAGCTTCATTAGAAAGTTTATTTCAGTAAATGCCACAATTTGTATCACACACACCACAGACAACTTGCTATCACTATCATCCCCAATGATCACTATCTAGGTTCTATACAACGTATATCTGTTGACCTCTATTTTCATTAAGACCAAATTTTTAATGTGAGCCTCTTCCCCGTGGCCTCCTTCCCACGACACACTCTCCAGGATAGTCGACCCTGGGTCTCAGGTGGACCGGCTTGTGACAGTTTCTGGCTCTGAGGTCACACGCGTTACCATAGGTCACTTCGTCTGTCCCACACACGGGGGTGTAGTCCAACGTGCAGGCCTCAGAGCAGATGTTTCGGTTACCACCGTAGGGCTGTGCGTCACTTCCTGTTTGGCGTCGGGGATTTTTGGAATGTGAGAAATGAGATATATTTAAAAATATAAAATTACTTTAAAATGGAATTTGTTCAAAATTACACTATGAGAGTATGTTTTTCTTCTGCTAAATAAATATTGGAATCATTTGAGGAAAGCAGGGAGAATGCTGGTGACATCGTAGTCATTGCAATTGTACTGGATATCAAAGTTATGATTGGTTATGGAGAAGGATTAACTAATAACTTTAAATGTCAGGGGCAAACTGTCGCAAGCCAAAGGGGGGGGGGAATCCATAATTTATTCAACGTTGCAGTTGGTTGGAAAACACATTGTAGAGCAGCGGTGTACAAAGTCGAACCTGCGGGCCAAAAGCGGCCGCGTTTAAATTTTGCTGGCCCGTGGCCTTATATTAAATAATCTATTGCTTCGTGAAATTTTTCTGTAACACTGATATAAGAAACACAAGAAAACACTAAATTATGTGGTGTATTTAGTACAAAATTCAATAAAATTCAAAGATGGCAAAAAATTAAAGACTTTTAATATTTACCAAAAACGTTTTTTAAAAAGAAATCCGGTCTCTACATATAATTAATGCGTGGAATACACCACTCTTTGCAAAAAGTGTGGACACTTTTTTGAAGAAGGAGATAAAACCAATTATGTTATTACTCTTAAAATATCACCGATAATAATTTTGCATTAAATTAAAGTAGGGCTGCGGAAATTATCGATTTATTTCTCGATTAATCGTTAAAAATTTTATCGATTAAATATCGATTAAAATAATTTTAATCGATAAAAATTCGATTAAAATTTAAGAAAATATTTATAATATTTAAATTTTTTGTAGTAATAAATAATAAATTATTAACAATTAATAATAATTTATATATATTTTTTTACGTACAAACATCTCCCGCGTAATATTACAATTTATTTTATTAATCTATGATGACCGGCAGACGTCAACAAAAAAATGGCTGACAGCCAGAGCCGTCTTTACACCATTTTGGGCCCCCGGGCAAAAAAATAGTGTTGGGCCCTTCCCCCGCAGGAATAAAAAATGAATATACATAATATATATAAATAAACACATTCCCATGGGGCCCATATGCTCGTATAAATGTATTGGAAGTCAAAAAGTTAAATATTTTGGCCAATAAATATAAACTTATTTCTGGACGATTACACTAATATTTTGGTTTTAAACTATTGACTGACTTGACTGTTCAAAATGTTGATAAAGGTTATGTGTCCATTGAGAGAAATCGTTTGCCTACAATAAAATGTTCCCTCTAAGTCTAAGCTTTGTTGGTCCGTGTGCAAAGTTAAAAACAAAAACAACAACTCGTGTGCAAAGGTGCACAACGTTCATTTTTTGGCAATCTTTTACAAAATTTGCTGCGTGGTGATTCTAAACTCCTGCGCAGCCACAATACTTAAAGGGAACATCGCTACCATGGTTCTAACACTTCGCTTACATATCACCTGCAAACCAAACATCCACTACAGTATCAGAAACTTCATCTGAGACATTCTAAAGCTATGCGACATGTGAACGATTGTTTAGCTCGGCTGGTTATATTGTCCATAAGACCCGCTCATCTCTTGAATCAAATAATGTCAATACACTTGTCTGTTTGCGTTGTTGGTTAAAAGATGTCATATAAAGAAGACATTCCAGCATTATTTCGAATTTCGACTAGTAAGTTTAATAAATGTTACTTATGACACCATAATTTTCATTTTTTGGCTTTAACCGAAATTAATGATTAATTAATCGTTAATTTTTCAAAAGTTAACGATTAAATTTAAATTAATCGATAACAGCCCTACTTTTAATATTTATATTTTGTTGTTTTTTTCGTTTGTCCAGGCAACAAATTAAAGACTTGAAGAAGGAGGAGTTTAAAATATGGAATAAGTAATTTTTAACCAATTAATTCACAATCTCTATGTCTATTTAAGTTTTTTTTTAAATGAAAGTATTGTTGTTTTGTAATTTTAATTTAAAATAATTTTATTGTCTTATGTTTTATTGTTCTCTGTTCTTCGATCATCTAGAGTTTTTTTTAGGTTTAATGATTTTTTACTTCGGGTAATCTCTGGAATGCTATATGTCAATCAAAAAAGGGCATTATAAGGATTAATTTTCTTCTAAAATTATGAAATTAGGAAAGTTACATATGTTTGTCTTATTAAAAGCACCATATTGATTTTAAGAGTAATTGCCGCGACGACGTACCAACGTGAAGCAATTATTAGATTTCTTTAGACTTGAGGTTAGTGTTAAATTACATGGTTTACTTTATAATATTTAGCAAGACTTATATTTAAAAGAGGATAAAACGTGATGATATCTTATTTTATATTTTCGTTTTTAACTTTATTTTTTTCTCTGCTACTATACAGAGATAAATAGCAACACTTTTGGTTAATCTCGACGCCCTCCCTTGGGGCGCCCCCTGCATTCACCCGTGTAGGCTTGAGTTATCCTCCCTTTGGACGGCCTACCACAGTTCTGGGAGTTTAGCCCGCAGCCGTTGGAGTAGGTTTTACCGTCACTGCCACAAACGGGAACATGTTCACGGGTACAGGGGCGGTTACATTCTCCTGATCTCCCGGCACCACCCGGACCACCAGCTGGCTGAGCGTCAACATCATGCCCTGAAATTTGAACAAAATTAGACATTGTGTGTTTAGCTATATGTGCGTTCTGAAAGTTTGATGAAATTAAACAGTGTGTGTTTAGCTATACCAGCGTACTGTCAACTTAAACTTTAATAAAGTTATGATAGAATGAGGCGAGACAAGAACTGAGTCAGACATGAAATAGCGACCACGTGTGACACTGCAATCTGCAACCTCTAATGGAAATGTGGAAAAAAAATCAATCAAGTGACAAGTGCTTAAAATAATTCCTTACAGAACGCTTTTAACATAACACGAGATTGTTGTATTTATAGAGCATCATTTTGCCCAGACTTCGGGAATTTTATTTTGAGTTTTTTTTTCAAGTACAGTGTTACTTTGACAGAGAAATTTTGTATATGAGATGTAAAGTTTAAGACTTGACTTAAAATTTGGGTTTCACTTAAACACAAATTGTTAAATGGAAACTAAATTTCCTCCATAATCTTTTATGTTGGTCCTTTTTTGAAAGGATCTCGAGACAGGAGTAAATTCAAGTATGCATATAGATTTTTGAATAAATGAAATATTTTTAAGAGGACAAAGCCCTGCTCTGATTTCTTAGCACATCTCTCTGATAAAAGTGACTTTTCAATAATGTGTAAATGTTTTCTCCAAAAACCACTTTTTTAAATTTAAATTTTAACTGCAAAATGAGTAGTGAACTTTAGAGACAGTATGATTACTATTATCGAAGGTAGGGGGGAGGGGGCGTCCATAAATGACGTCACGCAATTTTGGCCAATTTTTCACCCCTCCCCACTCGTCACATGTCGTCACAAAAACTTAGAACCCCCCCTTCCAATATGACGTCACAAAGCTCCCCCCCCCCATAAAAGCTGTCTTTTCTATTTTAAAAAGACCAAGTTTCAAATCTTTTTTTGTCATTTAAGTCTGTATTTAGTGTAAGGTTGCACTCTAATATAGTAACACGCGTGAATCCATGTAATACGTCATAAAATAAATTTTAAGAAATCAAATTTTTTAGTGGAACGTTTATTTAAAGTTGCGACTTTGTATGTGACGTCACATTTCTCAAACACTCCCCTCTCCGCGTCACACATCGTCACAAATGTGTGGACCCCCCCCCCTTTTTTTTCCTCCTAGGTGCGTGACGTCATTTATGAACGGCCCCTAGTGACAAAACATATCAATGCTAAAAAAAAATAACTTACTGGAAAGTATGGCAGTTATGCGGGTGCGGGTGTTAGAGCTGGCGCCATGTTGCTTAAAATTTGATGTTACGGAGGCAATTCGGCCTCGAATGTATTCTTCTTACTAAACATTTATCGAGACAAGAAAATTCACTGCATACCTCGTGACGTCATATTATATGTGGACAGCGTTATTGCAGAAAGCGAACTGACGAAAACTAACAGAAGCCAATAAGCACAAAGCTGTTGGTGGATAACAGTATAAAACATTGATGTTTGTATGAGAAGCAGGGGTGGACTGGGCCGCCGGGACACCGGGAAAATTCCCGATGGGCCGCCAAGACCGGTGATATTATTATAATTATCTTGCAAAAAATGTCCTGTTTGCTGCTTTTCTGTACTATATAAATACATTTGCTATGGGCAAACATACAAGCATCTTTTTAGTGCATAAAAACTCTTATTGACTCTGTCGTCTACCCAAGTTGCTTGTGAGAGATCTTTCTCTAAACTTAAGTCAGGACCGGCCTTAGGGCAAGACGAACGAGGCAAACGTCTTGGGCCCAGAGCCCCGCGCTTTGACTAAACATTTTTACTGCTTTTTACAATTTTACTTCTATTACGCAATAATTTATTTTTATATCAACGTATTAAGAAAACTTTATATTTATTTTTGCAGGATAAAAAAATTAGAAAAATTCCGTATTAATATAATAAAATATTATACTTATCCTAAATCCTAATGCAAAAAGTATTTTTTCTAGCGCATTTTAGTAAGCATTTATATATTCAGAACATTTTTAAAAGGTTAACGCCACCTTTAGGCTTCAACTTGCTATTGTACGTGAAATAAAAGTGTGTTACACTGTCTGATGAGTATAAATTAAAGGGACATATAATATCTACTTTGGAATGGTTTGAGATGAAAAACAGGCCAACAAACCAATGACAATTGACAAGCAAGCCAAAAAATAATAGACAGTGAAAAGGTTCGTTGGCGAAGTGTACTTCAACGTCTCATGGCCATTGTCCAATTTCTCGCTGAACTATTTCGTAGTTCAGATGATAAATACACCAGGTACACAATGGAAACTTTCTGGGTCTTGTCGAATTGCTGGTAAAATGTGTTACGGTTTACCAGGATAATATATAAAGAATAAAAATTGATGAAATTCATGATCACTACTTTAGGAAAGCGCATTCAGAACGAACTCATTTCGTTGATGGGAAATAAGGTAAGGAAAAATATTGTAGGAAGTGTAAAATACTTTTCATTAAAGCTTGATTGCACGTGCCAATGTCACCAAGAACAAATGTCACTGACAATGCGCTGTGTAAGCCAAGGAGGTGGACATTCTGAAGTAACTCATGAGCACTTGATACGTTTTCTAGAAGTGTAAGAAAGTACTTGGCAACAACTGGTTGATGTCTTACTATTGGAAGTGTAAGAAAGTACTGGGCAACAACTTGTTGATGTCTTACTATTGGAAGTGAGAAAATTGGGCTTATGTGTTTTTTTATATCCGCGGTCAAGGATACGACAACGCGAACATGATAGACATAAATGAAGCGTACAAGGTCATCTTTTACAATTAAAGCACAGGGAATTTTCTATCCTTTGTACCCTTCACAGCTACAACTTGCTGATATGTTATATGGAAAAAACTTGTCCTGATGCAATTATCTTTTTTGGTATAATTTAACGAATCTATATTTAATTTCTGCTTCAACAAAGCGATGTGCTTTATTTTCCAAGTATGTTTGAAATATTTATGGGAAACCACTTTGTTAAACAAAATTGTAAAGCCATGTAGAAAGTGTAAAGGTAGTTCGATATCAAGCAGGAAAATCAATGATGTATGTTTCAAAGTAACAAAGCAAAGTAGTGATCCAAAAGCTTGAAGTGAAGCCGAGTCTTTGTGCAAACAACTTAGAACTTCAATTTGACTGTTTCAAATGCTTTTTGGTACGACATATAGTTCCAATTTAATTACATCAGCAAAGAATTACAAAATATTTCTGTAGGTCTAGCAACTAAAGTTTAGAGCATAGAACATACTTGCAAACTGGTGAAAATCTGACTGAAATTGCGGTTTTGAAACAACAATAACACTTGCAAAAGAAATTGCCAAAGACAGAAGTTGAACCCATTGAACCCAGTTGAAAAACAAGTAAAACAATTTATATCTGAAGGAGAAGATAAAGGATTTGTAGATGCACAAGAAAAAAAATTAGCACTGATTTTTTTAACCAGGTTGTTGATATGCAATTATGTCAATGGACATATCATTTGAACAAATACTTAGGCATCCTGACTCGTTTTGGATTTCTTTATAAATTTCATCAATTACAAAACAATGATCTACTGAATTGCTGTATGAATCTTGAGAGAAGCTCACTGCCTGCGAAAGTAAGGATCTTGATGTTTTCATGCTTGGTGAAGAGTAGCAATCATTGAGTTCTATAATTCCTGCAATTACCTATACTACGATCCTGTAAATATTTTGTAATTTCTTTCAGTAAAAAAAAAGCATTATCGTGACTTTCCTAACAAACACATTGCAATTCAAACACTTCCAACTATTCCTGTCACTTTGGCTTCCGAAAAAAGAAGCTTTTCGAAATTAAAACTTATTAAAACCTTTATGGGATAAACAATGATTCAAGATCGGCTCAGTAACTTAGCTATTTGGACAATTGAGAGGGATGTTGCTAAGGATTTTGACAATATTGAACTTACCGATATTTCAGATCTTGCAGCCGCGAAAGCTAACAAGATTTGCTTGTAAAATCAATGTGGAAGTAGAAGATACAACCAAACCAACGCTATTGTACATAGTTTATATTGTTAATTGTATAACATATTTATAAACTGTATAATAAGCATATCAAAACAAAACATTTTAATATTTACATATTTTTTGAGTTTGGAATCTTAAATTAAAAATAAAACTGTAATAATTGATTTCATAGCATTTCTCAATATATTGAGAAATGCAAATGTTTGCATGTGTCTCGCTCATCTTCTGCTGGCTTGGGCTCAGGGCTCCGCATATATTATGCTGCCTTGGGCCCCACATACTATTGGGCCGGCCATGACTGAGATACATTAAAAATCGCTTGCGAAGTTCATTATCTTCTACACGCCTTAAAGCTTTTATGCTTATGTAAACAGAAACCGATGTTTTAAGTGAGCTTAATAATGACACAATTATAGATTATTTAGCCGAAATGGCACCCAGCTTAAAGAAGTTGCTTATACTATAAACACCATCACAGTGAGTCCGAATTATTGATTTATAATTTGCATTGATGCATTCTTGATATTTTATTTATAAATATAAATTATAAATGCGATTTTTCGGGAGGGGTGTATGTTATTGCATATTGCAATTTTTTTAAGTGACCCATGACTTTGCAGGCCTTGTCCCTCTGGGTTGGTCGGAAGATTTTCACTCAAGGAAAATTAACGTTATGAAGATAGGGCCGCTTTTTGTTTTTTTCCTGGGCCGCTTGAACTCCCCAGTCCACCCCTGAATGAGATGTGATATAAACTTACCCAATAGTATATTTGTATGAGTAGTGTTATAGACTTACCCAATAGTACGATGCACACCAACAACACGCAAACTGTAACACTTAGTAATTTCATCGTCATGTCAGGAAGCAGGAACATCTACTTTATTATTTGATGTGTAATCTTTGTACTACGTTCCTTCCCTTTTATACCGTCTTATATTATTAATGGAAAATAGTCACCGGCACGGAAGATGCCATGTTTAATTAGATATTAATCGTTTTTGTAGAGTTGTTGTTCTCAGTGGGACATTAGATGGTTATCATATGTTTGAAATTTACCTGTGACACGCAGATTATTATTATTATTTGTTCACTTATATAGCGCAGTACTCCAGCCTACAGCTGGGCTCACAGCGGTTTACAAACATGTTCAACAACTACATAAAACACATTGCACTCTAAATCTTTCTAAACATAGTTACACACACAAAATTTCATATAAAAGTTCAGAAATTTACGCATCACCGTCATAGACTGTTAATTTGATGGAGCAATCCTTAGCGAAACAGGAATCCATGATGAAGATCCTGATCCAGAAATAATAACAAGATCATACAAACTAACCTGCCACTCACAGATCATACAAACTAACCTGCCACTCACAGATCATACAAACTAACCTGCCACTCAGAGATCATACAAACTAACCTGCCCCTCACAGATCATACAAACTAACCTGCCACTCACAGATCATACAAACTAACCTGCCACTCACAGATCATACAAAGTAATATGCCACTCAGAGATCATTAACACATGTCTTGAATAATTATATTGTTACATACAAATTAAAAATGTTTATTAGTTAATTATCCTATTTTATTGAATTTATTAGGTGCGATAATTTAGTTATAATTACAGCCTCTATGTTGTAGGGGTTATGTGTGTAATTTTCAAAGGTGAAGTTTTTTATAAGTTTAATAGAGTGGGAACGTATTCTGTAAAATTCAAAAAAAGAAATCAAGTAATATTTTTCTTCCGTGTGTTATAGGGAATCTGTAAAAAAAAATGAGTGTGCACTAGAATGTAACTGCCAGTACGCGAGTGTTGCAATGGCCTAAAGTTATAGAAACTTTTCTTTATGAAATACGGTGTCTCTTAACTTATTTTTCCTGTATGGGTAGGTGCAATAAATGCATATAAATAGAATGATCAGCGGGAGCACTGATAAGGTTGAACCAATTCAAATGATGTGTTCGCAATTTAAGTACTGTTACACACATACACACACATATATATAAATATCATCCTCTACTACTACTCTGGAATCCGTCCATCCTTAAGGGACGATGTCGTTGTCTTCTTCTCGTCTCTCCCCCACACCCTTTTTATTTTTCTATTCGATATGCTTTCTTAGCTTTTAGCTGTGAATGTGACTTATGCGGCTTAGGTATACACAAATACATACTTTCTTACAAAAGCGATGTAGTTAATAAATTGTAATATTTAAAAAAAATTATTTTTTTAGTACACATTCTCTTTTTTCAAATATCAGATTTTTTTTGGTTTATTTCAAAAAAAATAAATTATTATTATTTTTTTAAATTCCATACTAGCAGGTAGAAATACGTTCAACAGTAATTGCCTTTTTTGCCACTTTTCAGAGTTTCGTCTTTTGTGTGGGTAGAAATCCGAAAGAGATTTATATTTACATACACATGCACACATATAAATATTGTTAAAGTTTTATTTCCTGTGTGGAGTATTTTGATTGAGCTTACATGAGACTTTTAAAACATTGTAAAATGTTACAAGTGACGTGTGTAATGCTGGTATATGGCCAATGCTTTTAAGTGTAAATGTATATTTTACCATTTAAGGAATCAATTTCATAGTGTTTAAATTCTGTTTGTTCGACATCCTTCAGTCTCGCGAGGCGATGGTGCATCACTGTTGAGTTGGGTTTCATTTCCTCTTGTGGCTGAGCAGTCCTATCCTAGGGTGACAGTCTTTTCCGCGGCTTTTGCACACGAATTCTGTGCTTCACAGCGTTGGCCTTTTCCCTAGCTCTTCTGTCTTTGGCCTGTAGTCTCCTCCATCCTTCGCTCCTCGGCTACTCAGACGCCCTCTTTGACAAACGAGCACTACGTAGATCTGTATTCTGCCTTTCTCTCCAAATCACTTGCATGTGTCTTGTCTGCTTTCATTTCTCTTGCAGACATCTTTAAATCGGAGACGTGGGCAACCTGTCTTCCTCCTTTCCTATGCCAGTTCTCCATATAGAATGTTCTTGGGGATGCGACCCGGTCTCATTCTTTTTCCATATCCTAGCCATCTTAGGGGTCTTTCACTAAAGATTGAGAATATTTCGATATTGGCATGCATCAGGACCTCACTATTTATCAATTTGTCTTTCCAGTCAATGTCTAGGCTGCGACGCAGGCACCTCAAGTGGAGGCTATTAAGCTTAAGGTTGCGCTAGTGGGATGTGTAAGTGGCCATATTTGCTACATACTGCTATAAGTTAGAGCTCGTAGCTACTGTCTTGTGAGACTTTTGTATCTTTAGCTAAACTTCTATTTGAAGAGTCACACCATGCTAAGAAAATTGTCTGTGTGTTGTCTTATTTGTCTCGTTTAGCTTTATAGTAGCAGTATATCAATCAGAATTGTACTTGTAACATCTTTTAATGTGTCATAGCTGTTCGTAAAATAAATTATTATCACTTTATCGAGACTTTTTAACAAAGCCATGAAGACAAATGTCACGTTTGAAAGATTTCTATTTAGTGTAAAGACTTTCGTGGTAATTTCAACTTAAAGATTGAGGATATGCAGCAACTGACATGAGACTTGTGTTGGGATCTCTCCTGTATGTTATATCTTGTGAATTTATATCAAGCTAATAACAAAGTATATTCTTAATTGTAGCTTTCGATATCAATAAAAGAAAATTTAACAATAATTAGCATCATTAACTTAATTGTGTTTGATTTGATATTTTTATTTTATTTTATAATTTGAATAGCCAAAGTAGTTTCGTTTATACATCTAGTTGCAAAAAGAAAGTTGTAGTCAATTAATGTACTCGCTTATTTTCTGTATATGCCTAAACTCAAACTGAAAACTGTAATTCATATTTTGTTGTCTAAATGGTGTACATCCAGCTTGGCCTCAGCTCAATGCGCTTACCCCCCCCCCTATCTCCTCTTTTTCTCTCTATCTATAATTTGTCAACAACGATACATCGGGTAAATTGTGGTTCAATAATGAATTGACATCTTACCTCACAATAATGCACGCCCCCACCACACATGCCCGTTTATGTATATATATATCTTAATAAACATAAAAAATAACATTAGCAGAATAATAAAACAAATCGAAACAATGCATTTCTAATTTTTTATTGTATCTAATAAAATTATCCAAACGTGTTTTATTGTAAAAAACAGCAAAAAAAAATACTTTTTGAAATACAACATAATTCTAATTTATACGTTTATAAAAAGAAAAATTAATGTCAGTAGTAATATGTTACTTTCTAAAATTTTTTAGAGGGGACTGCTGGGGGTGGGGAGTGGAGATGCCAATATGGAAGGTGAGGATGTACATGATACGTTTAGTGGGGAATGATAATTTGATGCAGTAGTTGTTGTTGTAAATTACAGTAATACAAATTTAAAAAATTTGAATTAAAAAATCAATATACATAATTAGCTATGTTTGTTCGTCCCGTCTGTTCGTCACGCAACTAATTTTAGAAAGCAGCGCACCAAATTACTGCACCAAAAATAACTCTTTTCGAACGTCCGTATAAAATTGTTAAAATTGGAAATAAATGAATAAAATAAAAATAAATACAATAAATGAAAGCTCTGAATTATATTATTTTTTTATTCTGATGTGTATTTTTTCAAAATTACTAGATTTCAGCTAAAATATATTTATTTTTAAAAGTTCCATCATTTTTGACGGGTGATACACTAGTACTATAATAATTAGGAATGTGTTGCATTTATATGATGCGAAGGTGGTGAAGGTCCTCCTTTATTACAATAATGATCATTTGATACCAGTTTGTATCAAGTCAATATGTAAACTGTTGAAAAGTTTTATAGTAATATTTAGTATGTACATGAGATAGGAATGTTGGAGGTAGGGTGCTGACACTGGTGGTGAGGGCGAACAAGAGGCAGTGTGTCGTGGTCTACACGGGGGCGTGATAGAGGGTGTTGTCAGTTGAAATGAGTTTGTTTAGAGTATATAAAATACTATAACTTTGTATACAATATTACTTTAAGTTATATTCCACACCAGGGCCACTACAATTTCTTCCCCCAGAATCGACCCCTTCGTGGCTATGGAGGCCATATGACAGGCCGACACCATACCCAAGTGGGTGGACAAAAGCCCCACTACTGCCTGGACATGTACATGTTGTGTACGCGTACTTGGTCAAGAGACCCTGATCATCTCTCACCTCGCACTTGTCTAACCAGTGCCCCACAGAGATCTGTTTAGAACATCCATGTGGATGTGATACCATCAATGTCAGCTTGTCTCTAGATCTCTTGTATTTCTTGTTTACTTTCTCACATAGATCATCCCAGTGCTCCACCATCTTCTCCAGTTTTTCCAGTAACTCTTCGTCACAGGTCTCACATTTCAGCTCACACTTGTCTTCCCTCATGTTTACATAATCCACCGCCCAGCCATCAAGAGTGACCAGTGGACTATCTTGACCATCATAGAAAAATCTACACGTGGTGTGTCTCGCCTCAAGCTCATCAAACACCACGTGTGCGGCCGTGTGCACCCCTATTAACCCCCACACTTTGCTGGGTGTGTGCGAGAGTTGACACTTGTGACATGGACAAGTTCCCTCCCGTTGAATGACTGCATAATACACCTTCCCAGTCCCTACTCGCAGGACTGTTTTTCCTCTCAATTCATAAAATGCATATGGTTGTTTGGTGTTTGGCAAAAACTCTGGTCTTTCTGTACTGGTCATTTTAACATCTAACCTGACAGTGACATCAACTGTAGCTTTGATGTACTCCACTAGGTCATTGTCTCGGTGACCTTCAGGCAGGTGATTGATGTTAAAATCGTTGACAGGTACAAACTGTGTGTGACCTGGATTCTTCTTACATCTCTTGTAATGTTTGTGTAGATCTGCTTCTCCTCCTTCTGACACCTGGTTTTCATATGTACCTGACAAGGTCATCAAAGAAAGTCAATTTTAATCCACCTGTTAAACTTGTCTCTCTTTTATTATCTCTATTGAACTAGATTTTAAAAAAAATCTACATTTTCATTTCAATAGATTTAACGATTAATTTCTGAGATTGTGAGACAGTAACTTCTTTAAGAAATATAATATATAAAGTCTAAAATTTTAAAACTTTCATAATAAAAATTGATATGGTAGAAACTTGGCCATAAAATGTTGTATACAACAACAATAGCCTTTCACATTAACCTGGTGTATCGTGATAAACTAATTAGATTTATATTAAAATAGATTTACAACAGTAAATGTCAGATAGATCCTTCTTGTTATATTTGACATTTGGGAAATCATACTCTCTGTCATCTGTGTCATCTTTCTGACTGTTATCTTTGTAATCTTCCTGTAGAAGTAGCATTCTTGAAATGAAATATACAACACTTTATTCTTTATTTTTCTTTCATTGTTTCCTTATTTTATGACCACATTAGCTACAAGGCTTGATTTTTAATTTTTTATTATTACTGATTCTGACATAAGTAATATAATTAAAATTAAAGTAAAAAGTAAATTTTTAGAGCTTGAAAATGCTAACACAAATAATGTAAACATTCTATAAATTTACATATTGAATTAATTAAATATATTCAATAAATTAATTAACTAAATTTTGTAGGTTTATGGAATTAATTAATTTATCAAATATTTATTTACACATGTTCCTTAATTGAACATTGAAATTTAGTTTAATTATTTAGATTTAATTTTTCTTTAAAATATTACTTGAATTTTCTCTTTTAAGTGTTAAGTATTTTTAATTATTTTTATGATGAATTCAGTTAGATATTTTAAAATAATTTTTAATGATCAGTAAACAAAACCTACTTTTTTATTCAGTCTAACGAACTTTTTAAAGTCTGCAATTAACAATATCTCAAATATTCAAATTCAATGAAATAATAAGTAATAGTAAAAAAATGTTGTACAAGCATTATTGTTTATATTTAGTTCTAAGGCTGCAGGGGATTATATCAAATATATCACATTTAAAATATAAAATTATTATCTATTCATATCAAATACTTACCTCCATTTTACAATTCTTGACATACAGTAATTCGATGACTCTTTTATTTACTTTTGTCACAGACGAAAACCTGTTGATTATATAAAAAAAACAAATATTTATCTTGTTTTAATTTATAGCATTATATAACTTTAATTAAAAAAACATAAAAACCCAAGTTTTTGACTATAAATCCTTTATGTACGAGACGTAACTAAAAGAATGTTAATTACAATACGCAGCGCAAGACCATCCAAAAATACAATATTGTAGTTGTGTTGTAAAACATGTTTAATATAATGCGCACCGATCAGGAATATGTTTATAAAAAGTGTTGTCAATAAAATACGCGATCGATCTGAAATTTTGATAAATCGTTTTTATTATCGGTACGAAACTGACTGCAAATTTTCAGCTCGCTAGCTTATGAGAAATTGGGTTAAAATCGATTTAAAGTTTTTGCGACAAGCAAGCAGCCAAACAATCGTTCAAACAACCACAAACCACGAGTTAATATAAAGGATTTAAAAACTAATCTCTGTATAACAATGTAATCAACATTCAGTTTACACAAAAAATACGCACTAACAAAAATAGTTTTAAAATAACCTTATATTTCTCTTCAGAATACAGCAGCTTAAAGTCATCTACTTTGTTATTGTTAAATTAATTTTTTGCAGTAGCTTTCAGTGACAGTCTACTTACAATTTTGTTATTGTAATTTTTCTTCTTATTGGTATACAATGATTTCAGCGTGACCCGTCAAAACGCCCCGGACAAAACGACCCCGGACAAAATGGTCCTGACATAACTACCCCGGTCAAAACGGACTAAGACAAATTGTTTACATTTTTTAACAAAAAAAAATATTTTTTTTTGCATTATAAGCTTTTCTCATTTTTTTCAACCCTCATAAAAAGTTGTCATATTTTAAATTTATTTCTTGTGATGTTATTATTTTATTACTTTTCAACAAACAACCGTGACTTGTTACCATATCGAGTAAAATAATATATAAACAAATAACCCTTTTTAGACCACGACGGCCTATGGGGCAAGTGAAGTAGCGTTCACAAGTTTCATTGGGCCACCACTAACGAGCAAGGGATTGTGCGGCTAGCACAATGCCCCGGGGGCCTTGCCAGTACCGAGGCTCGAGCCCGTGACTCTCTTTTGCCTCGGTTCGACAGTCCAGCCACTTAGACAGTGGTGAAGCAAGGGTGGGGGGGGGCAAGAGAGGTTGTTAATTCCTGGTTTGTAATAAGCTTTTATGAACGTCTATTTTGAAAGAAAAAAGAGTCTTTTATTAAAATAAAATAGAAACCAAATAAAAAATTAATAAAAGAAATGAAGGTACTGTCCTAAAATGTGAAGGATTTTTCTGGAAAAAAAAATAAATCAAAATCAATATTGGATATATATTCTTCTGTTACTTATGCTAACGAACAGAAAAAAAGAGGCTTAAGTAGCATGAGAACGCGACACTGATCTGCTGTTAACTTAATTGGTTCTTCAAATTTGACAGCCGCTCCTGCTGTACTCTATCAATTTTAAACGTTAGCTAATCTAGTTCTAAGGGCGGCACTTTGTTTAGGGCGGCAAATTCCTCGTTGTTAATTAGTTTATAAAAATGAAAGATTTAAATTAAGTTTAATAAAACAAAAGATAGGGCCAAGGTAAAAGTTCATAAAAGAAACGAAGGATCTGTTAAAAGATGTGACGTTCTCTAATGTAAAAACTTGAAACGTCACAATTAATATAACTAAATTATTTTGATATTAAAGCTACTGAAATTAATAACCAAGAGGATGAACTAGTATAAGAACATGACAATGATGTTCTGGTACCTATAACTGATTCAAGTTTGTGAGCCACTCATCTTGTAGAAGCTAAAAATGCTATACCCAATAAATTACAACATCTACTATAATTTTAACAACATGCATTGACTAAATTGTTATTAGTAGATTACTATAAATGCAGCAAGTTTGAAAGAGAGTCCAGCATATTAACATACATAAGTAAGTAAGTCCCATGACCGATGGTCTTACTTAGCGTATCATTTATATTGTGGCTTTGCGTGGGCTTGATCCCACGCCCCTCAGCGCACTACTGACTTCGCTATCCAGACGCTGATATGAACATTAATTTCTCAAAAATAGACACGGACCTTACACCAAAATAGAGATGTGACGGGTTAACGTGAGAATGATTTTAAAGTAAGTAGATTACTAGGAAAAATTTGTTAGTTTACTTATATCGCATGTTCTTCTAAGCATCATCATTTTAACTTTAATCGCTTCTTTTTTGTTGCATAATCAAAGTTAAGAAACAAAGCTACTTATCTAATGGAATAATAGTTGACATAAAAAAAATTCAAATGTAGCCACTCGTGAACAAGTGCTCAACATTGACAAAGTATTTGCAAATGGAAGGAGTAAAAAATCAGATAAAAAAGAATAGACTTAAAAAAGAACATCAATAAGTTGATTTAAAAGAAAACAAAATAAAGGGGCAATAATTTTGTTATAATGTTTGACATTGTTAAATCCATGCAAAATAGAGTTTGGCTTTTCATGGTCACAGAGGAATATACTAGTTCAAATATAGGCAATATTCTGGAGCTTACGCATCTGCTAACAAATTACAATCAAGAGTTTCGGGAACATAATTTTCAGAATATTTTTTTAAAAACGTCATCACGAATTCAAAATGAGAACATTGCTGTTTAGGAGGTGCGGTTCGCAAAAAATAAACATTTCAGGTACTTGAAACCAAATATTATTTCATTGTATGCGTGAGCTCTCAATATTTGACATCAGGATCAAACAATTACAGTTGTGTGATATGTAAAGAATGAAAATCAGAAATGAGACGTTGTAGAATCCTTCTTAGGTTTCATTTGGAAAAAAAAATTAACCTTCTTGCGACATGTGGAGACCTTACGATTTTAATTGTAGGCTATCTTCCAGTAAAAGAACGAGAAGAAATTTGTGGCAAATCAAAGCGAATATGTAGTTATGTCATGTAGAGAAATAGATGAAAAGAAAGTTGTATTCTTCATAAGATGAGGTTTCTGTAGAAATTCAAGTGACGATTTGGCAATTATGATTTTCGTACACCATTTACGTAATCTAATAGCTATTTTGGATTTCAGCATGGCATGGCTGACAACATTTCTACATCAAGATTGTAACATGAAGAAAAGCAGAAAACTTATATTTTAAAAAAAATGAAAGGTACCCTATTTATTACTTACATAAAAAATGAAGTGTTCTTATTATTAATTTATAATAAAATTGTTTATTTTTCATTTACAGAATATATGTATTTTCCCGCGGGGAGAGGGTGGGGGGGGAGGGCAAACATGGGTTCTGTCCCGGGCAGCATATACGCACGTTACGCCGCTGCACTTAAACCACCGCGCCCCTACCATATCCAGTAAAGGCTATTAAATTCTTTCTTGTGATGTCATTATTATTGTTTATTGTGAACTAAACCTGACACTGGAAAGGTGAGTAAAAATGCGAATATAGTATTTTGATTGTATTTTTTACTATTAGTCCATTTTTTTGTCCAGATCCGTTTTGTCCGGGGCCGTTTTGTCGGTTAACCGATTTCAGTCTTATAATAAGTATTTCTTAATGTTATAATATTTTTAATATAAGTATCTTTCCATCCCTTTATAAATTAGTCTATGTTATATTTATAAACATATCATTAAGATGTTAAAGTAATTTTAAAAAAAATATTTTGGGTGTTCACACCAGAAGTCATGGACATCCATGTCTCTTCATCTGTTGACGTCTACCCATCTAAGACAACTCAAATGAATGTAAACTTCATTTCCTCTACTTCACACACGTGTATTAAAAACTTTTCTCTCAACTTGTCTAGTTACTTTCTAATTGACGTCTTCAATTATAATACAAGTGCATTAGTTTCTACTTTAATTTTAATTTTTTTTCCCCACTTAAATTATTTATTTCAGTTCCTTGATTATAGGGTTTAGAATATCCTTAACAAATGTCAGGCCTATATAAGAACAATTTGAAATTTTAACAATACCATCTGAAATGGCAATAACAAAATGTATAGTTGAAGATGCTGAGAGATTAAAAGAATCATTTTTCCACCAAATTTTCTTAACACAAATGAGACTAAAGTCATCACGCGACTTGTGTCCCTTCTCTAGCTCATTGCTTAGACTTTGACAATTTTCTGGTGTCGTTTTTATGCAACATTTTATTTAAAGATTCAAAAGATAAAAATAATTCTAAGCTTGAATAAAGCAGTAGTTCTCACATATTTAGCCACTGTGAACAAACTGGTAAAGTCATTGTGAAATCCGTGAACCTATCCACTGTAAATACATGTATATAAGTGTGGGGTGCCCATCACAACTCATTGCTCTTTGCAACTATTCTTTTGAATATATATATATTAGGGCTGCGGAAATTATCGATTAATCTCTCGATTAATCGTTAAAAATTTTATCGATTAAATATCGATTAAAATAATTTTAATCGATAAAAATTCGATTAAAATTTAAGAAAATATTTATAATATTTTTTTAAAATTTTAGTAATAAATAATAAATTATTAATAATTAATAATAATTTATATATATTTTTTACGTACAAACATCTCCCGCGTAATATTAAAATTTATTTTATTAATTTATGTTGATCGTCAGACGTCAATTATAAAATGTCTGACAGCCAGAGCCGTCTTTACGCCATTTTGGGCCCCCGGGCAAAAATATAGTGTTGGGCCCTTCCCCCGCAGGAATAAAAAATTAATATACATAATATATATAAATAAACATATTCCCATATGCTCGTGGGCCCCCGGGCAAATGCCCAACGGGCCTATGCGTTAAGACGGCCCTGCTGACAGCATCAGCGCAGTTAAATTTAAACATATAACTAGAAAGTTGAGCAAATATGTTGTTTTTAAGCTAACTGCGGATGGCAAATTCGAAGATGGTGAAAACATTTTCTGTGTCCACTGCCATAAACAATTCTCTTTTAAAGGATCAAATACATCGCTGACGTATCACCTTCAGCACAAATCAAGTATCAACACATTGGCATGAAATTTAGTTCAAAATATTCTTAATTTTCAATGTCCGTAAGAAATGTTCAGTTTAATGACGTCATAAAATTCTATTTTTGGTTTTAATAGAAATTATCGATTAATTAATCGATAATTTTTCAAAAGTTAACGATTAAATTTAAATTAATCGATAACAGCCCTAAATTATATATATATATAGTTCTAATCAGTGCTTTTTTTCAGTGGGAACTCATGGGAACTGAGTTCCCATACCTTTTTTGGTTTTTATTATAAATAAACTCTTTGAGTCTCTCATTTTCTTATAAAAACGTTTATTTCTTTAAATATCTGTACAATAAAATTTGTGTTCAGTGGAAAATTCAATTATAGACTATTATAGTATTTTCTGACATAAGTTAAAAAACAGATGTGAAATAAGTTCAAAAACATTTTTCGCTAGAAAAAAAGCACTGGTTCTAATTAATATGATAGTAGCATGTATATGATCAAAGTTGTGAATTTTTTAATGTTTATTAATATTCATACAAATTTGTAATTATGTTTCTCAGCCATGATAGAGAGTTGTGATGAGCGCCCACGTTTTTATGTGCAGTGGATAGGTTCAAGGATTTCACCTGTTATCATAGAAATTTTTTATTTTCTTCTTTTTAGTGCACTTTCTATATGTGAATAAAAGAGTTTCCTTTTTAAAAATAAATTTTTAAAAATATTTTATTTTCTACTTTTTAGTATCAAAATTTTTTAATCGATTTTCGACCTTATCAATTCAATTTAATTAGTTTCACTTCATTGTCAATAACTTAAATGAGATAGTGGTAAAAAGATAGATTATTAATTACAAATTTATGTATTAAAAAATAAAAACACAGTTTCCCTAACTGAAAAAATGAACCTCGTACGTCCAGGTCGGCAATCGATCAGACTAACAATTCGACCAGAAGGGCTTGACAAATTTCGTTTTTTAAAAACGTATAATAAAAACTCTTTACAATCCACTTCTGACGTCAACACATTGAAATTACTTGTATCCCTCTAGGGCGAATTGAGGTGTGGTTCATTGATGTGAGCGATAAATAAATACAGGTAAAAAACGATTTTTAAAAACCACGTTTTTATAAGTGGACTAAAAAGAAGAAAATAATTTAAAACTTATAAGTTCAAGTACTTTGATTTCATATGACTAAAAACGTGGAGCGGGTGCTTAAGAGGCTTTACATATGCGGTTCACTCATGCACTCACTTATAGATCCCTCTTTTTCCTTCTAAATTAAAATATTTAATTTTTATACCAAAAAGCCGCCCCTCGTTTTTAGGCGTTTGGCTAAAATGATTAGGGTTTACAAATGACGAGTAAGAAAATGAGTGAATTGAATTAGTTAAGCCTGAGAAGCGCCCGCCCACGTTTTTAGTCATATTACATCATAGTACTTATTTTAAATTTAATATAAAAAAAAATTATGTTCTTTTTAGTCCGCTTATAAAAACGTGGTTTTAAAAAATCTTTTTTTTTACTTCTATTTATTTTATTCTTTTTAGTCTAAGTGTATGCTATGGTGAGTTTTGAAGTATTGATTATGTTCAAATATAATACGCATTGCCCGACAAACATTTACAGACTGGAAATGACTGATCTCCCCTTGATGTTAAACATGGTTTTTGTGGTCGGGGTTGGTGTGAACTCGGCACGTGAATGTAATGTAAACAAGAGCAGACTTATAATACATAGGCTTATATATGGATAAACTAAAATGTTCAATAATTTAATAACTGTACATTCGATCGATCTGAAATTTTAATACAATGCATTGTCATCCAAGATCTATCTGTGGTAACATTTTGAGATATCTAGGACCATCAGAAGTGGTTTAATTTTACGTTGGCGTATTTGAAAAATTGTGGACAGACACACAAACAGGAACGAAAGTGAGTTAATAAAAACGTGGTAAAACGTGGTAAAACGTGGTAATATAGACATAAACTAAAAACTAAAAATGCATTAATTTAATTACGGTACATTCGATCGCTCTGAAATTTTAATACAATGCACAGTGAGCCAAGATCTATCTATCTGTGGTAAAGCTTTGAGATCTTTAGGACCATCAGAAGTGGTTTAATTTTACGGTACAAAATTTAAAGGATGGATGGATGGATACAACATACAAACAGTTTGATTTAAATAAAAGCGTGTAAATAATAAATCGGGAATTCCGTAGATTACGTTATATCATGACTCATTGGAGGCCAGCCAGCCAACGTTTGACCATGAGTTCAACTCGCGAGTAAATGTAATAGGATTCAGCTTGGGAACCTATAAGTGACACTTCTTGTTAGACAGCACCTTTCACCTATGTCTCATTTCTCACTGACTTGTCTATAAGTTACACTTCTTGCTAGACAGCACCTCAGTCTCATTTCTCACAGACTTGTCTTCACAATTTGTGATCAGTTATTTTTTGTTTTTCTCAAATTAATCCTTAACGAATCCAAATCTTTTCTCCTTTATCTGTGTCTTAGTTGTTCAATAAATCGTTCACCCCGTGTTAAAATCGATTTATTTTTGTGTTGTGTGCTTTAGTAATCTAATACACTACCACCATATGCTACAAACAATTTATTCTTGAGTTGTATGACTTAGTCGTCTAGTGCATCCTCTCTCCACTCAATGTTACAAACTTATAATAAGTTGTGTGTCTAAATCCCTAACTATGTCCCTGATGATCGAATGCATTTGTCATTTTGTGTGTGTTTATCTCACTCCCTAAAGGATTCCTATTTAATAAAATCTCATTTTCCTTAGTGTTGTTTACCTGGACAATTTACATTTGTCACAATAGGTTTCAATTATTGAAGGACTTTGATTACCTCGTTATCTAAGAGTATACAGCCAAATATATCAGCTAATCTATACCTTATTACTAACCCTTATGCATTTCTTGAAATTAAACTTTGTTGGACACACACACAATGATTGATAGAGTCGTAGTTAACATAGAAAATTACACATAGCTTACAAACATATGCATGGATATATAGCTATATACAAGTTATAGCTATAAATAGCATTTATCAAGTACCGTACTCTGTTTAATTGACCGAATCTAGTACTACATTTGTTGACCTGGGGCCTGGGACCTACAAAAAGAGTTTCCCTGAGTTTGTTTGAAGTATTTTAGTAGCAAACAAAATAATATCAGCACTCGATGTTTAATCTCTAGTGTTCTATAAGTTTGCTTCCAAAAATCAAAATACATTATGACCTATACAACGTGTCGTTCTGTCTAACTCACTAGATTACAATAACAAACAGTGTGTACTCAAGCTTGGATGTTTCATCTACGTAACGTAGATTAAAAGGTCCTTCGAAAATAGGAATAATTCTAAATAAATTGTGTTTCGTCTAATCTACAAGTAATCTCAGATTTTAATCTCCTTCTGGCTTAAGAATAAATCTAATGTTTAATTAAAGTAAATACATACTGTTTGGTCTAATCTAGAAGTTGAAACACAATATGATATATAATATAATTTTGTCATGTCAATCAGATGTTATAAATACGACAAACTATAACTATATAGTTGCAAATTAGAGGATATGAAAAGTTTTCTTAAAAACGTGATGACATACCGCATGTAAGTTTCCTAGTAAAATTTCTAAAATTTCAGACAATTAAAGAACTTTTACCTTTAACATCACTACTTGACTTTACAAAATCGTTTTTCAGAATGAGCTGCTCGTTAACAAGTAAGGATTTGTATACCATTTGGACTCACACTGTCCTATATTTAGTACAGGGAATTCCAACTGGAAAAAACTTGTCGCGTCTTTGTTCTGACACATACGTGGATGAGTGATCTATTAAATAGGAAGGCTAAAAAGAACAACACATCTTGTGTAAAATCATCACGTTCTACAACATAACAATTTTTTAAATAGTGCCCTAAATGTTAATATTTTTCACCGTTTTCTTCCTTGTTTTAGAAAGATGTTTTTAAAAAAAAATTATTTCATCGTCATATGGATATTTTCAAACTGCACACTTTAGTGTAGATTCGGTGTAAAGAATCAGTGTGTACTTTATCAAAACGAAGCGTTCTAAGTGTGTCATATCATATAAAATGGGACTGCGATACAGTTTTGAAATAATATACAAAATACACAAACAAATTGTGCAATGAAAACAATAAATTTGAGCTTTATTTTTTAAACTAACTCGAAAGTGGACGTTTCGGCTAATGCCTTCAACAGTACAATAACATAAAATAAAATAACATATAAATGAATTAATGAAATAAATGAAGCAAGTATCATAACATGTGTGAAAATTCCTAATTTCAAAACTTTAAAATCCTCATTGGCAGTCGTTTTTTCTAAATTCTTGATTCTATAGATATGAAACTGAATAAAATAAAATGCTAAAGTAATATGAGAACGTGATACTGGATTTCATGGTACCTTAAATTGATCCTTCAAATTAATCATTTATTTATTTTTGTGAACGTTTTAATAAATTGTTTTACACATTTTATTTTTAACAACGAATTTTAATGTACGCGCTTTCGTCACTGTTTACCAAAGAATTTTTAAAAAAAATACCGGTAGCTCTTGCCTAACAAAGAGCACAAAGACAAAGATAGGCAGTAAAAAGTAAACAATCATAATGACCGATTTAGCTTGGAATTTTAAAAAAAATGTGTACCGTTTTGTTTAAGCTGTCCTATTATTTTTGGGGTTCGGGTTGCGAGCGGGTTATACACTTTTAAAACTTTTCTCTTCCAAAAATGGATGGTCGGCTTATGAACGAACGGGCTATAGAACGAGTATAAGCGGTATATTTATCTGAGGGTTGTATTAGATTACCTTTGGTCTATACCACCATGTATACTTAAGATAATATTCTCTCAACCCAAGCAGAATTAAATGGTAGAGCTGTTAAGTTTGTCATCAAGTCTAATAAAATTGAGTATTTTGGCTCATTCAAGTTGTTCTATCTTGTACCAGAATTTTTCAGATAGACAGCATCGTCGAAGTCCCACCTTTCAAATTCATTAGCATAGAGCTATAAATAGCATAATGTAACATTATAGTGCGACTAAAAATAATGTTGCCACTTACTGCTTATTTTTATTCTTGAAAAAATGAATTTATTTAGGACGTTAATTGCAAATAAATTATTTATTTTCGAACGTTCACATTGAATATTTACAATTAAAAAAAACAAAAACATTATGGATATTTTTGTAATAAAAAACCTAGAAGCCTAGACAAGGTCGAAAAACTGAGATCTAGGTTAAAAAATCTAGGGCTAGTATACTTACTGATTTACACAATCAGCGCCAAGGTTATTCAAAACAGAGGGTCATAGGTAAGGTCGCATCCGTTGTGCCAAGGGTTTTCCCTCTACAATACTGAGGTCGAAGTCAAATAATAATCATTACAAATGAAGATATTTTAGATTTCTTTATAATTAATGTACTGCAGTGTAAATTGTCCACACACAAAAAAGCAACAATTACTGATATTCAAATATATACATAAATAAATAAGTCATAAAGAAATCTCCAATAAAAAAAAATCACTATGATGCGCTCCATAAAAAAGAAAAGTTAATAATTTTGTTCCTTATTGTTTAGTCAAAAATCTCTTTTGAAAAAAATTTACCGATTAAAGGGAAAAAATAGTAACAAATATCCTCTCTATTACTAGCTATAAAATATTCTCGAAATAATTTCCTGAAGTCATAAGGGGTTGGGCAAGTAAAACTTAGAACCCTTGCTCCTTTATAATAGCAGCCACAAAATCGGGAATTCCAGGATTATTTTAAAGAATATTTTTGACGCAAGAGGTTGTTTCAAACTTGGCGCGGAGTTAGGTAGTAAATATATATTTTCTTTCTCCTTTTTCTTAATGTGTTAGTGCTCTAAATTTTATTTACCCTTATGAGTTATGAAATAATTTAAATTATATATCTTAAATCATTCTAAATTAAGCAAAACTAAAATTTCATTTACAATTTATTAAGCATATATATTTCCATTATTCTTCGTATAACAGACGGTCTAGTTATTGTTATTGAATCATTACATCAGTCCAAAGGGAGAAAATAAAAACATAAGTCAAGAAATGTCCACAAAGGATAACACTCTAACGGAATCCACAAGAAATATCAACAAACGATCAGGTTAGTGGTCGACGATGTAAGAATTTATTTATTGCACGGCTGATACGAAAACATAAAATATGTTCACAGCTGAAACACAGATGACTCAGATGTTCGTTAAAACTATCAAATACTATGTGATATGTAGCTTGATTACAATTATGGTTACCAACTCCCACAACCTCGAATCCGGGAGATTATTGAATCGCAAACATTATAACACTTAACAAAACAATTATTTAACATATTACAATTTATATCTCCCGTGTAATAGTTAACCGGGAGACGGGACATGAAAGCCGATTCTGGGAGACTCCCGGCAAAAACGGGAGAGTTGGCAACCCTAATTACAATGTATATGTAAATATATGTGTTTAGTTACTGTTCATAATTTAATCCTCAAATTTAAAGCATGAAAATAAAATGGTGCTGGAAAGCACAAATAGGCGAATTGATAAAATTAGAACAAGTTGTTTGAAGATTGGTGTTATTAACTATGTAGGGATTGTCTTGACATATTGCTTATGGATGACCTAAACACCAGACAAATGAATAGTTATATATGTTATTAATTAAGTAACGATTGTGTGGGCATACTGCTTATAAATTAACAATACACCAGACAAATAAACAGTTATATATCATTAATTCAGTAGGAATTGTGTTGAAATACTTAAAATGAAAGGTATTATTTCGAACTATAATTGGTTTAAGTTGGTTGATCACATTCGCTCCACAATAATCTCCAATCTACTCCACGCACATACACACTCATAAACATAATCAGTCTATTTCACACGAAAATGAAAAAAAAACACATATATCATCTAAAGAGTGAGTAAATAGCTTCTAGTCTACCAAAATAAAATTTATATCATAAGGAATATATATATATTTTGTTTGAATTATTTTATATTTTTGACAAGTTGATGTTTGAAATCATTTTGTTTGCTTTCGTCTCATGGCCTTTGATTACAATGAAACATATAATGACAAATCACTAGTCTTCATGATTCATGAACTATAAAGTTTTTAATGTGTAAAAATCAGTTATTTTATTTTTATATATCTAGCCAGACCGTCAAAGCAAGAGCAAAAAGAGAAGAAAATGAAGCAGAAGGAAAACTCTGGTAAACATCAAGAGGTAAATTTATGTGTTAGACATCGGAGCCTTTATACAATACACTTAAATAGAATGATTGATTACTTACGGAGCATGAACTGTTTCTAATGAATTTATTAAACATTCACTAAATATGTGCTCCAAGTATAAAAATATTGGAAGAAGAAATATGACAATGTTTCCATTTAAAAAATAAATAAAACAACCCCGTAAAAACATAGTTTTTGATTATAAATCCCTTATATTTGCTTTTAACCCGGGGGTGGGGGGGTGGGAGAGGGGAAAGGTCTTGTCACCGCGTCGGGCGTCGCGGACGGGCACGACGAACGACAGAGAGAGACGGTTCCAAACATTTACAGACTGAAACCGAAATTATCTCCCCTGCTGCTAAATATAGGTGCTAGGTCAACTCTAGCAGACGACGACTAAAATTCTAAATAGTGATTTATATAGATAAACTAAAAATTCATTAATTTAATTACGGTACGTTCGATCGATCTGAAATTTTGATACGATGCATTGTTAGGTGAGACGGGTCCATGTGCCAAATTTCAGCTCGATGGCTTCCCTAAAAGTGGGTCATTTTCGACTTTTGTTTTTCCGTGGACGAGACGGATGAACGAGGTCGCGGTCGACGACGAATGAGACGGCGGTGAAGTTAATATAAGGGATTTAATAAATACATAAACTTTATTGATTCAGATTTCATTTTGAGTTTAATAAATAGTAAGAAGTTTATTTGAGGATACGCATACTAATCCAAAGAAATATAATTTTTCTAATTTTCTCCATGTAAAATTCAATTACGTCCACGTTTGTGTAGCAAAGATATGTTTATAATTTTTTTCACAACTAAATAAGCCATCTAACTAAATATATAACTTTAACATATGACAGATAGGAAGCTTTACTATAATTTCTAAGATTATGTTTGAATTTGCTTTTGAAATGAAATCTAAAAATATAGTAAAGGACGAAAAATGCAATTAAAAGAAAATTTATTATTGTTCAGATAGCAAATAAACTTGTGATATTTGAAACATTTATTTGGCTAATTGTGCTATCTATTGATAGATAATAACAATATTTTTCGTTTAAAAAGGTGAAGCCTTATTCACATGAAGAAAATAATATGGACAAGCCATATGAACTGGACATGGACATTTTAAACGGTTTGTTAAGAACATAATAAGAGCAATGGTATTTAAAATGTTAATGAAATGAATGTCCTTGAGAAATATTTTATCAAGGCAGTTGAGCTTTTAATTATTTTATGTGGGGCTTATGGTTTTGCGTGACATGGCTAGGGATTGAGAGTGAGTGGATATTAGGGACTAGATAGTGTGGGGGTTTAGGAATAAGAGTGTATGGAGGTTTGGGTTTAGAGTATGCTAAAGTTAGGGTTTAGACTGTGTTAAAGTTATGGCTTAGAGTGTGTTAAAGTTAGGTTTTAGAATATGCTAAAGTTAGGTGTTAGAGTTTGTTAAAGTTAGAGTTTAGTGTGTGTTAAAGTTAGGGTTTAGAGTGTGTTAAAATTAGGGTGTAGATCAGGGGTGTGCAACATTTTTCAACGTTGGGCCACATGTGAACTTTGTAACAACAACGAGGGCCAGTACCCGTAAAAAAATGTACTCTTGATAACTTTAGTAAAGTTACTTAAGTACAGTCACTCAAATTGTAAATACATTTCATAATAAAAACATGATATTTAAATACAGTGGTACATTGAGATTCGAGTGCCCTGGCATACGAGTAATTTGAGATACGAGCTGTTGAGCAGGTGAAGTTGTGTTTTGAAATACGAGCGAAATTTGAGATACGAGCATTCTCAGGAACTGACGACCGATGAATTACAAGAGTTACATTCACAGCAGCATTCGGGGGTTCTACATGAAATTAGTTTTGACGAAGAGCCAGAAGTGGCAGAGGTTATCAATACAGATAAAAGATATCTTGTGAATGTGGGAGAGAGTTTCACAGTTCGTGGAAAAGAAACTCTTCGAAAAAGTTGCAATTGATCGTGCATCGGAGCTATTTAATGACACATCATTCTGAGAGGGAGGAAGAAACAAACCTCCTTGGAGAGCTTTTATTTTTATTTTAAATTTTTTAATTTTTTAAAATTAATTAATTTTTTTTTCAATCCGGCGAAAAAAGCAGACCAGTTTAGAGAAAGCAGTGACTAAAATTAAGCATACAGTAGCATTTAAGTTGTGTGTAACTTAAATTTAAGTGACCAAAATACAAATATATATGTACACTTTATAAAACCATTTTTTGTTTGCTGTACATTCTCTTTTATTATGTTTTTTTCATTTATAAATGCAAACTTACGTTTGAAAAACATGTAACAAAAACAATTAGGGGTAGCAAATTTTTGGGCTGGAACGGGTTAATGGCATTTCAATTAATTTCAATGGGAAAATTGCTTTGAGATACGAGCAATTTGACATACGAGCGAGGTTACGGAACGAGTTAAACTCGTATCTCGAGGTATCACTGTATTGTATTATTTTATTAATGAGATACTTGGAATTTAGAAATTTTCAGTAGTTTCTCAATATCTGCTCTGACTGATGTGGTAGCAACTCCAAGTGTTCATCTGTGAGCTGACTTCTGTATTTATTTTTTGTAAATTTCTTTCTGGACAAAAATTGCTGACAGCAATATGTGCTGCCAAAAAGTAAAATCATTTTTCTGACATGTTTCTCTAAATTTGGAAAGTGCCCACACAAATATCTTTGTAAAATGTAACCAAGTCCTTGTTATCATTTGCTCTTCTCAAGTCCGTATCAGACTGTAAATCTATCAGTTCCATTTGGCAGCTCTCAGGACTGTCCTTTGGTACAACATCAAATCGTTGAGAAAACAGTTTGAAATCTTTTTCATTTTTCCTGAAATCTTCAAATCTCTTTGTAAATTCAGTACACAACTTATCAACATTTTCAGCATACTTGGAGCCATCCAAATCTGATATTTCTGCTTTTCTGAGAGCAAGAGTAGGAAAATAGGTAAATATTGCTCTATTTGACTGTGTCTTAAAAAATTTAAGTTTCATTTCAAATGAAGAAATGTGTTCATACATCTTGTTCACCAACTGTTGTTTGTCTTGCAGTTTTAGTTTAATTCAATAAGATGTTGTGTGATGTCAGAGAGAAAAGCATGGTCATTTAACCAATCTTCATTGTCGAAATAAGTAACACATTGTTCCTTATGTACCATGAATTGTTAAATTTCTTTTCTAAAATTCAAAAACCTTTTCAAAGTAGCAGCTCTACTGATCCAACGATCGGCAGTGAAATACAGAATATCAGGATAATCAGAGCCCAATTCTTCTAAAAATAACTTAAATTGTCGATGGTTAAGGCCTCTAGCCCAAATGAAATTCACACACTGTACTACATCTTTCATAACATCATTAAACCCAAGTACTTTGGTGCATAAGTTTTCCTGGTGGATGATGCAGTGATTCACCACAACACCTTCTGCACTTATAGTGTCCAAAAACTTCCTAGTGAATCCATTGGTTTTTCATGTCATTGAGGTTGCTCCAACAGTGGTCAACCCCCATAGTTCGGAAGGGTCAAGTTCAAATTTTTTCATTAAATTTAAAAATTGTTAACTAATATCATGGTCAGTGGTTGTTGAAGACACACTGGTCATGTCCAAAAATTCTTCCATAACTTCAAAATTTTCAGTTACTCCTCTTACGAACACAACCAACTGGGCAGTGTCACTTATATCTGTACTTTCATCTAGTGCCAAACTATATGCCACACATTTTTTTATTCGCTCTGTTAAAGTTTCAGCAATGATGTTATCAGCAAGCTGATTTATTCTGCGTTTCACAGTAAAACGAGACAAACTTGTTTGCTGCACAAATGATTTTTTATGGCAAAAAAATCAGTGAATATGTCTAAACAACTTTTAACAAATTCTCCATCACAAAAAGTTTTTCCATTCTCAGCAATCAATTCACACATTTTGAAGCTTACCTTTGTAACAAGTTCAGTCTCTTTAATAAGTTGTGATTGTAGTTTGTTGCTTTTTTAATTGACTTACTCAGCTGTTCAATTTGTTTCAGTTGAGCCTGCCCTACTAATGCATCATATGTGTAATGATGTGTTGTATAATGTACTTTTAAGTTGTATTCTTTCATTACTTCTATCATGCTTTGGCAGATGAGGCCAAAATCCCCATGATTGTGTTGCACAACAAAGTATTTTGTAGTCCAATCTTTGTTGAATATTCTCCCCTCGTCATCTATTTTTCTTTTTTTTAACAGCAGAAATATTTACATTACCTGGACAAAATATGAAGAAATAATAATTTTCATTGTTTGTAGACAACAAACTATTAGTTAATTCCTTAAAAACTGATTAAAGCAGGTAAATATATATTAATGAATATTTACAATTATTTTAATGTGATAAAACTAGCACAAATGTTTGCTATTTATAGCCATATCCATATAAGTTATCATTCGAATATAAGGCAGTTACTGAATATCATTACATGTAAATGTAACACTTACCGAAAATACACACGCCAATCTACTTGAAAATATCTTTAATATTATAATTACTATGTATATTTTGATTTAAATGATAGTGATTGTTTTAAATTGAAAATAAAGACGCAGCATATTTGCCGACTTACGTCATATCATGGGTGCTGGACGATCGAGTACACAGCTGTATACTCGCTTGTCCACTTCCGGTTATCGTAAGATTCTAAAATTGAAGAGTGTAGGAAACGATAATATTATAGAGTTTCAGATTACCGCTTCGAAATTGTTGAAGCGATAGCCTAAGACATTCTACAATCTAGAGACCTACAGTCTGACATAACATTTTACAAAGCATAACATAGCAGCGCTATAGTGCGCTAGCGTTATGCAACCCATCTCTAATAAGGAAAACGATAAAAATACTATAGCCGTTTAGCAATCTTTAAAAATATAAGAATTATTAAAGTGCGCGAATATAAAAATCAAATATGATTGGTGGGCCACATAAACTGGTCTGGGGGCCGGATTGGGGCCCGCGGGCCACCTGTTGCACACCCCTGGTTTAGAGTGTGTTAAAGTTAGGGTTTAGAGTGCGTTAAAATTAATGTTTAGAGTAAGGTTAAGACCGCTCATTTTAGAGAACCGGTTAAAAGTTAAAAAAAGACCGGTTAACCGCAAGTCCCTATATGCCTTTTGTTTTGAGAACAAGCGAGAGAATGTTTTCACCTCGCGTTGTCTGATGGTGGCATCAAAGCCCGCTTCCCCAGCTTGCGTTCAGCTCTTTTTCGCGATGTTCTCAATTCAGCGAATTTAAAAAAAAATTCCAAAGAATGAAGTAAACAGTGATGGTTAATAGTAATAGTAATTTTTTTCCCTACATTTTTTTTAAAGGACTCGTTATTAACCGTTCTAAATAAGACGACCGGTTAAACCGTTCGTTAAAGTTAGCGAGGTATTTTACCTAAGCTAAAAAAAAACCCACGCCTCGCCTCGTCCGTTGGGACGTCGTGTTTACCTCTCTTGTGTCTTGTGTGTGATGCCGGTCAACTCGCGAATTAAAAAAATAATAAGAAGAAAATTACAAGCTTACGGAGTAAACAGTGATGATAAAATGGAATTTATTTAAAATTTATTTAAATACCATATTATTTTTCAACTCTCCAGAATTATTGAATTTTGCGGCGCACACGACGATCCCGCCATCCTTCCTGTTCCAATATGGTTTGAGCTACACTAGCCGTACTCCCCTTCCAACACATTACAATAAAAAATTTTTAAAAAAAATATCAGTTTTGATATTAATGTGGGAAGCTTACGTCAAATGATTTTGACTTGCAGAAAAAATTTCACTAAAAGACCGAACTCGAATTTGAGGACCGATTAATCACCCGGTATCTTTGCTACGTCTATCAAATAACTCTCGTAGGTACTTCACTAAGCGGCTCGCGCCGATCAATTTTTTGGATGCGGGAAACAGACTATAAACCGGTAACCAGAGAATGTCGATAGGTCACGGGGTCATATGCTTTCATAGCTTTCTTTGTCTTTATAAGAAACATACTATAATTAATATAAATAGAAACAGTTGCGGCCTTGACTGTTGTTTACATCAAACGCGCACTGTGTGTTAGATCTCGTACAGTGCCTCGACAACTAAGCAAATAAAAAAAAACATACCTTAGCCATAGGCGAATTAAACTAATAGTGATGACGTGTATATTATTTATATACCGGAATATGGAGAAATAGATTTAATGTCACCGTCGCTCGCGTTAGTCTAGTATGATGCCCTGCATATTAACCGTATAGTTGCGGTTAACCGGTCCTGATTAAACGGGACCGGTCCTGATCTGAGGACTGGTTAACCGTTAACAACCTTAGTTTAGAGTGTGTTAAAGTTAGGATTTAGAGTGTGTTAAAGTTAGTGTTTAGAGTGTGTTAAAGTTAGGGTTTAGAGTTTGTTAAAGTTAGTGATTAGAGTGTGTTAAATCTAGTTTTTAGAGTGTGTTAAAGTTAGGTTTTAGAGTTGGAACAACTGTCTCAAACACGCGGCCCAAAGTAAAGTTTTGTGCCCCGGCAGTAATCTTACAAAAAATATACCATACATTAAATTCAGACAGTTTGTTCTGATACGCATCAATTTTATTGTTGGTTTAGTGTTAGTGGAATTTAAGGCTTATCGTGAGAAGGATTCATATAAAGAAATGGGGTTGGCTAACTTTTGTTGTGTTTTTTTTTGTTGTCTTTCTCCAGTCATTGAAATGCATTCGTCAGCAATTTCAATACATATATACAGAATGACTACTGCTGTCACCGAAACATTAAAATTTTCTGGGATTCGTTATTAAATAACCAGATTTAGCAAACATTTATTATTTATTTATTGATAAACCTATAATAATTTATTTCTCAGAACTTCCCGAAGACGGACCTGACGACAATGTAGCTGAAACTTTCACTTTTCTCGACTATAACAAGTGCCACAAGAAGGAAAGCCACGTTGATTATGTCCCCATAGACCAGCTGTTCTTTCCTAAACTACGAGATGTTTACGAGATGGAGGACGTTGCGACCATTGTTGAAGCCTTGGGTAAACTTGTTGTCAAAATTGTTGTTAAACGTTCCAGTCCCAATAGGCACAAGTTTTTCCCCGGAACCGAAACTCCGTTTCCAAAAGGGCCATGTCGAGGGACAGGAAAAATTATCTTCTCAGAAAGAAAATGGAATGATGTAGAGGAATGGGGAGAAATTAAAATAGCTACTAGTCGTCATGTTTTATTTGATCAGTTTGAAGGTGAACATACAACTTGTATTTTGAATTTTGATAATCAAGATTCTGAAGTTATGGAATTGAAATGTAGCAAAGTTATATACGCCAACTCTTGGCAAGATAATTGTCTATTAATTTGTAAAACCTATGACATAAATCTCGTCAAACAGCTAAGGGATTACATTTATGACTTTGTTTATATTCATAAAGAATTGTATGCCAAATATAGACACTTGAAATCAAATGACCTAGTCCTCACGGTGTCTCATCCACATGGATTTCCAAAAAAGGTTTCTATTGGCTCGTATGCTGAACCTGATTCAAATCGATACAAACTGGCTACGTGTTCGGGTAGCAGTGGTGCACCAATTTACAGGTTGAACCAAAAGAAGGTTTGGGTTCTTGAGGTGCACAGTCGATCGGAAAATGGCTTAGCTGTAAGTGGTCTACAGCAGTAATATAACAAAATGTCCTAGCCGTTAGTGGTCTACAGCAGTAATATAACAAAATTACTTAGCCGTATGTGGTCTATGGCAGTAAAATAACAAATAATAAAAATCACTCTTCTGGTTGCTAAAGCGCTATTAACAATATGAGTTCGTTTCACAAGGCTTTGCTATAGCGCTTTTAGCAAGCAGAGTATGTTTCACAATGATTCAATATGATTTGTGATGATGTAAAATTCTATTAGTATAATTATTATATATATTAATACGTTATGCAGCATTGCTTCTTATAACAATTATAATAAACTTATAATTTATTTCTTCGCTAATTAAATATATTCAAATACATTAACTTAATTACAGTAATCTAAACCCAAACGTAAATTAATTTGTTTCTAATAAATGCTTTCTTTTAATTTCATGTACCGCATATTAAAATAATATTATAACGTTTTAATTTAATTTTCTATACAGTATTCAATTATACATTATTGACCTTATTATTATTGTAACTGTGCCTTTGTCTTATTCTAGTAACATGATCTATACAATTATCGTATGTTCTTTAATTGAAATGTTTTAACACAATATAATTATTACTTTTTTTATTTTATGACTAAGTTAACATCCTTTATTCTATATTTATCATAATTGCTTATGAATGTAGCAGTTTAGTATTACTCTATAAAAAGGCATACTTATTATTATCATTTGATTGTTAAATTTAAAAAAAGACAATTTTTTTCTTTCGAATTTTCATTATTTTCATTAAAAAAATTAACTAATAATTACTTCATTAACACTGACATCACCATATACTATCTCATTTTTATTTTCATTTAAATTGAATAAATGTAGTTATATAACGCTTACTACTAATTAAAAGAACTGTACTCATTTATTTTAAACAAGACACGGCCTTTACTATTAAATCTTTCGATACTATTAAAGTCTCGCCAGTAGCCGGTCAAGACTAACATTAGATTGGTTTTAACATTTGTCACAAAATAACAGGGCTTGACTGGCATATGCTTCTTTTGTTAAAGAATCTTTTATTGAATAAATGGAAGCAGTGATACCATGGAATGTGACCATCAAGTTAGCATCACAATTTAGTTCAATACTTATATAAAATCATTAAAATAAATTAATTTAAGAAATATTTCTAAACAAGAAAACTTATCAAATCTATGCTATAGACCTTGAATTTAAATTGAGAACATCTACATCAGATAATACACAATCAGACATACATGGGAGAATAGTGTTTATGTTGTAAGTCGGTAAAATGGGTAAAGGAAGGCACCGGTGAAAGAATATGTTTGAGCAGACCAGGGACCTACGATCGCTGTAGCACCATTGATGATGATGAATGTGTAAGTATGGAGATGATGTAAGGTTGAAATGTTGAGTCATAAGTCGGAAGTTTGTCCACTTAGAAGTTGTTTTGGGTTAAAAAATGGTTGGATTACTGTGTACAGTCAGCCAATTTATAATCTGGTATATAATATATGTCGTTATTTTAAGATGTGTCAAATACGCCCTGAAGTAGGAAAACTTGTCTTATGTTAACCAATACTCTTACCTAAAACTGGAAAAAGTAGAGTATTAAACAATATAATTTGCAATTGTCTCTTAAGTAGTGTCTGTCAGTCTTACGCTATGTGAGGTAACTCCCGATACAAAAAAATAAAAAAATGTTGCTTTCGAGATTATAACAAAATGTGTTGCTCACCATAAAATATTGTGAAGTGACGTCATTATTTGAGCTTTTATTAATGTGTGAAGGGAACGAAGTAAAAAGAGCAATGTTTTATTTGATGTTGTTACGGTCAAA